>OZ010582.1:8955273-9055273 GCA_963932145.1 Acanthosepion lycidas
TTTAAGGAAATATGACTTCGCTTAAATCAAGTAAATAATGCCAAAAAAAAAAACTATCAACAAGTTTGTGGATAAGAAAAATATTGACCACCAGTGAACGGTTGAAGGAATAGATAAATTGATGCGAGCAGAAAGAACGCATACAAAATTGAATCACGGAAGGAATCTATCTATCTATATATATCTATCTATCTATCTATCTATCTATCTATCTATCAATCTATCTATCCTCATACTGTTCATATCTATCTATCAATCTATCTATCCTCATACTGTTCATATCTATCTATCAATCTATCTATCCTCATACTGTTCATATCTATCTATCTATCTATCTATCTATCAATCTATCTATCCTCATACTGTTCATATCTATCTATCAATCTATCTATCCTCATACTGTTCATATCTATCTATCTATCTATCTATCTATCCTCATACTGTTCATATCTATCTATCTATCCTCATACTGTTCATATCTATCTATCTATCCTCATACTGTTCATATCTATCTATCTATCTATCTATCTATCTATCTATCTATCGTCAGTCTGTTCATATCTATCTACCTAATTATCTATCGTCAGCCTGTTCATATCTATCTCTCATGCTATCATATAATTCTATATAAAAATAGAAAGACGAATGTGACAATAAGGCAAATACTAGTAGAATGTATAAAATTCTTTATAAACAATCTGTAAAGAAAGACTCAATTATGAAAGATATGAAATGAAAAAGCGAGACAGAATAAAATGAATTTCACCACATGCATCGGCAATTAAAATGTCTAAAATATATAAAATTCACATGAAATAAATATAATAGGCATACCCTATTGATTACATTCGGTTTCGAGAGTTGTCAAGCTTTGTGAAACCGTTCTACACATGACGTCACTTGTAGCACTATATTCAAATTTAGAATGTAACGATCGAAAATAATAAAAAATGTCCTAAAATGATTTATACCTATGATACTGACAACCTTATGACTTTGATAATTACCTAGAATGTCGAAAGCACTTTAAGAACCACATGACGTTTATACAGTTTATCCATGATTCTGACCTAGGTGTGAAAAGATATATTCGAATTTAGTAGAACTTGTTTGAATGTAATATTATTGCTTCTCTCTCTCACTCTCTTTCTACACACACACACACACACACATATATATATATATATATATATATATATATATATATATATATATATATATATATATATATATATATGCAACTTTCGTTGAAATGTGTTCGTTTATCTTTTCTTTTCAAGACAAAAATTAATATAAAAATTAGCCGAATGCTTTCAAAGCACTTTCGGCTCTACTTTTAGCCATTATCAAGGACGAATTTTATTTAACTTTTAACTGAATATATGGATTACTTTATGTATGTATCTAGAGTTATAAAAATGTTTGCCAAAAACTGTCTGTACATTCTGGCCGTGTTCATAGTTATTTACGTATTTACATGTTCCTTAAGGAGCTCTGTTCCTGACCAATCCAAATTTGTAAATTATTATATTTTATATGCTACAACATGTTTAGCAAGAAGATTCACTTTACATCTCGCTGACCATAGCTCAAATACGCCTTAATTAAAAACACAGAATACTTGTTGATAGTACAAATCTAAAAGCATCATCTACATGTAAGAAAATACTCAAAATAATCGGAACATCTATCATCATAAAGCGCAGTGTACGTACGTCCGTTTTTGTTTTTTTTTTATTTTTTTGTTTCGTGTTTTTGTTTTGTTTTTTGCGTTTTTTTAATTTTTATCTCGGGAATTACGCAAAAAACAAAACCGAAAAAAAACAAAAAAAACACCACGACCTATACGTAATACTCAGTTTCCCTCACCGTCTCTTTTGCATTCATTCAAACGAGAATAGAAGAATTAATATTTTTTACATCACTAATGTTTTACACCATTGATATTTTTGGCTAACCTATAGCTCGCCAGAAGACTTTTTCTTTAAATTAATTTTCTTCTTCTATGATAATAAAACGCAGTGTGCGTGTGTCCGTCCGTCAGTCTGTTGTTCTATCTCGGCGAAACATAAGTAACCTAATGTAACTGAGAGTAAGTACTGTAGTTACATGCGATTAAAAGTTAATTAAATAACCCATTAAAAATTAAATTTAAATGTCGAACAAAGTGAAAGGTTTAAAAAACAATATTTTTGTTTCAGGTTTAAAATAAATTTTGTTTTCGTCGCAGTAGCAATTGATATCGTCTAATTAAACCGTAATTAAAAATTAAGCGTGGCACGGTACGTATGTTTTTTTTTCTTTCACTAGTACGTATACTGTGACCTATTCGAAATATTACATAGTTCCTGTTCATTAATATATTTTAGGAGTGACTTTATGTGATGAGATCATAAAGAAAGTTGATTTTAAAAAGAGAATATTTGCGAGCAAAATAAATGTAAACAAACTAGGGAGATTGTTTGCGTATACATGGAAAGATTATGCCAAAACAAGTTGTTGAATAAAAATAAAACAATTTTATTATTTCTAATTTCTTATAACAACTACGTATATAGGACGCTGAAGGGAAATTGCCGCACGCCAAAAAGACCTCAGTAGGAGTTAGTCATAAAAAAAACAGGAAAAAGCAAAGACTCAATAACATCAAATATAAAACTTGCATAAAAGAGGGATTGATGCCAAAACACAATTATTCACTTGCGTGCTAATACCCTTGGGAAAGGTGTGAATCCTCTTCTCCCTCCATCTATGGGTAAATAGCAGGGCAGACTGGGTTCTATAGCCTTGGATGGCAACTGGTCTAGGAGAAGGACAACTCTGAATTCAAAACCTGCGGAGGGTCGTTTGGGGACCTTGTGGCACTTAGTGCACCAGGTCTCTGAATTCGGCCCTTCTAAAAGTGTGGCTGATCTTACACGAAACCTTCACCACTATAATCAAAACTCATGTGCCACTGTCGTGCTGTCAGTTTCTAGGAACTGATTTTCTTGACCCTCATACGTCGAATTCGACGGGAGAGTCGACTATATATATATATATATATATATATATATATATATATATATATATATATATATATATATATATATAGGTGGACATCGGTTCATCTCGCGAGATAAAGGTGTTGTAAGTGGTATATTGGCCCGCAAACTGATATTGAATATTGTTGTGGTGTCCTCCTTCTAAACCGTCGAATAGATTGAACGCTGGGTCAACCGACGCACACTCACTGGTCATGTAATACTCTTCTGTTGTACTTACTGTTTAATATATGATATATCTGCCACACTTGTTTCGTTATTACTTTAACAATTTACTTTGTCACAACAACTTAGCATTCAATCTGTTCGACTGTTAATATTTAACAACTCCCCGCCACGAGAGATGCATGTGCCACAAGGCCGAGTTTACCGTGGGAACTCCGAGCCCGTAGATCTCGGCCAAAAACCCGTTGAACCGGTATAAACGGGTTCGGTGACTGTCTGCCTCCCCGGACGAAACTTTGCCCTCCGTCAAAGCCTCGTCCGGCTTCCTCTCCGCCTAGGCGGAGAGTTTCACAGTAATGAACAGTCTGGTCGTGATTAATATTTAAGAGCCTCCCCACGAGGGTGTATGTGACACAAGGCTTATTTATTGTGGTTACTGCGAGCCCGTAGCCTCGGCCAAAAATATTCCCTAAGAACCCACTTAAACGGGTTCAGGGACTGTCTACCTCCCCGAGCGAAATTTTGCCCTGCGGCAAAGTCTCGTCCGAGTTCCTCTCTGCCGAGGCAGATTGTTCGACAGAAATGAACAGTCTGGTCGACTGTTATATTTAATGTTTAACGTGGGTTTTCCGAGCCCATAGGCTCGGCCAAAAATATTCCCTTTGAACTCATATAAACAGGTCCAGGGCCAGTCCACGTCCCCAGACGGAACTTTGCCCTGCGGCAAGGCTTCGTCCGAGTTTCTCTCGGCTGAGGCAATAATTTGGAGAGTTGAACAATCTGTGGGACTGTTATATTTAACAGTCCCCCCACAAGGAATGTATGTGGCACAAGGCAGAGTTTAACGTGGGTTTCTCCGAGCCGGTAGACTCGGTCAAAAATATTCCCTTCGAACCCGCCTAGACAAGTTCAGGGACTGTCTACCACCCCAGATGAAACTTTGCCCTACGGGCAGAGAGTTCAACAGTTTGAACAATCTATTCGAATGTTATAATTAACAGTGACCCCACTAGGAATGTATGTGGCACAATGCCGAGTTTAACGTGGGTATCTTCGAGCCCGTAGGCTCGGCCAAAAATATTCCCTTTGAACCCATATAAACGCGTCAGGAACTGTCTACCTCCCCGGACGAATCTATGCCCTTCGTCAAAGCCTTGTCCGAGTTCCTCTCCGCTCTAGGCAGAGTGTCCAAACAGTAATGAACAGTCTGGTCGTCTGTTAATATTTAATAGCCCAGCCCACGAGGGTGTATGTGGCACAAGGCCGAGTTTACCGTGGGTTTTCCGATCCAGTTGGCTCGGCCAAAAATATTCCCTTTGAAACCGTATAAACGGGTTCAGTGCCTGTCCACCTCCCCGGTCGAAGAGTCGGAAGTGTCCAAAATAGATTCTTTAGAGTTAGGAAGCCGCAACACACACACACACACACACATACACACATATATATATATATATATATATATATATATATATATATGTATGTATGTATGTATGTATATGACAAAGAGTAAAATGTTTCTGTATGGTGCTTTTCAACATTTTGGAATTCATCGAACTAAGTGTATGTTTACGTTGATGCGAGTGCACATGCGCACGAACGAACGAACGAACGAACGACGCTGGTAATTTTTAAATTTAAAAAAATATATATATTTTTAGTTGGGACATTTAATAATAAAAGTGAAGAAAACACAATCAAAAATTAAAAGAAACTAAATAAAATCGGCGAGATTTTACAACATGAACACTTATAAAATTAATTTAATTTTAAATTCTTAGTGCCTGTATTTCTTGTATACGTGCAGTCGATCCAACGTAAATATAACTTTGTCCAGTCCTGTGACGTCACTCTGGCCTCTCTCTGCCTCCGTGCTATTTTGTGACGACCAATGTGACTTGGTATTTGTCGCGGCACCAAATGTGACGTAATCCTGCTGTCACGGCACCAAATGTGACGTTCTAACCCTTGGCTTATTCGGATGGGAATCTGGTTAGATTCGGTATCAGCTTTGTCGTTCCCAACTCGCCTCCAACATCTGGTTGCCGAAGTAACTGCTTTGACTTCTAGTCTAACCTACCCAAGTTGTGATTTGATCTTAGGTAGACGAAATCAATCAGTCGCCGGGCCATAATGCAAGCCAAGTCCGAGCAAATGTAACACCGCACAAGTATATGTAAAAGAAAATAAAGTAACATCTCGAAAAGTTCAAATGTGTTAAAAAAAGAATAACAAATCTTTTTATATCTGGTTACTGAATACAGAACTGCGTCTTTCTCCCAACCCGCTTCTATGGATTCGTGACACTTTGTGTTAGTTAGGCGAGTCTTAATATCTTAAGTTGTTTTTCGATAACTGGTTTTTGGTGTGTTCAGGAGATATTCGCAAAACTTGTTTTGGTGGTGCGAGTCTAAGTCGTTCTTCAAAAATAAATTGTTCTTGGTTAGAAGGCGGAATGCGTGTATCTTCAGTCAGCTTCCTGCGAGGCTGGTCTGCGAGCTCACAGCTCAACTCTGTCTGCGTCTACGTCTCCTTGGAACCTCAACTCTCCAACTGCAACTACCTAACTGCCGTCCACTCGCCACGACTCTGTTTATATGGACGTCGACCAAAACCGGGTGTGGGCTTGTCGGGGTTTGAGTTCCTCGATAATTCTATATCCACGATAAGGATTTTCTTTGTTTTCGGACAGTAAAATTTATCACTTTCATTTTTGGAAGTCCATTATTTTCTGCTTAGAGTGGTTCTTAAGAGAATCGTCCACCCAAATTCTTCCTTTCTCATATTGGTATCTCACACGAACCCCCTCAGAGGCGTCAAAAGGTTTCCCTTCTTTCTCATAGTGGCATCTCCCACCTATCCCCTCAGATGCGTCAACAGGCCTCCCCTCCTTCTCATATGTTTACCTTCACCTACCGCTCACGCCACCACTCAGCCAATGAACGCTCAGCAGCGTGGGTGTGGCTAGACTGGCCTCAGTTTAAAAGTATCGCTCAAAGAAAAAAGAAATTATCTTCCCTTTTTTTTTCACCGACATCAGACCCCTACGACTCGTAGTGTGGTCCTTAATCTCTATCTTAACCGAATGTCATCTGGAATTTATCAACGAGATTTTAGCCAGCGTCAAATAGGTGGTTAACTGGGCGTCTTCGCACTCTGTATCCAATTATCTATCCCGGTAAGAAACGTTTATCATGTCCAGGTCTGGACAATAAAACAGGTGGTCTCTTTCCAAAAACAAATGATATCTCCGATAGTTAATAGTTTATTCTTTTCCCATCCTTTTTCTCTGGGGATGACCTAAGCTGATGCCATTCTCGGTTAGTGCGTGACCTGATTACCAATATCTCCCATCTTCTTGACCAATTTGAAATTTTCATTATTGCCATGGGCAGATTGCTATTTTCTTTCGCCGCGTCATAACATAAATTAATTCCGACAGATCTGTGGTCTTACGAATTTCCTATCTTACTCGAAAAAAAACAAACTTTTTTTTCGCAAATGAAAATAAAACCTTTACCACTTTTCTTTGTTAAAAAAAATAACATCGCTCACTATGTCTTTTCCTGATAGCTTCTTCTCGCCTTAATTATTTCTCGCTTTTAATTTTCACGCGACCGCTAAATAGTGTCGCAGTCCTAAATGACGAAACATATACCTTCCCCTAAAGTTTATATATATATATATATATATATATATATATATATATATATATATATATAGTTACGTTATCAGGCAAACATCGTACCAACTGTTCCAACAGCCCTCGGTGCCGATATAGCTACGCTCGATCACATATTTCTTGGTGGAACACATCCGAGTTTCCCTTAGCCATAGGACTGTGCCCCCATAAGCTACGACTACTATCAGTAAGCCGCTCCATCCAGAGCATTAGAAGCCGGTTCAAGCAAGGATATACAAGTGATAGAAATTATTATGAGGATTTGAGATAAGTATATTTAAGTAATTCATCGAGTCTAGAAGAAAACTATATAGTATGCAGAAAACACTGTACGGCCGTTTCATCCTATATTTGGGAATCATCAACAGTGTGCATCCACTACGGAGAATTGAAACCCAACAATATATATGTGTGTGTGGGGGGGGTGATTTGTATGGATATGAGTTTGTAACACTGGGTTTCAAACTATTGCGATCATCACACAAATTGTTTTTTTTTTTTAAACTGGATCTATCTCTGCTTGTTTGGATATGCTTGGTGTTGAGAGAGAGAATCTGCTTCTCTTTTTGTTTGGGGTGGTACAATCATAGGCATACACACATGCATAAATGTGTACGCATTTTAGTTCACACCAACACATCCACATAAGCAATTCGAAGCTAGACGCAGATACATATCCGTGCGTTCGGGCATACATACATACATACATACATACATACATACGCAGTTGTAATTCTATTTCGGTTTCGGGACCTTAGCTTTTATATATATAGCGATATTCCTTTCAACAAGGAACGAGTTGTGATGTTCTTGACGCTTTTGTGATCTACCGCATGGGCCGACAGAGGAACTTACACTGCCTCACACATACACCTCCACACATATGTAGACCCGCACGTGCACTTTCCACTAAGTACCGCGCACATTATATATATATATATATATATATATATATATATATACAATTAAATGCAATTTTTATGTCATCTATGTATAAATCAATATAAATTATTTATATAGATTTATGTAAGATTTATATATGAAATATATAACATTTAAGATGATAGTTATATTTAAATTTATTTGTATCTATTTAATATGAAATTTAACATTTATATGTGATTTATCTATAAATCTATATAAATTATCTATAATTGTTTGTGTTATTTTATTCCAGGAAAAATCTATCGACTTGTACTAGAGAATGACCGTAGAAAATCTGAAATTTTCAATCCTACAGATTGGATTGTCAGATTCAATGAATAAACGACGAAATGGAAATCTAGAAATAGATTGTGGTGAAATAAGAATAAATAGAAGACAAATCTGTGAAAAGGTGAATAAGAATGAAATGAGTTGAAAGGTAAAAAAAAAAAAAAAAAAGCGGAAAGAGAAGAGTTAATACGTGTTTTAAATATTGTCGACGAATGAAATAATCAGAGAAACAGAAACAAATGAAAAAGAGATGAATAATAAAACGAGAAGAATGATAAAAAGGCAACAATATATTAGGTTGGTGCAAAAATAATGTCGTTTTCTCACATATGTTACTATGTGATAAAACGACATTATTTTTGCACCAACCTAATAAAAAAATCAGTCGATAGAAAGGAAGTTGGAGTGAGGGAAGGGAAATGATGAGGTTAATTGAGCGAAAACAAGTAACAACAAGAATAAAAACAAAATCTATTAAAAATATAACATAGGAAAGAATTATGTCAGGAAGTTAACCTCAACACCAAATTACATCCACATACATTATTTCCATCGTGGCATTATTTTAATCTCCATTTGTTTTGTTTTTTGGGGTTTTTTTTTTTTATATTTTATGATTTATTTGTTTCCGAATAAAGATGAACGCTGTTCACTGGTCTGCATTCTCATTTTCCCGCCTCTTCAAATGTCCACTCTTTTTGCATCATGGAAGCTGCGCGCGCGTAAGAAGACGCTAAAATAAAACCTAAAAATTAACAGCAAAAAATGGAGAAAGAGGACACAACGCTTCCGTCACAACTTAAAGTCACATCTCCGGTTGGCCATAACCAACGTAGATGAGAATATTTATTTTATTTTATTTATTTATTTATTTTTATTTTTTTAGCTTCTTGCTGTCACCAGAGCTGAGATTATTTAGGGTTAGGGGCTTGTGTAGGAAAATGTGTCCGGGAACAAACAAAAGGTTTTCTTGAAGTGCATCTAGGGTTAGTTGGGTCCACTGACCCGAACTGATCACGAGGAAGAAGTGACATGTAAACAAAGCAAATAAATAAATAAGGACATTTTTTTTTTCTTGACGTATATAGCATAATTCTTAGGAGTATAAAGACAATCATTCGCCCCCAAATGTTTTACACTTATGCCCTCGTTAAAGACATTTCTATTCGTCTTCTATTTCTTAATTCACTGTCCACCATTAAATTATCATTCTTAACACATTTCTCAATGGCCATGCATCATCGTTTCTTCTTTTTCAAGAATGTTCTGTTGTAAAATAACAGATGCTGAAAGAAAGTTATTCGCTTGAACAGATAATGACGTCTTAAAGAAAACGTCAGTTGCTATATGCGTTTCATAATTTGGAGTTATCATTATTTATATTATTTACATTCTAGTACCATCATTCTTCTTGTTATTATCACAAAATGTTGATCATTATTTTCGCTGACCTTCTTCAGGTGGCCGTCTAGCTTCAGGTACAACCGTCAAAGAATTTTCTACGTGAAGTTTATTTAATCTACTATAATATCTTTTATTCGTCCATCTATCCCTGGCTTGGTAAGTCTCTTCTTGTTCTATTTTGGTCTTGCTCAATACTGTACACTCTGTTTTCACTGAGTCTGTGTCTGAGTCTGAGTCTCTACTACCAGGACCAAGGATTGAACTCATCCTGACTATGCAACCAAATTTACGAACCATTGCATTAATCTATTCAGCTGTTTTTTGTGGGGTGGGGAGAGAACGAAATAATTAAGCAATACTGAAAAAAGAACAATATGAGATATCCTTCATCATGGACAGTGGGAAGAGAAATATCTACCAACCCCATAATTTAAATTAAGGATAGGTTTACACGGACCAACCGACACTTAAAGAAGACAGCAGGACACAATATCGTTATAAGAATAAGAAAAATAAGGACATTAGTCCGAATGTAAAATACGCACATCAGTTTTAGAAATATTATTATTAATTATCTCCCTTGATTTATTAAATTCCTTAAGTACTATTTTTATCTGTTTTTTTTTTCTTGGCATGTCTTGCTTAAATCAAAAAAATTAAGACCATAAACATAAAAGCGAAAACCGCCGACAAAAATGACTTCACTCAATAACACATAGACAACATTTTTCACGCAATTTTCTCTTAGGCTGTTCAATTTTCACACTAAAATAATTAATGAAACTGTAAAGTGGTTTATTTACAATTTAAATTTTATTTTAGTAAATAAGGATAAACAAGAATATCAAAATCAATTTTGATGATGTCATTCAGTCTTAACCCATTCAGCAAGTGACTACCTTGATCTTGGTGTTTCTCACACAAGTTAATATTCAATTTGATGGTGTCATTCAGTCTTAGTCTGATAGTTCCTCAGCTGCTGAGATCTAATTTATTTCTCTTTTCTCCTGGAAACATCCACAACAGCCGAAAATCCATATTTTACCATCCATGTGGCAAGGAAAGTAATGATACTTGCTTCTACATGTTGAAAAATATTTGGGAGTTATTCATTTATCGACATGTAGGAAAAAAAACTCCTTTATAGCACTGCATAATACCAATGTAATTTCGAAATTTTCAAATATAATGGACATGTGTATAAATATTACATTTTTCAATTCTTCAAATTATGAATAATTTAGACACATTATTTTAAAATGGCTACAATATTTTAAGGCTACGAATTCTCTCTAGACCACAAGAAATGCTATGTGAACCAAAGGTGGTCCACTTGGACCACGTTGAGAAACACTGCTGTAGATAATAGAGACATCTTTCCCCCTCTTCTAAAGATAAGCATTATATTTACGAAAACAGAAAGTATTCAGTATGAAATGATACGGCTGCTTCAAATCTACGCTCCCAAGTATTTGAAAACATTTTTCAAAGTTTTCATGTGTCTGAACCAATAAATCAAAGATGTCGACGCCCGTCGTGTTTTAAATGACACGCAGCGGGTTGGAAACATTGACAATACTCACTACATCCTTATTATTCCGTTGACACCCTAACTTCTCTGAGCAAAATATAGTCCACAAGAAAATGGTTAAGGAATGTTTAATAAAAATGTTTATTACCAAAGGAAGTATCAAAATCCAATATGGTGGCTGATCAGTTTACTCTTGAGAGATTAAGAATATAACATTTTCTTACAATTTTCGAAATAAAATATATATTAAATTTCCCATTAATTTTCCTATAAAACTATACATTTATGAAATTTATTTGAATAAATTACCAAACTTTTTTTAAAGAATGACGTATGAGAAATAACACACTGAAAAAGTCATTCGTTTGAAAAGGTTTTTTTAACAACTATTTCATGGAAAATAAACATGTCAGTGGTAGATATATAGTTAACAATTATGTCGCTTCTGTTATTAAATAAACTCTATAATTACTGATTTTTGTTAGGAATCAAAATTAAATCTGATCCTTGACGAATTTACCTTTGAAACGCTAAAAATATAAACATTTACTATTTGTGAAATAAAAGATGTATTACATTGCTAACTTTTCCTCGACCAAATTGTACATTTATAACACTTACTCGTTCATAAAATAGGATAATTTTTCATTTTATTATGATATATATATATATATATGTAAGTTTATAAGCCAAGTAACTGACATCACAAAACCGAGTTAATGCTAGCCTAAAAAATATCTGAAACTTCATAATAATTTCTGAATATTGGTATTTTTACAGAATCTGTATTTGGCAAAAATTGACGGTAATGGCTTCATTTTAATTCAATATCTGGAAATTTGCCAATCGTCAGTATATCTTAATAATATTAGGTTTATTTTATTCTTAGCATGCACTACGCTTAGGCAATCACGCAATATTTTAGGGCCTGTCAGTGGAACCCAGATATTAGTGAGGACATTATTTTGGGTAGAGACTGTAATGACACGAGACCTCTTACAACATAGCCTACTCTCTTGTAAATAAAGACATATTTTTGGTATGCACTAGCTTTCCATTTCAGGGTCGGGTAGAAGGCATGTAAAACCTTTCTATATTAAATTAGCATGTTACCTTTCTAGAAAAGGAAACCTATCACGTTTTTTTTTAAATTCGACTTAGCCATGTATTTGTTTATATAAATGTATAAGGTCATATTTGTACTTAAAAAGGTATTACTAAAACTGCCCCCATTGTATTTGGTTTGGTTTGATTTTGGTTTGGTTTGTTTTACGGCATATCAAACTCAATGGGTTATTTAATGCTAAAAATTTTCATTGTTGGTAATATTTTTTTTTCCAAATTCTATTTCTGGTAATAATTTTCCTTCGCTGGTAATTTTTTTTCAAAAATGTATAGATGGTAATGTCTTGTTTTGTTTTTTGTTTTTGTTTTCAAAAATGTATTGCTGATCATTTTTTTAACAAATTATTTCTGGTATTAAAACATATTTTTACACTTTCATAGCATTTTGACCCCAGTTTTTGCGTTAACTATTTGCCCATAACCTGGAAACACCAGCTATTAAGATGTGGTTTCATGCTTCTCAAAACCTCCTGATCAGAAGCCTTGCTGTTACACGTAGTTTATCTTCTTACCCAGGACGCGGATGTAGTTCATTGTCATACCCAGGACGGCCTTGTATTTGGTATATCAAACTATAATAAGGAGTGAAGCAAATCCGACCACACTTCAGTGTTTGTCAAAATTAAATCAGCTGAAAACGGTAGTTAATGGTTTATTTACCTTTTATATAACATCCTCAATGATATTATATTCTTGCTGCGTTAAGTCTCAAAGTAGTTAGTTGTGGTAAGGCTATTTTTTATGACACAGTTTTTATTTGAAATAATTTTTCCCGATAATGATTTATTGTGTAATGGAATTAATTGTAATTTAAAATTAAAAACATATTTTGCCATTTTATGATTATCAAAGAGGAAAATAGACGCATAAGGGACGAGTAAATGTTTACGCATGCGCAAAAAGTCGATAAAATTTTCGCCTACGTCGGTTGGTCTTTAAATTTTAGTCATTCTAGAAGGGAAAGATAACAATTTTACGCCATCTCACTTATATCTTTATATATAATCACCGAGAAGATTGCATCAATAACTTCATAGACTACGATATAATATTAAGTTATAATCGAAAATGTTCACTATACAAAGTTCTACGGCATTTATATTCAGCACAGACACCTTGTAAAACACATGTAAAACAGTTTCTTTTATATCATATGTCTATCTGTCCGAGTATCTATCTCTATTCGGACACGTGTAACATTATAGACCAAGAAAATATAGAAAAAAAAAACATTTAGTAAGTAAATATTAATAGAAATAACAGAAAAAAATAATGAATATAATCCAAGTATAGACATATGCAAAAAAAAAAAAATATGGAAAAATGTTTACTACAAATAAAAAATAATAGTATGCGGCTACAATGAAAAAGAAGATGGCGTTAGAAGATAAATGCTATAAAATAAAGAAATCAACAATGAAAGCAACGTGCAATCCGCCCCTACCCCGCTCGTAAACTGTCTGCTAATAAATTTAATGACGGTTTCTTCTCTCTTCTGCTACAGTGAGAAAAAGTTCGCATTAATTAAAACAAATGCGTCAGCCAAGCAAAGCTGATCTAACAGGGAAAGCAGAACAAAGCAAGAAACTTTATTATTATTATTATTATTATTATTATTATTATTATTAATAATAATAATAATAATAATAATAATAATAATAATAATAATAATAATAGTACTGCACACACAATACGAAAGTCTTATCTATATAAAATGTGTGTGACCTTAGCTTGTTTTATTTTTATTTATTTCCAAAACTGTTCAGCGGAAAATGTCATGGTGCCATTTCTGACCTTAGGTCTCTGGATGGGAAACAGAGGGAAGTGCGTTTTACAACAGAAATCAAAGGAAACAACAACAACAATAATAATAATAATAATAATAATAATTGATGTAAAATATCCAATATTTTGAAGCACTTAGAAAATAACGCAATTTAAGAAAAGAAAAGACAGTTTTTAGCAATGTTTATTATCTTTAACAATATGAGTATTGTAATATAACTACTACTACTACTACTACTACTACTACTACTACTAATAATAATAATAATAATAATAATAATAATAATAATAATAATAATTAATTGATAAAAATAATTCCATGAGCAAAGACAAAGACCTGAAGATGAAAATAGAAAATATGTGATATAAAAGTATTTCTGTTGTGGTTGGTGTTTTGGGTCTGCTAAATAAAGGACCTAAAGAACAAATCAACAAGATCCCTAGTGCACCATCTCTCCAGGTAATCCCACTAAAAAACAACAGTTCTAGCAAACACAACTTATGCTCTGCAAATAGATTTATATCCATTTAAGTATATTTTCTATTAACTATTTTCGCTTAACCTAGGTCAATGGTTATGACCTGACATGTGATTAAATAATAAATGCAGGTTAAAAATATATTATTTAAATAATAATAATAATAATAATAAATAATGTCTCTAGAATTAGAAAATACGAGAAGTGTGCGTTTAAAACACAACTGATATTGATCATCAAATGAATGTCGATGTTTATATGAAGAAAATTTTCTGAAACTGAAATAAAAACAGAGATTGAACAGTATTCGGAGGATGAGTAACTACCCCAGGAAACAACAGTTATTTATGGATGATGTTTAGTTATATGCCACCTCTAATGACAACATGGCCTACTTGTTAAACACTGTGATGAGATATTCCAGAATATTAGGATGTCATTTGGAATCGATAAGTGTGTCGTGCTTGAAATGAAGAATGGTGGACAGTAGAGCTCGCTAATACGAAATCTACGCAGTAATTAGTTAACAGTGGTCACTCTACAGATGAAAAAGTCTCGAAATGACAAGGTAAATTAACAGATACGAGAGAAGTATATTCGGCGTGTAAATAAGTTGAATGGTGGAAATTTGGTTTCATGTATCAATGCTTGGCAGTTGCGGTTGTAAAGTAAGAAGCTTGTTTTGTTGGATGGATCAAAGAGGACCGAACAAACCTGGAGTGAATGACAAGGAGGATAATGAACATAAGATGTTGCTTACTTACTAGAAATAATGTGGAGAGGCTTTATATAACACGAAATGACTGCGGAGGATGTTTCATAAACGTAGATTAGTGCGTAACACTAGAATGCATGTGCGTGCATAAACACTGACATATTAGACAGGAGATGATATTGTATATATATATATATATATATATATATATATATATATATATATATATATATATATATATATGTATGTATGTATGTATGTATGTATGTATGTTCCAATTTCAGTCGTGTTATTTATATTTACTTAAGCGCAATTACCTGTAGGAAAATTATGATTTTACCAGATCCACCTAGCTATGGGTTAATTAGTAGAACTTCTATCACTAAAATCATTATCTCAAAAAAGTTTACATGGTAAAAATAATGAATGCAAAAAAGTCAAATCATTCAAATATATATATATATATATATATATATATATATATATGATAAAAATATAGTTTTAAGCTATGCTATTTGGGTTAAAGGCTTCAGTATCAGTGATAGAGTGTATTTAAATACAGAAGAGGAAATTGAGGTCAGCACAAAGCCTTGGCAGTCTGTTTCATGCGTAAACGCAAGTTGATGGCCTAAATTTTGTGTTTTAATACGAAACAGTCTGTATTAAAATCAATGTTCACACAAACACAAATATATATATATATATATACATATATATATATGTGTGTGAGTTAAAGATCAAATATGGATTGGAATCCGAAAACGTTTCCTATTTTTATTCTTTATCTTATCATATATATATATATATATATATATATATATATATATATATATATATTCACAGAGGGTACAATGGATAAATTGTCTAAATGACGCAAAAATGAAAATAAAACTGTCCCCTCATTTTAACAGACATATTTACTATAATTACACAAACATATCTTTAAATATTAAACAGTAAATTAATTCAATAATTTCACAATTGCCTTCAGTTCCGGACTTCGGACGAATTCCGAATCGCCTGCAACTCTTCTGGACGGTCTCCTCGTTTAATTCGGGAATTCTTCTATCCTCAGAACGATCAGAGCGAGTTTTCCGTGTTGCCGTACCTTCGTAACCACCATTAAACTCATTTAAATATTACTGAATCCTCTTCACATGCCACAGATTGACTGCCAAATATGCTGATATGATCACATTGGACCTTCCGACGCGAATACCGAGCAAATGCCGTTTAGAAATTTCTGGCGATGTGAACTGAGTCACGGTTGACAAAATAAAAAAACAACGCGCATGCGTGAAATTAAATATTTTAAATTGGCAATAATTTACCCATCGTACCCTGGATATAGTTTTTTATACGATCCTAGTAGTTTTTTAAAAATATTTTTATCTTTCTTTTAATTTCTTGGTTAACATTCTTGTTAATGATTTTTATGTATACCTAAATTTTAAGAACATTACATTCTTCGCCGAAAATGATTATTCCTGAAAATTCATTTGTTTGTTTTTAATTTATTATATTTTTAAAACTTTCCTCTGTTTCTGTGTTTCTTTAATGTTTTTTCATGTTCTCATTACATTTTGAACTTTTATGTGTGTTCATGTGTGTGATGGCATGCCTTTGTGTATGTGTGTGTTTGCGTGCCGGTGTGTGTCTGTGAAAGAGAGAGAGAGAATTTGAGTGTGTGAGAGAGAGGAGTATTGCTGGAATCTTTAAATTCCAACTCTCTTCCAAAATCTGAGGAAATAATACATCAGGCGTATCATCCATTGTGGGTCGAATAGAAAACGTTTCACCACAATCTCTTGTATCTGTCTATATTTCTGAGATGAAATATTATGTACACTATTTACATTATTCGGACTATTGTCCTCATCTTTGTAGCCATATTTATTACATCCTTCAGTAACTGTCTATATTTCTGAGATGAGGTATTATGTGCACTATTTACATTATTCGGACTATTGTCCTCATCTTTGTCACCATATTTATTACAACGTTGTAATAAATATGACAATAGTTCGAATAATGTAAATAGTGTACCAACTCTTTTGTTTGTGAGTATCTATTAGTATATATATCAATGTTTAGCTTATTAATGGATGTCATACTCTGGAATAGAATTCCTTATTTCATCTCGTAAAATTTTACTACTGAACTGAGTTAGTTTGCACTGGGTGCACGACACTTGTGTTGTTGGACAAAAAAAAAGCGAATACTTCGTAAACATCTACATTAAAATATATTTATCTAGATTTGCTTGCAGTTAGGAAATTACATAGCTGAGATTTTCCTGGCAAAATTAAAAGTCGTAAATAACCAAATACAGTTGCACTTAAAGCCGTATGAATGGTATAACTTTCTGTACTGATGAGGTTTTATGCAGTGACTCGCCCATAAAATTCAATAATTAAATTGAATTGAAGGCGTAAAGCACATAATAAAAATATAAAAAAAGTAATAAAATTCTTCATCAGATTAAATGGCGTTGAAAAACGTGTAAAAATCGTAAGAAAAAAAAACGTGTCTCCATATTTTGTAGAAAATAATCAGACACATTTAATATCCAGTAATCCGAAACTTCTACTGAGAATTCAGAAATTGTAAAATATACCTTTCTCTTCAAATATCCCTTTCAAATATTAGAAGAAATAGAAATAGCCATCACACACACACACATATATATATACATACATACATATATATATATATATATATATATATATATATATATATATAGAGAGAGAGAGAGAGAGGGTGCAGAAATAGAGTGAGAGCAGAGAAAGTATCCCTGTTCAGATTTACGATTTATTTCCATCAGGAGACC
Source organism: Acanthosepion lycidas (assembly GCA_963932145.1). Classification (NCBI taxonomy): domain Eukaryota; kingdom Metazoa; phylum Mollusca; class Cephalopoda; order Sepiida; family Sepiidae; genus Acanthosepion; species Acanthosepion lycidas. The sequence goes on from OZ010582.1 coordinate 8,973,246, forward strand.
AAGTCTATAAATCAATAAAAAACTTTATATCCGATATTTAGAAATATTCCTCTCTAAATAAAGAATGTTTTAAAGCACACACACGCCGGTTCATGTTCGTTTGAGTCCACACACACACACACACATACATACATATATATATATATATATATATATATATATATATATATATATATATATATATATATATATATATATATATATTCAGTTATGTTACAAAAATGTGTTTAAATGATTAGAATGGATTGAGCATGTTGGCCTTCTGGCGGTAGTCTGTTTCAAGCTTAAACTTCAGCTCTGGGTATTGACTTCAATGTCCATTTTTAAATTTACATATGATCAATCCGTGTTATTGAATACATAAACACAGCATACATTAAAATAAATCCGCCATATTTTAATTTATTTTTGCTTAAACGTTAATATAGATGAATATCCTATTCGAGTAAATGCTCTGTTCATTTACTTAAACATTATTTTTATTTAATTATATTTACCGTTCTGAATATTCTAGAAATCTCGCTAGAAAAATGTCGGATATATCTTTATTTATGTTAGATTACAAAACAAAATATGAATGTTTCGTGAATCACCAGAGATCGTAATTTCAAAGCATTATTACTAGCTTTGCTTAACCGTATGTCCTATGTGGCTGAATCGGTTAAGCACGTCGTGTATAATTAATATATAAGGTAAATACCAATGTATATAAACCCGACATTCAGAAGTCAAGAGTTATTAATATGCTACAAAATCTACTAGCCGACACTAGTACAACTCCCTAAAAAATGTCAATTGTGGTTTTGTAACTTTTCTTCTAGTATAGGACATGATCTTCCAAGTAATTTTGAAAAGCCACCAAATTAAAAATGAATTACGACATAATGATATACACTGTCTCAGAGCATTGTCTGTTTTAAAAGGAAAAACATAGAGAAAGCTAATTTCGAAAGAAAGGGAATTAGGCTGAAGACTGAAATCTCTCAGTAACTAATCACATTAAACGTAATGTAAAAGATAGAGAGATTCTACTTTAGAAGGAGAAAAGGAACATGACGCTAAAATTTCAGAATCTTTCCGACACAATTGTACTTAGCAACGCATGCCCCAATCGATGATTGCATTAGTGAATGATACAATCATCTTTTTATTGTTATTTCTATCCCTATTAGGTATTACAAAGACGTTATGTATTCGAGTTCAACGAAAGAGTTAAAAAAACGATATCACAAGATTGAATTAACTCGTTACCAAATAGTCCTTAGCATGAGAGAGAGAACAACCTACCGATCTTTTATGGAATAAATTGTTCAGTTTAAAATGGTGAGAGTTTACCAAATCTAGACACTTTAAGAAATCAGAGACCCCGTGACATTAACAATAAAGATGAGTATGTGATCTTTATTTCTATTAATAATTTTTACTTGAAGAGATCGGGAGATAACGATATTAGAGTAGAGATAAAAATAAAAAAATAAATAAAAAAACATTAAAAAGAGAGATACAATGTACTCAGCAACAATCAGAGTTCATTTTGACGCCTACTGTTGAACCTTATTTAAGGTTTTGGCTATTTTAACGTTCCGCATTGACTTTAACTAGGGCAATCTATTCATAAATAACTTTTATAACATTCCATGAGAAGAAATAATATATTTGTTGCAGTAAGGTAAATTTCGATAATTAAATTCAAATTTTTTAAAATTTTAAAATGAAATTTGTACAAATGTCGACTTTCTCCTTGATAGTTATCAAAGAGAAAAACAGGATTTTAATCGAATATCGGACAGAAATAAATTATTATGATTTAGATTAAAGTACAGATTGAAATTCAAAAAAAGACCTCTTCTGTGGACTATGTTTACTAAAGGGATCGATTGGTCATTTATCTATTCCATTTCCAGGACCCTCTTCAGTACGATCGAATGTCTCAATTTTTGTTGTTTATGTGAATATTGTTATCGCTCGTATTAAATGTTGCGGTGACATAATTTTAAAGATAATAGGCACGGAATTATTCTTATTTTAAAATGCGCTAACTTTATAATAACTGAATCACAACATTTAGTAAAAACTCAAATATTCAAGAATATTATTAGTGAATATTATAAGTAATTATCGTTTCCGTGAACCAATTTTGATATTTTGATAAATCGAGAAACAAAAACAGGAATTAGTTATTATTCAACGTAATTAAAATGTTCTCATCAGCTGGAGACATTAATTGGATAAAAAATAATCCTTCTCCATATGACGATGACAGTTTTCTATTGTCCAATTGTCCTATTGCCAAATGAAATTTAAATTATTGTCAGCTATGAGTTTCCCTGTTGCTATTTCCATTTAAATGTCTCTGTTCTCATCAGTATCAGGTATCATCAGTTATTCTATTTTTTTAGGCCGTTTCTTAAGTTCACTGAAAACGTGCAATTGTGTACAGATGACATGGATTCATGATTGGCTTGTGAAATGATGTTGATCTTTTAACGCAAAAGGAGCTTACATAGATGAACTTACTTTTTCTTCAGGATCAAGCGGTAATCCATGATTACACTGTCTGCCTATCTTGAATCGCTAATAATATTAGGTTGGTGCAAAAATAATGATGTAATAATGTCGTTTTTTGACGTTAAAAATACGTCAAAAAACGACATTATTACGTCATTATTTTTGCACCAACCTAATAAGACCTGGAAATAAGGATGAATGTAAATAAAGAGAGATTAATGCATTATGAAACAGACAAAATAAGGTTGATTTCAATTCTGTATACAGTTTTATTATTCCATTTTATTCATTTTTCCAAAATATTTTAAAAACCAAAGAGTTTTTTTTTTTTTTTTAATATCATTCATTCCTTTTTTTTCTATAATTATTAAATGCGGAAACGAAAAGAACATAAATATTAGGTTGGTGCAAAAATAGTGACGGTTTTTGATGTAAAAAAAATACGTCAAATACCGTCATTATTTTTGCACCAACAGAATAATATATTCATTTTTAGGCTGAAATGTTTCAAATAGCTGCTGAAATATCCGTGCCGCTGGATACACAGATTTTCGTACTGTGCAAATGTAAACAAACTAGATTTTTTTTTAAAGATTTCCTTCATTTCAAAAACACAAATTAATAAATAACCACATTCCGTGTGTGAAAATTTAAATTAAATCCTGAGTTAGATCTGACGAAGTAAGAGAAATATCTAATCCCTTCGGAGTTAAAAACAATATAAAAAAAACGACACTGGGAACGACATAAAATGACCTTTTAGATACAAATGAACTGTGAAGCATTTCGTCGAAGATCCTGAATAATTTCGATTATGAATCTCGTGATATCATCTTTAGTGGCAGAAAATGATATCAAAAGCTAGTCGTTCAACTAAACGTGATCACAGACCACAAGAACAGAATGTGCCTTTTTATTGACATGGCAATCCCTCTAGATTGTAATGTAACTTTGAATTTCATCATAAAAATATCAAAGTACAAGGACCTTTAAATTGAAAACTCAGAAATGTAGCACATGAGGACTACAATATTTTCAGTTTTAGTTGAATCCCTCAGATAGATTGGAAAATGTTTCAATAGAATCGTTGAAGTGATTACCAGTAGCTCCTGCTTTAAAGAATTCCTAAGAAATAATAATAATAATAATAATAATAATAATAATAATAATAATAATAATAATAATAATATACAATGATTGATGTAACACTTGAAATATTTTGCAACAGTTACAGAAGTGTGGAATTTATGAAAGAAAAAGAAAACAAAAAGATTTTTTGACAATGTTAACAATATTCGATTGTATCCCTGTCTTCAAGTTATTATTAAGAAACCCATACGTGTATAAAAGATATAAAAAGTAATAGAAATCTTGTCGTGAAAGAAAAAGTTGTCCTCGTAATCAACGCGAGAAAGCGAATGAAACACAAACAGCGTAAATGGACTGAAACTGAAACGTGTTTTACATCATAGGGATCGTGTTCGGCATGAATATTCCCTCGATTAATTAGTAAAAGAAATTAATCAAATATTTTAGTAGAAATTAACTGGAACTATCCTGTCCTTTTTAAGTATCCCAAGTTGGGACGTTATTAATTTGTATATGTAATTACTTTTATGGAATTTAAGAGTTGAAATATCGGTGGTTTATCATTAACAATACTTTTCTACGTACAAATAATTGATTTGTCGATAGACCATTATCTGTCTGAAAGAAGGAATCATTCAGTACAATCGTGAAGCTCCAAAATGGAATTGGTAAACACGGAAATAACATGGATCTTGGTGTTCCAGCAGACATATTTGAAAGAAAATTCAGAGATAGATAAGTTGTGTTGACATTGCCTGATGGAATTGGAACAACTCTTTGAACATGTAACTGACAATGGGTTAGGGTTAGAAATAGTTTCGTATTGCCGGAAAAAACTGGAAATTAATCGAATAAATTGAACCATCTAGACATCTCATAGATTAGAAAAAGAAAGAATCATGAGAAAAATGTTGATGACATTTCGATCGTGAATCTACTTGTAAATACTGGAATGAATGGTCATTGCGTGAAAAAGTATTGACAGGTATAACAAGGCAAGTTTAAGCTGAAAGCCACATTATAATTGAAGAAAATAAGCTGTGCCAAAATGAATATAAAAAAGAACGACAGAGGAGGAACTGCTAGACAATGAGAAATGTTGAAACGATTGGCTCTCCAAAAAATGATATAATTTTACTCTAAAACCAGACCTAACATTTTGACCAGGGGTAAAAAGAATACCTAAAGAAAAGAAAGGAGTGATTACAAGAGAAGTTAATATAATATAATGCATAATTAGTTTCCTTCAGGATATTCAACTAATGTCTCTGCACTTGTTCAGTAATCATTTTTGTATAACTTTAAAATATAAAGATACTAACAATGTAAGAAGTAGACGATACACTCACACATATCTCTTTCGCTTTCTATTACTACTCACTCCATCTACTCTGTGTGTGTGTGTCTATCTGTATTTCTGTCTCACTCTTTATCTATCTATCTATCTATCTATCTATCTATCTATCTATCTATCTATCTCTCTCTCTCTCTCTATATATATATATATATATATATATATATATATATATATATATATGTTATTATGTATGTGCGTGTGTGTGTGTGTGTGTGTTTAATATCTGTTTAAACTGTGAGTATGGGCCTGAGTGTTCCTTCAAATGCTGCGAGATTGAACTCTGCTCATTCAAATGGAATGTAAGCCTTTTTGTTCACATTGTCGTAGTTAATCCGACATATGTATTAACATTTTATCAGTGACACACTCTCCCAAAAAAACATTTACAATGATATACAATGTTGGCCTTTTGTAAGATGCTACTTGACGGAGAAGAATTGTTTTGGACGACTTTGGTTCTATTAAATTTAGTAGAGTATATAATTATTTTTATACTTTTTACTTAGATCAATGGTGGATATGTTACAATTTTATATGTCTCTTTAGATATTTTTTCCTCCTGTATATAGTTCGATTGCATCTGATTACGGTATAGTACTTAGATACGTTTACAGTTATTTTGTGATGAATACAATATCCATTTATATTTATTTTTGTATTCCTAAGTGCTGGTCGATCTTTTTTTTATCAAAAATGTAATTGTGTAAGTCTTTATTAATAACGGTTTAATTTGTTTTTTAATTCAGAGTAGAAAATCTTTAAAGGTTGATGAATTTAATTTTACACCCTTTAATAAGTTTCATATACTAGCTATTTTGTAATGGTTAGAGCATTCACTTTTATCGTTGAGAGTACACGTGTTTATACTAGTTTTTTCTTATATATATATATATATATATATATATATATATATATATATATATATGGAGAGGTAGTAACATTTTTTATAATTATTACTATCAATACATTAAGTAACGGGATTTTTTATGTTCATATGGGAAATCCGGAGTTTGTATTTATGTATTCTTGTAGTTCATATAATTCGTCTGTGTCTTTGACAAAAATGAGAATGCAATCTACATATACTTAAATGGAGGGTATTTTTTGTTATAGTAAGTACGTCATTTTCTAAACTAGTCATGTAGGAAGTGTCAAATGTTGATCCAAGTACGTGACCGATAGAGACACCATAGCATTGCGCGTATATGTTATTGTTGTGGGCATAAAAAGTAACTTCTGTGGTGCACAACATAAGTATTTTTTTATTAATATTACGACGAAGATTTAATGGAGGGAGGATGGATTTGTGTATATATTGTTTATTATTATATATATTGTTTCCCTGACTGGGAGATTGGTGAATATACTTCCAACATCGACTAAGGCTAAAGTTTCATCATTGTTTTTTAAGTATTTGGAATAGTTATTATTTAATTTTAGAATTAATTAGAATTAGTGTATTGAATTTATGCTGTATCTCTTTGGAATATAAGGTGTACTTAGTTGATTATGAACATTGGTTAGTTGGTAAACATGGATTGGGATTTGGAATATGATAGACAGGAGACGGTAGTTAGGTTTATGTCTTTTTATAGTTCCATACATATATCTATGTTTATAATCCCCAAATTATTTTGGAATTTTTAAGTTATGCTATCCAGCCTTGCTTTCTGAGCTGTGATAAGTTTGTTGATTTTTATATTTTAGTTGGTTAATCGTATATTTGATAATGTTTTTAAATTATGTATATATACCAACCTTTACATGTTTAATTATATATGTGTGTGTGTGTAAATAAAATAAAAAAGTTACCTCCCTTACATTGTGAAAAGAAAATGCACGCGAATTTGAAAACACACACACACACACATATATATATATATATATATAGAGAGAGAGAGAGAGAAAGAGAGAGAGAGATTGAGAGAGAGAGAGATAGAGAGAGAGAGAGAGGAGGGGAGGGGAGAGAGAGAGGAGTGTGAGGGAGTAAGGACGGGAGAGTAAATGACGGGGCCGAGAAATCTTCCTCTGTCTCAATGATATTTTTTTTGCAAAACACCGAGTCCAAGAAAATAAGTCACTGATATTTTTCTTTATTTCCAATTAATATTCTGCATTTTAATCTTGCGCACATTGTTTGTAAAAATGTGAATGCCTTAAAGGTTTACCCGCCAAGAATTTTATGGTCGACGGTTTTTATTTAAACACACAAACACACACACACAATATATATATATATATATATATATATATATATATATATATATATATATATATATATATATATATGAAGAAATATAGTCTTAAGGTGTGCTATATTTATGGGATAAAGTGCTCAATATCAGAGATAGAGCGTGTATAAATATAAAAGTGAAGAGAGAAGTCAACACTTAGAGGCGACAGTCTGTTTCATGCTATATGCAATCGTCAGGCCTGACGATTGCATATAGCATGAAACAGACTGTTGCCTCTAAGTGTTGACTTCTATGTTCACTTTTATATATATATATATATATATATATATATATATATATAGACATATATATATATATATATATAGACATATATATATATATATATAGAGAGAGAGAGAGACATATATATATATATATATAAAGATATATATATATATATATATAAAGATATATATATATATAGACAAATATATATATATATATATAAAGATATATATATATATATATATAGACAAATATATATATATATATATAAAGATATATATATATATATATATATATATATATATATATATATATATATATATATATATCGTAATGTACACACAGATTGTTTCGATGTATCGCAGCTCATCAGTATACAGGTGGTTATCTCGTTTTTAATTTTAGGATTCAGCAACTCATTTCTGAGAAACAAACACCCAGAAAACCTTTACATATGATTTGATTATATTGGTCAAGTTACGAGCCAAGTTTATAGGACGCAATCTGTCTTTACATCTAGCCATAAATTGGGTTTAAAAGAGATGAACCCATGCCTTTCCCAAGGATATTAACATATGAGTGAAAACGATTCTTCAATCCGAGACAATATGCATTACTACTTTGCGCCATTCTCTCTCTCTCTCTCTCTCTTCTCTCTCTCTCTCTCTCTCTAACTTATCCGTAAGTTGAGTCCTAATTAAACCCAATTATTTCCCAGTGCTTACGAAGAGAATGTCCGATATTTTCCGAAACATACACGCGCGCATGTGCACACACACACACACACACACACACACACACACATATATATATATATATATATATATATATATATATATATATATATATATATATAAAGTAATTTTGTAAACAGTGATCATTACTGCTATTGATGCATTACTCTATGTTAAGACGAATCAAGTTTTCCGGTCACGGGCGTTTTTGTCTAAAAAATATATACGTCTAAATTCACCTTCATCCCTGCCCTGGCTTTCCAAACATGGGCAAATAGTGAACCCCCACACAAAAACAAATCATGATGACAGTATAAAAATTATATATTTATAGCAAAATGAACAGCAATATTTTTTATCGCTAGTTGAAGTCATGCAACTAAGTTCAAAATATTTAGTATTAAATAACCCATGCAGGTTTATATGCCGCTAAACACAATCAACCTAACAACTAAATTAAAATAATTTTTTCATGAAATTAATCGATATATATCTTAAAATTTCTGAAAAAATCAAACTGTATTTCAAAGTATACATTAAACTACAACATAAAACACACACATAACCTTCTCTATTAATTATGACCACACAAATAAGTATATCAACAAAAGCTTAATAATATCTACCTCATACTAAATTGTGAAAGCAGAATAACATTTTTATTTATTACATCGAATCTCCCAAGGAAATTAAATTTCGACATTAAACGACAAATTAGGACTTAATTTTCTGTTAAACAACCAACCAAAAAAATTAAATCTTTTATTCACTTGGAAGAAGAGTGTCTAACATTCATTGGCACTGTGGATGTTAAATATCGCATAGCAGTTGAACATAATTCTATTTGTTTTTACTGAAGTTTTCCTATGCTTAATTGTTTTGTTTAATTTCTGAAAGGCATCTTTTGCTACTCCTGCTCGCCCTTTGATTTCTGTGTGGGATTTTCTGTTATCAGCTACTACACGACCCTAGAAAAATTAAATTTCCATGCCTCCTTCATGTTGACATCCACAATTGATGTCCCATAACTACTGAAAAAGAAAAAAAAACTGTCCGCGTTTTACGTGATTGCTGGGATGTTGCGGATAAAAGGAAACTACTCTATTGCGTTATGTTTAGGGGATTCGTAACTTTTGCTTCATTACAAAGACATAAATGTGAGCTTCCACGTGAGAATCGAAATCACGACAGTAGTAATTTTCTGTGAAACTGGTTTCTTAAAATTTTTCATGGTGATACGCTAAATTATTCCTTTTATTTTTCAGAATTTGATTTATTTACATTCTCCCACCGTCTTTATTTTCCTTTTTTTTTTCTTTTTTTTTTTTTGGATATTAATTTTCAAGCAAGCTGGGAAAAGAAATCTCTCTTTTGTTCAACCATGTCCGACTCACCGCTTTTTCTACCATTACAAGAACCCCTGTTGCTTTTCACTAATTCATAATTGTTAGGGTGCCATAAAGAGCTAATACAGTGTGTACGTGATCATTTAGTATTCACATATAATAAACAGTAAACACCATTTCTCATCGTGTTATTTTCTTTCTTTTCATGATGTCTTACAAACACACATAGACACAAATATATCATTGTTTTCTATCGACTAAAAGCGTGTGCAAACAGGGGAAGAAACAATGGAAAAGTGTAAAGCGTAGGATAACATGAATATTTGATATAATATTAACATATACCAACCGACCCTCTCAAATCGTTCGAACCCCGCTATGATTACCAATGTCATTACCCTGCCTTGCGACAGCCCTAAGATATCTGGTTTCATATCTTGGTAAACGTTCTATAGTAACCCTTTTGTTACAATCCACCGGGCGTACGATCCCTGCTGTCTATAACTATCTTTGGTCAGGGTGGAGGATGACCCTGCCACCCCCATCACGAATATCCCGCAATTGCTGTTCGGATTCATTTTATATTATGTCTTATATTCCCCGTTCTCACCTACTCTGATACATTTGTTTTTCTTTATCTCCACACCCCAATCCATTTGTTTTCCTTTAGCCAGCGCGTGAAAGCCACACAACAAATGACATGACCCAAATTCTCTTGACTTGACCCAATTCTGTTAAGTTGACCTCTTTTGGCGCGTTCAACGCTTTGTCAGCGGCGGCTGTCTTGTCCACGCAGAAAAAAAAAAAAAAAAAAAAAACTAATATGTACGTCGAAATGGGAAACTCTCCTTTCGACTGTATTAAGACAATTAAAACGTGAGAAATGTGACACATTTTTGTGTTGTTTTTTTATATGTAAAATCTGATCCCCGCCCTCTTATAATAATAATCGACAAGATATATTTTCATAAACGCTTAATCGAACATTTCATCTCGTTTGATCTCCTGATTGTATTCTATGCGGTCATGTCTCCAAAATCCGTGAAAGAAAACAAAATTAATTAGATTTAAAATTGAAACATTCGCCATCACAAAGACACTTTTACATTTTACCTAATATCGTGTAGAAAATAGCACGGAAATAAAATTATTACATAAATTATCTGCAAGTATATCAGAATGTATTTCCCGCTGAATTTTGAACAATCTGGAATTCAGAGATTTCCTTCCCTTAGATAGGTTTCAAATCAAGGTTACACTGCTATTTACACCATAACTAAAGGAGAAGAGAGCCACTCAAGGGTACCCTGCAATTTAAACCATAACTAAGGAGAAGAGGGACACTCAAAGCTACCCTGCTATTTAAACCATAACTAAGGGAGAAGTGAGCCACTCAAGGTTACCCTGCTACTTAAACCATAACTAAGGGAGAAGAGAGGCACTCTAGGCTACCCTGCTATTTAAACAATAACTAAGTGGGAAGAGATAGATTCATACCTTTCAAGATGAGATTAGAACGAAAGTGGAGAAATCAAACAAGGCCGGAATTTAACCTCAGTTTTCTAAATTTACTTCACAAGTCACTACCAGTACATTCTAAAAAAGTAAGATATTATACTCTGGTAAAATAAACCCCAAAAGAATCACACAATGAGGATTGAAATTACGCAAGTTTTAACCTGTGAGTAAAAATTATTATCCATTTTTCATGGACTTTAAAATAGGTTCCTCCACTTTTTCACGGAAAACAGCACAGCGTAATGAAAAATGCCACAAACTTAATAAAAAATAAATGTTTATCGTCAAAATGTTTATGTTATTATTAAGATGAAAGACAAAAGTATTTTTTATTATTTTTTGAAATTTTTTAATACTTTCTAACACATTCGAAATTTTGGTTAAAATCTTGTTTTGTTTACGTTAGAGGGTGGCATAATAATTTGGAAATTCTTGTAAAAGTCAAATAATCGTCCGATTTTAATTAAGTTTTTAGGACTTATTCACAAATGAATGAAATTATTTTTTAATATTTTTAGAAAATTATGGTATTTTTTTACACATGCTATCTCCCCCCACACAAACACTTAATTAATTTCATGAAATTTCACAAAAAAATATATATATGTATTTTTTTAATTTTTTTATTCGTTAAAAGTAGGACGTCTTCGGGAATGTAAATCATCTAATTTTTGTTACAAATCTGTACTATACTAACTGAAAATCTACTCTGAATTGAAAAATAATGAATGCAATAAAACTATGACATTATTTAATTAGAAAAGCTTTCGATGGCTTTTGTAAATACGTTATATTAAGGACACTATTGCCTGAAGAAATTTTTTTTCCGGTGAATAATGAATTTTTCAAGAATTTTTTTCATTTTTTTTTTAAATTTCATTATAGTACTTTATATTAAGAACACTATTGTCTGAAGAAATAATTTTCTTTCCGATGAATAATGAATTTTTACAAGAATTTGTTAATTTTTAAAAATTTAATCATAATACTTTATAATAGTTTAAAATCGCGTAGTAAAAATCTGCATTGGACTATTTCTTGGATGTGATACAGTAATTAAGTGGAAACGAAATTTTCTAATCCAAAAACTAAAAAAGATTAAAAAAAACAGAGTTAAACTAGTCTATTTTTAAAAGCTAACGTGATCTAAGATGTTTGTAGTTTTACGGAGAAATTAATTTGAGAATATTTTATTGTATTTTAATTCATTTTTATTTTTGCATAACTCATCGTCGAAAGATAAATAAAAGTCAATAAATTATAAGATAATTGCGGAAACATGTTCATTTGTAAAAATTACTAGCTACTTAAAAACCAGAAAAAATGTGTTCTCTTAGATTTCGTAAATGTCAATTCTAGTCAGCCATACTTGATGTCATCGCTTCGTCACTCAATCGTCCATGAATCATCGCCTCAGATAAACAGCACCAATTATTAAAAAATGGCTGTATATTATTTTTTTCATGCTATAAGTAATATTTATTTCAAATCAGATTAATTTAACTTTAAATGTTCTAATTTTACTCAAGTAACGTGTCAGAATCGTATGTATATATATATATATATATATATATATATATATATATATATATATATATGTATGTATGTATATTGGAAAAGTTTTAAGATCGATGAATCTGTTTTGTTTACATATTTCTTAAAATTAAGAAAATGGCCGCTTTTAAGAAAATTTTAAGTAATCGAAATTAAATTAGATATTCCAATCTATATAAATTCTATCTGAAATACACCAGAGTATTTAACTTACTGGAAATAATAAATTTAATCCTTTTGATTTCAATTAAAGCTAAAATGACATCTTCAAGAATGTTTTTTTCATTTTTTTAGATTCAATTTAGAACTTAGCTATCGAAGATTTATACCGAAAAAGTGGAGGTGCATACTTTAAAATATTAGCAATATCACAGTAATGAAGAATCTATTGGCAAACGAACCCAAACGAACAATCGGGTGGTTGATTTCATTTAGCGGTATATGAACTTGTAATGCCGAAATCTAAATATTTGAACAGAATTTTATGGTTTCAACTAAATGTATTTTGAACGTAAATGTATGATTTCAACGACAGATAAAATGTTTGGTAATTTGCTATGAAAATATAATGTTGGCAATGTTTTATATAATAATGTATTACTTGTACTTTTACTATAAAAAATATATGTATACTTTCATAGTACTTTGCATGGGTTTCACTATTGTTCTATAGATATTAGCTATTGTTATTCTCAAACCTCAAAAAGTCCAATCAGGATTCTTCCTCCTGCTGCTGGATGAAGTTTATCGTCATACCAACGGCTGCTGTACACTTGGAGTAGTTCAGTTGTAATTTATAGCGTTATGCGTGTTGATAGCTTATGTAATAATAACGTTTATACTTTTCATATAATCATTCTTTCTGTTATGACACCATAAGGTGGCTCTCACTGGGAATTAAGCAACAGAAAATCTATTCAACATTTCATTACTAGCGCCGATCGTGTTCCCGAATTTATTAATGCCAGAGCTTCAGGGTTTAAATTATCTCACGGTTTCCTTGTACTTTCGATTTCTTTGCAAGTTTCCCTGCAAATGTTTTAAGTGAACGAATAATGATCCGTCATCTACATATTCATAAATACATTTTTGTAAGAACGTTTTTTTTTTTTAGATGTTATATTCTTTAATTTTTTCGAATTGTGGCTGTTGGGTGGTGTCATTAAGCGTCAGGGAGGTTTTCCTTAAATTCAAAAGTTCGGGTTTTCCGGTCCTAATTTTCTTCTTGAACACGCACGTCGATACACTAAAAATGCGTCTTCAAATTTGTGTCGTGTGTCTAATATATACTGTATCAACAGAGCCACATATTCTTTGACACAGGTTCTGAAATTAATTGCATTCGTTTATTGTGTAATTCACATATTCATTTGTCTCCACACAGACGAATTCTACCTAGACATCCTGTTTATTTTGAACGACTCGTTGCGTCTTTTCTGGCTCACTTTTTTCAGCTAACATAAATGGAAAGATTATATTGAATCAATTACCAGGTTTCCTACAGGGATAATTGGTTTTCTGCAATGTGCTAGAGACTTTTTATCGTCCGAAATTATCTTACATACAAAGTGGACCAAAAGTAGGTGGACAGTAGGTGGAATAAGTCAGCGTATCAGTGATATCATTAAAATCGTGTTCATTATAATTATGGTATTTGTGATATATTATTTTAAATTTTATAACTAAATCTATCTATTTTTTTTCCGATAATTGTATTAGTAAATATAATTGTATATGTAACCTCAAAAAACTTTATCATTTACTGTCAACCTATTTTTGGACACTCTGTATATGTCAAATATATGTCCATGTTTAGAGTATTCCTACCATATATGGTCTGGTACAACTGATATATATCTTTAACTATCTTTGATAAAATCCAAAGAAGTATCCGCAATGTTAATGGTCATGAATTGGCATCTTGTCTTCAGTCACTGTCCCACCAACGTAATGTAGCTTTCCATTGACTATATTATAAATGCTTTGCTGGTAATGGTTCTGATGAAATCGTCTCTATTGTACCTAGAGTGTATGAATTTAAGTGTAGTACTAAATTGACGGCAAGATTGCACTATTTTATAGTTGATATGGCTAGATATATTTTAATAGTATATCTTCTAGCACTTCTCCCTTGTGTAAATCACTTCCGGTTTCTTGCTTTCAAGTCAAGATTGATCCTTAAAAATTTAACTGCAATGCCAATTGTAAATTTAAACTCTTCGTAACTATTTAAACCCTTCGCCGGCGTAGACGTCTATATACGGTTATACCGAAAGTGACTTTTTCAGTTACAGACTAATAAAGACGTTCAACGCATAGCGTTCAGAAAAAAGTTGTAGATGTGTCTATCCATCGATCTTGTTTCTTTTTATGCACCTCTGAGCTTTAAACGAATGCAGTTGTCAACTCATACGTCTGGCACAAGTGTAAAACACCGCTCGGGTACATCGATGTGCTTCGGTGTCTTAGTTACTATATTTAAAACAAAGTAAAAAATTGTCAGAAAATGATAGCTTTTCCCAAAATAATTGGTGGAGAAGGGGTTAATAATGTTTATCTTTTTCCCATAATAATTCATACCCACTGATCCCTGGCATCTTAGTGACCTTGTTGCCTTGCCTTTGGGGGTGAAATGGTTTAGGAAGAAAAATTCAAGAAGGTAGTAGAAGAAGGAGTAGACAAAAATACCAGTGGTAAGTCAAAATGCATGGCGATCAGTAAAGACGATAAACCAATATTTGATCTCCGCATCATGCAGTTACGTATATTTTATCTGCTTATTAAAGCAAATGACGTCTTCCAGAAGCTACGCCAAATAATGAAAGATAGGAAAATATTATTTCACATTCTAGATGGAGGGGCACTAAAAAGTTTCAGTTTAACTAATTTTCCAAACTTTAAGCAAACGGCCAAGCATAAGATTAATTGGGCTTATATATTCTACGCTGGAGCCGCACCGTGTTATTTATTCTTCATTTTGAAATTTGCTGATATCTGTTTTAGGCAACAATCATTGTCAAAGATTATATTCTTATATTTATGATATTGTTTTTTAACCATTTTTTTTAAATTTATTATTCTTAAGTATTTACATTTATAACTAAATTGTCCGTGTATTTCCCAACATTAAAATAATGACTTTCATCAAATATTCAGATTGATATATTTTCCCTTCACATTTTCTCAGCACATTCCATTGATTTTTTTTTTCTTTTTCATAAACTGATTTTTTGTTTCTCGAGTTTTATTATTTCTTACATTAACACTTTCTTCCATTTTCCATTGGTTCTAATTTACTTTATCTTCGCGTTTTCTGCTTATTTCCATTGCTTATTTGAATATGAAATATTTTATAATGTAATTATGGCTTTCTTGCTAATTAATTCATTTGTTAGTGGTTATCTCATTCTTGATTCTTATCAATTCCTCTCTTTGTTTTTCTATTGAACTCTCCCGTCGATTTCGACGTATGAGTGTAAAGCAACTGAGTTCTTAGAAAGCGACAACCAGACCACCAGCACTAATCGTTTGATTATAGTGGTGAAGGACTTGTGCAGAACCGACCACACATTTTTTGGAAGAGCCGAATACAAAGACCAGGTGGACCGTGTGCCACAAGGCCTCCAATCGAACCTCTGTAAGTTTTGAATTCAGAGTTGTCCTTCTGCTAGACTCTTTGCCATCCAAGGCTATGGAACCCAGTCTGTCCTACTATTTACCTATAGCTGATGAGAGAAGAAGAGGATTCATACCTTTCCCAAGCAGATAAGTCAATGTAATTGTTTCGACTGGAATTCTGTCTCGGCTCTCCGATTCCACAATCCGAACCTCTATCCATTATGACACCCTGCCTATATGGGCAGGTTTTCCTTTGAGAACGACGAAGGTGGTTTCAGAAAATTCAGTTTATTTTTTGTAAATTAAAACATGCTCAAATGAATTTTTAAAAATGGTTACTTACCTATGCTTTTAATGGTCGCAATATCTCCTCTACTGGTGCCTGTATGCCACTTGATAGATGATTCTACACGCCGTATTTTTTTTTCTTTTTGCTAATTAGACTTTTTCCATCTTTTAGCTTAATATTGACAGATAATATATTGACCTATAAGAAGCTCATCCAACCTTTGCCAACTCTCTCTAGAAAGATTTGAATTCAGTTTATCTTCTTCTAGTCTGGTTGCCAAACAAGGCTATAGGGCCCAATATATCTTGCTATTTAGCCATAGCAAGGAGGGGAGGTGCATTCATACATTTCTCAACGGTATATATGCGTAAGCAAATATAAGAAATTCGACTGTAATTCAAACTGGGCTCTCCGGTTTCCCATTTCGATCCGTTATGCTTTGCACCACCCGCACGTTTTAAGCTTACAGCACCTACGAACGACGTTCCTTAACTTCAGTGGATGGACCAGAACAGTTTTTCAACGTGATAAGTCAGGAAATAGCGCGCCAACACGCATACATACACAGAGAGGTGTGGACAGAATGATTCGAACCCACTGAATATTTTCTAAGGAACTGCGAATATACGTCCTGAAATTACCATAAATAGTTGATTCCTTATATAGTTTTGAATAATACATGAAATTGCTTAAGGCTAAACACCTAAAATGCAGATTAGCTTATGCTAGAAGCTATGTAGACCATGAGAATAAATATCAGAATTCACTTTTTTGTTCAAATGAAACCAAGCCAGAATTGTTTGGTCACATGACCTACTGTTATGGATGGAGGAAAGTGAATGAATCTCACAAACCGAAAAATAACCTCCCTAAAATTAAGCATGATGGTGGGAGTATTATGCTCTGTGGAGATTTTGCTGTTTCTGTGCCAGGAGATCAAGTGAGAGTAGAGAGCATCGTGGATAAAGAGCAGTATTTGGCTCTTCTTAAAAATAATATGAGACAAGGTGAACGAAAGGTGTGTTTGGGGCGTCACTGGACGGGTTATTGTCAGGTTGAACCACATTACAATGACCCGAAACACACGGCGCGAAGATTACCACAAATTTAGCGTATTGACATACCCCCGACTCCTGACCTACACACTATTGAAAATTTGTGGCCATATTTGTAGAAAAATGTAAGAGAAACAAATATTTCGAATTTAAAGGGACAAAAAGCTATTGCCAAGGAGGAATGGAGAAAAATACATATCAGTGTATGCAGTAAAGAACTATCGAAAATGATTAAAGGCAATAATCACGAATTAAGGTTAGATAATTGATTATTGACGAAACAGGGCCAATAATTTTGACCTATCTTAAATGTCTTTGGGTGATTTTCATATTATTTTTTTTCATATTGAAATAAAAGATATGTTGCAGTTATCATTGCACATACATTAAACTCCTTTGTTTCATCATTTTTTTAAATACACGTGAGGTTTTTTGAAAATTAAGGTATTCCAGCTTTACTTGCATTTATGGAAGGCGAGGAGGTGAATAATTCTGTCCACAACTCTCTCTCTCACTCTCTCTCTCCCCGCACACACACACATCTATATATATATATATATATATATATATATATATATATATATATATATATATATATATATATATATATATATATTTGGATTGATGTGAGATTGTGAGCCTGGGTTTCACGCTCTCTGTAATCGTCAGACGTATATATATATATATATATATATATATATATATATATATTACGAAAATGGACAAAGTCCGACAATTTATTTATTAAAGACATTTTTATGTTTAACGTTCTTTTTATAGATACAAGTATTTAAGTAAATGCTCTGTTTATAATAAACAGTATTAAATAACATTTACCGGCCTGAATGTCCGAGAAACTTTCATAGAAAATATTCGTTCTTTGACAGGATTCGAACCTGCATCCTATACGGAACCGTCATTTACGCTGACGTGCCTTATAGCCTTGTAGGCTAACGGTAAAGCACGTCAGCGTAAATGACGGTTCCGTATAGGATGCAGGTTCAAATCCTGTCAAAGAACGAATATATATATATATATATATATATATATATATATATATATATATATATATATATATATATATATATATATATATATATATATATATATATATATATAATGACACTTTCAGTCTTAAATATTTATCGGTTGTGGTATCCGATTGTCTGTGGATATGGGTGCATGTATTTATATGTATCTATGTGTATGGAAAGTGCATTCACTTTTAATTGTGTATGTATGTACGTGTGTGTTGGTTTCCCTTCCCCCCACTTCCCTTTTTTTTCTTTTTTTTTTCATGACAGACCGTGAAGATGCTCTCTGTCTCGTCTCTTTTTGTGTATATATATATATATATATATATAATATATATATATATATATATATATATGTCTGGGTGCTTATATATTAGAATCTGATTGCGTTTGTTTTACGCGTGAGTTTAGGACCCCATTCACACACTCTTAGGATTAAAATGTATACATTGTCAAAGGACCGGATATTAAATTAGCTAAAGTAACTTCAATGAAGAAATAAATTGAATAACATATATTTCTTCTTTTCGCCTCCGTAATTTTATAGTTGTAAATTTAATAGCGATTAAATTTTGATTTTGAAATTAGCAGTTTTTAATTTTAATATTAAATTTTATCATATAATTTAGTAATTATTGGTTGGAATAAATTCTTTTTTAATACTACCCATATTTTAAACATCTGAATAGATATTATAACGACTTCGTTGTCAAGCTTTTTGAATTTTCCTATACTTGTATTTTGATTGGTCCATCTAGCCTTTGTAACAACGTTTTCCCCTTGCGAAGGATTGTTAATTAATTTGAAACTTTTAAAACCATTTATTTTACATTCAACGTCATCACTTGATAAAACACTGAGGGTGTTGAAACAAAATGGCTATTTTTTTAGTGATTTTATAACATAATTATGTTATATTTTTTTTTAAAATAAATAATATATATATATATATATATATATATATATATATATATATATATATATATATATGCACAGACGTGTATATAATTTTATTGCCGAAATATTGCTTAAAATTTGACATTTTTTATGGGAAAAGAGATCAAAAAAATCACGGATAGAGCGTTCGTAGAACTTATTCCCGTTTTAACAGCTATGACGTAAAACTGCCATTCACCACAGAATGTTGAATTGCGTATCCACAATGCTTATATGAACTTGCATCCACATACACACACGTACTAACACACATATATACATATATAGATGTATGCATGTATTAAATGTTAGACGGACAGATATACAGGTCACAGATATTATATTATTTCATTTGTGTTTTTTCGTTGGACATTATGCTAGCAATTGTACGATTTGCAATGTTAACGAAAATATTGGCCAACGCGACTGGCAGAGATGACATGTTTCTTAAGCCAGTCACACATTTTCGATACAATCTAATTCTCCACGTACACTTCTTACCCATATTTATAATTAATTTTTTTTCTATTTTCTTTCAGTTTTGCTGTCTTTTCTTTTATCATTATTTCTGCTTTTTCAATCCTATTTTTTTTCTTAAATGTGTTCTTTCATATCCATTCCTCTGCTTTTCGTTTCTTGTTCTATGACGAGTAGAGTTCATTTTCTGATCCAGTTTAAAACACTCAAGTCATTCACTCGTTTCTTTTTTTCTTTTTCTTAATTTCTTTCTCTGCCTTTCCTATTCTTTCGGATTTTTCGCCATTGAATGCCTTCATATTTCCTTCTTTTCTCATTAAATTTCTACTGTATTAACCCCTTACACACTTTAATCGAGCCATCTATCACGTCTTTCTCTTCCGTCTGCAAGATCATCGGCTCCATTTTGTTTATCTGTGATTCAATTGATTAAACCCACAGCACACTTTTCTTACTATTTGTTCATTTATTGTTTTCATGAATATTTTCGTTGGATCGCATGTTCTTTACTGTAGTAAATTTTTATGTATTTCTTTTTTTTTTTTTCCATTTTCTAATTGTATTGATTTTGTCATATGAGACGTCCCGATAAGAATTGGAGGACGATATTTTCCCCGGTGTCCAATGCGCCATTTGGCTCACTGACTCCAGACTTAATTCCTGAAACAAAGAATGCCAAAGTTCACAAAGTCATGGAAATGGATTATAATGAATTCCTTATTTTTGTTTCTGCTATCCCCCTTAACGTTGTGTGCATTTTGGTTTCGGCGTCATTGTCTTCCTCTTCATCTTCACTATTCATATCATCTGTTTCACATTTTTTTTTTACTTATTGTTCCTCATTTCATTTTATTCACTTTCTTTCATCTTCATTTGTTTTTCTTCTTTTCATCTGTTTGCTTTTAATTCCTTTACAATTTTTTTTTTTTTTACATTTTTCGATTTCGCGTCGTATGTCAGTTTATTTTTTCTATCTTCGTTCTTGACGTTTCAATTGATCTTTCCACGTCTTCCTTCACTTTACCTTCAATTTTACATTCAATATACGTATATTCTTCATTCTCTCACAAGACTTAAAATTCTTCCTACTCTCTACGTAATATAATCTACTTTTATATATTACCACTTCACACACGCAAAACATTCAGCCCAAACATTGAAGGATTCATCACCAAAATTCTGATTCATATGTTTGGACGTGATTGCAAGTGTATCGTCTTTCTCTCTCACTTTATCTCCTTTATATATATATATATATATATATATATATATATATATATATATATATATATATATATATATATTATAAATTAATTGATTTAAAATAAGGTTTTTTTCTCTACACAGTTCTAACCATGTTTCAAAAATGGAAGCTAAACGCTTCGAATTTAATATTGTTAGACTCCAAAATTCGCTTGAGGATGAAATGGAACTAATGACTTTAATTTAATTACAAAATTAAATTCGAAGCTTTTAGCTTCCATTTTTGAAACATGGTTAGAACTTTGTAGCGAAAAAATATTTTAAATCAATTAATCAATAATATTAATGCTCTGTAAATTTATATTGATCACTATTTTGTAAAAGTAAAAATATCTATAAGAACGCCGGATTATATATCTTACTGATCTTTCTTTTTACTTACATATACATATATATACATTTATACATATATATATATATATATATATATATATATATATATATATATATATATATATATATATATATATATATATATATTAGCATCATGTCATTATTGAGACATCATAATTAAAAACAAAAAACAGAATAAATAGAATAGAATTTAATACCGGTAGAAACATATTAAACATATTTAACCCTAATCTCCAAATAATAATAAATACCAAATAATAATTACCATCCTCCTCCCAACTATGAATGAATTAATCCAACAACACTACATACATAATCAAATATTATCTATAAAATAAAATAATAAACAATCTAATTCAAAAAGTAATAAAAAGCCATAATGACGGTTTAAAACAAACAAAAGCGATTGGCAAAACACCAAGGGCAAGTGTCTTTTTTCAGAAACTTAGATCCCAATATGATAGATAGATAGATAGATAGATAGATAGATAGATAGATAGATAGATAGATAGATAGATAGATAAAATGTTTTGGTAGTGCATGAATTGCGAAATAATAAATAAATTAAGTAATAATCAAATAAGTAAGCTGAAGTATCCATACTGAAATTTGAAAAGGGCAAGTCTCAAACATTTTCCCCATTTCACGTTTGTCCAACCATGTCCTATAGATAAAAAGCGTGAACAAATAGTGACACATTGCTTAAAACCGCTTAAGGTATTAAGATGACAGTTACCATGTAGTACTGAATTTGTCTCCGCTATTGAACACTCTTCACCCTTAAATATTAACTTCCACACACACACACACACACACACACACACACACACACACATATATATATATATATATATATATATATATGTGTGTGTGTGTGTGTGTGTGTGAGTGTATATATATGCGTGTGTGTGTAGAGAAGAGAGAGAGTGAGTAAGTGAGAGTGACAGTGCGATGGATAAATTAGTGACTACATTACGGAAAAATGCAAATAACACTGACATCTCATTTTAACAGATATATTTACCTAAATTACACAAAAAATATCTTGAAATTCGAAAGAGTACATTTATTTCATTTTTCTATGAACATGAGCGCAGAATTGCGCAAGGAAGTGGTCCGTCGAAGTTCCGGTCGTTACATTCGTGAAGTCAAAACCCTGTTGGGGCTACTCTTCGGGTCACTGACGTCATGTGCGAGGCGTTTCGGTGGCATTTCAACAGCCGGTTTACCAAGGAGTATGGTCTCAGTGACGAGGAATTTCCTAGCTATTTGTTTTACTTTCGCCTACTGAAGCGGCTAGCTGCGAGGGAGAGATCACGGAGCGCGAAGTCTACACGACATTGAAGAAGGTCGGCAGAGGCAATTCGCCCGGTCTGGATGGTTTGCCCTATTAATTTTACTGGTGACTGTAGCACATCGTTTTCCCGTTTTTCACTGTTGTGTTCAATAACTGGTTCCGGCAGGGGTGGTACAGAAGTTGCTTGATCGGTACGAAAATGTGACAGGGGCTAAAAATAACCCCGACAAATGCTCCGGCCTGCGACTAGATGCCTGGAAGGGGGACCGATCTTCTGGGGCCTTTTGGTTGGACGGACGGTGTGTGGTTTCGAACCGACATCCATCTGGAGAAAAATTGGTCAGAAGTACGCGCAAAGGTCGACGCACCTGGTGAGACTTGGCGCCGACTCAGGTTGTCTGTGAAGGGCAGGGCGAAGGCGTGTGCCACTTACGTTTTTCCTCTTTTATCCCTTGTCCGTAATTCATCTCTGTAGAGACCATAAGAAGCCGCTCGAGCGTCCGCTATCCTCCATTTTATGGAGGGGACGCAAGCAACAGGTCGACAGAGAAGAATGTGCACAACGTCCGTGACATGGGGTGGGGTGCTGGGAATGCGACACTTGGCGAATCACAAGCTCGCCTCGAGGTTGGCTTTCTTACGCTGTTCTTTGGCAGGAGATTCGATTATAGCGGGGGTTGTAAAGGACGCCTTCCCTTTCCATAATATCATTCCCCCCATCTCGCGGGTTGAGCGCTGTCGTATACCACGGGATCAATTGGATTTCCTTCGCGAATGTCGATATGCCTTAACGATCATTCCTCTGTCCAGTGACCTTTCTCGGCCTAGGAAGGTATTGTATCTGGTGGATGGGGCTCACGAAGGACCCTCTACATAAGTGGCTCAACTTGTCGGAGGAGGAATTTCACTCTTGGGTGCCTGCGGCGGATTATCTCAATAACCCTGAGTTCTCGCTTACCTGGCGACTGGCTCAAAGTAGGCTGTCTCTCAATGACAAGGCCTTCATATGTGGCTTGGAGGATTTGCCAGATTGTGAACGATATTACCTTAGTTTTGAGGAAACGCACGCCTTCTACCATTGTCCTCGCGTCCGCTCCCTATGGGACCATGTCGGTGATTTGACGGCTCGTATGACACCCGAAAACACGTGCGCATTGATCCTATATACGCGTGTGACAATGTGTCGCCCGCGAATTCTGGTGTGAAATGAATGGTGTTTCCACAGCCGGAATGTTGATTTCGACGATGCGATAGGAAGAATTCTTGCGAACCAACCGTCTTTCTAATCAGGATATGATACGATTCTTTGAGCATCAGCTCATGGTGAAGATTAGAACTGATAGAAAACGCCTGTTTTCGACAGTCTTTAGATGGGTGACTGAGGCGAGCTTAGTTCGTTAGAACGGGGCTCGTTTTGATTTTCTCTTTTAGGTCTACTTATGTGACATAGGGGGGGGGGCTTCCTTTTTGTCCCTCCCTTTGTTAGGCTAGACACGCTTTGTGTACCTAGTTAATGTGAGTAAGTGTTGCTCCCTGTTCCCAGCCACATCTTTGGTTATGATCCAAGTTGAAATTCCCAACCTCCCCAGTTTGTTTTTGGTCCCCTTTCATCTCGACTGGGTCAGCATTATTGATTTCCGATGTCCGTCTATATTTTCTCCTTTCACTTTACCTTAGCGATGGAGCTTATTGATTCTGTCATAGGGCAGAATACAGCGACCTCTCCTTTGGACGAGTCCTACTAACATCAGTTTTTACTTTGATTTGATATTTAGTTTGTTTTGGAGTTCATCTCCCTCCCCTCTCATTATCAATCATTAGATTTTTATGTATGGAACTTTTATTGTCATCAAATCTTTATATCACGGGACGCGTTTTTCTACGTCCCACTGCGAGGATGTGGCATTATATTATATAGAGGATTGATTGATGAGGGATGAGTTCTTATGGTTAATGTGCGAATTGTAATGACCGAATGGGTCGTGAATCGGATTAGCTAGGTATAATATTGTCAGTGAAGACCAGCCTTAACTCATTCCCTATTTTAAGACATGTGCCATAATTGTATGTTTATATAATAAATATTGAGTATATTTATTTAATCAAATCGACAGTGGCTTCAACCCCGGCCTCCAGACGACTTTGAAATCTGCAACTTCAAATGAATTCCTTTCTTGGAGAATCTATACGGATTTGTTAATATTTTTAGTATTAAAATATTATTGAGATGACATAAAATTAAAAGTTGGAGGAAAACTGATTGAATATAAGTAACCATTATCCTTCAGTCGACTATTAATATAACATTATTAGTATCAATAGTCTGGTAATCTTAAAACAGATAATAATGGGGGTCGATGAAAAGCGCAGATATATTACATCGATGAAAATATATATCTATGTGTTCACCCAAGTTTACAATTATCAATGTAACAGATTAATAATTACTATTTTGTTTAGCTTAAAACGAATAAATTCTATTTTCCATTCACTTTTGTTTATTTTAAATGGCAAAAATGAACGCAATGTTGGAAAATAATTTTGTAAAGCAAAGTTTAGAAGGAGGACAAAGGTAAGCCTCTGAAATATAGTCTTTAACGCGTCAATGCTTGGTCTATTGACATAAATCTTTTGCTCACCAAACAAAGAGAATATACGTTCATAGCTGTATTTAATATTATTTAATCGAAAGTTTCATCATTTGGAAGAAAAGATAACATGACACACCCAGAATTTGTGCGGACAAATCAGATAAAAATTTATAAGTAAACTGAAAAAAGAAACGGGAAACAAAGCTAAAAAACAACAAAAAACAAACAAAAAAAAAACAAGGGGCAGATGTCTGCCTCGTGGTTGAGATACTTACACTGGACAGAACTATGAAGACAAGAATGTTAATACTACATTCCAATCTCTTTTGTAAGAAGCCTTAACGCATATCAATATAGAAACAACGGGAGAAAAGGTTTATAGGTGAATTAAGGTATAAAACATTAAAAAAAATCTATAAATTTAATGATTTTCAGCGTTACATGAATGAATTTCAATCACACAAACACGCATGCATGCACACATGTATACGTCTGTGATTATGATTTTCTGTTGATTCATTTTCTTTATTACATGTGATTTCCATTGCATACTTAACACAGTGGATTATTTTCCCTTAGCTATTTCCATGGTTTTTAGATTTGGATTTATAATCTCTTATAATGATTGGCAACCATGCTAAATAATCCTGTCAACCTCACTACTTAACCGATAGAAGGAGACATGGAAACATTTATTTCATAAGAATAGCGAAATAGTGGATAGTGAAAATATTGTGAAATGATAATGCAAAATACTAGAATACTGGTGTGAAAGGGAAAGCAATAAACTAGACCAGAGTTAGAACTCAGCCTACAAATCCCATTCTTTGTGAGAATATCCCTTACTCTTCTAGCATATTATTTCCACAACTTTTTTGTCTTCACTGTTTATAGATTCTTATGAATCAATGGCAGATAAAAAAAAACCCAAAAAACAAACAATGATCCTTGTTTCCTTCTCCACGAATTCGGTTTTCTCCATTTAGGCTACCTGCCGCCAAGTTATTTATTCCATAGCTGTCGTGGCGGATGAGGTGGAATTATTCCTTTCTTAAGGGAATATGTACAAAACTAAAACCACCAGAAGAAACGGATGTTTAAATCCAACTCTTTGATAATTTTTCCCGTCTCGATAGCGGTTACACTACCCCCAATAAAATAATATATATATATATATATATATATATATATATATATATATATATATATATATATATATTTACATGGACACACACACACACATATATATGTATGCATATATATATATATATATATATATATATATATATATATATATATATATATATATGTATGCATATATATATATATATATATATATATATATATATGTATGCATATATATATATATATATATATATGTATGCATATATATATATATATATATATATATACTGTACATTGAGAACATTTAAAAAAAAGTAAATGATAAGAACATTGGATTTTTAATCTGTCTGTTCTTTCTATTTATTTCTGTTTATATATATATATATATATATATATATATATATATATATATATATATATATATATATATATATATATATATATATATATATATAAAAATAAAGCGAGAGAGGGTATGTGAGGATAGCTTCGTCTATAGTTAGAGTGCCCCACTGTGTAGGGTGTGGTTGCAGGTAAAGATAAATGACTGCTCACTGTGAAAATAAATCAAATGTGTTTTCCCGGGTTGCCGGTCAGCTTACAACCGCTCTCACTCACCCAAACAGTCGAAATATTTTTTTCCTTGAACGTCAAGCAGATTTTCTTAAACATCCTTTCCTTTATGTTTACACAATCCAAGGAGAGTTTATAAACTTGATGTCAAGTTTACTCAACGTTTCTCCATGTGTTTACTAGCGATTTTAACAGATACATATTCATTATTATTGCCTCGTATTCTCTTTTCATTCCAGGTAGCGAGAAGGCATACGTTTAGAGTCAAATAAGATTCCTTTCTATTTATTCTACCCAAACAATTTGTGATTTCTACAAGAACGCAGGTTGTTAATATTCCTATAGAAATGTTATTACCCAAGTATATTTGATAAATATCTTGTAATCTGTTTATCCTGACAATAAATATTGATAGCAATATTTACGCAATTATGAACTGTCTTTGGAATTCATTTCTGCTTGTTTAAATTAGGATATAATCTGTACTTCAGTCCTTTGTCGATGCACGAAATAATTCGACTTTCAAATCAGCAAAAAATATAATCTTAAATTAAAATCTAAAAAAAAAAAAACATAATTTAGAAACTTCATCTCCTTTATCGATACTGCCATGATGTAGAATTGATACCGAGGTTTTTCAACTGGTCATGCAATAGGTCATTGCTAACTTATTTGGACTGTTGCAGCCTAGGCCACACTGTTCAGCCCTGATAGAATTAAAAAGTGATTACGCGACATTGCGCATGATGAATTATATTCCAAGCTGAAACTCATTTCAACTGATGAAAAGTTAATCTCCTCTCTACATTGATGAGATTCAGCAGTTCAGACCTTCACGACGATTACACGCCATGACATGTAGACAGCATTATATCACCCACATTGCATTCATATTCGTTTTTTAAGGAGCTACTTCTCCACAATTTTCACTTTTTGGGATAGACTCCCGAGTGTATACTGGGCGCTACAATATTAACCACTTCATATATGTGTCAACTGTTATGTATCATACATATCCTCATAAGACGTACTTTTACCTCCTCCTCCCTTTATGTCCTTAAAATAATCTCAATCAATATCCATTAAGTGACTTTTGGGCCTTTTATTGGGAGAAACATAGTATATATATATATATATATATATATATATATATATATATATATATATATATATATATATATATATATATAGAGAGAGAGAGAGAGAGAGAGAGCGAGAGAGAGAGATACATCTTTACATTATTTACATTATTCGGACTGTTATCCTAATCATCATTGCCATATTCAAAACGTTTCAGTCGTTGTACGCCCCGGCCATCTTCAGGTGATTCGAAACGGAACACTTTATTTCGTCCACCGGGGTAGATTGTTCTAGTTCCACGCGTCGTGCCACTTCCGGATATCTCAGTTATTCTTGATACCTATGGCAGGTGGATTTAGAACAATCTATCCCTGTGGATGAAATAAATTCATCGGATCGAAATCTCATTCACCTGAAGAAGGCCAGAACGTACGTACGTACGTACACGCACAGACTCACCATATCTATATATATATATATATATATATATATATATATATATATATATATATATATATATATATATATATTTTATATATATATATATATATTTATATATATATATATATTTATATATATATATATATATTTTTATATATATATATATATATTTATATATATATATATTTATATATATATATATATATATATATATATATATATATATATATATATATATATATATATATGTATAATTAATTATTTAAACATATGATTCCAACAAGCTACATAAGAGTTCTCATGTTGAAAAACAAGAGCCGAAAACTTCAATATAATTAATTGAATTAAATTGAATTTGTATCAGTATACTGATACAGATTATTAACACCCTGCGCCCCTTTCTATATGAACAATCGCGCTGGCCATTACAATGAAAATGTTGATTTCAATAATGAATATGCTATTAAAACACGTAAATTTCAGAAATAAGTTATTCCAAAAAAAAAAAAAAAAACTTACATTAATTCAATTTAATTCAAATAGTTATATTGAAGTTTTCGGCTCTTGTTTTGAAACATGAGAACTATTATGTAGCGTGTTGGAATCATATTTTTAAATAATTATATTTATGCTCTACTTTTGTATCGATCACTATTTTTTTAAAAATAATAACAAAAATACTAAAGAACATTGGATTATTTACCTAACCAGTTCTTTCCTATTTTATATATATATATATATATATATATATATATATATATATATATATATATATATATATAATGACGATACTATCAGATTGCGTGGTCAATAATCATATTGAATTTTATATTGCAGAATCAAATTCAAATTTCCGACTTCACT
This sequence comes from Acanthosepion lycidas, assembly GCA_963932145.1. Taxonomy (NCBI): domain Eukaryota; kingdom Metazoa; phylum Mollusca; class Cephalopoda; order Sepiida; family Sepiidae; genus Acanthosepion; species Acanthosepion lycidas. Next base: position 9,002,808 of record OZ010582.1, read on the forward strand.
TTCAGATGAGTGAGACGACAAATATGTTGTTTTGTAAATTGTCCATAAAACACCACAATGTTTGCATAGATAAACACAATGTAAATTCTAAATTTAAAAAAAAAATTACTGAAGGACAGAAATATTTTGCTGACAAATCTGCATTTGAATAAATATGCCGGGGAGTTAGTTTATTTAATAAAATGATTATTGTTGCAAAGGACATTATGGGGAGTTAGTTTATTTAATAAAATGATTATTGTTGCAAAGGACATTATGGGGAGTTATTTTATTTAATAAAATGATTATTGTTGCAAAGGACATTATGGGGAGTTAGTTTATTTAATAAAATGATTATTGTTGCAAAGGACATTATGGGGAGTTAGTTTATTTAATAAAATGATTATTGTCGCAAAGGACATTATGGGGAGTTAGTTTATTTAATAAAATGATTATTGTTGCAAAGGACATTATAGGGAGTTAGTTTATTTAATAAAATGATTATTGTCGCAAAGGACATTATGGGGAGTTAGTTTATTTAATAAAATGATTATTGTCGCAAAGGACATTATGGGGAGTTAGTTTATTTAATAAAATGATTATTGTCGCAAAGGACATTATGTTGTGTTAATGTTCTATTTTATAAAGTTTTGAAAATCATCATCGGAAATTCTATGGTTTTACTGAGGTTGGCACAACAACTAACACACCTGAGATGTCATGTATCTACCTAAACCACAAATGCATGTCTGAAATATATATATATATGAAGCTTAATCCAAAATATCTCCATATCAGTTGTCGAAGTTACAAGATTAGATAATTGGTGTGCAGGTTTAGCTTCCGAAACCCGGCGTAACGGCAAGCGCGGTAACTCTTGAGCATTATTAATAGGAATAAATAATCATCTTACTTTGAGCCATTACAGTCGGCAATAAGCATATTTCTCTGATATCTGCTCTTACTAAGAAAAGGAATTGATTTATCGACCAGAATTTATGGAAGTATTACACTTTGTCGAATGTTGGATTTAATTGTTTTCTTGATTTGATTGGCTTCACCTGATTGGAAGTAGGATGTCTTACATCGCCTATAAAACAGTAAATCTTGTCTGATAGGTTTGAGAAATGTTCTGGTGATGGTGAAAAATTGCAAGGAAATAACCTGAGAGGAACACAGCGATCATAAAATGTCCAATTATTTTTATTGCTTTTGTATCACAACATTCTACTTGCTATACATTACTCTACAGCAAATTAATTTTAATTAAACAGCATGGGGTAGAAATTAAAACGAGAAATATCATTTAATGAACACTGAATTAGTTTACTTGGGCGTCACTTTGAGAAAGAAATAAAATTACCAATTTGTCTGAAATATCCCATTAGCCATAAGAATTATATTTTTTGGGAGATTTTGTGCTTGCAATTTTTTTTAATAGCTCTAATAGTTTTATATTTTAGCACAGTTTTGTATTATTTACAAATGGAATTAAGAATAATTGAAAATAGATTAAAATCATTAAGTCAAGTTTTTATATGCCGTGCCTATGAAGACTAATGGGTATGTCACAATCCTCACAAATACGTTGGATATTACTGTAAGTGGGAGTCTAAGTAGTCCACCACTTGCAGTGTTTTACAACTTCACGCCGCTGGCGAGTATTTTATTTTATTGATGTTATAAAGATTACCATTTCATTTTCAGACTCCGCCTTGGTTATTCCTCATTGAGTAACACTTTCTAGGTGCTACACGATCATGTAACTTTCGATATATGACTGATTAAGCAGAAGAAGGCTGCCGTTCATTTCTGCTATAGACTGGTTTCCAACCAAGACTACAGTATACAGTCTGTTTTGCTATTCAAGGCATGGGTGGTGTGGAGAACAGTATTTTGCCTAAGTGAATGTAACGAACCCGACTAGAATTCGAACTCGGTTGTACGATTTCTCCTTCCGAGATGTGATTCTGTACAACAAGTCGCACATCTTATCATTTATATATATATATATATATATATATATATATATATATATATATATATATATATATATATATATATATATATAAGTGTGTGTGTGTGTGTGTGTGCATGGAAAACCTCCAAGTAGCGTCTGTTGCGCACTATTAAGCTGCAAGATTTCTCGGCACATAATCCATTATTTAAAAATAGTTGAGGATCACAAAACAATATAATGTATTCATGGCTGAGCATGAGAATGCGTATAAGATTCAAATGACTTTTTCATTATAAATCTGAGAAAAAAGTAGTGGGAATTAACCAAAGGCTCAAGGATTCTGCTCTAGGAATCTCTTCTTTCAAATTACTTGTGTTCTATGAAAAAAAAACCTGTTTTGAACAGTCATTGAAAAAAATCCAGAAATTGGAAGAAGAGAAATCAAATATATCATTTATGAGAGAATACAGAATTTCTTTAAAAGCAAAGACTAAACGAGTTTAATGAGTGTAGCTTTATATCCCACATTTTTAAATATAAAAAAAAATGATTTTATAGAAAATTTCTAGAAATATTCGCTTTATGATTTTAAGCAATTTAAATGTGGATATTAGATGAAAAAAAAAGCATTAAAATTTTAGATATTCTCTAAATTTAAATTGGCTTCACACCAAATTCAAATGCACGTATGTATAGTGGTGCTATAGTACATAACACTGATTCATGACAGGCAGATTCAACATTCAACAGAGCATCAAATTTAAGAATAGATGACGAACGTGAAAATGTGAGATTTAAGTTGTTGTGATTACGCAGCCGCAAGAAGGCATATATGAAAAATCGGAATATATATATATATATATATATATATATATATATATATATATATATATATATATATTCCGATTTTTCATATTTTCCTAATATATTTCAATCTACCATAGCCTTTTCTAATTTATATGTATATCTGTATACATACACACACACACAGAGGCACATACATCTACACTCACACTCACACACACACACATATATATATATATATATATATATATATATATATATATATATATATATATATATATATATATATATATATATTACGAAAGTTTATGACAAAATTATAAAATTTACATATGTATTAATATGTATAATGGATTAAATTTGAGAAATATTTTAAAATATATTTGTCTATACGTTAATTTTTTATGGATTAAACTTATATGAGTAAATGCTTTGTTTTAATTAAACAGTATTAATTACATTTACCGATTTGAATTTTCGAGAAATCCCACAGAAAATATACGTCCTCCGACTGGAATCGATCCAGTATCTAATAAGGAAAACTTTAATTGTCTTGATGTGCTATTATTCATTCAGCCTCATAGGACACCCAGTTTAGTTTAAATTACTGCTTATAAAGACACACATTTACCGATCCTTCTTGATAATTCATTTCTGCTCAGAAACATAACTTAATGTTAACAATAAGAACATATTATATGCAATGCATTAATTTGAACAAATAAACGGAAAATATATTAAAATATTTATCGGATTTAATCTATTACATATAATAGATTATCATTTTTTACACAGGTAACATTCCGGAGAAGAAATGAATTATCGAGAGTGGTCGTTGAATGCGTGGGTTTACAACAGTAATTCTTCTAAAGATATCTGGGAGTTAAAAATCAAAAACAATCGCACCAAAATGGAAAATAAGACACATAACGCCAAAATCAATCCAAAATCTGTTCCTGCAGGAAAAATAGCCATAATCATCTTCCTTGACCAAAACAAACTACTAAATAAACGATTAGAACTCATCTCAAAATGCAAAAACGAAAAAAAAAATTACTACGTTACTTAAAAATCGAAAACTGAAAAAGACCAATAATAAAATAAAATAAATAATCAAGAAAAAGTACAAAACCTTAATCGAAACAAATAAAAAGTAAATAAATTAATAATATATAAAGAAATTAACTAACCACGTCATCAAAATATCCGTTAGAATAATATAATAGAAGACCCACAATGTAAGAGATTACACATAATGAATCATTGGCATATATATATAAAAAGTTGAGCAATAAGACAATGCACATGATCTGACGATTACTTTTAGCTTGAAACAGACTTTCGCTCTGTGTGTTGACGTCAATGTCCATTTTTATATTTACATACGCTCATCCCTGATCTTGAGCATTTTAATCCACAACTATAGCATACCTTAAAACAAGGATGACCAACCTATGGCGCATGCGCCATAAGTGGCGCATTGGATGCTTACAAGTTGGGCATTGCATCCTTTTGATGAAAAGAAACTAAGCCACTTGTACTCATTCATTTCAAAGCATTGATTGATGCCCCCTCCCTTTTCAAATCTCCTGGATACGCCCCTGGACATAAGCATATATTTTTGAAATAATAGATTTTATTATAACTTTAAAGTATGTCCATAAAACACGTACTGAAAGGAAGTGAATGTTTGTGTGCTGCATTTAAATTAATCGTACAAAATATTGGCGCATGGAATCAAAAGGGTGGCCACCACTGCCTTAAAATATATGTTTCATACAGAGACACACACTCACACACACACACACACACACACACACACACACACACATACACACATATATATATATATATATATATATATATATATATATATATATAGTATTACAAAACAAAATTATCTCATATGGGGGGTTATTATAAATTTATTTCAGCCGACGAAAACTGCGTTAGACTTATTTACACCCGATGGTACGCTTTGTTGTAATAAATACAGTGAGCTCTTATTCTGTATCAGTTTTAATAGTTTATATTATTAAGATCCACTTGTGTGTGTCTGTGTCCGTGTGTGTGTATGTCTGTGTGTGTGTCTGTGTTTAGTTATATGTATTTCTGTGTGCGTTACTTTAAGCCTTGATGTATAGTTTTTCTCCTGCTTCAATCCATGAAGTATTAACATATGTGTGTATAAATGTTTCTTTTTTGTTTACACATACATAAAATATACATATTGGCACAGTTCTATGTTTATGCACATATGCAAGTGACGATGTTGGTGACTCAACATTGTGACATGCGATAATAGGCAATTATTATTATTATTATTATTATTATTATTATTATTTTTATTTTCTTTGCTTTCTGGCGTTTACACATTTCTTTCCAGGTCCCACCCAGGGACCTAAGGTTAGAAATGGCATCATGACACTTTTCACTGACAAAAAAAAAAAAAAAAAAAAAATTACATAGATAGAGCCCTTCGTAAAGTGTGGGCTGTACTTGTCAGAACAATTTTTTGTATCTCCTTGAGGCATGGGCTTCCAAGAATCCCTGCAATTAGTCTACTGCAATCTTTTCCAACCAGTCCTAGGGCTCCAACTACAACAGGGATTGTTGATGTTCCCATATGCCACATTTTCGAGACCTCTATTTCAAGGTCCTTGTATTTTGACAGCTTTTTGAATATCTTCAAAGATACATTGCAGTCAGCAGGGACTGCCATATCAATAAGGATGCACCGTTTTTGTTTGTGGTCTTTAATAACAATATCTGGTCGGTTGGCCTTGATTGTTCTGTCAGTGTGGATTGTGTAGTCCCATAGAATTGTAACAGGTCCTATCTCCGTAACTGGGTCTGGGTGGTGTTGGTACCAGTTTCTTTCAGTTTCCTTCCCGTAGAAGTTGCAGATTTTCCAGTGCAGATATTGGCCCCATTATTATTATTATTATTATTATTATTATTATTATTATTATTATTATTATTGTTGTTGTTGTTGTTGTTGTTGTTGTTGTTGTTGTTATTGGAATCGCTTCTTGTGTTAACATTTGCTGGATGCTTTTTATTTGAAAAGTATCTCAAAAAAGTCCCACAAACCCAACGAGATATTCTTTTGAATAAATCACATTTGCTGATCCAAATCTAAACTTATTTCCCAATTTCTTTAGCCCAATGTAGTTCTAAAGACAAATCCTTTTAAAGCGTAAATTCCATAAATGTTTATTTTTAATCGTTCCGTTATTTATTTCAGATAAAAACTATTTATAACTATTGATCCATGAGGATGACGAAAAGTTCTCGGCCTGACTAGTTTTTATCATCTAACCAAATGAACTGTCTTTAATTTCATATATTTTTTTTTGGAAATGTCTTCTAGACCGCCTCGAAAAATTAATTAGGATATTCTTGTACATAAATATCTGTATAATTGGAATATTCTTGTTTTTTTTTAGAATTTGAAAAGGACATATAATTTTTTCGAAATTTTACTTGCATTTTTATTACTATAATTATTTTATTAATTCCAGGTTTTATATTCTGGCTCAACATTGCACCTAAAAATTTAAATAAAATATATTTACATTTGACAAAGCGATAACAGGTTTCTACAGAATTAAGATATAAATAATACGGCCCTCATTAAAAGATTACGTAATATATTAAGATTAAACTGTATTTAAAAAGTGTCCAAATATTTGAAGCATTCTAAATACATTCACAAATACACAGAATGTCCTTTCTTCAGAAAACTGCAACTAATTAAATATAATAAACAATTAATCATATGCTAATTGAGTTTAGCGTTCGCTTTTTTAGTTCATAAGACGTTTACGACTTGCTAATAAATAATGGACTATTCCATTTTGTTCGTCTGGAGATAAAAAAAAGACTTATCAGAGACGCTACAGTGAAGGAAGAAAGAAGTTTTAAATGCCTCCTAATACCGCGTACATAATGTAATATTGCATTTTGATAGCCTCGGAATATAAAATATATATATGAAAAAAAGCCACGTGGTTTCAGTCAGAAAATGACAGAAATAAGAAAAAGTCTGATTCAACGAAATGGAAAGAATTGTGTATTTCATAACTTAAAATAACGATTAGCATTCGTTTTTTATGATTATTATTGCAATATATTGTTAAGCGCAAATAGGAAAATTGTATATTATTGTCGTAGAACTCGCCATGAGTTTATTCAATGATCAAGTGAAGTATTAAGAACCATCAGGAATTTCAAATGGGAAAACCGTGCAATTTTCACGGGTAAAAACTAGTAACAATAAAAGCAATAAATATATAAATTAGATCGGTTTAAAGCAATAGGTACATCGGATGACAAAATGTAAATTTTAAAAGATGGGCGTCACGCTATCATATGTTCTAGTAATATCGTAATGCGACTACATGAAAATATGTCAACATTCAAATGAGCGTCGTCTATTGAAAGGTTCAATCATGTAGCTCACATTCATTTTCATGGAATGTTTGTGCTTCTTCGTTTATCTCTTTCTCCGTGGGTCTGTGAGTGTGTGTGTGTGTTTCGAAAAGAGTAGTGCCTGTTTTCAGAGATCCAGAGTGCCTGTTTTCAGAGATTTGACCATTTTTATTTTATTTTATTTTATTTTTTTAGTGCAGTGACGTGTTAGAATTAACACAAATCCATGGCTCTAGATATATTCTCCACACTATAACTATGTTTTGATGTCAATCCATTATTGCTTATATATACTTATGTATGCAGTTTGCACTATAAAAATTTGTCGCTGTTTATTCTCTATTTTTTGTTTTAAATAATCAAATGTTGATTAATTTTAAAAAATAAAACCACAACATATAACTAAGATAAGACACATTATTCAATCAAATATATTGTTTTACGTATATTTTCATCATTTCAACTCATATTTAGTTCTGAAGTCATTGATAAGAAACTGTAAATTTATTGACGTGATATTTTTTTTAACTAGATGACTTGATTTGGATGCTGTGTTTCTTTAAAAAATGTTTGCCTTTATCAGAAAAATTATTTGGTTTTAATACATCCCTTTGATGTCGTCTCGTGAATAGCGTCTTTCTTTGATGTCTTTTCCTTTTGGTCCAGGCCTCTTACTTGGAATAACTGACAGCTGTAGGAAAAAGCTTCCTCTTTACACGATTGTTAATTTCTTTAGACAGGCTATAACTTATACTACTTGATCACCTCTTGGGCCACCAACGCAGTCGATGGCAACCGACTGCTGATCTGAAGAGTCCCTACAACACTGTCCACCTCAGAATTTTAGATGTCACAAATGGATTACAGCATTATCCCATTAAATTATATTATAAACTTCAGTATTCCTTACGAAAATTCAAATACGATCTCCATCAGAGTTTAAAAAGTATGGTATTAGTAACAGTTTTATAAAACATCAGGTATTAACTACAGGTTTCTAAAATACCCTCTTAATTATAGGTTTTGAAAAAATGTCGATATTAATAATAGTCTAAAGAAAGATTAAATATTAAATATGTTTTTAAAATGTGGTTTTAAAAAATTCGGTTTTATTAATAGCTTCAGATGAACTAGATATTTTTTTCGAAACTACGGATCAATTATAGATTTTTTGAAAAATCCATTAATAGTAATATGTGCCTTAAAAATTTCGCCTTTACTAATCGGTTTCTTTTAAATTATTTACATTATTCGGACTATTGTTCGAATCTTTGTCGTCATATTTATTACAACGTTTCGGCCTTCTTCAGGTGGTTCGAATTCCGAACCTTTTAATTTCGCTCACTGAGGTAGACTGTTTTTAATGGATACCAGTTATCAGATATCTCCTGTTAAATCCCTTCTCCAAGTTCTCCGCCGCCTTTACCAGGTATTGAACTCACACTCTTTGGTCCGGTCACTGTGCCATGTGTCCTTAAGGACACCTGTTTATGAATTTTGGGGTATTATAAACCTAATGTCTTCGATTTTTTACCAGTGCTCATATTGTAATTTTTGCTGTTATCATTGCATTTTTTAACCAGAGCTCATCTTGCAATTATTGTTAATATTATCGCTTTTCTCTGATACTTCTTATCACTGGTTCCCATATTGTATTCATGTCTATGCTTGATCGGCTCAGGAGATATTTGTGACCTAACATATGTGCTGATACCTTAAATATAAACAGATTCTTTTAAATTGTATATTAAGGTTAAGTTTATTAAATTACGGTTTATTTATAAGTTTCTAAATCATGCGATTTTCATATGTTCATAAAAAATGTGAAGTTATGGGCACTGACCATTTAAACAATCCATGTCACATCCTAAGCAAATCTACTAATAAAATTCAACGATTCACGCTCTTCCTCCTGATACCAATATACTAATCACGAGGAAGTGTGGAGATATGACGATGACAGATATTCATAGCTGATATAAGAATGATATTGACCAGAAAAAAAGTTTTCTACTAAATGTCTCAATAACAAAAACTACAATTTATCACATGTAAGTAGTAGAGGAAATGACATAATGAAGATCTTCATATTTCACACTACTTCAAATAAAGGGTTAGGAAGGAAACCACAATAAATAGAATTAAGCGCGACAAGAGCTACTGGGCTTGAGAAATCTATTTTCCTGAATCATTTTCTTTAAGTGTAATATTTTATAAATGTCATGACATTCATACTGACTGCTCGGTCAAAGAATGTCAAATGTTTTCTTAAAAGGAAACTTATTATTCCTATTACGATTTAGGAATGCATACAGTACTTCTTTTTTCATTCCTAGCTCAATCTGCAATAAAAAAAAATATTTGATTACAAATTGAATAGCTTGAAAAAAATATTGGATGGCTATATTTATTCGGCTTGTGATTTGAGTCACCTCCGTGTGAATGGGTGACCCAAACTATGACAGTTTGGGAATAATTCGAGCGGTGTCTTTGAAGCAAACTCTATGTGGCGGGATCTTCTTTCCTGTTTGGTTATAATTCCATATAAATTTCATAATTCATTAAATATTAAATTTGTAATTTATATTTTTTATATTTCTTGATCACTTACAAATTCAGTCAAAGTAATTATTTTCCTATAATTCAGAATAATATAAGGTAAGCAAGATTTTATTATCCCCCGCTTAATTCTTCCGGAGTTTAAGGCATAATTTGATGTTTATATGTTCAACCTGTTGAATTCATTTTTATACAGTTTCGTGTCCATGAAATACCGTAATTTTCGTAAATATTTTATTGCAGGTAAAGTCGATATACTTTCGCCAGCATTTTTTCCTTTGATTAATATAATGAATATAACGAATACTTTTCATCACTGGTGAGAAATTTAAGACTCAATCTTAGTTATAAAAAAATATTTCTGTTTAAATCGATAACCGATCAGATCATGTGAAATTTATTGAACAGACGCTGTCCTTTTATCGATCCCATTAAGGTGGGTTTTGATTGTTTTATGTGTTGTATTGAACTGATGTGTCATTTCTATGATTGGTTTCATTATTTTCAATTTAATTTCAGAAAGCGTGATTGAAATCCACCTTCCAGAAGGAGGGAAGAGTGGGCTTGCTCGACCGAATCTAAAATAAATGGTCTCTGACACCACCTGTTACTTAATTCTTTATTTCCATAAAGAATGCAAAATAGCTGGCAGGAAGTCGAATGACTGTATAGAAACCATTGCTAGGTCATCTGATAAGAAAAATGGTGCAAGAAAGTTTACCCTTACAAATCTATCAATCATATTTATAAGTCAACCATACGACCATGCTTAGAATATTGCTGCCACAAATCGACCGATATTCGTGCAATATATTTTGAGCTCCTTAATACAATCCAAAGAAGAATCAGCAATATTATCGGGCCAGATGTGGTGGCTCGTCTTCAGTCGAATTCGCACTGCCGTGAGGTTGCCTTTCTGTGTTGTGTCTATAAATACTTTCACAGTAAATGTTTGAATGATCCCTTAGCTACAGTGCATAATCTTTTTGAACTTAAGCGCAGTACATGATAGACATCGAGATATCAGCAATTTACAGCTGAACTTGATAAATGTAGACGTTAATTCTCTGCTAACAGTTGGCTTGATACTTGCCAGTCAACTATAACTGCCAAAAATTTAAATGCAATGTCAATCGTGATCTACCGTCCTCCTGATAACTCTTTTGCTTCCCGTTCATTAGCAATGTTTGTAATTGTATTCCCACCCCCACCCAGTAACACATTTTGTCTTAGTGGCTTTTCTATCTTGCATGGGGTGAAATCGATTTTATATATATATATATATATATATATATATATATATATATATATATATATATGCGAACATTATAATGTGAAAATGTTATAAAATCGCTACAAACTAGCAATTTTGTTTCAACAATTCTGGTGACTTATCACGTGATGGTGTTGAATGTAGAATTATGGGGCCTTTTAAAACCCTTTATTCTACATTGGAATTTATTCCGTATACACTAATTATATAATTGGGTACACACATACAGACACACACACACACACACACACACACACATATATATATATATATATATATATATATATATATATATATATATATATTTGACCTACACGCAAGCCGGTAGTGGCCCGCTAGCGAGCCGCCGATGGCAACGCCAGCGACCCTCTAGGGCAAGCCACCGGCGGGCCACTGATGGACCTCTAGCGAACCGCTAGAACTGATGGACCTCTAGCGTCAGTGGTAGCATTGTTGAGACGGACATGCCGGCGGCTTCACAGCGAGCCACCAGTGTTAAACGCTAGTGGCAAGCCACATAGTAGCAGATTTCTGGCTTGCGTGTTGCGAATCATTTCTGTCCCTGCAGCGGACGAATATTTGTGAAGAAAAGAGTTCTAGAATATTATGTTAAATCAGTCCTCTTATATGGCAGTGAATGCTTGACAATCTCCTCATAGATGAAGAAGAGTCTTGAGACAACAGAAATACCATGGGATGAACATGTAAAGTACGACAAATTTTTAAAAGGAATAGAAACAAAAACGACTCAGAATTAGAAAGATGAAGGTGAACTATGTAAGGTATATTGAAAACAAAAGGGACAGAGAAAAGCAGCAAATAACCTACCTGACGAACTTGTGTAAATTGTTCGTAGAACACATATTAGGACATATAACAAAAAGACAAATATTCCTAAAAGACACAAAGGACATTTATTTGTTGGACCATGAAGAAGACATACCGAAATTAATTTTATCTATCCCCATTTTGGGGGAATCATCTATTGAAAATAATATCAGTTATCTGTCTATATTTCTGATATGAGGTATTATGTACACTATTTACATTATTCGGATTATTGTCCTCATCTTTGTTGCCATATTTATTACAACATTTCGGCCTTTCAGTATATGTCTATGTTTCTGAGATGAGGTATTATGTACACTATTTACATTATTCGGACTATTGTCCTCATCTTTGTCGCCATATTTATCACAACGTTTCGGCCATTGTACGCTCCGGCCTTCTTCAGGTGGTTGGAATGTCGAACTGAACCTGTTATTTCGCTCACTGGGGTAGACTGTTCTAGTTCCACGTGTCATATCTAATGGATGTCCTCGAGGACACATGGAACAGTGGATAAAGTCATTAGTTAGATCCAGTGACAGGACCCAAAGAGTTTAATAAAACTTTGCACTTCATAGATATCATGTTGCGCGGAAATAATAACGAAATTCTATTTGAGATTTACAGACAAATTACCAACAAGAATAACCAGGTCAATTTTTTTTTTTTACTACGACGACTGTAACAATTATCGAATTCTATTTAAGAACTCTGAGAATTGTCGGCATCCAGTTATAACCAAAGTGGAGAAAAAATTATAAAGAACACTTTAAGAAATTTACAATATAAATAGGTATTATTTCAACCACAATGCTAAGAGTAAAGCCTACAAAATATAAGACCACAAAAACAACAGTGACATAATACTAATTAATCCAATACATCCACTGTTTAAATTAATCAACTCAATCTAAACATCATGAAAATAAATATAAAAATATTATGGATATGATCATAACAAATAATACCAATAGCAATAATAATTCTAAAGCAGAATTAACATAAAACACATTTCTGAGATTAGGTATTATGTACACTATTTACATTATTCGGACTATTGTCCTCATCTTTGTTGTCATATTTATTACAAAGTTTCGGCCTTTCAGTATCTGTCTATATTTCTGAGATAAGGTATTATGTACACTATTTACATTATTCGGACTATTGTCCTCATCTTTGTCACCATATTTAATATAACGTTTCGTCCTTTCAGTATATTTCTATATCTCTGAGATGAGGCATTATGTTCACCAGTGAGCAAAATATATGGTTTAGTTCGACATTCCAACCACCTGAAGAAGGCCGGAGGGTACAACGGCCGAAACCTTGTAATAAATATGGCGACAAAGATGGGGACAATAGTCCGAATAATATAAATAGTGAATATCAGCTATTTCTGAAAGAGGATGTGTAGAAACAAAACACAAATATAAACGCATAATTATGCTATCTTAAATTAACTTTAAAATTATATCAAGGATCTGGTGTAATAATGTTTTGCAACATGCTACATATTCAAAATATTTTCTAATATTCTTTATTTCATTATTCATTTCACCTTTATTATTTTCATTCAATTTCTCTTCCCACATCAAACTATTCCTCATGTCATCATCATTATTTTTTATCTTGATTTGCCCAAGTCTGTTTTTCTCATTTTCATATTAATACAACACCTACTACTACTACTACTACTACTACTACTACTACTATTACTACTAATGGTAATAATAATAATAATAATAATAATAATAATAATAATAATAATAATAATAATAATAATAATAATAATACCTAAATACCTATGTTTCTTTTACTATTCTTTTCTATTTCACGTTTTCCTTTGTCATTTTATTGAGTTCATTCTCAGCACTGATTTCTCCTTCCATTTCTTTTTCTACTTCTGTTATTTTAATCCATTCTTTTCTTCATTTTTTCTTTTCTTTTTTATTCTCCCCCACTCTCCCCCATTATCTGCTTCTTTTCCTAAATTGTATTTTTCTTTCTTTTACTCATATCCCTATTTTTTCTTTCTTCAGCTTCAGATTTGCAATTTTTTTTCATGTTCTTCTTCCTCCTCTTCTTCTTCTTCTTCTTCTTCTTCTTCTTCTTCTTCTTCTTCTTTATCCGCTTCTTTATTTGTCTTGTAAATCTCTCTCTTCTTTACATAAATCATCTTTCTTTTCGGTATGTTTTTGTTTCCTTTGAGTGGGGTTGTCTCTAAATAACCTTCCTTAAGTACCCCTAACCGTTACCCATACCCAACACAGTCCTTTAGTCGTCTCACTTAACATCTATACTTTGTTATTCATTCCTTCTTACTTTTGTTTGTAGCGTTTGTGTCAGTCTTTCCGCTCACCGCGTCGTTGGTGACCCTCGAGGCAAAAGGGTCCCGACAATTCTCAGGTTTTGTCCAGATCGTCGGCACATTTTTGTTCCCAATGAATGTTTATTTAATCACCAAATAAATACAGATGGGATAGGGCCTTACGGATCAAATTCGTTGAGCAAACATAAATTTGTTGTCTACGACCCGCCGTTTCAAGAGGCGCGTCAAGGTAAGTCTTTGTTGCTTCATGAGAAAAAAAATGAAAACATACGTTCCTTCTTCGGAAAGCACGCACATATGGAACTCACATCCTTATTGGGCCAACTACTTACATTCAATTGTACATAAAATGACAAACTTAGTCATACATTTACACACTTACTGATATTTTCAGGAGACTATTCAAAAGGACATATAGGCTTATCAATGTTGTAGAACAGAATCCTATGAAAAGTAACGTAAAAACTTTTGATAATGTTTAAAGTGATTATTCAAATCGGTAAAAAAATAAATAGCTTAATACTAAATACAAAATTGTAGGTAAATTCACAGATTATTGATACACAAAGTTTAAAATGGATTATTGAAAATCTTTCTTGAATCTTTTATTTTTTTAGTTTAATTCCAAGCTAATAGATTACATTTAATATTTCCAATAAGCAAGATACTTTGCAGTATTCAAAAACTAATTAAAAATTGACGGGAATCAGTTCTCGTTTTGGATTTGCTATGATTGCAAATTTTAGTACAATATTTAGACATCTTTCATCACAATGCAATTCTCTCTATTTAAAAATATATTTACAAAATAAAAAAAAGTATTTTTCTGTAATATTATTTGAGGAATATTGCCTGATTTTAACACGGCTGTTTATCTAAGATGAGGGAGGGTTGACAGCTCTACTGACAGAAGGAAGTCTGTCTATTTTTTGTACGCTAAAAATAAAGAAGATTGAATAAAGAAGATTGAATAAAATGACGTGAGCTTCGTTTTATATTTATTTTTCACAACCTAATAACCTTAGGAATTTAGAAAAAATATTCTACGTATACTAATACATTTAGATACATTGAAATTAAATTTCCAATAGTTATCACTCTTATTTCATGATGTACGGACTTCGGCATTGAAAAAATCGAAACGTTTATACACACACATAAGTTCGAAATTAATTTAGAAATATTAGTGTTTGATGAATTGTACTATGATTTTCCATTTATGATTAGTAAATATAGTTTTTACTTCAAAACTATACCACCTAAGCGCAATAGAGTAAGACTTTCAATATCAGTGTGTTTTTAACCGCAAAAAGACGCTGAAACGAACTATACTATTCTTTGCTCCCAACCCTGACCCAAAAAACAAAATTTGTAGCGTTCTAAAAAAGATAAAAATGTGCTTTTATAATTTAAAAACTTTCTTTCCACTTACTAAAAACATTACGATTTTAACGATACAACTTGGCCCATTTTTTATTGATTGTATGCTAAATTTCTAACGAATGATCTGAGGTATCTCCTAAGATGGTATCTTGCTTATAACATTTCTAATACAGTGTAACCCGGATATAAGAGAAACCCGGATGTAAGAGAGATTTTATCTGGTCCCAAATTATTCCCATACTTACCTAAACAAGAGACCAAACCCGGATATAAGAGACTTCTTCTCCGGTCCCTACAACTCTCTTATATCCGGGTTACACTGTACCAAGAATGATAAAATCACGAAGCGCATGGACACTTTTGGAATATTAGCAAATAAAAAAACATATGTGTTGATAATGCCGTAATTCTGAATTCCCCCAACAAATATATAGGTTTTTAATAACTGAATGAAAAGAAAAAGAAGAAATCAAATTCAACCACTGCTCAAAGAAAAGTAGAAGAAAAAAGGTTGTGGATTACATATCAGTAGAATTATTATTTTGAAATGAAACAAATTTGAAGACGGTTTAAAATAAAATGGACATATTTTTATGAACAGGTGAGTAACTGAGAAAGCTTGCCATACGAAAATTGTGAGTGTATGCTTGTGCATTGGGTGTAGGTTACAAAGCTGACAGTTTTATCTTTTCGAGTGGGCGTGAAAACTAGTAGACTTCGGCGATAAAACGTATATATACATATATATATATATATATATATATATATATATATATATATATATATATATATATATATATATATGATGTCCATAAAGTTCGTGTGCACTTTAAAAAATTATAACTTTATTTGTATTTGCGATAGATATAATTTGTAAAAAGGTTTAGAAAGAAGTAAATCTAGATTTTTTAAGGTTTTATTGAAATTTTATTTAAGTTTCCACATGTCCTCCATCATTAGCAATACAAAGGGTAATACGATTTTGCAGTTCACGGAAAACATTTGCCAAATGATTTACAGTAATGCCTGAAATCACATTAGTTATTTTAGGTATACATAAAACTTTATAACATTTTTTACAGATTATTTCTATCGCAAATACAAATAAAGTTATAAATTTTTAAAGTGCAAACGAACTTTATGGACATACTATATATATATATATATATATATATATATATATATATATATATATATATATAGGCATTATTATATCTATCCTGAGAAAGAGATCAATTTCCCCTATAAACAAGACTCAGAAGATTTCTCAATACATAAATATAGCACCGACTGTTTCAGTAACGTATTATGTAATTAAAGCCTAGTTACTATAGAAGAGTATAATTTACATGTTTAGATGAAAAAATATACAAAGACTGTAGGTAATTATGTTTCAGTAGTTTTCGGCGCAAACACACACACACACGTGTACACACACAACCACACACACACACACACACACACACATATATATATATATATATATATGTATATATATATGTGTGTGTGTGTGTACATGACTTGAACATTGCGTTTAACCATGTAACAGACTGGGCGTTGACTTCAATGTCTAGTTTTATGTTTACATGCGCTCTATCCGTGATATTGGGCACTTTTACCTATAAGTATAGCATAATAAACACACACACACACACACACACATATATATATATACACACACACACACACACATATATATATATATATACACACACAAATATACATATATATATATATATATATATATATATATATATATATATATATATACATACACACACACACACTCACACGTGTGTGTGTGTGTATTATAATATAGTTTTAAGGATCACTAGATAACATGATGGATGAAGAATACGAACAGCAAAGATTTTTAATTAAAATGGAAACAAAAATGGCGACAGTAAATGATTTGTAGGACATGGAAAGGGAGAGAGATTGAGAAGGCAAATATCACTATAACGGATTGGAAGATGTGGAGAGTTGTGGTCGCTCACATTCTGAATGGGCATGCCACATGAATGAAGATAATTCAGATAAAGTCTCCAAATATCATCATTATCATCGACCCTGTAACTGGGTGTGATCAGAAGATAGGTGAGCGTCTGACCAACTCCCCACCCCCCACAAAATACACATGACAGTTGCATTCCAATGTCTATTTTTCTTTGAATGATCTTGCAGTCCGCCCTGTAATGTTACCAGACACTTTTCCCTCTGATACTCCTTTTGTAGAGAATGATGGCACTTAAAAGATTGTAGTGTCTTATATCATAAATTTCTGTTGTTGATCGTTCATATGATATAACCCCACGGACCTCTTTCGAGTTTGACTGTATCTCACCCTGCATCATTTGTGATGTGGTCCAAGAGAGTATGCCTATGAGGGCGCTGTCGTATCTAATTTCTAGTCCGTGTTTTATTCGTTGTATATTCAGCTATTAATGTTTAAGTTTCTTAATCGTGGAGATTTTTGTGAATTAATCAATAAATGTTATCCCATTTAATATGTTACTAATTGGAATAAAGTAAGAAATTTAAATAATCATGTGACCTCGAAATAATAAGATATCCGGATAATGGGCTTTTGGATAATTTACGATCCACTTTACATTTAATATATTATCTCTTGCTGTGTAACAAGATCTTGCAAAATTTTTATCAGGTTAGTTATCGATGGGATTTGGAAGACTGATTAAAACTAAGACTAATATATTTTCCTTTTGAAAGTTAGCCATAAGAAAACTCGCCTTTAGTCAAAAAGAACTAAGGTCTAAGAAAAAATAAAATGCGCCGTATTAGAGTCTTTGCTGAAATTGTTCTCTATTTGTTATTATAAGTTGTTTGTATTTTTTAACTCTATCTATAAAAATGGAAGGATGTGTGTGTGTGTGTGTGTGTGTGTGTGTGTGTGTGTGTGTGTGTGTGTGTGTGTAACAAATGCACGGCCGCAATTTTCGACGGATTTGTACCAAAATATACATGCACATTCTCCAAGTTAGCGGCAAGGCCAAGACGGACTTTGCATTTCCCAACTCCCATCGACAGTGGAAATAATTGATTTTTCATGCTTCTACGGCAGTTTTCATGTAGTTCGCGACCATTTTCTACTGGCCAGAGTGAGAGCCTATAGCTGGCTGCCACAAATAGGCAGGAAGATTCTATTGGCCAGCGTGAGAGCCAACAGCTGACTGACACGAATGTTTACTACCATGCTAGCATGCAAAACAAAATCGATAGCTGTATTCGTCACAAGTGGGAAAAATTTAAATCTGCATGGCACTTTACTCCAATTGGCTCATTCGCTTGCTTAAAATCAACGTTGATTCTGATTCCGCAGAACTGGGTTGGGTGGGAAAAAAGTATTTTTTGTTAACATTCTTTTTTCATTTGGTTTTTCCAGTTACGAGTCTTTTTTTAAAGCTGATCGTTTCG
Source organism: Acanthosepion lycidas (assembly GCA_963932145.1). NCBI lineage: Eukaryota > Metazoa > Mollusca > Cephalopoda > Sepiida > Sepiidae > Acanthosepion > Acanthosepion lycidas. The sequence continues at coordinate 9,021,792 of OZ010582.1, forward strand.
TGTTCATTTTGTTTAGTTCTTTTTTCATAACAGATTTAATGTTTAGTATAGAGCTTAGGAAAAATTCGCAGTGTGAGATAGGCAAGAAGTAAGAAATGTAACAACATCAGCATGGCAAAGGGTACTTCTTTAAAGGCAAGGAAAGGCAAAAATATTTTAAGTCAAGTGATAGCGATTGCTGTATGTGTCGTACGATTTTTGAATCAAGTACGGGCAATGTCGGGCCATGCTGCTAGTTGGGTCTATAATTTAATCATCATTAAATATTTTAACCCCAGCAAAACTAAACTAACTGGAAAATAACTGGTTGCAATTTCTCGGACAAACTTTCACAGCTGACATGATGTGGAAAGACTATTCATTTGTTAAGTAGATCGGTTCACGGTGTTGTGCTTGATCATTTTTATCTCCGGAATCTATCTTACATATCTGTATGTCTACCATTCATCCATGTTTAGAATATAGCTGCCACATATTGTTCAGTACTCCTGTTATTAACTTTGCACTTCTTGATATGATCCAAAGAATAATCAGCAATATTATTCGTCCCTATCTAGCGGTTCGGGTTCATTCACTCACCCACCGCTGTAAGTTTGTCTCTGTGCCTTTTATAACTATTTACATCATAATTGTTCAGATGAACTCTTCTCTATGGTACTAAGACTCTATGAATTTTAGCGCAATATTAGACTGGCGTCGAGATCTCATCAATTTACAATTGAGCTAGCTAGATGTAGCTGTAAATTCTATGCTAACAGTTTATTTTCTCACAATTCACGATTGTGGAACTTTCTATCGTCTCCATGCTTTCCAGCCAACTTTAATCCTCAAAAATTTAAATGAAATTTCAATCGCTATCTACTGGCCTCCTGATGACTCTTTTCTCTCCCTGCTCATTAATGTTTCTGTTAGTAATTCTTCCACCCCTTGTAAAAACTTTCGTTTTAGCGGATTTTCTGCGTTCCTTGTGGTGATAGTGATTAAAAATTATGTAAAGTAATTTCTAAAGAAATATATTTATATAAAAGTCCGTAATATGAACTTTTCAAGCCGATTCCATATTTCATTATTAGTACGTCTGGCGAGACGCGTAAATAGCACAAATGAAGAATTTAAGGGGATGGCCTAATCCGACTTGGTGCCTTCATCAATTCTACAACTTTATTCTGAGTATATATCTCGTAAGAATGAAGTTTATGATTTCTGTTCATATGATTATACGGAAAAAAGCGGTTGGTTTTCCTAATTCCCGTAGACGCCTGTAAATATCATTAAGGTGATTTTAATAAAATTTACAAGTATGAGCGATCAGAAATATAACTTTAATTAAAAATAAGTTTATTTTCATATAAGTCTTTTGCAGTAATTTTTATAAACATCTGTAGTTACTTGAAGCAAATCCAATTTAACATCTAATAAACAATTATATTAAAACCAATGAGGAAAACTTATTCCGAACTAAATTTTTTCTTTCGTCATTCAAAGCATTCAGTTGAATCAAACCGTTAAAATTGCGATATCATAAAAAGAAATGCCTTCATCTGAGAAATAGAAACAACTGAAAACATTTGATATTTGAAATAGCACTATATAAGATTATTATGAGTGGATAGCAAAAGATTTTCTCAATTGTTCATTATATATTTATAAGTCTACCTTTCGACTTTGTTTGGATATTGATGCCATATCCGGTCTGGTGTTCCTACTATATATTTAGAGATTCTTGAATTATTCCAAAGAATAATCAGCAATGTTACTGATCCTGGCCTGGCAGCTCAGCTTCAGTCATTTTCCCACCGCCAGAACGTATCTTCCCTGTGTCTTTTCTTTTACTACTTTAATCGTAAGTTTTCTCATGAACTTAACTGTATGCTACCCAGACTTTATGAATTTAAGCGCAGTACTAGATTGGCGGCGAGGTCTCATCATTTTACACTTGGCATGTCTAGTTATAAACCGAAATTCTATGCTAGCCGTTTCCTTTATCGCACTTTTCGCTTGTGGAACTCTCTTCTTGCTTCCAGCTTTCGAGTCAACTTCGATCTTCAATAATTAAATGCAATGTCAAACTTTAACATCTGTCTTCTCAATTCATGTACTTTTATTTGTCTCTCTCTTTAATAGTAGTTTTATTGCGTTGCTTGGAGTGAAATTATTAGGAAAAAATTATCCAATCCCACACGCAGAAGGTGTTAACACTTAAAGAATGGAAGCCTAATTTTAAAAGGACTATTGACAAATTAAACAACATTATTTTGGTATGACATAAAATGTTATATACGATGAAATATAAAATTAAATCTGTATTCTCTCAGGTCAAGTAATGGATTTTTAACTGTTTCTCTTACACTTTACTTTCCAATGGATTTAAGCAACAAATTATATTTCTTTTATATCTAATTATACATCTGAAAAATCCTTTCCCGCTCCCTTAACGAGAGAGCCTTTTGATTTTGTTGGAAAACAGAAGACAATGGTTACTCTTATCATTCCCCACATACCATTACATTGATAACATTTTATGTGTATGTATATATATATATATATATATATATATATATACATAGAGAGAGAGAGAGAGAGAGAGAGAGAGATAGATAGATAGATAGACAGATAGATAGATAGATAGATATGAATAGACTGAGATAGATACATAGATAGATAGATAGATAGATAGATAGATAGATAGATAGATATAGGCATTTTTAATGCATGACGTGTTTTTCCCCAGTGTGTCTGAGGTATTTGGGTGTATGAAGGAGCGAATGTTGACGGATAAATTATTATGGTTAATGAGAATATTGAAACGAATGAATGGGTTGTGAATCTGATTAGCTAGGTATAAGAGAGCAAGTGATGACCAAACTTGCCCACCCTTCTTCTTTTTGTCGAAATTTTGCCACAATTACAGTATCAGTAATAAATCTTAGACAAGCAACGTCAGTACAAAGACTTAATAATTTTTGTAGATTTATATATATATTTTTATACGTGAAAAACTTTAAATATCACTGAAATATATTTTTCCTTTCATATTTAATTATATACCAGGAAAACAAAGGAAATTCAGAGTAGACGTGAATTCAAATTTCATACAATGAAATATATTTTCATATTTTATAACATTCTTGAGCATTCAAAACAATATGCTAACATTATAGAATTATTGTTGGAATAATACGAATTGTTCCGGAAATATTTCAATTTTCGACAACGTAGTTTTAAATGAAAACAACTATTGCATCAATTATATCGGCGTCTGTTTGCATGCAAACTGAAATATCCATAATTTCTGAGATTATATAATATTTATATCAGTAAATAATAATATCCCCGGAAATATTTTCATTTAGGATAATTCAAAAGGAAAATAGAGAACGGAAATTTGACAGTTATTCCTTTGGCTTTTTGGTGCACTAAACTTCAGTTTGCATTCATATAATCTCCGTGAAGAGAACAATGGTGTTTCTGATGTATTGCATATAAATATTCATAATTGGTGATACGCTCGTTTTCTACCTCGCTCAAGGTCAATACATCTTTAGTCAATAAATCGGTATCATTGGACAATATTCCGTTTACGTTTTGCTTAATATCATTTCTAAACTGAATAAAGATATAAAATATATTTCCGTTATACAATATGTCCTTTACTTGACAAAGACAAGGAATCTTTTATTATACGCATTACATGATCGAATATGGTCTTTAATTGTCCGGATTTTCAATTTGTTTTGAAAATTATGCGACAAATCAACAACTAAAAACATTAAATTGGGGTAAAATATATACGTAATTTAAAATAAAATTATAATGCATTTTTAAAAAAAACAAAAACATAAAACCTGAAAATAGGCAAAGGAGAATAAAGTGTAAACATTTAAGTTGATATTTATGATGTAATATTTTACTCCATGATTCTTTGGTATTAAAAATGTAAAGATTGAATTAAGGGAAAAAAAGTGAATTTTCAAAAGAAATGGACTAATAGTTTTGTATGGATTACAAAAGTATTAAAACTATATGACATCTTATATATATCATCATCATCATCATCATATATATATATATATATATATATGTTTATTTTTCTTTATGCATGTTTCATTAAAATGACAGAAAAGATACTACGGTTAATCTTTTTATTTAATTTTTCTTGTGTTCTAACAAGAGCTTCCTTTTCTGGACAAAGGGTGTGTAAAAAAAGTCCAAATATTTTATATTTCCGAGCGCTTCGGTTATACCTTTAGCCATTATCAAGGATGATTCAATTTTTCAGCTTAATTGAGTGTGTGCGTTCTGTGTATGTCGTAGTGTGTGGTAGGGATGTTTTTAATTTCCGAATATGGTTAGAACATTGTGGCTTTGTTCGTAGTTAATATTGTTAAGATTTTGCTTTTTTCTTTTTTTTATTAAAGCTTCCATAATATTTAGTCTTTAGAAAAATTAAATAAAAAGCTTAACCGTAGTACCTTTGCTGTCGTTTTTAATGAAACATGCATAAAGGAAGGATTGCTGCCTAAATATACAACTATGTTTATCTTTGTGCATATATATATATATATATATATATATATATATATATATATATATATATATATATATATATATATATTAAGAAATGGACAAAGAACGACAATTTATTTATTAAAGATATTTTTATGTTTAACGTTCTTTTTATAGATGGTATTTATCAATCCACCCACGAGGATTGAATGTGGCACACGGCCTTTTTAATGTGGGTATCTCCGAGCCCGTAGGCTTAGCCAAAAATAAATAACCACAAAAAACCCCGAGGGGGGCCAGTTCCGTCAACCTCCCCCAACGAAACCCTACCCTTCGGCGGAGCTTCGTCAGGGTTCCTCCCTGCAAGCAGGGAGTTCGACAGACACCTGACCCGGCAGCTCACAAAGCACAGATACTACACTTTGATCCTAGCCACCGGGCTGGGCGGGTATGATTTTTATAGATACAAGTATTTAAGTAAATGCTCTGTTTATAATAAACGGTATTAAATAACATTTAGCGGCCTGAATGTCCGAGAAATTTTCATAGGCACGTCAAGCTAAATGACGGTTACGTATAGGATGCAGGTTCGAAACCTGTCAAAATATTTTCTATGAAAATTTCTCGTACATTCAGGCCGGTAAATATTATTTAATGCTGTTTTTTATAAACAGAGCAACTACTTAAATACTTGCATCTATAAAAAGAACGTTAAACATAAAAATGTCTTTAATATATATATATATATATATATATATATATATATATATATATATATATATATATATAGAAGAATCTAAATTTAGATATCTATATTTAGAGGAATCTAAATGGAATAATAATAATAAAAAAAACGAAAGAATATTAATCTACAACCCAGTGTGTCTGAAGATTTTAATAAACATAGACACATACGCACAGATATGTATGTCTTTGTGTGTGTTTCTGTTTGTGTGTATGGTTGCATTTGTATATACGAATAGATGATAGAAAGATACCTATTTGTTTCTGTTTCATTCTCATCTGGTTACATTTTGGCAGGGGTTGCGAAATTTCTCAAGGGAATACATAAACCCATACATATTTATATGTGTATAATATATATATATATATATATATATATATATATATATATATATATATATATATATATATATATGTATATATATCCCGGTACGATGTGAAGGAATAAAAGGGGACTCAATACATAATAGAGCAATATTAATTTATAATATTTAATTTGAAGGTCATAATCGATTTGTTCATCAGGGTAAAACCATCAAGCCTTAGATATTTTAAGACATATTTGTGCACGCTAGTGTATATATGGAACAAAATTTTCTTTTTATTAATAATATATATGTTTTTTTTTAATAATCTCCATACTATTTCTCTCCAATATGTTATAAATGTAGTAAATCAAGAATATTGTGTGTAACTGATTTTCATATTTTTCTTAAATGGCGATTATTTCCTGAGTGAATATTGATACGAGGTGTACACACCTTTCAAAGAAGTTCTATTCAAGTCAGAAAAAGTCGTTTATGCTTCTGAAGCCGTTGTTATATCAGGAACAATAATGATACTGGTTCATTTCAGCCAGTATATTGTTGCAAACAACATGAAGGGCTATAAAAGGCTTATACTTACCTCTCACATACGCATACACACACACACACACACACACACATATATATATATATATACATACATACATACATATGTACACACACACACATATATATATATATTTAATTGTGTATGAGTGTGCATTTTAATTTACTTTTAAAACGTTATTTCTTAAAGAGACTCATACTTGATTAGATGCTCTTTTTTTCTTTGTCTATTAAACAAAATTGTTATTTATTTACATCTATCAGCCTGAATATTCGCATTATATCAATTTCCTATATATATATATATATATATATATATATATATATATATATATATATATATATGTGTGTGTGTGTGTGTGTGTGTGTGTGTGTGTGTTTTGGCACGCCCATATACACATATATGTATGTGCGCGCATATGTGTGTGTAATCAACACAAGTCTGGCAATATGGAAATCAATTGATTCTCGCAGAAATTACTGCTTCAACATCTTTCTCGCTCGGATATTAATCCATTTGATTCTTCGACTGACATCTTTCCAATTCATATCTTATGGAAAATCGTTCGGAAGTTTCATTCTTCGTCAAGTTGATAACTAATCATTTTTCTTTCTTTACATGCAAACTTCTTGAACTGATTTATATAGATCGACGAAATCTGGTCAAGTACCAATCTTTTCTTTTATCTTCTTAGAAACATGGTGGTTAGTTATATTAACACAATATTTATGGCTTGCATCGAGTATGCTTCAGCAGGAACCACTGCTTTGCTTCGACAGACATAAAAGGCCGATGAAGCTAACCGTCACGTCACTTTTCAAACAATTTCCTCCTCTCGACATAACACCGCCTTTCGTTTCCCGAAATCACTGACGATTGATCTCTTCTGTCACCGTCGAAGCAATGCGAAACTGATTAATCGCCAATATCGATCTCGAAAATATTCCATGCGTTCCGGCATTATGGAACCTCTACTACTTGATTTTTATACCTCATGTCTTTACAGAACAATCCATAATACAGGGAAGAAGAGACGTATTACAGCATCATATAATTCCTTGAATATGACTGTAAACCATTCAGAATTAATGTATTATGCCGTTTCATTTTCAAGACGCCCTCAGTTGCATATCTGCCAGCATTGTAGACCACTATATATAAACTCAATAATAAAAGAATATTCAATTTTGAGACGATATACAAACTAATATAAATCACGGGACTATTACCGGTAGTAGGGTTTCTTTCCACCCTCCAGTCTATGATATGCCTCCACTCACGAGGTAGTATTCATATAAACTGAAAATTTTATTGTAACTTAATTATGTACAAAATCAAGTTGAATAATGTTAACACTTTCACCATTAGAGATAAAATATAGTGAATTTTGTATGTTTTTTTCGGGACTTAGCATGAGCAAATCAAATTCGCGAAGGACCCTAGAATGACGTTAAAATCCCCGAAATATGTTCATCATTTAAAATTCAGTTTTTCTTAGGTTTATTTGTAACATATATAAATGTAGGTAGAAAAAAATATTGACAAGATAATGAGGTTTCAGAACATTGCCCGGGATCTATAACCAGGCTGATCCTTCCGGTCGGGGTTTGAGTGTTGTACGCACCGGCCCTATACGACACTCACTTAACTCTCAATTAAAAAAATAATCAAAACTGATATTTTCCAAGTAATAAAGCGAACTATAAATTAAAAATGCCACGCAAATTGTTGTTATAGAATAGACAGAATTATTTATTTACTATAAACATTTAAAAATCATTTAATCAAAGTTTCTATTTCTAAGATTGTACATATTTTGTTCACTGTTTTGAGAGCACGGCTCAAACGCTTATATTAGAACATTTATACTTATAATTGCAGATTAAAAGGATCATCTTTGAACATTGCAGTCTGCCGCTACACATTCGCAATCAAAGATCAGTAAAAATAACAGAAACAATATCGCTTGGGGAATGCCAACTCATATGGTGAGTACATGTAGAACCTTGTCCAAATTAATTGAAACAAATGCTTTACTTTACTGTCTTTCACCATACGGTCACAAGTCGGCGATCTGCCGAACGATCAAGAAGGGCATTGGTTACTCCTCCTACCACATGCTCATCACGAATGCCTTCAAGGAGTCGAGGAAGATCAAGGCGGCGGCTTTGCTGAATGAGCTCAAGCACGGATTCACCGGGATGCTGAGGTTCTTCTCTAATGAAAATAATTTCATCCAGGACCAGACGAGCAACAAGCAGAATGACAAGTGGATCTGCAAATACATCAAGGAGATTCCTGTCGTGAAGCATACAAAGTTTACCTCCTCCGTCATGGTCCTTGGCGTTATCGACAGCGAGAGGGATGTCATGCTTCCGTTCTTCTTTCAAAATGGCCTGAGAGTCACTGCTGAGATATACCAGGAAGTGCTGAGGAGCATGGTGAAGCCCTGGACGGACGAGATCACCACCGGACGCACCTACGTCTACCAGCAGGACTTCTGCACACCAGATCAAGACGACCCAGGCGTGGCTGCTCAACAATGTTCCTCACCACTGGTCGCCAGACATGTGGCCGCCCTCCTCACCCGATTTCAAACACCTTGACTATTTCTTCAGGGGTGTGATCGAGGTTAAGACCAATAAGCACGCCCACAGCACGGTCAACTCTCTGAAGGCTGACATCGGGTAGGCGTTCGCCGCTATACACAAGGACTTGGTCGCCAAACTGTGTGACTCATTTCGCGCCCGCCTTGAGATGGTCGTCGCCGACGCCGGCGGTTAGATTGAAAAATAATGTAGTATGTAACACTAACTGTTGTTAAATAAAGTATCAGGTCTCTGCATATACAACTTTTGTTTTTATTGGCTATTTCGTTTCCTTTTTGTAAAGTGTCGTATTTTACTGCAAAACCTTGTATTCTATACCAGGGGAAGCTCGTAGGTAAATATAAAGTGTATATTACGTCAACACCAATGTGAGGGCGTCTGTTTCATGATAAATGCAATGTTCAGTTTCGAATATATATATATATATATATATATATATATGTGTGTGTGTGTGTGTGTGTGTGTGTGTAATCATATAAATATTCTCCTATTTTAAATATTTAACATATATTCAAAAATGTTACTACATTACACACACAAACACAAATATATATATATACATATAACATATATATATATAGCACATATATATATATATATATATATATATATATAACTTTAAAAAAACAATGATGAAAACACACGAAGTTTTTAAAACAATTCGGTGTTGAAAATGCAAATAAATTTTTTTCGTTAACGTTTCTCACGAACTCCTCTTGGGATAACTCAATAGTAACCTTAGCTCTATATATCTCAGCCACAGAAATACTATACAGGGTGTTTCGAAAAGAATATGCCAAATCATCACATGATGTGTCAAAAACGAAAAAAAATTACAAACCTCTAGCATGAGTACCTGTGTTGTATATACATTCAAGTTTCATTTCATGTTTTATAAGTGCTCAATATGGCCACTACCGGCAGCGCGGACAACATGAAGCCAATATGGGAATTCCTCCCAAATGCACCTCAGCATGTCATGGTCCACCGTGTTGATTGCAGCTTTTATTCGATCTTTCAAGTCATCGATATTTGCTGGAAATGCTGGAAAATAAACTTGGTCTTTAACATACCCACACAATAAAAAGTCACACATAGTGAGGTCCAGGGATCTGGCAAGCTAAGCACAGAGAGCAAGGGTTTTTAGCACCTCTCCTCTCAATCCATCGCTGAGGCATGTTTTCATTCAGATAAGCTCTAACCCCGAGATGCCAATGGGGTGGTGCTCCATCTTGCTGAAAAATGAAGTCATTCGAATCTGCTTGCAGTAAAATGAATAGCCAGTTTTGAATCATTTCGAGATAGTTTTGTTCTGTAACGGTGTTTCCTTAAAAAAGAGACCATAGACTTTGTCTTGAGACACAGCACAGAAGACGTTCACTTTAGGGGAATCTCTTTCATGCTCAACAGTTTCATGTGGGTGCTCTGTTCCCCAAATGCGCACATTGTGACGATTGACTGTGCCTCTCAAATGGAAATTTGCTTCGTCACTAAAACCTAAACGTGAAAAGAGAGTTTCATTACCTTCCTCAATCTCCAGCATTGACTCACAGAATGTCATCCGCATCACCTTGTCATCATTAGTAACTGTCTGGACGAGGCTTTGTTTGTATGGTTTCATGTGTAATCGTCTCTTTAACACACGCCAGACAGTGGTATGAGGGATGGCAAGCTGAAGACTTGCTCGACGTACGGACTTACGTGGGCTGCTCTCAAATGCATCATGAATCCTCTCCACTTGCTCCTCTGTAACACGGTCTTCCAGGACTCTTTCCTTTGCACAGGCAACTACTCTCTTTAAACTGTCTAAACCACCGTCGGATGTTCTCACGATGGGGCGGATCAATGCCGAATTCTGTTCTGAAAGCTCGCTGCACCGTGACAATGGCGTTTGTTTTCGCGAACTCAAGCATGCAAAACGCCTTCTGCTGAGGAGTCGCCATTTTGATTGATCTTCCCACAATTCAGCTGCACCGGAAGTTATACTAACGAGAGCGATGAAGCTGACACCCAATCAAACTTTGATAACTACTCTATCAAAAACCACTGATTCAGTCCACTACAATGCTACAGACCTGAAAAAACAGAGTAATGATTTTGGCGTATTCTTTTTGAAACACCCTGTATTTCATGGGCATAAAATTTCTATTCGTTATATAAGACATATGTACACACACACACACACCTCCTCATACAGACATACATACATGTAGACGCGCACATACACTCTATTGGTCTGAGTCTTCCTCCACCACTTTGGGTTCTGTTTGTAGACATGGTGATGTTGATGTTTGTATTTTCTTATTTTAAACATTTACCATTTTATGAAAATAAATTAGGTTTCATTAATGTTAAAAGTAGGATAAAAATTTATTTTTATTTTTTTAAATAATATGAATTCCTGTTAGGCAAACAACCAAAAGAATAGTAGTCAACATATTTAACATAGACCGAAACCCATCCCCAGATGTGCTGCCAGGGAACGTGAACGGACGGCAGTAGAATTTTAAAACTCTACTGGCGCTCATTTTAAATGACTTTAAATTATTGTATATTACCCGTCTCTTAAAGCAATTATTTTTTTTTATTTTTTTATATATTGAAAAATTATCTTTCTCTCTAAGGTTCATTTGACATGTAATTCTTTTTTGAAATTTTCCGCTGTAAAATTTAAATGGCGCCATGCATCTGGGCTAATTTGATTTTTACAAGGCATTCGGGTTTACTTAAAGCATGACGGCCATTTGCAGAAAATGTTTTCTACGAACGATCTGTTTTAAATTCTTCAGAAACTGTGAAGTTATAAATTTAGAAAAATCTGCTAAAACTATTGAGTGTCTATAGTTTTGTATTTATAAATGTAGAACTAAAAATTCAGCAGATTAAAAAAAATGTATTTTTTTGCGTTATATGTAAGAGGTATCGAAATGAAAATAAAAACAGAAATATTTGGAAACTGATTTTAGGATCAAGATATTATGTAGATTAAAAACAAAAACAAACATTAATTCATCTTGTGTGTTATTTTTTTCGTTCTTCTAAATATGTTGCATGAACGGTTAACTTCTGCGTTGATTATTCAAGGTTTCTGATGATATTAAACTATAAAAAGTTTATAATGTTTATAATGATTACAATTGCCAAGTAAAAGTTATGCTTTTGCACAACAGAGTGTGTATGATCGGATGCATTTTTTAACAAATTTTTTACAGGAAAATATATCAATTATCAAACTTATATTTTATATTCATTAGTGCATTACTAAGTTATCATGTGTCAAAATAATTAGTGTCTGATATAAATACATACTCTCTGAGGAAAAGAAATAGAATAAATAATATTAATAATTTATTTTAAGAGAAATTGCAAAAACTCAGGATTAATTTGATTTATGTTTCTGAATATCTCAGTTATATTTTCATATAATCAATTCAAAATGTAATTCTTGCATTGTCTCTCTTATATATATATATATATATATATATATATATATATATATATATATATATATATTAGGTTGGTGCACAAACAATGACGCAATAATGTCGTTTTTTGACGCTAAAAAATACGTTAGAAAACGACATTATTACGTCGTTATTTTTGCACCAAACTAATATATATATATATATATATATATATATATATATATATATATATATATTATGTTGCATGCACAAAGCACAATTATAAGATTCATGCTCATACAATTCATATATATATATATATATATATATATATATATATATATATATATATAATAAATATATATATATATAGATAGATAGATAGATAATATTAGTGGTAAATATACATATATATGCAAAATCCAGAGGTGCATATACACACATGTATATTTTTTTTTTTAATAAAAAATTCCGAGTGGATAGAATCCAGGTAGAACTCAATGTCCAGGACAGAGTAAGGATATAATAACATGCACTAATATTCGTCCCACACTCTCATAATTACACTCTCTCTAAATTCTATTTTTATTTCCGGAGTAGTTTTTTTTCTGTTTTCTTTTTGAATTTGTAGGTCTGATGAATTGGATCGTATTTACGATTCCAATGGAATAAATTATGACCATGGAATATTAGTGTTTAAGCATTTTTATTATTATATATATATATATATATATATATATATATATATATATATATATGTCTATATATATGGCTGTTGTATTCTATGAATCTATTATTTTAGTTTTAATTCCTGGATAATAGATTAAATTTTAAACTGCTTCAAATGAATTTTTTTTATTAAGGCTAAAATCACTAAAATCCTCCATACTGACAAATGTGTCAACAGAACATAATTATCTATATTAAAAATCTTCTCAAAGATAAAATATACGTTTCTAAAAGTTTATTTCTGGAAAATTAACTGATGTTTAATTAATCTGAATAAAAAAAGAAAATTAATTTCTTTTAGTTTAAAATATCGCGGCAGAAGATTTTCACTAACAGGGAGTTGAATGTTTTTATGAGATGTTGTTATATCTATCGATAAAATGATGTTTTAGGTAATTTAAATCTATAGTTTTACTTACGAAGATGCTTATTGAAGAAATGTTAGAAAATTATCAATAAATTTTAAATTTACTATAGTTACCGTTGATAATGTCGTGTTTGAATATCCATATTTACAAAAATCAACGCGTTTAGGCACGTACAAAAATTCAAATTATTTTTTTTTTAATTCTGGGTTTTCTCTATTGTAGTGAGCTTTTCCATTTATGATTAGTATAGGAAAATGTAAAGGAAATTTTCTTGGATACTTGCTCAGTTCCAATGTAAATTTATTACACGCAAAAAAAATGAGACAATTTGACTGCATTGTGCCTTGTGTGTCATCCCTATTCGCTTGATATAGTTCATTTTTAAAAGAGTGTCATGTAAATCCTGTCTGTCACATATAATATTAATTTCAGTAAGATTCCAATTAATCTACCAACACCATGTAGAATGGAATCACTCAGAAGATATTATCTAAAAATAATAGCTAGTTTTGATTAAATTCAAACGGTTATAACTAAAAAATGTCTTGTAGTTAGGACAAAGACCATTTTTTAAATCCCTAGACTCTTACATTTTAAATTCGATACAGCACATATCACTTGGGAAATTTTCCAAATATTCCAAAAGTCCACTTGTGAGACCTCGGTGTCTCGTTGTAGGTAATCATTTATATTCATTATTCCGACACTTTTTCCTTTATCTAGTTCTCATATCGCAATATCTTTGTCTTTACTTTAATTGTTAATATTGCGTATCCCTTAAGAATAAGTTATGTTGCTTTATTTCAATAAATATTTTTAGGTAATAGACAGGAAAGTTAGCATAAGAGAATCACCACCTATGTACAAATAATATAGTATTACGATATTAAGTTTTTAGGAGTTCTACGGCATGAACATTTATCAACCTGATAAACTTAGTAATATACTGAAATAAACTTAGACAATGTGTAGTGTTACTTAAAACGACGAAAAATACTAATATTAGGTTGGTGCAAAAATAATGACGTAATAATGTCTTTTTTTGACGTTAAAAATATGTCAAAAAACGACATTATTACGTCATTATTTTTGCACTAACCTAATAATTAGGAATTTCCAGGTTTTATATTATTCGCGTAAATTACTATTTTTTTACATAGAAAAGAAGATATAGAAATATACGATATAAAAAGTTCACTTCAGAGATCAATTGTGCGTAATTAAATGAAAAAAAATCTTATGTTACGAAAGTAAAATTTCTGACTGGTAATGCGTAATCGATGCAATCATCTATATGTAAAAGGATGGAACAAAATACAATGTAGAATTAAATTTGAAATGTATTTTCTTGGTTCCCTCTTTCTTACATATATATATATATATATATATATATATATATATATATATATATATATATATATATATATATTGAGATTTCATGAACAAGACTTTTGCTGTCGTAATTTAAAGAAGAGTGAACATTTCCTTGTTGATATATCTTGTCTTTATTCCGAGTACTTTCGACATTAGCATAATGTCATTATATATATATATATATATATATATATATATATATATATATACGTTACGTACTAGAAGAAAGAAAATCAAGAATAATTAAGAGACATTCTATTAATGGTAAATTATGGGAAAAATTATTGTTTCAAGAAGTCCTTTCTGAGGACACTATGAGTAATATAGGAATTTTTTCTCTTCATTCAGCTGAAACAAATTATGATGAACATAAAATAACCTAAATAGCTTAAAATCAAATAGGACATGAATCCAAGCAAATGTCTTATTCGTTTTAGATATTTTCTCATTAATTAGATTATTTATAAAATCAAGGAGAGAGGATTTTTCCTTTAACAACACATCCTCAAAATGGAATTCAAAATACAGATGTTGTTCTCGCAATCATGGCGGAATATTTTGAGACTCCGCTGCAAAAGGAAATGTTGACGTCGCCGAGAGAAGCAGTTAGTGAAAATGTTATCAATAAATTAACTGAGACACTTATCAGTAGAAAGATGGAAAGAAAGAGACAGATACATATAATGTCCTTGATTGTAATTTTATAACCAATGACACGCAGGTTATGTATGTTTCTTTCTCATTCAGAGGTCCACTTTTCTTGCCTTACGCTCTATTACCAATCTCTTCTAAGCTTTCAAAATACAAGCTAAAAGCGGAAACCGTTTTTTGAAGTTCATGATTAATTTCTGGTTTCCCGTTCTTAAATTGCTTACTACGTATACAATAATGGAAGGAATGGATGTTATTTTTATTTACTACAACTAATCTCCATTTTCCATTCAAAACAACAAATTACATGGAAAAAACAAACAAAATTCAAATTATATTATTGTTTCAGAATTTTTTTTTAAGTACAGTTTCTGACTAGTAATACGTTTATCGATTCAATCATATATATGCAAAAGGATGCAACGTAATACAATGAAGAATTAAAATTGAAATGTATATTCTTTTGGTTCCCTCTTTCTCAGGATGCATAGTTTGAAGGTATTACATACATAATTATTGTAGAATGTTATTTCTTCATTGAGTTTTCTTTACTTTTTCTCTTTGTTAAAGGAAATAACTTTACAAAAACGCAAGGCTATTGAGTAAGCCCGTTTCGTTTAAAAATGTTTGATCTACACTAGAAGATCCATAATATTACTGTATCAAGATAAGTTTTGTAAATATAGAAACAAAATGGAGATCAATAATCTAAACTTCCATAGATATGAGGTGGGAAGACGAAAAAAAATCCTAACGAACCTAATTGAGAAATGATAGTAGAAAACAATGTCGGATTTATGCGCATATCACACAGTAGATTCCGCGTTCTAGGTGGAAGATCTGGCCAAGCTTCTTCGGATGAATCGAGAGAGGATTTGAAAAAGAAGTTCCAGGCATCATTAAGGAAGACATGCTTCCGAGACGGGATCAAATTTTGATTTTCGTTTGACATTAATATTTTATTTCGAATTCTCCCCAAATTCAATCGCTCTAATATGATTTTAGACACACAGTAACGTCATTATCAAGAGTATATTGTTCAGAGTCATCGACTATGGTCAGATGTACACTAACATAATAAATACTTGACCATGTTCATAATTGCAAAACCGAAAATAAAAAGATACACATTCGAAATTAAACGAATTATACCATAATTAGTGGAATTTCAAAGAGCTCTCTATTCTTCTACTTTTCTGTATATATATATATATATATAAACAAAATGCCTGGCCGCACACACAATTCCGTAAAATCCTTGTCGAAAACACAATTAATTATACTTAAACATGAAAACAATAAACAAAAACTAAACATTTTGAAGCTATATACATAAAGCAGTTGAAACCTAACCAAAACAAAATAAACTATGTAATCTCCTCAAATATCCTTAATTTTCTATAATTGGTAACAGTAGCCATTGGTTTATACCAATAGCTGCTCATACTTAATACAACTTGAATTGACTCTCTCGTGGTCATGTGTGACGTCAGGAACTGCGGTGCGATTTTCATTTCCAGCGTCTTATATGCACGTGTTTATCGTTGCTTGGAAATCATCCATGTAAACAGAATCAGACTCTCATCACATTCTTGTCCGTGCATTGCTTAATATATTGTACAGTCATCTTTGATAATGGCTTATGTAAGCCGAAAGCTTAGATTGGGTTGAAAAATATGTATCAATATTGTGATTTTCTTTCTTCGTTTAATGATAATGTTATTAAGGTTATCAGACGTTATAAAAATAATTTACATAAAATAAAAAAGACAACACTTGTCTATATTATTTAATGAAACAAGTATGAATAAAAAAATGATGCCTAAATACATACAATTATATATATATATATATATATATATATATATATATATATATATATATATATATATATATATATATATATATATATATCCAGAGACAGACTGCGTCGCTGTATCACAGCTCTTCAGTGTGGATAAACGTCCGGTTGCCTCTAGCTAGGATCCAAACCCGGCTGAATTGGCGTCAGTCGGAGATGCTACCACTAAGACTTCGGCGCACTGCAGGGGGAAGGTGAATTTTAGCGTATTTTTTTAGATAAACACACAGTACCTGAGAGGACTCGATTCGCTTGCCGAAGAGTCTTGCTATAATAGCCGTAATAGTCACTCTTTACAAACCCACACTTCCTTCCCCAGAGAGCTCAACCGAAATAATTTTTTCAGGAATCCTTATATATATATATATATATATATATATATATACATATATATATAGCAGAACAGCCAGATTAACTGCACATATTTGATTGTAATTCTGAACTATATTTTTCCGAAGAAATAAAAAGAATTGATGCATTTCGTGTGCCACCTTATATAACGAACAGACCACTTCAGCATTTGAATTTACATGTGTCTGTCTACTAGTCAAGAAATTGAAAATAACTTTTGAAGTAATCCTACTGGACACTTTGGTCAAAATTGCCAAAGCTCCATTTCGCTGTACTAATAAATGTCTGGAAGCTAAAGGCTACCATTTTGAGCCTCTCTTGTGATCGTAGAGTCCAAAGTTAATTTGTATAAATCTCGTGGTGCCTGAATAAATTTAGTATTACAATATCTTATCAATTTTACTATCCGGAAGTGTATATATATATTTTTGGTGGAGTCTGTACACACACAAACACAGAGACACATGTCACATAGAGAGAGAGGAGGACTCACACACACCGACACGCACACATGCACAAATGAACGAAAGCAAAGTGGTGAATAATAAATATTTGTTTTCAGATTTAACAACGTTTTCCAGTTAAGGGAATTCACAAAGTCAAATGTTTTTGTAAAATTTAATATATACAACCAAAATTTATTCTTCATATGACAAATCAATGCACAATTCGGCAACGCATGATACAGTAACACAAAAATTACAAAAATACAAGGCAGTTCCCGGTTGATAATACAGTAACACTTAATAAAATTTAAATAACATCTGCTTAAATTGACTTCAATTTTTAGTTACTTATCTTAAATTAAAACAAACAATAATTCATAAAATCACATATAATCTACCAACAAGCCCTTTACAATTCTTCGGCTAGATAACATGTACAATTGACATGCTATCATAAATATTTAAACTAAAAAATGACACCACATCCACGCAATTTACAGTTTGTTCCCAAATTAAATATAATTTGTGAAACATATTAAAATTCAAATCACAGAACATACATTTTAATTCAATGAAAATCTTTTAAATATCGAAAAACAAATATGAACTGTAGAGAGTCCCTTCATATTTTCAATATACGAAGATTAATTGAGGAGAGAAAATATTTTAAGATAAAACAGATACAGTATTCTGTTTTATTTAACAAAACAAATTTGCACAAATAATTTATACTTTCATAAAAATAAAAATGTATATTGATGATTAGGTTCATGTATGAAACTGAAGATTTACTCCACTTTATTTTCCTAAAAAAAAAAAAACCGTCGCTAGATGACGCTCGTTAAGCCTAGGAATAGACAGTCATATGATCTGTCATTCTCTTTTTTTATTTCACCCAGTGATGGTAAGATGTAGGCCGCACGTAGATAAGAACGCTTCTCTTGGTCCTGTGTAGGCTTTTGAATTATTTCACAAACATGCGTCTATCACCTACTCTTGTTACAGTTACTTCTACACAAACATCTTCAATAGTTTAAATGTGTTCATTCATGATCATTGTTTTGTAACATGCAAAAATATTCTATTGTCTATGTATACCCGAGTTTTATTAATACACACTTATTGTTTGTTTATATATATAGTTTTGCTGTTACTTGACATTTTATTACTCGGTCTCACATTCCAACTCCGCTATTAATATTCTGAGATAAATCTACAACGAGACACTTGTTTTTCTAGCTAAACACAACCAGCATACTCCCGCAGTAAAACATACTGTCGACATTTGGTGTTGATATTAAGGTCCACTTTTATATATATATATATATATATATATATATTATATATATACACACATATACATATATATACATATACATATATATACATACATACATATATATACATATACATATATATATAGATACATATATATATATATATATATATATATATATATATATATATATATATATATATATATATATATGTAAAGCTGCAAAATTGAAAACCACACTAGACGCATCAAACGCCAGAAATATTTGAATATTTAATCTTTCTACATCTTCAGCTGTGCATACTTATAACCGAAGTATGTTCATTTTTATATTGGCTTTTCTCTAAATATTTATAATTTCATGAAGTTATTTTAGAAGACAAGAGTTACGTGGAATGTTTTCCAAGTTTGACATGGATTTATACATACATATATATATATATATATATATATATATATATATATATATATATACACACATACATCATTTACATTGTTACAAGAGGAGTACAACAACACTCAGAAAACACTCTGCCTGCTTTATGTGAAGTGGTTAAAAGAGAAAGTACAATGGATCTGCGGTCCATATAACAGAACAAACTTCAAAAGCTGGATGACACTTCGCAGATATCTCTCCCGAGTAAGACCTCCACCCCCATAGAGGAGAACATGACTAAAGACTGCGTGTACGCCATCCTTTTCAGCTGTGGAAAGAAATATAAAGGGGAGACAGGCCGCCTCCATAAGATAAGGCTCCAAGAACACAAGATTTTTGTGACACAACTGAACTTGGAATAATCAGTCGTGGCTGACCACATATGGAAAGAAAAGGGAGATCACCGCTCTCTGTGGGATTAGATTGAAATCAACGACAGGAAAATTTGTAAACTTAAGGAATCAGCACATATGCTAGGCCACAAAAATCTCCTGAGCTGACGAAGCATAGAAATGAATACAATATGGTAACCAGTAATAAGGAGTGCCAGAGAAAAGCTATAATAACAACAAAAGTTGCAAAAAAAAAAAAGAAAAAAAGTGCAATGATAACAGCAAAAATTGCAATATGAGCACTGGTAAAAAGTGATGACATTAGTTTTTATAATAGCCAGAAATTAACACACAGCTGTCTTCAAGGACTCATGGCACAGTGGATAAAGATCCAGTGAGAGGACCCAATGAGTGTGAATTCAATACCTGGTTAAGGCGGTGGGGGAACATGGAGAAGAGATTTATCAGGAGATAATTGATAACTGATATCCATTAGACATGGCACGTGGAACTAGAACAGTCTAACCCAGCGAGCGAAGTTAAAGGTTCAGTTTGACACTCCAGCCACCTAAAGAAGACCGGAGCGTAAAACGGCCGAAACGTTGAGGTATATATGGCAACAAAGTCTGAATAATGTAACTAGTGTACATAATACCACATCTCAGAAATATATATATATATATATATACATTCATGTATGTATATATATATATATATATATATATATATATATATATATATATATGTGTGTGTGTGTGTGTGTGTGTTTGCGTGTGTGTGTCTGTGTTCACGCTAATATGGAAGGAGTCGGTCCTAAGTATCATTGCTTTCCCACGTACACATAAACAATGTATGTATTTTTGTAAATTCATTTCCAATTTTGTATAGATATATACGCTTAAATTCATGACGAGGTAGTGTTGAAAATGTTTCGTTCTTAATCCATTCCTAAGATCTGACGTCTCTCTATATAAAACCGATAAATTTTCATCACATCCACGTTTTGCACGCTTTCTTCCTTTGCTCTCTGATATATTATAAACGGACATTTGTAAATTTGAACACGTACAGAGAGTAATCAAACGAGAATATGAGAAGACAAATTCTGCTAAGTGACGCGTTTCGTACTTAGGATTACATCATGCGGAAGACGCCAGTTCTCTTTCTCTCACCGAAATGAAACAATCCCCGTCAGTACTTAGAAGGGAAAATCCCATAGGGTCACACAGGGTACCTTATGCACCATCTTACAATCCTAAACATATTTCGACTTTAAATCATCACGAAAGGAGTGATATATATAGTGAGGTGAGAAGACCAATACGAAAACGTATGACCGTGAAATCTTCAAAGATAGAGAAAGGCTCACATTGAAATTGAGTCTTTGACGTTCGTTCTATTGAGACTTTTTACTTATTGTTTTCTCACGCAAATATAGATAACATTCTAATAAGACAAATAATCTTGATAAATCTAATATGTCACAGTACAATTGAATATAATTTATTTAATCTTTTGTTACAAATATTTAAAGAACAATGAGAAATATAATTGACACATGACAAAATAATAAAGATATTAAGCATACTGACGGTATGTATAAAATAAAATAAAAACTACAAAGAGGCCCCAAATACATAGACTAAAGATCTAGACAATAGTATATGAAAACAAAATATATCATACATATATAATTTTGCAATTCATCGTGTCTAGAAGAAACCTCAACCAAATGCACTGGCCGGCCGTTTCGTCCAATATTTGGAACTCATCATCAGGGCGCGTCCACGACCGAGAATTGAAGCCCGAACAGTCACGATAGGAGGCAAACACCATACAAATGGTACCAACGGTTCTCGGTGCTGAAGTGGTAACGAATTAGACTCGATATAGCGCTGGTCGATCACAAATTCCGTGGTGGAACTTCTCCGAGTTTCTCTTTTACCCATCGGACTGTGCCTCCCCGAACTATGCTCAAGTGGCTCACTCCAGAGCATTAGAAGCCGGTTCAAGCAAGGATATACGGAGAGAAATAATTAGGAGGATTTGAGATAATTAAGTAATTCATCGTGTCTAGAAGAAATCGCAACAGAATGCAGAAAGAACTGGACGGCCGTTGCGTCGTAGATTTGGGAGTCATCAGCAGTGCGCATCCACTACCGAAAATTGAAACAGTTACGATAGGAGGCAAACAGCATACCAACTGTTCGAACGATTCTCAGTGACGAAGAGGTAACAAATTAGACTCGATATAGCAAGTCTCATTATATATATATATATATATATATATATATATATATATATATATATATATATATATATAACAAAATAAAACAATGTGCCCAGAGCATGAGTCGTTCAACATAATAGAGGGTGAGTCAAAATTATGTTAACACTATTATGAGAGGATTCATTTATTCAGAGTTTAATGGACAGTCTCCACCTTTCCCACCAGCACGATTGATGCACATAAACCAGCGAACAACAGTACAATTTAGTGACTTGACACAAATTTCAGAGAGAATGTTTGATATTACACCTTTTATTCTGTCCTTGATTTTTCGATGTCTAACATTTTTTGCTATACACGTGATTTTATACCATACGCCATAACCGGAAGTACAGGATGTCAGATCAAGGTTGTGTTGGCCCGACCTATTCAACGATTTGGAAAACTTTGATCGAGACAACTGTCTGGACAATATGAGGTGATGCACTATCCTGTTGGAAATACGCTGCTCGTCTGACTCATAGGGATATGTTTATCAATGGCAAACACTTGCAGCACGTATAAGTAAGCATTTGCAGTCACCGTTGGAGTTGTAAAGAAATATGGGCCGATTACACCCTGTGGCCTGAAATATTTCTTGTTGGTGAGCTAAACTATGGCTTTTTGTCCAGGCAATATTGCATATACATCTATTTTTAGAGGTGGTGAAATGTTTGCCTTCTTGTCAGTATTTATTTTTAAAATTTAAAGTTGATCCTCTGGGTCTTTCACGTTTTCCATGCAGCATGGCAATCAGCTTTTTGTTATAAAACTGACTCCATAGATAAAATGTTTTATTAATCTGAAAAAGTTCATTTATATATATATAATATATATATATATATATATATATATATATATATATATATATATATATATATATGTATGTATGTATGTATGTATGTATGTATATATATCATCCAAGTACACCTATATCCATAAGAGATCACGATATACAATACCTAGATAATATAATAATAATGGACTCTCCCGTTGGTTTCGACGTATGAGGATCTGACAGCTTATTGATTCAGTTATGAAATGTTGTTGGATAATCTTAAGTGGCATTTAAGACCCGCTAGTTATTTAAAAATGAAGCCACATATGTAGCAAGAGTGAGGATTGTGAGATGAGATCACTGTTGGATTGGCTGACCTTTTAGATCTTACTCTCGCTTCTTGAAGATGATTCAGATAAGCAGATTGAGTCCACTAAAACACGTTGATCTCCATTCTACCCGCTCCAAGGCTAAGCGCTCAACGGTGTTCTGTGGTATATTCACTGCTAATAAGTAATAAGAACAAATCAAGGTTAACCGCAAGAAAACCCACACAAGTAATTTGATTAAAGTGGTGAAGGTTTGTGCAGAAACATCTACACTTTTCGGAACTATTGATACACTTAGTCGGTGCAAATAAATGCCACAGACGAAGCAGACAATATACCGCAGGCTTTTCGTGTAAGAGTTTTCCATCTCCTAGACCAATCGTGTTCTATAACGCTAAAGAGCTTGGTCAGCACTTATAGATACTATTTGCCCATAGTTGGGGCCCTAACAGGTGCTACCACCCCGGGTCAGGGCGGGCCTGAGAACAACAGCAATTAAAAGGTGGTTCCACGCTTTTTAAATCCTCGAATCCCCCGATGAGAAGACTTGCTGCCGGATGTAATTTACCGTCATACCCAGGACATATATATATATATATATATATATATATATATATATATATATATAGACGACGCGTTTCGCCGATGTGACGTGTGTTTTGTTTGACTTCTTCAAGTTAGAATGGAAGACAAATCTGTGTACACGGAAATGGTGTAAGCAACTTTTAGGCTAAGTGGGACAATAAATTAAATTACCTTATCAGAATTGCTGACCAGAGACCAGAAAATATTTGTTTCGGATATTATTATAGAACCTACAATTACCCATAAATAGATATCTAAACAGATAGATAGATAGATAGATAGATAGATAGATAGATAGATAGATAGATAAGCGTGTGTTTTCAACTGTATGTTAATTTGCATTTTACGTGTATATAAGTGTAATATAACTTTACATTTTCAAATAAATATATGTTTACACAGTATACTTTTTAATATGTACGCATAAGCAAACCACATAGCTGTAAATAATCATTTTAAAGGACAACAGTAGTACACAAACATTTTCATACCCGCACCCCATATTCCTGCAATCGTAGACCAGGAGTGTTCAACTGAAAAGTACGTAGGGATTTGTACACGTATGTATATATTCTCGGCTACCCAGACAGACACACCCTCACGCACACTGGCATGATAAGAGAGACAAACAAATTTGATTTCGCCAAAGACACTTACATTGGGCTAATGAGGAAGAAATTCGCACCCAGTCCTACGCTAAACGATCGTCACATTTTTGGCGGCAACTCACTGGGAAGCAAAGGGCAATAAAAAGAGAACCATAAATATAAAAACCGCCTTAAATGCAATAAAACCTTCTTTTTATGGGCCATAAAGCAAACGTGTTTATTTTTATTCGACTTTTATTTAGCGCTTTGAGGCTCCTTTTCACTGCTGCTGCTGCTGCCACAACTTATTTGCTATCAGAGCTTCTCTGATTTTCCCCTTTCTTTAAATCCCCCTTTTTACGCCATGATAATTGTTTAGCCCCCGCCTCTGTGTTCGCTCTTACGTTCTTTATCGTTTTTATTTATATAGTTTTACTTTTTTTTCTTTTTTTTCTTTCTTTCTTTCTTTCTTTCTTTCTTTTCATGTGTATTTTTTCCTAAAGTCTTTATTTACTTTCTTCTTCAATCGCAAATTTTCTTTTTTTTTCCCTTCGAATTATTTTCTTTCCTAATGTATGTTCTGTTTGTTTGATAATGCTTTTTTTGTGTGTCCTTGTCAAAATCACTTCTTTCTTTTCTTTCTTTCTTTCTTTCTTTCTTTCTTCTCGTACTTTTCAGCCATGGAATTGTTTTTTCTTTTTAATATCTTTATTTTCTAATGCCATTTTTGTGTCCAAGACAAACTCATTTTTTTCTTACATTTTTATTCATTTATTTACGTATTTCTCAGCAATTGAATGACTCTATTTTTTTAATGCTTATTTTGTGTCTTAGACCAAGTCACTTCCTTCTTTCTTTCTTTCTTTCTTTTTTAACTTTTTCCTTTTAACCAGCTACATCATTGATTCATAATCATCAATTCCCCCTCCTTACATTCTTCATTCTCTTATATCTCCTGTTATTTCACATTCTTTGCATTTTCTTTCGATTTAAATCATTATTCTTCTTCCTTTCTGTTGTCTATTTCCCTTTTATTCCCCTATGAAATAAAAATCGCTAATACATTGAACGACACTATTGATTGTTTAGAATATGCTCTGCCATTTGGTTCTTTCCTTTTCCTTTGTCATCGAGTGATCACTCAGAATTAAAACTTAATTAAAATATCAACACTTTTTTTGTGTTTATAAGACTCACTGATTGCTTACGTGATTCTATCCAGTCAAGCTTCGACTATTTCCACATTTAAATACCTAAAATTACATCCTGAACGAGGTTATTGCTTTTTTTCTTTTCATTTTTCTGTTTATTAGTTGCACTAATTCACCGATATTGCCAAACTTATCTGCCAAGTTTGTTAAGTAATTATTATTATTATTATTATTATTATTATTGTTGTTGTTGTTGTTGTTATTTCCTTTGATTTCTTTTGTACACACATTTCCTCTCGTGTACCAGCCAGAGACCAATTGTAAGAAATGGCTTCATAACATGTTTCATTGATCATTGCAGAGTACTCAGTAATCATATAATTTTCGAAAAATATTCTCCGTAATATAATGTTTTATTGAATTTTAGAAATTTCGATTTTAAATTTGCTAGAATGTTCGCTCTTATTTTTTGATAATGTCGCACTTGGTCACCTGTAATTAAAAAAAATCTACGTGTTTATACTATAATGAAAAATTTAAATTATTTGTTTTTCAAATATTGATGTTTGATGATATCTATTAAGTTTTGCCATATAAGATTAGTATATATATTGTTCACTTAATGATATCTAAAACACAGAAATTTATACAGAATTTTAAATGATTTAAATCCTAATAATTTTTTCTAATTAATTTTTTTAAAAATGAAAACAATTCTTGTAAAAATTCATTCTTCATGGATTTTTTTTCTTAAGGCAATCGTGCTCTTAATAGATTATATTTTTCAAAACAATTAAAAACTTTTCTAATTAATATCATATTTTTATTGCATATTTTATTTTACAATTTGGAACAGATGTTCGGTAAATGCTATTTCTATTTGACAAAAACAAATTGATTTAAATTCTCCAAGGAATCCTGCTTTTAACGAATGGTAAACATGAAAATCTTGGAATTTTAATTCCTCGAAACCTCATAAAGTGAGTGACTGATGTAAAAATTATTTTACGAAGATTTTCTAAAAAAAGAAAAGTATTTAAATAATTTAATTCGCTTGTGAATAAGTTCTGAAAGTTTGCAAAACAATTTTAACACCAAAAAAGACGCTAAAATATATCTACTAAATATTGGCTCACCCGCTGACAAAAAAAACAAAACAAAAAAAACCCCCAAAAAAACCCAAAAACAAACAAACAGGAGTTTAAGCAAACATGATAGAAAGGATTACAATATCATCATCATCATCATCAGCAGCAGCATCATCATCTTCATCATCATCACCATCATCATATTTCGATTTCTGCTATGGTCATACTACCTACCATGTCTGTAGGAAGGCCTAAGACAGGTAGTGGTGCGTTGTTATAGTTACATTTCATAATTTGTTTCTTCTATCTCGCATAGGATCAATAAGCGTTACATGGACACATTTCTTCTTAGTGTGTCGGCTGTACTTATAAGGACAGTTTTTGTATTTCTCTTAAGATTTCCAGGCATTTTTTTTAGTATATTATGTTTCTATTTTATGATTCCGAGTCATTCTATTATGACAGGTACTATTCTTGTTTTCAATTTTCCAACTGTTTACTATTCCGATTCCCAGGTCATTATACTTAGATAGTTTTTCAAATTATTTCGTTGATATGTTACAGTCCGCTGTGGGAGCTATATCAATTAGTAGGCAAATTTTTATCTTTTTGGTATTTGACAGTTATGCCCGGCCTATTTTCGTCAATTTTCCCATACATTTATGATGTCTTCTATTTCTGTAACTCGTGTTGGGTGATGTTCATACCAGTGTTTATTAACTTCCTTTTCAAAATGTGTGCACGTTGTCCAAGGTAAATATTGCTAAGTTTTATCATGATGATTTTTATATTCATTTGGCAGGACAGAACAGTACAGAACATACTGAGATTACATGGTCTATGGTTTCCTGATATTTATCACAGAAGCTGCATTTCAGATTCACACTATTATGTATGATGTTGGACTGAAAGTTCCAAGAGAAAAGACTTTGGTCTTGCGCTGTAAGAATAAAGCCTTCCGTTTCAGTCTTTAATCCAGATGCTCGTAAGCCTCGATGAGTGTTAAGTTTATCACCATCGACTTTTAGCACGTTCTGGATATTGGTCATGAAGAAGTTTGTCTTGCCAGCGTTGTTTCATATGTCCAAGGCTGATACTTAGCTTACTGTTTCATATTTTTGCTGCATTTTTTGGTTCTTCGGTTCTGTTTCATTTTTCTACAGAATCTACTAAATGTAAATCTCTTTTGGATTTAACCTTCTTTCATATTTTTTCTCTTTCCATCTTGTATCATCCAGTCCTTTGTTGCTTCCATGTATATTAGTAAGTCAATAGTTTTAGTCTTGTATGATAATTCTAGCTGAATAATATCTCTTTCATCTTCTTTACAGTGTATGCATATACGGTCTGAATCAGCCTTTGGATGATGTTTGTTATCCATAGAAAGAAACTTTCTTTTCTAAGAATCCATTCATCTAATATCATTTCTTTTCCAGTTCAAAATGTTGAAACTATATTGGACCACTCGGAAGCCAATGCTATTAATGGCCATAATTCTGTTCTGAGAATTCGATACCGTTCTTTATATCTGTCGCACCTTTTATAGTACTCTTTTCGCATTATTTTTTCCCAAATTTATGGTGAATTACTTCACCCTCATTTACAGCGAGTCACTTATAAGCTTCTTCTTGCTCTAAATTTTTGATTGTTACGCCGGAGCCTAATCTAATAGAGGAGGTATGTTGTACCGATCCTCGTAAAATTATGGCTTTACAGCATTTATCCAAACCAAATTCCATTCCAAGGTCCCCACTGAAGCATTTTACTGTTTTCAGGAGACCTTCTAGTCATTCCTAGCATACAACTTTAAATCATCCATATAAAATAGATGGCTTATTTTCTTTTGAGATATCTTATAGCCGTATACGGTCCTGTTAAGTACGTTGGTTAATGCCATTCGAGATATACAAAATAGTAAGCGAGACAAAGAATCGACTTGAGATATTCCTCTGTTGATGTTTATTTCATCAGACTTATAGATTTCATTTAGGTGATTGAGTAGAAGTGTTGCTTTCCATATTGATATACTTTGTTTGATGAAACTGGTGATGATGCGTGATAACTTGTATATATTTATAGACTTTAAGATCCAAGAATGGGGTACACTATCGAATGCTTTACGATAATATGTCCAGGCAGTACTGAGATTTTACTATAGTTTTCCAAGATTATTCTATTAATAAGTAATTCGTCTTTACATACGTAAGAGCCACGTTTGCACCTATTTTGTTCAAAGGGAAGTATATCTTTTTTTTCTAAGAAGGAATATGTCTGTTTTGTCAGAAAAGATGTCATCAGTTTGTAAGTAGTGAAAAGACATGTAATTTATTTGTAGTTTTTTTTTTTTTTTTGTACATTAGTGTCACGATTTTTATGTAGAAGAAAGGCAATTGCTTTGCTTACCTATGCTGAAATTTTAGTAGGATCATTGACCATTTCTTAAAGTTAGACTTTTACGTGCGATGCTTACATAATACAGATAAGATTTAGGAATTGTGTCTATTCATGGAATACTCGAGTTGTGTGCTATTTTCAGTGCACATTCAATATCATCTTCTGTGATTCCCGCCAATGATTCTTCTGGCTTATTTTTCATCAGTTCTACCACTTACGTAATCCAATCGGCTTCTTTTGCTGCTATTTTGGACAATCCCATATTTTCCCCAGAACTCTATAACCTATTTCATTGTTGGTGTTGGTTATCACTTCCATTTTTTTTTTTTTTTTTTTTTTTTGCCTATTTCTTTGTAAAAATTCTTCGCATCGGTTTGGAAGATCGTGTAATGTCTGTAGAATCTTGATTGACTCTTCATTTATATTGTTTCTTTTATTTTTTATCTTTAGCTGATAAGACTTCATTTTCATTCCTAATTTTGTATTCCTTACATTTCTTCCTTTTGCTGTTCACCGAGTACTGATAATTCAATGCAAAGTTGTTCAATTTCTTTCTCTATATTCCTTTTCCAAGGAGGATCTTCATATCTGAGACTGCCGCTAAATTGATGTTTAATTTTGTTGCCGATGCATATATTGCTTCGTTGAGATGTATATGTTGGTCTACCTCATCCAGAATTAATCTGAGGGCTGCATTGTTGAGTTTTGTAATTTGTAATTGTTTTTAAGTTATGCTTTTGTTGGATTTAATCATGGGAGTTGATATATTTCCTCCGTTTCAACAATTTGTATCTGACTTATATTGCCTCATGTTTTCTTCCTTGGTTTCTATTCTGTTCTTGTTTCCCATAAAATATTTCGGTTCAATATGTTTTGGAATCATTTCATTGCAGGCTTGTCAGTGACTAAGATCATACCATTCCAACTTTCAGCATTTTCTATTGTTATTATTGTTGTTGTTGTTGTTATTGCTGTTGTTGTTTTTATTATTATTATTATTATTATTATTATTATTATTATTAGTAGTAGTAGTAGTAGTAGTAGTAGTAGTAGTAGTAGTAGTAGTAGTATTTCTTTTGGTTTATGTTGCATACACATTACCTTCCGGGACCCAACCAAACACCTAAGGACAAAAATTAATTCATGTCATTTTCCACTAATCATTTTTTGTTAAAAAAATCTATGAGTACACATATTTACATGGACAAAGCAGTTTTTAATTTGTGAGTTGTACTCGTGACTACTATGTTTTGTATTTCTTCAAGGCAGTACTTTCAAGAGTCAATCGAAAAATTTTCTTATCAATCCGAGGGCTCCATTTACAAGTGATATCTTCATTTTCCACATTTTTAAACTTCCACTTCCAAATCCTTGCATTTTGATAGTTTATCTGAAGATCTTCAAAGATACATTAAAATCTGCAGGGATTGCAACGTCAATAAGAAAACACATTCTGTTTTTGATCTTGATCACGATGTCTGAATATTACTACTATTATTATTATTATTATTATTATTATTATTATTATTATTATTATTATAGGAATATCTACACCAGAAAATCCATTTTCCCACCCAATTATTCTTTCAAATTAAAATATGTTTCAATTTTAAATAACTCTCATATGGTTGATAAGTCGTAAAATCTTCCGTCAATCAATGGTTGGCAATCACAGGTATACTCGTGCATAGGTAAACAATGTGAAATATAGAAATAAACAAATAACTAATTTTCAAATAGGTGAAATTCGCGCGATTTCACCTTTTCAGAGCGTTGTGATCCGGTTTGGGGTTTAAAATGGATTAATTAAATTCAATATATGACATTGATTAAAATGAACTTTAAGGACATTTCAGTTTTGTTGATGATGTGAAAACACTTTTGCCTGATCACCAAAGAAAAATGTTTTCTATAGCAGCTATTTCTAAATGGGGCGGTTGGACAAATTAAAAGGTTTGTTGAAGAAAATAAGAACTGTAGGGTGTCTCCAGAACCAGGAATCGTTTTTGTTTTAATATGATTCTAAAATTCTAACTAAAGAACCTGTAAGTGCAAATTAATATAGAGTTAAACACAGAGTTATTATTATTATTAGTAGTAGTAGTAGTATCCGAATATCTTATTAAATGTCAGTAGGTTAGATTGTAAATTGGCTAAGTGATCTGGAGACGAACTCCGACGCTCACCAGCCAGTTCAGTCAGCAGGCATTTCGGCAACTGGTGACCAGCACATTTTCCTCTGTGCAACAGCTAAGTCATTGAGTTTGTAAGAATTGCAAGTTATTTTCTATTGTGTAATATACATATTTAATTAAAATATAATTGAAAAGTTTTGGAGTGCCAAAGGGCGTGTCTGTTGAAAGTAGAATTCTTTTTAAGAAAAAACCGGAAGTTGTGGCTTTATTACCCAAAATCCCACTGAGAATTTTAGAGATATAATACATCATAACTAAAATCATTTTCAACAAAAAATATTATTTTCGCAATATAAATTATACTTACGCAGTATATATCTTCATGCCGTCTGACAGCATCTTTTATCCCGTCACAAAATTCAAAATTAATATTAGAAATATGTGAACAATTTATAGAAAGAAGATGGACTATTATCAACGTTCATCAGATCAAACACAAATTTAACTTAGCTGTGAGTCAGTCAACCGTTAGGTTTTCATCTCGATTATGCACAGAAATGTCCTCCAGACAACTTGCTCATTTTTATTACAAACCAAAGCGTTTTATATCCAAACAGAAGAAACCTTTTACATTCACATTTGAGGACAACAGCCGTTTCAAAGATCATCTTTTCCGACAGAAAAAGTAATTTCACTCCCATTAACATACAGCTATGCATATTCTGTTTGAAATATTTTTATAATATTCAGAGAAATTATTTTAAGCAAACAGAATAAGAATTTCCGATTGATTTTTATATAGTCGTTTTCAAAATACAAATCAAAATATACAAAAACAAGAATTTTTCACAAAATTTATGGGCTAATTTGAAATATTAAAAAGAAGTGTGTACTCCTTCACCAGAGGCTTCTCATCCTCACTAAATAAACCATGGTATATTCGCTTTTAAAACATTTTCCGCTTTTTTCTTACAACGATCTCTTTGAAGATTACTACTTAATTTGCAATAAATGCATTGCTATTTCTTGCACGAAGGTTAAAAGTAGCAATATCTGTTACAGAAAGTACTGCAAACATGTTCTCTTTTATTTATGCATCTGTGCTAGGCATAATGGAAATTTTGCTGTGTGGTTAGAACGTTCGTATTCTGACCATGAGATCCGGCTGGTCATTTTGGCAGGAAGGATATTTTCTGATGTTATTGGACCCGAGCGCTCGGTCTCAGCGTGCAGCACCTAGTAGATGGCTATCCTCGAATACGAGTGGCCAGCTATACAGTACAAGGCATAAAAAATACGATTACAGTAAATATTTTTTATTGATAAATATCAGTTAAGTAAACATTTGTGGTATTATTTAATCGCGGGGATAGTTATTACACTATATATTGTCACTAATATTTTAGATTAATTAATATCATCTTTGCGAAAATATAACTTTTTGTTGAATGTGGATCACGAGAAAAAATCTTCCTAAGATCTAGCATGTTTTGTATGAACACCAAAGAAAATGTGGTCTATGGCAATTATATCCAAAGCAAGTGGTTGAAGCAATTCAAAGATATAATGAAGAAAACTGGTACTATATTAGGTCGCTGGATTTGATCAGAATGAAGGGATTATTTTTGTTTTAATCTGTCTCACACACATTAATTACAAGAAAACATGAGTAACAAAACTTTTAGCGAATACAAATTAAGATATGTTATGCATAAAGTATAGTACGGTCTGTATTTCGAGTTAAACATCTGTAGCATTAATTTTAACTTAGTGATGTGATCTTAACTCGAATCGCGTTGCATGCCAGTCAGATCAGAGAGCAGGCATTTTAACGACCAGTGAGCATTTGCATTTTTTTTGTGCTATGGTTAAATCTCTAGGTTTGTAAGAATTGATGTTATTCTCGGTTTTGCTAAACACATTAATAATGAAAACGTTATTTAACTTTATTCATCGAGGATTAATAACCTTTGCTATATCATGAATAATTATCGTTAAGTGATGAAAATCAATTAAGTAAATATTGGCAATTATTATTTAAAAACGGGAATGGTTATTAAACTTCGCACAAAAAAAAAATTAGTTCTTTTTTAACTAACATATAGAGAGGCATTGAGAATTAAATAAGAAATCTTAAAGAAAGGAAAATATTTAAATTGAACACCTTCTTAAGATAAAGAACCTCAACGATTAAAATTATTGCATA
>OZ010582.1:9060273-9095273 GCA_963932145.1 Acanthosepion lycidas
AAATACACATTTTAGGACAAAAAAGAAAAATACATATTTGTTTAGAAAGCACGATCATTACAGAAGAAGCGAAGAGTAATGGAATACATTCCACTATTTATTAATCATATGATTAGCAGAAATAAGACAGACAGAAAAATGAATATTTGTTAATGCTACCTTGTGGAAGGCATTTTAAATATATCTGGTTATATATAAATCCCGAAGGAAAACATAAACCCTACAATAAATCAAAGAAATAACAGATAAGTTGAAAACGTGTCAAAGAGCACTAGAATAACAAAAGACGACCTCCAAATTCCAAACTAGTAATATAGTTCGCCTGGACATCTTCCATGGACATTGCGATAGATTAGCGAGATACATCAGCTGCAAATTTGCGAGAACGCGTTTGAAATCGACCGAGTTAAGATGTAGGACAATACTCCATTTTTTCTTTCGCAGGGTTCTTTTCTAGTACTTTAAAAAATAGAGCATAGCAGAAGGAGTCAGGCATTTTCTGAAGCTGTACAGAGAACTAACAAATTTTGAAACATCTTCAGCGATGTAACGTATATATTATTTCCACTTGATTTCTGGAGTAAGTTTGGGTGAGACGTTTCAGGCAGAGACACTCGTTCAAAGTGCAATTAGTCATCAAGACTTGCTTTTAATCAGATTACATAGGTTATTACGGTTACAAACTATAATGAATTCTTTCCACAAGGGAGTTTTACCAGACATTACTGAACTTAGAAAAGACTTCAAATTGTGACTCAAGAATAAGATATCTATAAAATATCGAATGAAGAAGATAATTACTAATTTAAAGTTATCTCAGAAAATGGCTGTCACATATGCGCACCAAAAAAAAAAAAAAAAAAAAAAAAAAGAAAAAGAAAAAATGGATTAATTTGAAGGCTTAATTGCTGAAGAAAGTTTCTGATGCTATCGGCGGCAAAATAATTTGTAAAAAGCTGATAAAAACTAACGGAAAATGAATTGCTCAATTTTGTTTGCTAGTAAAATTTATGTTCGTTTTGTCAGTGTTGAAAAGTCAGTAGAAGAAATAAACAAGCGATATTTTATCAAACATTTGAACATTAAGAGATAGGAAATATATAGAGAATACAGAAATAAATCAGTTGTACTCTTATAGATGGAATGAAATATTCGGTTCAATGTTACGAGTCTTGAATTGTAATAAAATAAACATTCTAAAAATGTTTAAATTTACGTAAAACTTAATTCAATTATGGAAACAATGGATTGCAAACTGTTGCTTCCAAAATGAAAAAGCACAGTTTTAAATATCCATGTAATTTCGATTAATAAAATTGTCAATTTAATATGGTGCCGAATATTAATATGACGTGTACTGACCATAATATTTAAATATTTCTCCCCATGTACGTGCAACATTTCATTAATTTGTAACATTGTCCTGACGTGATCTTATCCCATACCTTCTGCAATTTCTCCCACAAATCGGTCACTGTGATCGGTTTAATTTCCTTAATATTGCCGCTAATTTTCCAAACTGCTCAACTTAGTTTTAGGAGGAACATAGCATTTTTATAACAAAGCAAAGGACATTATCTTTATTAAAGTGAGATTCGAGGACAGAAATACCATCAGAATATGAACATGATTTTTCTCACTGTTACCCTAACATGGAGCGACGCTCTTATCGAAGTAAGAATGGTAGATTATGATGATATATAATGAGATAACGTTTGCCCCTGGACTTCGAGATTGTAGTGGTCGGAAAATCACTCTCTCAGCAATCTGTTGTAAAAAGCAGCGGCTCTTGAGAAGAAGCAGTCTGTTTCTTACCAATGATATTCGAAGATGACAATGACTGTAAGACCCTGTGTAGATGGCATGGAGATTCTTATTTGTAAATGTCTGAACTTGTGAAACGAGAAAACGAAACTCAGCGGAACACCTCCATCGTTATACACTGCAACGTTTACTTTGTTATGTAAACAAACAAGTGAACCAAACGCCAGTCCTAAAATAATAAAGTTTACTTGTTATTGACGCATTTTGAAACACGTGTAATATGTGACTGATTGATACCGGAATAGACTTGTAATAGTATGACGTCATAGAATCTAAGGGCATTGATAAGTCGGCCTGAAAAATGATCCAAGTGCAGATCCGCGTCTCCCTGTATGTCAGCGGCTGATCCCTCAATTAAAAAAATGGTCGTTCAATCTGCGCTTATGATGTGCACACGTTGAAAATTCCCGTAGGATAGTTAAATTTATGAAAACGCAACCGAAATGGACAAAATAATGTATCCTATATAAGCAGGAGAATGTAAATCCTACTTTCAGTGAAGACATCGTTGCCACTCACCCACTTGCCGCCCGTGAAATCTAAATTTGAATAAAATGCATGCTTAGAAGAGATTTATTCTAGCGAATTCTTTAACTTGTACAACGATAATATTTGCAGATGCTCCCCAATTTACAATTTATGACATATTGTTTTGCATAAAACCAAACCAGTCAAATCTTTGGTGTAAATTATATGGTTCGAAATACTGGATTAGAATCATGGTTTTTGTTGATGAGTGCTTTGACAAAAGGAGAACATACTAATACACTAATTCGCATAAATGGCATGGCAATGTCTGCCGAAACAATTCTATGACAAATTCTTCGGTTACCTGACGACCAATACCTCTGCTGTTTCAAAATAGAACACCAGGGAACAACTTTGTATCTCACGTTTCTGCTGAAAAGTCAATTTACTGGACAGCCGTCGTCTGTAACGTAAATCTTTTAACATTCTAGAATTTATACACATAGATCTGTTAACTTTTTTGTAATAACAGAAAGCTTAATCCCTGGAGTTTTTAGCCTGACAAATCGACGTCAGAGTGATTCATCAATTTCTCTACAGTCTGCCGTCGTCATAACGTTAGAAAGAAAAAAAGAAAGAAAATAAAAAGAAAAGGGAATAGTTGTTCACGAAGTGAGCATATACCGTTTGGAAGTATTACGCGTTTATAGAAATCAAATATAAGTAGGTATATCCATTTATTCACTAAAAGATTAGCATACGATGAAGAAAAAAATGACCTAACTTTAATAAAAAGAAAATTTTATCGTCAAACTATTTACTATTATTAAGAGGGAAAAACTAAAGGATTTTTAATTAATAAATTATATGTTTCATCTATTTAGAAAGTTCGAATTTTTTGTTAAAAATCTGGTTTTCCTTTCGGCTGCAATGCGTGTGTGTGGGAGGGGGCTGATAAAAATTAGTATAGGAAATTTAACTTCTTTTTGGAGATGAAAGCACATTGGTTCTTGCAAATTCTTGCCAAAATAAAATAATTGTCGGATTTTAATGAAACCTTTATTCATAAATTAAGTAAATTATTATCAAAATTTTTGTTTCAAAATATGGTTAATTTTTGTTTACATCTTTTAAGCCCCACGTAATTAATTCCATGAATTTTGGAGAAAATACATTTTGTGCAGCTTATCGTTTATTTTAGATCAAGCAGAACACCTTGGCACATTTAAATTATCAAAAAGAAACTAAGATACAATTTAAGTAAAGAAACTTTTAATTACTTTCATGAATTAGATAGATTAGGGACACTTCTGTCTTAAGAAAAATGTTTTTCTATCAGTAATAATATTTTACAAGAATTGTATTCACTTTTTAAGAATTTGTCTTTAATCTAGTTTATTAAGTTTTAAATATTTTAAAATTCTGTATTAATTTGAAACGTTTAGGAGATATTGGTATTAAGTAGAAACTATATTTTACTAGTTGATAGAAAAGGATCGTATTACAATTCAGCAACCACTAGTATTTTAAAAAATAATTTTGAAAATATTTTTGTATGTATAAACGTGAGGATTTTTGTAAATACTGACGGCCATGCAGGATATTTTCGGAAAGTAAGACAGGTATTTATAATTCATTTAAAACCAATGTACATAAAATTCAATAAAACATTACGGAAAATATTTTCCTATTACTAGGTTCTTAAAAATTGTTATAAAAAGGCGATCACTTTATATTCATCGAGTCATTTTTGCAGATATGTCCCCCGTATAAAGAATGACAAAATATTATGGTTTTCAATACATCAAGAGAGCTGTCAAAATCTAAACAAATCATCTCCATCTGTGTTAAAAAAAATTGATTTCTACGATATTTAAAACAAAATGTATGATTTGTTTCACATCAGATTAATTGAACATTAAATCAGCAAAGATTTCACAAATAAAGTTTAAGAAAATTTTAGTCTATTTTTAAAAGATTTTTTAATAAAGAGAATTATATTGTACTGACAGATGGTTAAAAATGGCTAAAATTTTTAGAGATTTAAAAAATCATTACAGTGAATTAAAATTAGTTTTGAAGTACAACAAAGTATTTTGCTTATTGGAAATATTCAATCTTGAAATTAAAACTAAAATAAAAGTTTTAAGAAAGATTTTTCATTTTTAAAATTTCATTTTAAACATTACGTATTGAGATTTATTTTTTAATTATAAATATTAGTGTCTATATAAATAAAGTATAACAATAAAATATATCAAAAATAATTGTCGGATTTAGTCCATTTCATAATATATATATATATATATATATATATATATATATATATATATATATATATTATATATATATATATATATATATATATATATATATATATATACAAAGAGAGAGACGGAGACAGAGATAGAGAGAGAGACAAAGAGTCAGAGAGAGGCGTATCTCCATTTCAAATCCAAAGAATAATCTGCATTGCTTTTCATCCTGATCTGGTATTTGACTTCAGTCCTTTTTACACAGCAATAACCGTAGCGTCCTGCACATTTTCATGGTAATTGATCTGATGAAATTAGTAGATGTATATTTTACGTACATTTTATGAATTTAAGCGCAGTAATAAATTGGCAGCCATGTCTCATCATCTTTACAGGTGTGATCGCTAGTTCTATGATAAATATTTCTCCTACCGTTCTTCTCGCTTGTGGAAATCTCTTCCGGCTCCTTGCTTTCCAGTCAACTTGGATCTTCAAAATATTTAAATGCAATGTCAATCGTTATCTTCTGTCTTCATAATTCTTTACTTTTTATTGTCCTTTCTCCTGAATAGTAGTTTTTTCTCCTATTGCCTAACACGCGATAGCCCCTTGTCTCGTACTGGCTTTATTGCATTTCTAGGAGTGAAATGATGAAAAAATTAAATTCCCGTAAGCAGAATGTATTAAAAATTAAAAAATGGAATTCTAATTTTGAAAGGACTATTGTCAAATAATACAAATAATATTATTTTGGGATGTCATAAATTGTCACATACTATGAAATGCAGACTTAAATCTGTATTCTCTCAGGTTAAGTAATGCATTTTTAAACGTTTTTCTTTCACTTTAAATCGATTTAAACAATCAATTATTTTTCTTCCATATATAATTATACATTAGAAAAAGCATTTCCCTCTCTCTTCTCTAAGCGAGATAGCCTTTTCATTTTGTTGGAAGACAGAATACAGCGGTCACACTTGTTTTTGTGGTGGAAAGAACCTACTAACATCATTCCTTCTTTTTTGGTATCATTACCCGACACCGCCACATCATTTCATTGATAATATTTTTACAGACATAAATATATATAATTTATACACAATTGTATATATTGGGATTTTTAACTCATGGCATGGATTTTTCCCCCAGTAGATGCCTAATGCGCGTGAGGTATTTTGATGCATAAAGGAGCGAATGGTGACGGATACATTCTGAAATGCTCAATGAATATATTATAACGAATGAATGGGTTGTGAATCCGATTAGCGAGGTATAAGATAGCTAGTGATGACCAACCTTGATCATTCTCCCTCTTTTTTCGCTCTTGTGGCACAATTTTTGCATCAGTAATAAATCTTTGACAACTAACGTTTGTACAAAGACTATTTTTTCTTTTCTTTATATTTACTTAAATCGCGCTCTTCTCTTAACTGTAATAATAATAATAATAATAATAATAATAATAATAATAATAATAATAATAATAATAATAATTATTATTATTATTATTATTATTAGTTTTTTTAAATGCTTTATAAAAATTTCGTATATATTGTATAATTATATTCATGCGTATGAAATGCATATATCATTTTCCCATACGACAATATTACAATAATATTAAGTAGACAGATCCGTGTAAATTACATCGTTTTCTTATTTTAATATTCTGATGAAACTTAATTCTTAAGTTAATGGGATAATAAGCCCCAAGACAAGATATATGACAATAAAATATCCATAGAAATTCCAATATCACATCGTTAAATATTTAAGATTAACCACTATAACAATATATTGCAAAAACAAGCATAAATATGAATGCTGGTCATTATTTTAAGAAGTGGTAACATATGAAAAGATTTGAAATTGACATATGTATTTCACAAAAATAGCCATTAAAACCTTCTGTCTATCCTTTTTTCTTTCCTTCATTTCTCATTGAAAGCATTTTTAGCGTCTTTAATGTTTTTTTGTTTTTTTCAACGCAGTCAAAACAGAAGAGTCTATTATTTATGAGATATTGGCACGAGACTTTAGACACGTTTATCTTCCCTTTTTTTCTCTCGTTTTCTCACTGACACCAAGTAGTGCTTCAGCATATTTGGTATATATCCACATGATATGTGGCTTGAGCAAGCGTCTTTAACAGGAATTATTTCGCAACACTAGATGAAAATTGAAACAAATATTAGTCGGCAAGTATAATATTACAGCGGGTGCAAGCTGACTGATTGATTGATTTGCTTCTTACGGTTTAGCAATTTTTAGTACGTTATTAATGGCCAGAAAATACTTTTAGATTTTAAGAAAATGTGTTATCATCTTTGATATGTGTTTTATTTTACAACACAAACAAAACAGAATAGACCATCATTTATCAGGTGCTACTTTTATCATCCCTTCTCTTTTCTTCCCTTCTCTTCTCTTCCCTTCTCTTCCCTTTTTTCCCTTCTCTTCTCTTCTCTTCCCTTCTCTTCTCATCTTTTCTCTTCTTTCTTTCTTTCTTTTTCTCACTGAAAACAATTAGGGTTTTTCCTCTTTTTCAGCGCGATCAAAACAGAATATTCCATTATATATGAGATATTGACAGCGTGAAACGGCTGGAAAAATAACGGAGAGAGGGACAAACGCAATTATAATAGCATAATATTACTGGGCGAGGTCTTCATAGTGTGCGACACCTTTAGAAAGAGCCCGAGAAGAAAATTAAACAGGTTAACCCAAGCAGTGAGAGAGAAATTAGTTTTAAGTAATAATTCAGGAGCCTTTAGACTAAAGTCACAAGTCATAGAGATCGAGGCTTTGAGCATATTGGCCTAGACAAAATAAATAAACTAATCAACATATCAACTATTTGAACGTTATTTAAGGCAACGAAATATTTTTGGATTCTAATACTTTCCGGGAGACCGTAATGAGTTACTGCTGCAGTTAGCAATTAACCCACAGCTGGGAGATAGGATAGATGGATTCGTATATTTCCCAACGGTATTGGAAGTAAATATAACGAACTCATTCTGAATTGGAACTCGGCTCCGACTTCAAATTCTGAGCCGCTATCGATTACACCAAACGCATATCCAAGCTTACTTAGGATTCCCAAGCGGTCATCAATCTAAGTACTGAGCAGGCGCGATGTTACGTATTTTCGGTGGTCGAACGAGAACCCGTGTTTCAACGTGATATGACCGTAAGCCAGAGTGGTTGAAGACAAGATCAAAACACTGTTAAAAAAATAGAAAGTGTTGTTATATTTTATATTATTTCGATGTTTATTCACAACATTGCCATAAAATTACGGACATCATAATTATTACTAAGATGCCAAAAAGATTTGATTGAAGTAGAATATAGTATCGATATTTTCTCAAGTGAAAGAATCAAATTAAGGTAATCTTATATGAATCGATTCCTTTAAGTAGCCGAAGTTATGAAAGCGTTTATTCCACGATGTGAGGTCCGAAATTAATCTGTTATATGCCAATGATGGACATTTTACGGCAAATAGTATTTAAAAAAGAAAAGATTTTTTTTTCCTGCATATGTCTCTTACTCATGTATGGTTAAGTAAGGATATTCTTCAGTGTTTTTCTCTGTGTGGCTCAATGTGGATTTTTTAGTCGATGAATCATTTATTTATCATAATGACTTTTCCAATCAGCCATTGAAGAATTAGTCATTGCAATGTTTCGAACGTCGATATACTGATGAAGTTACATTCCTGGAGACTGAACATAGCAACTAATATGAATGATCGTCTAGTCAATCTGAAGAGGAAGAGAGTGATATGTCTTCTACTACGTCATTGACCTCTAATGAACATTTCTTATTCACGGGTTTTACCAAAATTAGATTTGCCTTGATATTAGACTGCCGTTTATGGCAGTCTTCGACGAAACTGACGCCGTCAATAGCCATCTGGACGGGTTTGGCGAGTAAAATAAAAACATGGCATGGAGACATTTGTACGCCAATCGGTAAGCGATTGATCTTTGAAGAGTAACAAGTGTATGAATAATAAATATGCGAAATGCTTTATATATATATATATATATATATATATATATATATATATATATATATATATATATATATATATATATATATATATATATGTGTGTGTGTGTGTGTGTGTGCACGTGCACGCGTGCCTGCGACCATGTGTGAATGAGGGTTTGGAGGTTCTGGTTTAATATGGATGTGTATTTCTAAGTGTTCAAGATTGCATTTACATGAATATGTGGGCGGCAGTGTATGTGCAATTAACCCTTGAAGTATGACATTTGT
Source organism: Acanthosepion lycidas (assembly GCA_963932145.1). NCBI lineage: Eukaryota > Metazoa > Mollusca > Cephalopoda > Sepiida > Sepiidae > Acanthosepion > Acanthosepion lycidas. The sequence continues at coordinate 9,069,111 of OZ010582.1, forward strand.
TTTATTTTAAAACATACATGTATACTGTTTCTGTATTAAATAATACCGGTTTAATACTGCGTGAATATACATATATATATATATATATATATATATATATATATATATATATATATATATATATATAGATATAGATATATATAGATATATATATATATATGAATTATCACCGACCTTAGGTGTTTGTTTTCAAGAACACGAGTTAGCGTGCATCTCCTTTTCAGTATAGACCTATCAGTTTCCTCGGTGTCATTAGCAGACTTTTGGGTGCTATTTTAAATAAAACGTTTGTTGATCACCTAAATAGGAACAACATATTGAACGACAATCTGTACGATCGGCCTGGTTCACTGTCAATTATTACTCACAGAATCAGCACAAGATCACTATTTATGGAAACCCAGGGAGAGTCTTATGAAATATAGTACTTTCTGACGCGTAAGGTCCGTGGAGGTAACTGTTAATGATGAGACTTCAGAGGTCTTAGCAATCATCAACTCAGATGTACCGCAAAAATTACTTCTTTGACCAACCCTCTTTCAACTTTACAGATCAAATGATCCTGCCTAAGTGCATACTCCTATCATCTGTAAATATATATATGTTGAAGATACAACGGAATATGGGCGCAGCTCCAAAATTCTTGATGATTAGAGATTAGCAGGTGTTCTCTCCACTGACCGAGCTCTTACAGCTCACTAGTGAACTAAATCAAATCGGTTAGATCACCGATCGGACGAAGAACTTTCAACAATCACAATGAACAGATGTTCCCAAACGGAGGCCCCATGCCTTTCGCACCTTGTACATACAATCCATCGTTAAGGATACTGGAAAAACGTCGTTGTTTGTACCACTCCTGCAAATACCTGATTCCTCTTGCGAACCATTACTTTTACAGGAACCAGATCAGGCCCAAAATTGAGTACTGCTGCTATATATGGGCAGGAGGTGAAAAGCGACTCCGCGTGCTTGTCCAGGCATATTATTTTCTACACTACAACACCTTTCTCACAGATTAAACGTCACAAGCTCTGTCGCAATTACCATGGGGAAGTGACTCCTGGGTGAGGCCTGCGTTGATAATTGCTAAGTACTCTGAAGACTGGCCCCTAACAACTGCCTTTACGGACCTATCCGTTAGTAAGAACTATATTTGCGAAGACTCAAGCAATGATTCCATAGGTATTCATTATTTCTACCAGTTTTAAAGTTTGCGACTAAGACCCACGACGCAACGTACATGGTAGAGAATAACCCACATAACGTTCGTATTCCATTTGCGAAATGTAAGTTCCATTCGAACACCTTCTTCCCATGAACCGCTGTTTTGTTAAGAAATTCCCAGCTACAACCTCAACCTGTTCAATTCTAGAGGTAACGGTCATCTTTCTCTCATATACGGATAAACGGTGGCTTTTACTCTGTAAACCGCTACCACGGGAAGATATTGGGCCTTATAAAAATAACGCCTGCTAATAGTGTTTTTCCTGCATTGCGTACCTTTCAATATGTTTTAAAGTGTGCTACACCTTAAAATCACATGTGAAGAAGAGGAGTCATACCTTTCCCAACAGTATTAGCACGTAAGTGAATGTTATGGATTCGACTGGAATTCGAACTCGGCTCTCCCGTTCCTCAATCCGAACAGCTATCCATTACTCCACCGTATATAAATTCAGCAAATTTTATTGAAAATCAATCTTTAATGAAAGCGTGGTCAGTATCGAAATCCTGATTAAACAATGTTAAAGCCAGATGAAATTCACGAATATTTTCTAATTACTCTTAAGATTTTCTGTTTAGCTTGTGAAAATTGAACAATTAAACAGAAGTCGACAACGTTGTTCATGTACAAATACCAACGCGCTTAATTCATCCAATAATTAATAATTGGCACACATATGAAGTGATATTCACGCTTGCAGAAAGAGATCACTTCTGATATTTTCTTCTATAAGATCTGCCCATCAAATGCATAGACTAATAAACAATAATGCATATTTTTAAACTGTTTTAAATAATGGCTATCAGTCATAATTACTAAGCTTGTTTTCATGATTGCAGTCACGGCTCCAGTAATATAGTAATTTTACACTATTTACATTATTCGGACTATTGTCCTCATCTTTGTCACCATGATTGACATACCAACCACCTGAAGAAGGCCAGAGCGTACAACGGCCGAAACGTTGTGATAAACATGGCGACAAAGATGAGGAAATAGTCCAAATAATGTAAATAGTGTACATAATACCTCATCTCAGAAATATAGACAGATAGTAGTTTTAATATGCCATATTTGTCATTTTCATTTTCAAGGTTCTTTATACTTATATTACCATATTCGTTAACGATCTAATAGCATTGTCTTATTTTTGAGAAGGTGTTTTAATTCATAGTAGTTAATAAATAGGTCTTTTAGCTAGTATATCTATGGATATGAAGGGTAAAGACTAATAGAATTGCCTTAGAATGGGTCTTTGTTAAAGGATCAGGGTGATTTTCATAACATTTTAAGCATTTTTAATTATTTCTCCTTAAATGCAACCTCGTCATTCTATGAATTAGCTGGACAAAGAACTCCAGACATTTTGCATTTATCGTACGTTTTAGCCGGTACATTCTCCTACCGTATTTGTATTTTAAATTCTAAAATGAGACATTTCTGTTATTACAAGAAATATCTTACATTTCTTTCTGAAACTTTAACATAGCGAATGTTCATTGGTGTGCAACGTTTAAATCGAACTGTTTATATCATTTTGAGTGTTGTAGTAAAAAAAACAAAAAACGTTTGGATATATCCCCTAGCCACTACAGAGTAATGAGAACCTGTTTTCCAAGTAATCTGAATAAAGAAGCCGTTTTAAAATTCCCAAAATAAAAAAGTAGAAAGTTTCAGCTTAAAATAGCCTCAAGGTTTTGATTACAATTAAGAAGATGAAGAAACCTTTTCTAATTAATCAGTAGTAGACAATGTTTTCTAATGTAATCCAGCATTTAGCGAAGAAATTTTTTCAGCCTTCTTTCTTCCAGCTAATATTTTCCATGTTACTCCTCATAAAAGCGAATCACAAATGTCCCTGTCGGATAAATTTAAATGACCAGTAGAAAAACGTTGATCCACATAACATTTGAATAATTCATCTCAACAAATCGACAAGTCTGTCCGAAAGAGATTTGTAAGTTTTGTCTATTTAAAACTGGCGTCGAAATTTAAAATAACTAGAAAAGTCAAGTAATATCCATCCGTTTATCCCTTTATCCTCAATGTACTTGTATTATGAAATGAAAAGTAAAGTAAAAATCCGGCAGTGATGAAATTAAATATGTAAATATTACTACAATGTTATCAATTGGTATTCTGTGCAATTTAGATACTCACACACAAACATATTATTTACATTGTTTACATTATTCGGACTGTTATCCTCATTTTCATTGTCGTATTCACAACGTTTCGGCCGTTGTAAACTCCGGCTATTTTCAGCTGATTAGAATTTCAAACTGAACCCTTTATTTACAACGGCCGAAAGGTTGTGAATATGTCAATGAAAATGAGGAACGCATAATGTAAATAATGTAAATGAATGTTTGTGTTTTTTCGATATGCGGGCAAATTGGTAGGGTCAGAGGAAGATCTCGGCATGACAGAGTGGGCCAATATCTGCTTTGGAAATTAGGCAACCTTTCCTGGAAAGGAAACTGAAAAAAAATGACATGAACACCAACCAGAACCGGCTACAGATATCGGACCTGTAACAATTTTATGGGACTTTACTATACACACAGGCAAAACAATCATAGCTAATCACCCAGACATTGTGATAAGAGACCACATAAACAGAATATGCCTTCTTATTGACATGGCAGTTTCTTTCAAAATGAGGCTCAGTGGAAAATATCATGATGCTATTTCTGACATCAGGTCTCTTGTTGATAAATATGTAGAAGCAATTGACAATCTTACTTTCTTATTGATATTACAGTCCCTGTATCTTTGAAGATCTGCAAAAACTATCACAATACAAGGATATTGGAATGGAAATCTTAAAAACTTGGCACAAGAGGACATCAATATTTCCAGTTGTTAATGGAGTTCTCGCATTGATTGGAAAAGGTTCCGATAGATTCAGTGAAATGCAAACAATAGTACTCACAAGCAGAGTTCCCATATTCAGGAGGGTTTAATCTACGTAAAATGTATGATCTATTTTTTTTAGTGGAAAATAGCATGAGGCTATTTCTGATTTTAAATATCTGATTGAGACCCGAAAGGAAATGTATATACGGGAGAAATTAGAAGAAGAAGAAGAAGAAGAAGAAGAAGAAGAAGAAGAAGAAGAAGAAGATGATGATGATGATGATGAAGAAGAAGAATGAACAATCAAAGCTAATCGCTCTGACATTGTTATTAGAGACTGCAAAGAAAAATATTGCTTCCTTATTGATATGACAGTCCCTGCAGACTACAATGTATGTTTTAAGCTATCAAAATACAATGATCTTGAAAGTGAAATCTCAAAAATCAAAAATGTTGCACATGGGAACTTCAACAACTCCTGTTGTAGCTGGAGCCCTCGGATTGGTTTGAAAAGGTCCCAGTATACTCATTGAAAGGATACTTGGAAGCCCATGTCCCAAAGAAATAAAAAAAAATGTTGCTCACACGAGTATAATCCACACCTTACGAAGAGCTCTATCTATGTATTAAAATATTTTTTTAATTAATCAATGGAAAATATCATGATACCATTTCTGAACTTAGATCTCTGGGTGGGACTCGGAAAGAAGTGGTGTGTACAGACCAGAAATCAAAGCAAATGAAACAATAACAGTAATAAAAGTAATAATAATAATAGATATAATATGTGATGTGATGTGAATACAGTAAAGGAGAAATCTATAAATATAATTCATAAAACAAAATGTATGTTTCTTCTAATGATTTCACTTATATTTTAAGACGCCTGGTGAAGGTCCCAGAATAAAATTTGTGCTGGAAAGTATATAAAAAGGAATAGTATATATTATTTCGCATCCTCTTTTCAAACAATACTAGAAAGATTGTAGAACACACAAGTTAATGTTAACAAGCGTGAAAAATTTGTAGAATACTTTCTATCGTCAACCGAAAAGCAAAAGGCTGGAAAAAACACCAACCGAAACGATGGAATGAAATCTGTTAGGCTGACTATATATAAATAATTAATAATATAATTAAAATAAGTCAATACTTAACATCCGTGTCCGCAAAAGGCGGCTTATCAAAAGGAGAGTTATTCCCTTAACACCGCTATTATTGTATACACTTTGATAACCACGCCAATGTTTATTGTTTTTAAAAAGCGATGATTAGAATTTTAATAAAAACCCAAACATACGAAAGTGGATTTATACATATTCTTTGATCTTGAGAAGTGACCATGAATATATTAAAATCTATTTATTTATTGGAATACTTATTTGTTTTTTTCTGTTTTACGGCATATCAAATTCAATGGTTTATTTAATGGCGACAAGATTTTTATTGCTGTTAATATTTTTCCCAAAAAGTATTGCTGTTAATATTTCTCCCTTCAAAAATGCATTACTTGTAATAGTTATTTCCTAAAATATATGGCAGGCAATAATGTATTGCTGGTAATAATAATTTACAAAAATGTATTTCTGGTATTAAAATCTATTTTTACACGTTTTCACGCCAGTTTGAGGGTTAACTATCTGCCCAAATCTTAGACCCTAACAAGTGCTACCACGTTGGGTCAAGGTGGACCTGGGAACACCAGAAATTAAAAGGTGGTTCCACTCTCCTCAAAACCTCCTGATCAGCGGCTTTGCTGTCGGATGTAATTTATCGTCATGCCCAGGACGCGGATTTAGTTTATCATCTTACCCAGGACCCACAATTATTTGCAAGAATACTTTTATATCAATACCTAATAAAAATGTGTGTGCCAACTATGGTGTAAAATTTATTATTTACCATAAAGAAATAAATATGATGTTTTTATTCATAAATTTCTGAAAAATTCCGTGAACATTAAAATTTCGATAATCATATAATTCAGTGTAATTTCAATTATAAATTTTTTAAAAATCCATTTTCGCGACATTTTTTCATTTTCCCTCACCAAATAAAATCACTAAAATTAGTTGAGAGCATCTCTTCATCTTCCTCCTATTCTGATACAACGCGGGCTTTTTAGGTTAGGGAAGGTCAAAACCAGCAGGGAGATGTTCCGTCGTGGGGAGAAATATTAAACTCGACTATTAAAAGACATATATTTTAAGTTATATCTCGGAAGACATAAATATCAAAGATGTAGATATTCGTGTAAATTATGTGTAATTATAATAATTTTTACTTCTGAATTTCCAGCTGGATTGATTCATATTTGTATTTGATAGCAACATTGCACATTCAAAATATCCTTATCTTTGATAACAAATTAGACAGGAAAAACTAAACATTCTTTCACTCAATACATTGTAGAGATATGGGCAGACAACCACTTCTTTTTCCTTCTGGCAGTAACAACAAAAAAAGTGATTTGTTTTCTAATTTTCATATGCCAATATAATTGGTTTTGAAGCACAAACAAAACTATGATGGCTAGACTTTTGTACATCCACTATAGACTATAGAAACGATATATCTCCTCGATACGTGCGGTCATTTAGATAACAAAAAATTGACTCATGCCCCACGTTTGTTGACTTGTGCTTAAGTAGAGCTTAGAGAGTGATTGTTTTTCACGTATCGCTCATTGACTGGCCTGATGATTTCAACGTTTATCTGCATCTCTTTTAAACAAGGATACTTGGCCAATGTTTTATGACCAGCACACCGAATAAGTGCTGGCAACAAATATTAGTGATTAGAAGGGAGTTGGTTTTATCATGAGAATCACGATGATTGCAGATATGCCGGGGGGCATCTGTTGTTTCAATATATTTCGGCTAATAGACGGCACAGACGATGTGAAGATTTTTTATGATGCTTTATTAAGACAATTAGAAGGAAAATAGAGAACATATTGTTATTATTATTATTATTATTATTATTATTATTATTATTATTATTATTATTATTTTTCGGTTTTACTGGTGGAATGTATTTAGATTCAGGAAAACAATAATTGAAGAACATTTTAGATGGAAGATAGGATAATATTATATATTTATTTAATATTTTCTTAACTAGTTGTTTCGTTAATCCGTGATATCCAGATTTCATTATTAAAATCTTTCATTTTCTTCCACTCTGATATAATTACAAATTACATTGAAGAGGCATAATGTTTCGGTAGCAAAAAACTAAAATTAATCACGCTTGTACACATCGAATCCCACTTGGTAGTGAAATTTAGGATTTCTTGGTTTTCTGTGAATTGATTTTGACAAAATATTTCCCAGTAGGTTTGCACAATATGGCAATACCATTGTTAGGTTTTCATTATGTTGTGTAATATCCCTTATATTTTTTTCATTTTCGATTCGACATTTTTTGAATGACCCACGCTAATATCTTCTCTCACCAAGAATAATAGGACGAGGAAAAGACTTCACCGATGAAAAAAATTCTCTCATCATCAAGGAAAGTGCTAAAGGCAATTCTCTTCATATCATTGCGGAGATGTTCGGTCGTCATGAGGACAACTTTAGACGATCCCTGAAGATTTCTTCGCAAATGAAGAAGCGATCCGATTGTGGGACCTTCAAGGTCGTGACAGCTACAGATTTACGGAACATTATCCGAAAATCAGGTGGGAAAACTGAAAAAAAAGCAAAGCCATTTTCACCGCCGCTGGATTTCCTCATGGACTGGAAACCACTAGAAATCTCACCCTGGGGACCATGGCTTCCTTGAAACTGCCTCCTTTAATGCCCCGTCACAGGAATTTGAGGTTTCAATATTTAAAATACTGAGCACATGTAATGCTACCTCTACATAAAATTAAGTTGAAACAAAAATGGACTATAAAAATGAAATTATTACAGTATGCTTATAGCCATTCTGAGGAGTCGTGTAATATACGCCCAAAACGTGAAATACAAGAAAAATGATAGATGCGACAAACTATGGCATTTCTACTCAACCGAAATATTAATGAGAATTCTGGATTATTAAGGAGCCTTGCTGTCAATAAATCTTCAGCGTAAGCTACCAAATATTACTGATGAGAAAATTAAACGAGCAGGAAACAGAATATGAGGCTGTTTTTGTTTTGGACATTCTAATTTTACCGAAATGATTGTGATAAATTGAGACTCCCATAATTATAAACATCTTACCCGATATTTCTGAATACGCGCATTAAATGCTTATTCAGTATATATATATATATATATATATATATATATATATATATATATGTATGTATGTATGTATATATATATATATATATATATATATATGTATGTATGTATGTATATATATATATATATATATACACACACATACACATATATATATATATATATATATATATATATATATATATATATATATATATATAGAGAGAGAGAGATAGATAGATAGATAGATAGATAGATAGATTATTACATAAATGGTAAATGGTCAGTGTTGAATCAGCCCAGAAAATAGTAGTTTTAAAAATTTCTCAATACACGTGTTGAAAATGAAACTAAAAATTAAAAATAACATGTAGAGATTTTAAGTTTAAAAATAAGAAGGTAGGTTGAACCCGCTAACTTATAACGGTTAATAGATATACATTGAGTTATATTATTGTGTCAAAAAATGTGTCGTCAAGTTAATTGAAGTCAAGAAGCAGAATTTGAACATTTTAAAAACTTTTAATAAAGTTTTTTTTTTCCCTTAAAAAAGATTTGTTTAGAACAAAAGATTATTTCTGAAAAGGTTATTTCTTTTCACATATGAGTGAAATCTAAAACTTATCTACATATTCTGAAAAGTGGTATATCAAAACCGCATTATTATCCTGTACGCATAGTGAAATTTAATTTTTTTGTATTAAAATGAAATTAGAGGAAAATGAGTCGCATTTTTATCATTGAATTCTCTTCTATTTATGGAAATGAAAGACGCATACATTTACAGTCAGCAAAAATATTTAAGCCGTTTATGGAGAAGGTACCATCAGTGAGAATGTAAATGTTTCAATAGTTTCAGAAGTGACTGACTATATTTCTGAGATGAGGCATTATGTACATTATTTACATTATTCGGAATACTGTCCTCATCATTATCGCCACATTTATTATAACGTTTCGGCCGTTCAAGTTGTTGGAATGTCGTTGTACGCTCCGGCCTTCTTCAGTTTGTTGGAATGTCGAACTGAACCCTTTATTTCGCTCACTGTGGCAGACTGTTCTAGTTCCACGTACCATGTTTAATGGATGTCAGTTATAAGTTAATTACCCTCTGAAAGTTCTCCACTGCCTTAACCGGGTATTGAACTCACACTCTTTGGGTCCTGTCATTGGATCTAACCAACGCCTTTTTCCATGTGTCCTTGAGGACACCTGTGTATGAATTCCTGGGTATTATAAACCTAAACAACCACCATTTTACCAGTGCCCATAATGCAATTGTTTGCTGTTATCATTCCATGTTTTTACCAGAGCCCATATTGCAAATTTTGTTGTTATTATCGCTTTTCTCTGACGCTCCTTATTACTGGTTCCCGTATTGTATTCATTTCCATGCTTCAGAAGTGAAAAATTTAATTTTATAAGAGAACGAACTCTTCAGTAGGCATACCATTTTTGAAACATTGATAATTACTTCATGTCACATGGCACCGAATTTCACATAGATACTGTATAAACATTATATTATTATTTTAATGTATTTCAAATCAGGCTGATACGTGAAACGCGAGAATAGAGATTTAACGAATAAAAAATTAATTAATTAATTTAGGATTCGCTGTTCAAACGGTATAAGAAAAAACATTTTATAAAATAGTTAAAAGGAATTGTTTAGGACAATGGGCTACCGTACATCCCATTAGAAACGTTTCTGCGCCAATGAAGTTGAAGCTCTCTATCTGATCTCTTTGGGGTTACCTTGTGTATTACGAGGTCATTCAGTAAAATTTCTTGTTGAAATAAGAGTACTATTCCTAACTGAACCGATAAAAACAAAAACAAAAACAAAAAAACAAAAAACAAAATAACTTCAGAATAAGACAATCGGAATGGTGTCTTTTCCATCAGGAAAGTACCAAAGCTCTTCAGCTATTAGCAGAGCCAGTATAACTTGCTTAAGAATAAAAACTCCATAATAATCTGACCTTGCACCTAAGGATTAGCACTTACTTCAATCTTTAAAAACTATTCTCTTATTGGGAAGAATTTAAATTCTCTGTAACCCAATAAATTTCCATTAGATCAGCTAGTGTCTATATGTGGTATATAATCTCCGCCTGATGTATATTTTGACGTAATACAGTATCAGATACAGGTGGGTAACTGAACGAGTCAGGCCTCACCTCATCGTAGCTCTTACATATTCAATGGGAGGTAAGACCAACCTAACTGCTAAACAAGGAAATCTTGCAGAGAGTATTGATCGGGCAATACCATTATTAACAGAATGTAGCCTTTCTTGGGCTGCAGTGTCAACAGAAATATCTCAAGCAACATTGCTGCGAGACTCTGAAGAGATTTTTTTCTTTATTCCCAGTATCTTAAATTCCTCAAGTCTAGAGTTATATGTTATCACTCCTACATAACTTCATAAACTATATTTCGTAAGTTCATACATCAACGTCATTCCTTAACCCTCTACGTTGAGTGGCTATCAGTTTTGTACTGGATGAACATTAGTGAATAAAAATATATGATTTGTTTACATTATCCCTTCACAAACACGAAAGTCAAGCGAAAGTTTTTACAATCCACGCCATGTTGCTAGGCGATGGGTTTTTACGGCATGCGTGAATATATTACTGTCGCACGCACAAATTGTTACTGTTTGCATGATATCAGGACATACTCTAATTACTGAAACCACGTTGTGACATTCGATCATCTAGCTGAATCTCTTGCGGCTCTAATAGAAACTATACAATGGTGTTGTGACATAATTGGGTATCGGAAAAGAAACTCCCACACATTCGTAATCCTTTTCGCATATAAGCAGTTACGAACAGATCATGCTGAAACTCTTCTCGTCACATTTGTTCTGATCTGCGATGTAGACACATTCAGGTCTACTACTGATACACGTACAATGCAACAACGAGGTTGTACGACTGTGTACATACCTGACGCTTCAGAAACTATGTTACAGTGGTAAGAATGCTGTTTAAACAAATGTTAGATATTTCACAGCTTATCAATGTGACTATACATCCGATTGCTTCAAGCCAGGATCGAAACTAAGCTATTGATGCACAGCAGAGAAAGAGAATTTTAACGCATTATATACGTGATATATAAACGCCATAACTGCCGCCATAACGCTCAATTCTTACGAAATCCGTTAAGTAACGCTCACCTCTTACGAAGATCGTTAGACTCCATATTGCTCAATCGGCGAACGGGATCATAAATAATCATTTACAGACAGTTTCGCTGTATACTAGCTCATCTGTGGGCTAGACATTCCATTGCTTCAAGCCGATCTGATATCAGTCAGAGATTCTTATCGACAGAAAACTAAATTTTTTGACGCATTATATATATATATATATATATATATATATATGTATGTGTGTGTGTGTGTGCGCATGTGTGTGTGCGCATGTGTGTGTGCGCATGTGTGTGTAACTGGAAACACTTATTCAAGAATACCCGTCTAATTGGGCGGCTAGGCAATCTCTATTGCAGATGCTTGCTCAGCAAATTCAACACCCAGAGAGCCCATCTGTGTTTCGTACTGCAAATATGCTGAACAGACATTAGTTACAGTTTCCGGGAAAGAGCGTCTTATCTAGTGTGAACAACAATTTGAACAAAGCCAGTAGACTCAAGATCTCGGCCACGAGGACTTGTTACTTCATGCAAGTACAGCTATCGACGACCGCAAGGGTTCGGTCTACCCAATTTCAATCACAAATATGGTTTTACAAAGTTGCCGCACGATGGGATCGAACCCTCCATTCCGATAACATCAGGAATCTCCTTCCTTACAAATCGAACATGGTGAGATTCGAACACGGGTTTCATGATCAGAATGCGATCGTTCTAACAGGCCACCTGTGTGTGCATGACGTGTGGATGCATATATACATAAGATATAAATGCGTTACCGGACGACATAGCGCTCAATTCTTACGAAGAGAGATGAATTAAAGCAGTAGCACCAGATAAAAATTCCCTTTTCTCAATAGTGCTCAATCAGCGAACGAGACCATATATATATATATATATATATATATATATATATATATATATATATATATATATATGAAAAGACAAAAGAAATAATTTCTTTACTGGCGCGTTCCGTTTTCTGATTGAATTTATCAAGCCAAATGTATTTATTTATTTTTACATATTTTTTCTGATATATTTATTTCTGAAATTTTATATATCTGTAAAAAGAAATTTTACATCTCTGTAAAAAGACAGTGTTCATTTTTCTCACATCTGCATCTATAAGGGACAGTGTTCATCATCAAATGGTAAAAGTCAGTCCTTGACAGATCACATTCTTCAGGCTCGAATGTGCCTACCGCTATTCAATTATGAACTGTGTCTACGCTTGTTATACTCACATACACTGTAAATGGTTTCTGAGAAATTTTACACATAAATATAACATCCATGAAACTATATATTATCACGCACAAAGGCCCACACACACTAGTATATTCCTACATGTACATACACACTGACGCCCACACGCAAATACTACTGGCAGTTAGCTAATAAGATTTGTACATTAATATTTAAATGAAACTCAGATATTGTGCAGCAGTTGAAGGTGTATTTAGCAGCTTTTCTTGATTTAATAAATGCTTCCAAGTTTATTCGCATCAAGTACAAAACAACAGAAATAAACATTAGAATATATTTCAAAATATATAACATCAAAACTTAAATTCTAATCAGTTGGTGATTACTTATTGATTATGAGTTACTATTCATTCTCCATGGCTTAAACATGTCAAACGATTATATATATATATATACATATACATATATATATATATATATATATATATATATATATATATATATAGAAAGAGAGAGAGAGAGAAATAGACTGAGATATATAGATAGATATATGTGTGTGTGTGAGTGTGTGTGTGTGCATTTATATGATTAGATGCATATATATATATATATATATATATATATATATATATATATATATATGTTAGTGTCTGTAAAGCATTGTTTTTCTGAAGGTGTATATACATGTGAGTGTGTATGTGTCAGCGACTATACAGATGACATCCTTATTTTCTCCTTCTACTCTAAAAACAGAATATGTGGAAGTAGCATTGTTTGCTGATTAAACATTTATGAGGGGAAAAACGGAATATCGAAAGTGGCAAAATCTTTAACTATTCCAGCATAAGCCGAAAGAATCCTATTGCAAAGTCTATATAATCGTGAGCAATAATCAAAGGTCAACTATTTCTGCTTTCCCACTCTTTCCTCAAAAAGCCAACCTCAATAAAATTCACATTGACTCATTCGTAACCATCTGTTGTATAAAACGTGGAAACTGAAACGTAATTACCGCCATCCGTTGTATATTTTGTTCACCCAAACATGTAAATTATAGTCTTCTATAGCAACTAAGCTTTAATTACGTAATACGTTACTTGGAAAGTCGGGGCTACATTTGTGTATTGAGAAATCTTCTGAGCCTTGTTTATAGGGGAAATTAATCTCTTTTTCAAGATAGATATAATAAAGCTTGATATAAGAACGGCCTGATAGTAAAACCATATATATATATATATATATATATATATATATATATATATATAATTATATATATATATATATATAATTATATATATATATATATATATATATAATTATATATATATATATATAATTATATATATATATATATATATATAATTATATATATATATATATATAATTATATATATATATATATATATATATAATTATATATATATATATATAATTATATATATATATATATATATATATATATAATTATATATATATATATATATAATTATATATATATATATATAATTATATATATATATATATATATATATATATATATATATATATATATATATATATATATATTGAAGTCAACTCAGAGACGTGACAGTCCGTCTCATGCTAGAAACATTCGTCATGGCATATGCCTATCGATTACTTTTATCATGTCCACTTTTATATTTGCATACGCTATATCCCTGATATTGAGCAATTTAATCAGAAATGAAGCATACATTAAAATTATATTTCACTATATATATATATATATATATATATATATATATATATATATATATATATATATATATATATATATAATATGAAAAAAATACCTAACTTTTAAATACCAATAATTGTTCTTATATATTTTTAATATTATTTTGTTTTTTTAATATTGAGCAATATATATAAACATAACTGCTCTTTGTTGATATATATATATATAAATATATATATATATATATATATATATATATATATATATATATATATATATATATATATATATATATATATATAATTCCTAAAGATCCAGGAACTACCTACCTATGTTTCACCTTAATGGATCTTCAAGTTGAACTGACCTGTTCACCCCTAAGATCCATTTAGTGGAAACGGTGGTTGGTAGTTCCTGTGTCTTTAGGAATTATTTTATGTATTTATGCTTTACTTACCGTATTGAGCACTTTACGTTTTAAGTTAGTAACTCGAATGTTTTTTCTTCTTCTTTGGACTGGAAATTTAAGGTAATATTCGATGTTTTGCTCCCTGTACGGATATTTGTCGTACTTTCTTTTTTTTTTTCAAAATTTTTCTAGATAGCATTTTGATTTTTGTATATTTATATTTGATTAATTGTTTCATGAGAGTTTTATCATCAACCGAGTATAGTTACTAGTATATATACACTGACACACATAAGTATTGGATACATGTTATTTTCTGTTATAACTCTAGTTTATGTACGCCATTTTGCTTGATATTTGGTAAGTAATATCTCGTAAAGTTGTTTTAGTTGTATGTGCAATAAAAATTAAAAACTCATGGTTGAATCCATTTTTTTATCAAAGTTCAAAACTACCCTATGCAAAAGTATTGGATACATGACACTTTTTTTCAAATTTCCAATCGAAACTTTGTATTTTAAAAGACTTTAAATATTCAAATTTTCTATAGTATTGGAATGTTATCTCTGACCAATCAGAGAAGCACACAATTGTTTACAAGATAGTGCTACTAATCATCTGACTCTTTGATGTGCATTCTGCAATTCAAGGATTAAAAAAGGTAAAAACTAAAAAAATATCCAGAGATATGCAAGATAGAATCATTGAACGTCACAAATGAGGATAAGGTTACCGAAAAGTTAGCAAAGAATTGAATCTAGCACTAAGTACAGTAGGAAATATCATCAGAAAGTATAAGAACTATGGCGACGGTACAGCAAACCTTCCAAGAAATGGAAAGCCGAGAAAAATAAATGAGAGTGCTCAAAGATGGATCAGCAGAAATGTGCAAAAAAAAAAAAAAACCCTCATTACACGTTCTGAAATTAAAACTGATCTTGATGGTGCTGGAATTAATGTAAGTAAGCAGAGCTTGATATCGTACAGGCTTTCATTCAAGATCACCAAGAAAAGTGCCTTTACTGAAAACCAAACATGACAAAGACCGATTAAAGTTTGTCGAAACTTATGAAAAGAAAGGTATCCAGTTTTGGGAAAAGGTAATCTGGTCGGATGAAACGAAATTTGAACTATTCGGAAGGAACATAGCGACAAGTGTTTGGCGAAAAAATGGCACTGCCTTTACCAAGCACAATACCACACAGCACAGTTAAGTTTGGGGGTGCTTCTAATATGATATGGGGATGCTTTTCATTCAAGGGCACTGGTGAGTTACAAGTTATCCATGGTAGAAGGAATGGTAACATGTACAGGGAGATTCTAGAGAAGAACCTTCAGAAATCTAAAACTTCTTTAGGACATGGTCGGAATTTCGTGCTTCAACACGACAATGATCCCAAACATACCGCAAAACTTACAAAGGAATGGTTTGAAAATAATAGTATTAGTACTCTCAATTGGCCAAGTCAGTCTCCTGACTTGAATCCAATTGAGGACTTGTGGAATACTTTGAAGGTTAAAGTTCAATAGCGGAATCCACAAAATATCAAGCAACTAGAGCAAGAATGGGGTAAAGTAACGGTGGATCAGTTTGGAAAACTTGTGACCAACTATAGAAAGCGACTGGAAGCAGTGAAACAAAACAGAGGCTACGCAACAAAATATTAAATTGATGTATCCAATACTTTTGCATAGGATAATTTTGAACTTTGATAAAAAAAATATGGATTCAACCATGAGTTTTTAATTTTCCTTCCACATACAACTAAAACAACTTTACGAGATATTACTTACCAAATATCAGGCAAAATGGCGAACATAAACTAGAGTTATAACAGAAAATAACATGTATCCAATACTTATGCGTGTCACTATATATATATATCTATATATATATGTATCTCTCTCTCTCTCTCTCTCTCTCTATATATATATATATATATATATATATATATATATATATATATATATATACACACACCATGTACGCCTCCGAGCACATATTTGTCCGTAGAATTGAGCACATCTTTATTTTACGGAACCTTTATTTTTCTTCAGCGATGAGAGAAACCACCATATGTTTTTGACTGAAATGTCTCACACAGGCTCATATGTAAACATGCATCATGTAGGCTTGTTCCACAAACACACAAACAATGACTTTCTTATAGCTAGTTTCAAAGTCTTTTTCTTTGATTTCCATTGTGTAAACATCATTTGCGTTTGTTTAGAACGTGCATTGCCTTTTGTTTTAAATTCCATTTTTTGTGTATCTTACTTTTACCTGTGTTCACAGGAGTCCGCCAATATTGTTTGAGGGCCAAATTTTACCAGCGTCTATAAATATTTACTGTAAAACTTCCACATACCATGTATTAAATGTGTTAAATCCGCAACATCGTCTTTGGGAACGAAATAATGTTATTCCGACATTTTTTACTTTGAATTTTATTATTTCAAATATTACTATTCTTCTGTAAATTTATACATTTTCCAGTTTTTTGCGATACATTTTCCAAGTTACTACTCGGTCTACAATAATCTTTTTATTGTTTCATTCTTATGATCTTCTGGTTCGAACGTCTGTCCGATTCTTCAGAGTAACGTCATTTTTATCGGCTGTGAAGTCGAGCAGATTTCAGATTCCTGCCTAATAGTTTTGTTCTCTTTCTCATTAATGCCTTTGGATAAAGCATTAATTCCTCTCGTATAACAACCCCAGATATGGATTCATCAGTATAGTCGACTGGGTGGCTACATGTCAAGAATAAGGACAATCGTTTATTGAAAATATTGGAAACCATTCCAGTCTATTTCCCAAGAAAACTTATTTTATGAAATAAAGGAATATGTGAAGAGCTATTATTGTTTTCCCCTGCCTGTCTAAATGTCACTTAAAATGATCCGATTAACAAACTGAGAGAAAGTTACTCTCTTGCTGATCTTTTTAATACATTATCAACATGTCTTCAGATGTTCTCTTAGAGTTTTAATCCCTCCATCGTTTTTACTAATAGATTCTGGATCATTCCATATCGGTCAGTCGAAATCAGTTATCGGCATGCTGATAAACTACATTCAGGTGCAAGGCTTTTGATTGGGAGATTGGAAGTTTTGAGTAGCGTGAAACAACATCTTAATTACTGTTGTTCCCAGGTCCATTGTGACCCGGGGTGGTAGCAACTGTTAGTATCCCAACTATAGCAAATGTAGAAACCCTAAACAAAAAAACCCAAAATATGAAAGTATAAAAAATCATTTCATAGTAGAATTAAAAAAAAAATATTTTGATATAAAAAATAATTTCCAACAATACATATTTATAGTAAAATGACCAACAGTAAATTTTATCTGTCGAAGAAAGTATATATTTGCGTTCAAAACATATTTAGTTGAAGCCATTGTTCACATTATTTAGATTTCGGCATAAATTTCACATGGAGTTTAATATGCCAGTAAACTCAACGAAGCAAGTAAAAATGAATACAACTCTCACTCATGGTTCATCTAAAACTTGTGTTTTTGCTGCTTCTCATGGGTTTTCTCTTCCTCTCTTTAATATATTGGAAATGTAACGTAGGCTATGTAAAATATTTTCATTTTTAAATGATAAAAACATCTAATTGAAAGGTTGTATATATTTCATTAAATAAAAGTCATTCATTGAATGTCAAGCAATACAATGTTCCTTCTCAAACATATTTAATGTTTTGATACTCAAATACTTGCTGTAAAGTCTTATTGGGCTCGTGTATACAGAGACAACTTTTTCTTTACTGATCTGTCATGATTTCTTGGTTTCAACATGATGCGATCGAAGAGATTAATTCTTTGTTTCCATTATTTTAAACGCTGTTATATTCGCGTTGTCTCTGGCCATCTATATCCATATTATCTCATCACATTCATCTCTTTTGACTGAAATATCCATTTATTTGTTTCCTTTGATATTTTCCCTTGTTTTGGGGATTTTCTCAGATTATATTTTCCTTTTGTATTTTCTCCCGTAAATTTAGCCTGTCCTAATCAATCTTACATTACCCCTGGAATCCACTTCGTTCTCGCTATTTATATACAAACTACCGATATCAACTCGGCAGTTAAATCCTACATCAAAATTTCACACGTCTTGGCTTGCCTAAGGGCCTAAATATATCACTAGGAATACTGTCCATGTATTATTTCATATCATCAGGTTACTTTTGTTTAGGCGAGTATCCAAAATATTTATTGTTCTTTTCATTTTTCTTTCCCTGCTTACGTAAATCTGCTTCAATAATCCCGTGTATTATGTTATGGTGTTTTCTCTCAAATAATCTCATGATCTCCTTGTTGTCTGTTAGAATTTATTATTTTCCTTTCTGTTTTCCTATATGTCCAATATTCCTAATCTACCGATTACTAACACCATTGAATTCACTGATTGAAGAATATGACGATGCCAATTTGTCAATTCTTTTTGCTTTTAGCAACAATTCCTGGTCGACCTTAGGTTTTATAAATGGGCGTATTTTTCTGATGAATGGACATTTTCCATGTAGTTAATGCCATAGTTAATAACTCAGACGGTTGAAGTAAGGTGGTAGTGTAGCTCTGGCAGTATATCTTTGGAAGCCATGGGAAAAGAATGATAAAAATGTTGGATACTCACCTAAACAATTAATGAGATATAGATAAAAACAATTTAACCTCTTTACATTTATCGGACTATTCTCCTCGTCTTTATTGTTATAGTCACGACGTTTCGGTCGTTATAAGCTTCGGCCTTCTTCAGGTGATATACGTTGGAATTTCGAACCGAAACATTCATTTTGCACACTGGCGTAGATCGATTAATCTGATTCCAATGAACCCCTGTATTACTTATAATATTTTTTCTCAGATAATCTCTTCATCTCATTATTTTCTGGTTGAATTTTTTTTTCTTTCCGTACAAAGTCTACAAAATGAAAAGGTTTTTCCTATTTTTTTTTACACAATACTATCCAATGAGAACCTATCGAGTTAAAGTGTTATAAGTAAGATGCATATTTTATTGGGATAAGTAAGGAAGGTAACGACGTAAAATCTAAGCCTTAAAGAAATTAAGATTGAAGCATCGTCTTGGGAATCGGTTCCACAAATCAGAAGTTTGTGTGAAGTAACCGGTGTTTACAACGGCCGGAGTGTATAACGGCCGGAGTGTATAACGACCGGAGTGTAATAACGGCCGGAGTGAACAACGGCCAGAGTGTACAATGGCCGGTGTTTACAACGGCCGGAGTGTACAACAGCCGGAGTGTATAACGGTCGGAGTGTAAAACGGTTGGAGTGTATAACGGCCGGAGTGTATAACGGCTGAATTGTACAACGGATGGAGTGAACAGCGGCCGGAGTGTATAACCGCCGGTGTGTAAAACGGCTGGAGTGTACAGCGGCCGGTGTGTATAACGACCGGAATGAACAACGGCCAGAGTGTACAATGGCCTTTGTTTACAACGGCTGGAGTGTACAACGGCTGGAGTGTACAACGGCTGGAGTGTACAAGGGCCGGAGTGTACAACGGCTGGAGTGTACAAGGACCGGAGTGTACAACGGCAGGAGTTTACAACGGCTGGAGTGTACAACGGCTAGAGCGTACAACGGCCGGTATTTACAACGGTTTGAGTGTACAACGGCGGAAGTATACATCTGATAGAGTGTACAATGGCCGGAGTGTACAACGACCGGTGTTTACAACGGCTGGAGTGTACAACGGCTGGTGTAAAAGGACCGGAGTGTACAACGGCTGGAGTGTACAAGGGCCGGAGTGTACAACGGCTGGAGTGTACAAGGACCGGTGTGTACAACGGCAGGAGTGTACAACGGCTGGAGTGTACAACGGCTAGAGCGTACAACGGCCGGTATTTACAACGGTTTGAGCGTACAACGGTGGGAGTATACATCTGATGGAGTGTACAACGGCCGGAGTGTACAACGGCCGGAGTGTACAACGGCCGGAGTGTACAATGGACAAAACCTCGTGGATATGGCAATAAAGATGCGGAGAACCGAGCAAACAATGTAAATGTTTTACATAGTTAAAATACGTCATCAAATAAATATAGTCAGATAGAAGCTTATAATTTACACAGGATATTTCTAACGCTATAATTAATGCAGCATTTTCGAAACTTCTAAGTTGTATTAGATTTTAAGTAGGGCATTGATAACACCAATTGATCGTAGTTTGATATTTGAATGTAGTAAGAATAAATATTACTTATCCCAAGGTGTAGCTGCTGTATGATTTCTTTTTTATTGGCGGACAGCAACAAGCGAATGAATGACATATGAGAATACTGAAATGTGAAAATCCCTGACGCTTAGTGGAGGTAAAAACTGGTAGTCATCGGTAACAACCAAACGAAATTGAATATTGTACGAATTCACACCCCATTTCAATGGTGATATCACTCAACCCATCAAACATCGCACTGTATATAGTAGGGAATTCCATGCTGTTTGTGTTGTCTTCGACCACTAAATGAACCAATGGATACGAATATACCTCACAATGGAAATATTACTATTTAACTGTGGAACAATGCTATTTAGTCCTCATGTGAGATGTGTCATTTGTACCGTTCTTTCATTAGACAGTATGGAAGAGACAGGTTGACGTTAGCCTGTCAGCTGGGTGATTTGTCGACCTGCTAGTTTCACTGTAATTAGTTGGCTCCACAAGAAACATTTGTCTATCTTGACAAGTGTTAAATACGTCGAACTTGTTGCAACAATTTGTATTCTTTCATGTTTACCATATTTTCCAATTTTGATAGTTCTTTTATTATCATATCAACCAGTCAACGCGTTCGGATAGCATGAGTCTGATTCGAGAAACAAGTCAAGTTATTTAATTCGACCCCGTTCCCCCCAGATCTAAACCCCATTAAGCAAGTATAGTAAATGTTGCAGATATGTCTAAAGTTCAAATGAACAATTGGATTATTTATGGATATCTCTAGATCTTGGCTGGATAGATATACCGACCTAACGAATCTAATCTTTCCGATATTATGCAACTTCACGCAGATCTCGTTATTCAGCCATCAAAAGAGATTCACTTGATTATGTCAAACTTTGTCTAATATTTGGCGCTTTAGTTTATATGAATAGTTATTTAAACATATCTAAAAGATTATTTGTTAGATGCAAGACTATTTCAAATAAATATCAACTGAATAACTTATCATATCGAAACGGAGCTTTTCGTTCGATCACCGAAGTTAAATCTCTTTGAACTTGGTCAGTAATTAGTTGAATGATTTCTAATGAATTAAGGTACGCCACGTGACCAAACCGGTGTTTGATACAATCTAGCTACTTACATTTACATATACCGATATGGGGAAGTGTTTCTAAATAGAAATGTGGCAAAACCTACCTGTAGTTTGAGTGTTGAGATAAACCTATTGTTCTTAGTTGTGAGTTAATCTTTATCATTCCGTATGTGACTTACTTTGCTGTACATAAAAAAATTATCCTGCCACTGAACATGATTCTGATTCCTGAACAATTATGTTTACATTTCATAGTGGTGTTTTCACATCCTGTTATGGCAACAGAAATCAACTTTGACTGAAATTAACAATAAGGTTACTGCAATTTTGAGGCCAGGAAAAACAATGCAGTGGAATGGGAATTGATATTAATTATGCAAAGGGCTAAAGGTTAAAGTGATTAGCTACTAATATGTTTGTCGGAATTACATTTATGCTATATTTGTAAGAATTGTCTCTTCGTCTATTACTTTTTATTTGAAAAACATAATCAGTGTGCACCTTTTTTATTTTAGGGAACGCATTCTATTTTAAGTAGAACTAGAAAATCCCTTTTAAATGCAATGCTTTTGGAATCAACAGCTTAAATACTCTAAAGTGTACATTAATAAAATTAAGAAAATAAAAAGTGAAAGGAGAAAAAAAAAATCAATTCACATTCAATCCACTTTCCCTGTCATATTTCGAGAAAGCGTCACCGAATCTATTCTTTCACCTCCACACCAATACTTCCTCCTCCAGACATTTTTTCTTTCTTTATACTCAGTTTTCTTACTAACCTCCAGCCCATAGCTCCTTTCTCGATTCTTTTCTGACTCTACCACCAACATCCCAATGACCGTATTTTTTTTTCTTTTCGCCCGCGCAGCCTATTTCGATTGGATGCTGTCAGCATCATTTATATTCAAAGCCGGAAAGGAAAGCTTGAAATGAGAGTGTTGGATCACGGGCGATCGTCTCTTGTCGTGGTGCTCTCCCCTTTTAAGGCTCAGTATTTTCCCCCGCCATATCGCCGATCCTGTCTTCTAGCCTCTTTCTTCCTTACACTGTTCGCATCTCACTTAATCTCTCGCTGACTCTCTTTTCTATTTTTATCACTATCGACTCTCCGAACCTTTATATCCCCACTCCGTACCAGCCTGGGGTTTCCATTTGAAAATTAACGTCATCAATCAAGTCAGAGGCAAATCAAATATCACACCGCTTTCAAGTCCCTCCATCTTTTTACTCTTCGTTTTCTATTGGCCCTTTCATCCAATTCCGTCTCAACACTCTTCTTTTCTTCAGTCCTCTATTTTCCTTGATTCTCTTTATATATTCTTTACTCTTTTCCAATTTTTTAATATATATTTCTATTTTTGCTTCATTATTTGGTTATTTTTCTTGGAGTTATTCTTTGTCATTTTTTTCGTTTCCATTTTGTTTTGTTTTTTCTTTATTATTTTTACTTTTCTTTATTTTCGTCTCATTCACTGTTTTATCTTTATTTTTATTTTAAAATTAATCTTCTTTTATTGCTTGAACTTTTCCATTTTTGTTTCCTGCCATTTTTTAATTTTTATATATTTTTCTTATTTCCACTCTGTCTCCTTTTAATTGTGACTTTCTCATTTACCGATTAAATATTTATTTTCTTAAAACGTTTCAATTCTTAAGACGTCAATACAGACAAACAGCTTGCAAAACCATCTTATAGTTCTATTCACCTGAGCCGTGGGTTTAATTCTCCATATGTGTCTTATTATTGGTGTCTTTTTTCAAACCACATTATACTTATATATATATATATAATGATAATAAGAAAACGGAAGACTTTAATTATCCATTTCGTTTATAATTTTTATCTCGTGAACACCGAGATGTTCATCTCATCAGAATGAAATCGTTCTGATGAGTTGGGCATCTCGGTGTTCTCGAAATAAAAATTATAAATGTAATGAATAATTAAAGTCTACATCTTTTTACCATCATTATATATATATATATATATATATATATATATATATATATATATATATATATATATATATATATATATATATAAGGCAGGATGTGTGTGTGTAACGAATGCACGACCGCAATTTTCGACGGATTTGTACCAAAATTTACATGCACATGCTCCAAGTTAGCGGCAAGACCAAGACCGACTTTGCATTTTCCAAATTCCATCGATAGTGGAAATAATCGATTGCGGCCATTTTCTACTGGCCAGAGTGAGAGCCTATAGCTGGCTGCCACGAATAGGCAGGAAGATTCTATTGGCCAGCGTGAATTGGCTCATTCGCTTGCTTAAACTCAACGTTGATTCTAATTCCGCAGAACTAGGTTGAGTGTGAAAAAGTATTTGTTGTTAACATTCTTTTTTCATTCGTTTTTTTTTTCCATTTACGAGTCCTCTTTTAAAGCTAATATTTTTGTGTTCATTTTGTTTAGTTCTTTTTTCGTAACAGATTTAATGTTTAGTATAGAGCTTAGAAAAAATACGCAGTGTGAGATAGGCAAGAAGTAAGGCACAGCACGACAAAAGGCCCTCCTTTAAAAGCAAAGAAGGGCAAAAATATTCTAAGTCAAGGGATAGCGATTGCTGTATGAGTCGTACGATTTTTGAATCAAGCACGGGCAACGCCGTGCCATGCTGCTAGTACATATATATATATATATATATATATATATATATATATATATATATATATATATATATATTATTTGAAAGATGTGTTTATTGGATACCCATATTCGAGTAGACATTCATTTTTAAATTATATTTATCTTTTACCCGTTTGAATAATCGAGAAAGACTATTAAAGAAAATATACGCTCTCCGTCAGGATTAGTACCTGCGTCTCTCTAGTCAGAAATAAAAAACAATTATTACTTCTTAGGAAAACATTATATATATATATATATATATATATATATATATATATATATATATATATATATATATATATATATATATATATATATATTATCACATGATAATTCTGGTGTGCTTAAGCCTCGTTAGGTTGCGTAGTATACTGATTGTGTACTAGAATAACCAACCATTTGAATAAAGAGATTATTAAAAGAGAATCAAGTAGAAAATTTGCATTGACCATTCACTAGAAAGCAGCATTTCTATAAGATAGCGAATGAAAAATGTTATACTTGACTTTTCTTTAATGGTTCCTTTATTTAAATATGTAGTAATGCAGAGTCAAGTAGAATATCTACTAGAAATCCGGCTTGTATAGCGCTATGTCAACAGTAAGTTCTATGCTAACAGCATCTGCTCCCTCACTTTTCCATTGTGTTAATTTCTTTCAGATTCTTGCTTTCCAGTCAGCTTTTATCTTCAAAACTGTAAATGCAATGTCAAACTTTATATTCTGTCTTCTTAATTCATGTACCTTTTATTTTTCTCTCCTCTTAATTTTTTTTCTGTTTTTCATAATCTCTCACACTAGATAACCCCTTACTTCTTAGTGGCTTTAATACATTTTTTTGTGTGAAATGATTTAATAAAAAAATAAAAACGAAGTAAATAGGAACATTTTATTTTTGCCCCTTTCCTCATTATAAGATTTTTTTTTTCATTCTGATATGTATCACTTTTCTTCTTTTGATATATATATTTTTTATCTATCCATTTTGTGGGCCTTTTCTAGCCCTCTTCTTTGAAACCGATCTTTTTATCTTCCTAGTTATGTTGTTAGATATATTTTCTACGGATTTGTTTTTGTTTTTTTTATTTCCCTTTTCTTTATTTCCTTCGATTTTCAATTTTTCTTTTTCTTTTTTTTTTATTCCTTTCCTTTTATCTCTTTCTGAGATTACGTTGAGACTATCTCCACTTTTCTTTTCGCGATCTTTTGTCTCATCTTCATTCATAGGAATTCAGCATATTGAGTTTGAAGGCTCGGCAAGATGTTGGCGGTTGAAAGAATACAGCAGCCAACTAGACGACAGACAGCCATCGTGGGTGGGTGTGTACTGTAGATTATGTATTTGGTGTTACTTGTAGATTAAGGCTTTGCCTAACACTTTTAGGCATTCATTAGTAAATGTAGTATGACTGTCTTCCCATCCCT
>OZ010582.1:9105273-9130273 GCA_963932145.1 Acanthosepion lycidas
ATTATTATTTTGATATTGTGGGCTGCATGGATAACGATATCTATACCGAATGCTGCATATATATTTACTCTTTATTTAAACGTAGTATTAGATATTATTTAACATAAATTGAGACACTGTACAAATTGTTTAAAATTTTCTATGTAGCTTCTTAACGTTATTTTCTTATTTTCTACAGTTTAATTAAATATGGCGGCTGAAAAAAAACGTGATCAAACCGATGGATTGAAAATTGCTTGCATGATGAACTGCGAGGTAAAACTGTTGAATATTTGAAGAATAACTGTTTTAATGTGTGTAAAATTTTAAAGAGCAATAATTAATCTAACAATATTTAGTTCCAGGAAGAAACCACACACTCCGTAACAGGAGAGTCACTGAAGCTATCAATGGAGAATTGAGGAGAAGCATACAGAAGATGGCAGACGAGCTGAATATTTCATATGTCCTTGGAAGATAGTGAAAGTGGATTCAGGGCTAAAATCATACTAGATTTAAAGACAACTACTCTCAAATTTCTCCATGCAAAAACGACTTGACAAAGAATATTGTAGGGAATACAGCACACCACACACAATTAATTTTCTTGTTTTAGAGTGTGAAGGTTGTGGTCATCTACCATAACAATAGGGTTTACGTCACTTCAGCAGGAAATATTTCTGAAGGTGTCAGAAAATGTTTCAATGGACAGAAACCAACTGATGTTATGGTTTGTGCTGCTGCTGTTTGAAATGATTTGAAATTAACCTTCGTGTTTATTCAAGAAGGAGTGAAAATCAATAGCAATGTTTAACAGCAAATGTTGGCGAGAAATGTGTTAATCTGGTTTTCACAACATTTCGAAATCTCTGTATCTTGACTCATGACAGAGCTACAAGAAACATTGTTAATTTGACGTAAAACCTGTTCATGGGACATTTCTGTTTATTTGTTGACAAGTCAATTCGGCCTCTATCAATCCCTGACGGTAATCCTGTGTATTTTGTGATATTATACCGATGATCAGACTTACACATGCGATAGGTGAAGTCAACAACGTGGAGAACCTAATTTTAGGAATTATTATTCAAATAACAATTCACAAACAATAGACTAACTAGCGGTAAGACAACAGAAACAAAAAATATATTAAAACTTAGCATATTTTGACTTAGCATATTTTGACTAGGATCAGCCATTTGACATGTTAGAGTACACGATAATCATTATCTCTCTACGGGAGCAGGGAATTAACTGAAATTACATAGTAATTTTATAAAGAATTACTGAACTAATACAATCCAACTACCAAGTGACAGATTAATTAAAAATTGGACCAGGAAAGGTCCAAGGGGATACAATTTCCATAAATTATTTTCAGAGGTTTTAGAAAATATCTTCTAGAAAATGAACTTGGATGTAAATGAAGTAAACATAACCTAAGAGAATTTTAGCCATCTACAATTACACGAGGAAACATTATTAATAGCCGTATCATCAGATAAATTAAAAGAAAAGCTACCTGACATCAATAGTGGATGCCTCAGTGATGGTTTAAAAATTTACAAAAATAAACTCAAGTAATTTTCAATGCTGAAAATAGGGATAAATATTTCAGGGATAGAAGATGAAAAACTGGAAATGGTAGGCAAATATTTCATGGGAATGACGTCAGACGTCTATTTAAATCTTGGGTGGAAAGTTGTTAATAAGAATTGAGACATAACAGCAATTAGCTTATTAATATGTGAAAAAACGACAGATTTTTAATATGTATGGGTCAGTTATGACATGAGTGCGCGGAACATGGAAATTATTTAAAAACAATGAAGACCAAAGAAAAATGCCGAAGAGATCTATAGAAAGAGATAGGATTGGTATAACCCTGTTTGAGATATGGAAATCAACAAGGCATAAACAAAGCTAAACAACATCACAGAAATCAATAAACAAAAAAAATCAGATCAAAAGTGATATATAAAGGGAAAGTAACTGACGAATAAAACATTTTCTGATTGGTAAACAAAACGCTAAAACAAACGATAGACAGAAAATGAGATAGAGGGTATTACTAATAAAACGTGGCTGTTCATAGACGAGCTACAGTTGTAGCTGAAGATTTTATGGAAATGTTCTTTAAATTGCAGTATACTTTCAAATGATGATTTATCGGCACGTACAGAAATAAAACAAACACAAACGCACGTGTATATATATATATATATATATATATATATATATATATAAAGAGAGAGAGAGAGAGAGAGAACCATATATATATATATATATACACACACACATATATAGAGAAAGAATTAAACAAACACATCCACCTATATATGCACACACATATATACACACAAGCACACACACAAACATAATATATAGATAAATATATATATATGCATATATATATATATATATATATATATATATATATATATATATATATATATATATATATATATACACGTAACTCATATACACACACATGAGCTATTATAAAAGAAAAATAATAAAGAGCGAGTAAAAGTGATGTGCTTCTCAACACTCCAAGTGTTCTGGAAGATTTTCTTAACGCTGGAAAGTTTTTACAAACGACACCAGGAAGAGAAAATAATGATTGATCGATTCACTCGATAGCTTTTTTAGGAAAGTAAAAAGCAAAAAAAAAAAAAGCAAAACAAAAGAGAGAGTTCAAGAAAGAGAGAGACATGCAAAAGCCAAACACGATGGATGCCTAAAAATGTATTTATCGAACGAAAATAAATGCAAATATTAATGCTGGACACTCGTGACAAATTACGACAGCGTGTTACAATTTGACTTGTTGAAGAGAGATTTTTCATTTAATATTTCTCTCTTTTGCATTATTAAAAATATCTTATCAAACGACTATCTAGTATTTGAAAAGTAGAGATTTACAACATCGGGTGTCGCCTGTTGGAATTTATCTGTAGTGAAAGCGGAGACAGACGCCGATCCCTCTATAGTGGATGTGACTGGTTTTTTATATTAGGTTGGTGCAAAAATAATGACGTAATATTGTCGTTTGAAGACGTATTTTTTAACGTCAAAAAACGACATTATTACGTCATCATTTTTCCACCAACCTAATACTTTTAGAAATTTGTTTCATTTATTTCTGTTTCATGTATATAAGAGCATGCTTAATATGACTGTTCTATTTCGAAGCACATTAGTTTTAATAATGTAAATTAATTGTTTGTATTAGAGAAACATTTATGTTGACGTTGTTAAAACAGTTTTAACAAAGTTAAAACAGTTTTAACAACAAGGGTAAGAACGTAGCTGGAGATTTGATAAGTAGGCTATCACACTAGGCAATTAGCAATCACAGATGTGAAGAAAAAGGCACAAAAGAAAGCACGTGTAAAACAGAATAAGATAATGATTCTCATTATAGTGCTAATGTTAGTGATACAATTGATACAATAACCTCGGCATGATAAAATGAGTCAATATCTGCACTGCGAAAGATGCAACCTTCACCGGAATAATACTGCAAGAAACTGGTATAAACACCATCCCAACACGGTTACAGACGTAGAATCTAACAATTTTATAGACTTATACAATACACACAGACAGAACAATCAACGTTAATCGCTCAGCTAATCATGATCAAAAAACACATGAACAGAATATTATTTCATACATGGCTGGCCTTGCAGATTCTAATATATCTTTGAAGATCTTCAAAAGCCTATCCAAATCTTCAAGTATCTTGAAGTGGAAATCTAAAAAATGTGACATCAATAATTCCAGTTTTAGTTGGAGCACTCGGATTGATTTAAAAGCGTTCCGATAGACTCATTAAATGGATTCCTGTTAAAAAAAATACAAAAAAAGGTACTCACAATTACAGCTCACACATTACAAAGAGTTTCATCAATGCAAAACATATTTATTTTTACCAAAATTGATCGGTGGAAAATGTCATGAAGCCACTGGTTAGGACCCGGAAGGAAATGTTTATACAACAGAAATCCAAGGGGATCATAATAATAACAATAACATTAATCGCAGTAGTAACCAGCAACGTGTACCAATCTAAATGTGTAGACTTTGTAGAAAGACACAAATTTCACACATGCAATTAATGACTATAATCTACTAGGACAGAGAGAGACATAGACAGAGATATATAAAGAGAGACAGAGAGAGAGATTGCAAAATACGACATGACGGTGTATGCCTTAACTTGTACTGGTTCTCGTGAAAAAAATATGGCTACAACTTGTTCGAGAAATGGTAAAAGCATGTAACGGAAGGAGAATATGCGACAAAAATGTCTGCCGTGATGAGTTTCAAAGAGAAACACCGAAGGCCAGATTTAATGGTCCTGAACACAACTGAAAATAAATGTCAAATAATTGATGTGATAATAAGCGATGACTACAATATTGTAGTAAAAGAAACGATCAGCTCTACTCAGATCTAAAAGTTGACATTGCCAGAGCGTGGAAAATACCAGGAAAAAATGTTGAACCAATCCTGGGTGGTGACTGAGGCTTTTCCATTTTGCGTTAAATACAATTTGCGAACACTACAAAATCTGCCTTATTGTGTACAGCATGTATACTTAAATAAGTAGTCTGTGTGAAATCCTAGTTTTGACGTAACCAGGAGTACTTCTCCTGGTACTCAAGACATCTATACAAAAATAGTACCCTTTACATTATGATTATTATTATTATTATTATTATTAATCGTCATCATCATAATAATAATAATAGCCCTGTAAAATCTGAAGCTTTTATTCGAGATATACTGCAAGAAACTGGTATGAACAACACTTGCACGGTTACAGATATCAAAATACCAGTATTAGGTTGGTGCAAAAATAATATCGTTTTTGACGTATATTTTAACGTCAAAAAACGATATTATTTTTCCACCAATCTAATATATTGAAGTGGAAATCTAAAAAAACATACCCGATGAAACATTAATAGTTGTGGTTGTGTTTGTGGCTCTGTCATTGACAGGAAAATGTTCTGATAGACACATTGAAGGGATCCCTGATTAACAACCTTCCCAATTATATCAGCTCTCAACTTGGCATCTACGCTGACGACACTACTATTTATTTCTGTCTTGATAGTAAGGATGATCAGTCAGTCAAGGTCAAAATGGTAACTGATTTACAAAACGACCCCAAGGCCGTCGTTAACTGCGACAAAAGATGGCTTGTCAATTTTAACGCCTCCAAAAATAACCAGATCTCCATTAATCATCTGAGAGACCCATATCTACCTTCCATCAGCATGGCTGATGCTATCATCCAAGCAACTGACTCATTGTGCTTTCTCGGCTTAACTTTCTTAGCTGACACGAGGCTGACACGAGGTGCAAAGACTATATTGAATCCATTGCTAGATCATTTTCTAAGATAGTCAGTTCACTTTGTCAGGCAAAACGCTTTTTCTCTCCGGAATCTATCTTGCAAGTCTATACGTCTACAATTCGTTCATACTTAGAATATTGGTGACATGTATGGTTTAATGCGCCAGATATTTTCCTGTAGCTCCACGAATCAGCAAAATTATTGGTCCTCATCTGGCGGCTCTGCTTCAGTCAATTGCCCGCCAAAGTAAGGTTGACGCTCTGTGCCTTTTTTATATAAATTCCTTCATGGTAATAGTTCAGATGAGCTCTTTGCTATGGTACCTGGACTGTATTAATTTAAGCGCAATAAAATGCCTGCACCGAAATCTCATCAATTTACACTTGACCTAGCTTGA
Source organism: Acanthosepion lycidas (assembly GCA_963932145.1). Taxonomy (NCBI): domain Eukaryota; kingdom Metazoa; phylum Mollusca; class Cephalopoda; order Sepiida; family Sepiidae; genus Acanthosepion; species Acanthosepion lycidas. Next base: position 9,111,021 of record OZ010582.1, read on the forward strand.
TACTAACAGTTTCTTATCTCGCACTTCCTGCTTGTGAAACACCTTCTCGGTTCCACACTTTGTAACCAACTTTAATGTGGAAAAATTTAAATGCAATGTCAATCGCTATCTAGTGTCCTCCTGATTGCACTTTTATCTTTCTCCTCATTAATAATCTATCTGTTCCTAATTCTTCCCAACCCTGTACTCCTGACGTGCTAGTGTTTATACTGTCTTGATTGGGGGTGATACCGATTTTAAAAAAGACCCCCACCAAAAAAAATATCTCAGAGTAATACCTTAAATTGTTTTTACAAGTAAAGTTCACGCCTTACGAAGGTCTTTATCTGTATAAAATATCTTTGAACATAGGTTGCTTACTTTTATTATTTGACAAGATGCCATTTCTGATTTTAGGTCTTTGGTTGGGACGCGGAATGAAATGAGTATACAAAAGAAATCAAAGGAAATCATGTTGACGATGGTGATGGTGATGATTTTGATATTTCAGAAAAATTAAAATGATAATAACCAAAAAGATGGTTTGACGATAAAGAAAATATTTTAAGAAACTGTTACTAGCTATTTAAAGAGGGAAATGCAATCTGCAGAATCCTATGAAATTTGGCTGAAGATAACCAATTGAGCAAACTATTACTTTTAAGAATATATCCTAAAATAAAATATGTTTCTTGAAGAAAGCATTGAAAAGTGATTTATAAAGTTTAATTTTTTGTGATGAATGTAAAGCTACATTTGATTACTCTGAGGTCTTGGCTTCATGGAAATAATCAATCAACACGACTTCAAAGATAACAACAACAGAAGGAAAGTAATTGGGATTTTGTATTATAGGTTTTAAATTATAGATCCTTTCAAATTTGATGTTAAAATAATTTGATTATTGCGTGTTCATGAACATGATGTCTTTTGAATGATAGATTCACTAACAAGGAAGAAATATCCCAGAATGATAACAACCATAGTGAAAGAGGAGAAAGTGAACGCTGACCAACTTCATTTAGAACTGAAAAAATACGGATAACACTAAAAAAAAAAAACAGTCATTCTCCAATGGGATGAACGTAAAAACACACTAGGTTACAAAATACAGTTAAGTCGTTTGCATGATCTAATCCGAAGATGAACGAGCACAATTTAGAGTAATTTAGCCATTTTTCTAAATCGTGCTCATCCAGCTTTGGAATAGTATGGTCAGGCTTAAAATGGTGTAATATTGTCATATTCCCAGCCCACACTCTCCAGTTTCGTTCGAGACCAAAAGTTTCTCCGAGTCTTCCTGGGCCACAAATTATTTTATGGCAAGCATCTCCCATCTCTCTCACTACTTGTATGGAATGTGCTCGGACGAACTATATTCCTTGGCTAACCTTCACGACTATGGCCCGCCATGCCACTCACATTGTAGCAACCCACCCACTCTCCTCCGAGTTCAAGTGGGGACATGTAAGTTACTCTTGAACAGCTTTTCTCGCGAACCAATTCTCTGTGGAAGCAATTCTCAAGAGGATATTTTGCCGGTCTCTACAATCCTAGCCTGCTACAGTCTAGGGTTAACCGTTATTTCTATTTCTTATCAGCAAAAACTGCCGCTTAAGGTAATCTTCTACTTCGTCGGGCTCACGGGCTTTGTACAGGGTGAACCTTACTGTAAAAACACGACCGCCTTAATTAATTTTTCTGTTGATCAGGTCAAGAAAGATCTTAATCCGATCAACAGAAGCACCCAATTGTTTAGAAGTAAACTGATATGCTGTTGTTATTTAATTTTATGATGGTTTTCTCTTATAATGAAGAAAGCAGTCAGGTAGTGAGGACATTTTCTTTATGAAAATTGTCTAATACGCAGATCTACGCTAAAAAGGAAAATCAGGTCTGAGGGTGGGGAGGTGGGTGAGTTATTTTTGCAAGTCACGATAAACGACACATAGACATGGCATCGTTGAGGATTGTGGAGAATATGGCAGCGAAAAATTTGTTAATCGTAACATACCCACAAGTATATTTTTAATTCTGACTTTATGCCCGCCTCCCAAGCTTTAACTTTCAGAAATGAGGTAAAGTTTTGTTTTTAAATTTCCCTAAATATCAGTTACTCACCATCGGCTGAGGAAGTACAACCATTGTATTGAAACATGAAAGCTTTTGTGTAGCGAATTAAAAAGTTTTTATTATAATCTCTTATAATAAATATACAATAATATTTTGCTCTACTTTGTATTGAGCACTTTTAAAAAGTAAATGCTACAAACTGTGGATTATCTTTTTACTCCATTTGTTCTTTCTCTCATATATATATATATATATATATATATATATATATATATATATGGAGAGAGAGATATATGATTGGGAGCGAGATTCACGCTGAATATCCAAAATATTGTAATGTTATGTATTGTATTCACATAATTTTACAAAATTAACAACATATGTAACTACGTGTTCGTGCAATTTGAATAGAGATGGCTAGGAAACCAGTGAAATTCAAATAGGGAATACTGTCTGCGAAAATATATAAAACTCTATTCTTGTTTAAATAATGCACTAGAAGCAAGTTGAATTTTCTTGGACATTACATCATAGATTCTTCACGAAAAATAACTATCCCATGTTCGGTTGAATTTTATAGAAGTGAATTCAACTTAAATTTACGTCATGAGGAAGGAGGAAATGCGTAAGTGACCGTATGAAAGTGAATAGTCTCGCATTCGCATTTCCCCGTATTACTGGCTTTATGATATACATGATATAATAACATCTTATTTCACGGACGGAAAGGAATAGCTGAAAATAAGGAATGTCATTTTTTGTTTTCAGAGAGATTTTATGCCGATAAGACATGCACACAATTATATATAAATATTTACATTTGTCCCATGAAGAGAAACTATAACACATGTCTACACGACAATCAGTGTGAAAAGAGAACCAAAGATAAGTTCTTTATTATAATAACTCCCAACGGTTTTTTAATCTGTCAGGTATAATTCTGTGTTTCTGGAGAAGCTTTGTCATTAGTAAAAATGTTGCTGAATTTACGATGGGAAGGGTGGGTCTTGACGATGCTCCAAAGTTTAAATATCTTGAAACACCCACCAGAGGAAAAGATTAATCATGTTCACCACATGATGATAGATGATAGGCAATTGATTATAAATCCAATAGCCAATGCTATTAATATATCTCTTGAGAATATTCTGTTCAATTCACTTATGATGTCAAAGGATTCTGCTTCCTTGATAACAATTGGTCAAAAACTCGTATCACGGGAAAATATAGCGTTGTTTGAGGCAGATTTACCTGGTCTTCGTCAATATTTCTTAACTCAGGATGTGTGATAGATTCATCACTTTGAGCCAAAGACTATAAATACAGTGGAAACACTCGTCATCCCCTACTCGAAAAACGCCATGGTCGTTTCTTCTGCAGAGAAAATGACGGCTTCCGTTTTTGCGATGCAAAAGGCATTTGGTTTTTATTAAATATTTTCAAAAGGGCCACACCATCAATGAGGAATAGTATGCAAACTTCCTGGGGCAATTACGAGAGGCTATCATGCTACAGGCCCAGAAAATTCAACAAAAAGTTCCTTGTTCCACCAGGACAATGCTCAAGCCCACAAGTCCTTGGTTTTAATGACTGGACTCTGAAATTGTATCTTTGAACTTGTTGATGATATTCCTTATTCTCCTGACTTCGGCCTCATCTGATAGTTATCTGCCCCTGAACATGAAAAAACACTTGATTGGTAACCGGTATCGCAGTGATAATAGCATCATATCTTCTGCTCATGATTGTTTTGACCAACAGCATGAAAGCTCATCACGAATATGATTCATGCACTCCAACACCGATTGAAGAAATGTGCGGACATCAAGAGGGACTATGTTGAAATATAAACCTCATATGATTATGTTCTATGGTAATATCTTGTTCAGCCTATCAACGTTTCAGTCGACACTCGTAATAAAGATATATTCACATATTTCAGAATCAATTATAATGAATAAACTTCCCATTAATGTTTACTTTTTCCGTTCTATGTCTGATCCCTATACTTTTCCTTCTTATTATTTTCATTCAAGGGAAGTGTTTTAACAGAGGGCGGAAAATGTGTTACTGGAAACTGAAGGTGTATTGGGATAGCCAAAGATGCATTCCAAAAGCTATGTAAAGTACTAAGAAATAGAAAAACTTAAATTTATGTGATATAAGTACTCCTGTATGTCAGTGATTGCTGGACTATCTCCTAAGATATGAAGGAAAAAGATGAATTAACAAAAAATTGGAAGGATGCTAAAAGTATGATATGGATGAAACATGTGAGCAGAGAAGACGTTTTAGAGAAAATGGAAATAAAAAGGAAACTTATAATTAACATCAGGAAGATGCGGTTGATTTTATTAGGACACATAAGGAGGAAGGACGGCTTGGAAAATCTCATACTCACAGGACAAATTGAAGACAAGTGAGACAGAGGACAACAACGCAGTATTATATAGTTAGTGAGCTTGAGTATATCGAAGGTGGAACAAGGTTTAGGAAAAATATCCTAAACACTGTTCGAGAAATTCAAAATTTATTAAGAGCTACAAGGGTTAAGAAATTGTGGAGAGCCATGATCGCCTACGTCCTAAGGGTACACAGCATAGAAAGAAAAGGATATATAATCACGATCATTCAGTAATATATTTGGGTCGTAGGCTTAGCTTTTCTTTTATAACACGTAAGGCAATAAAACCATTAAACACGACTTAGAGAGAGTGAACTGTTATATAGGAATGAAGTGTCGCTGCCGATACTTGGGTTTGAACATAGATTGCCAGAGAGCAAGCATTCATTATTAAATTAAGTAGACCACGTGACCATAGAGGAAACGCATATATGGGAGGTAGTGTGTGTATAATTGATCACCATTTCTAATCTATCCTCTATTACAAAATGGTTCACCATTTCTATTCTACCTTCTATTACTAAACAGACCGCTGTTCTGAATTCTCTTCTCTATAATATTTCTCTATTCAGATCACTATTCAGATTTCTATTCGAGCGAGTATTATCGAACAAGTACTATAAGTGCGGATGATATTCGAAGGCGTCTGACACCAGCACTGTTCAACGGCGTATTATAGTGGTATCTGCGATTACAAAGGCACTACTACAACGAGCATTACGAAAATGACAACGTGTATTCGTTGACATCACAAAAATAATGAACTGAGAAAAAGACACAGGTGACAAAGGGCCACAAATATAATAGTATTCAAGGAGACGGAGAATGACGAGTGACACTGTATTTAAACTTTTGAAGATCGTATGCGAAAGGAAAGCAAGTAAAAAGAGTTTCACAGGCGCAAAGTGTGTGAATAAAACTTTCGGTTAAATTTAGCAATTTCAATGAGTGGAACTAGCTGCCAATCTAACCTGCAACATTAATATGCAAGTTTATGTTAAGAAAATCTGACGGACACAATCCATCAAGGTATGCTTTTTAATTAAGAATTATCATAGATTGTTTGCCCTAACAAATCTGAAGAACTGCATGGATCCTATTATAGGATTTCAAATTCAAAGCAAGATTACCAGGTCTGCCCTTTTATATAATTCAAAGATAGCGGAAAATAGATTTCAAGCGTTTTAATGTGAAGTGAACGAAAAAACTATTTCAGAGTTTGAACTTGAAGCGTATTTTCGACTTTTTGCGCCGATTTTCCTCACCCTACGTGCACATCCACCGGCCTATAAATTCTTCTTTTATGTGCTCTGTGTCTTCAAGAGATGTGCAATCATAGCTCTCTGAAATTCCTATCATTTTTTTGCTTTTAGTAAGCTCATTTTTTTTTTATTTTTTGGTATCTCTCCTAATCCCAGTTCTGTCAAAAAAGACTTGTTAGATTGTGTATTCCCTGATTTCCGATAAGCTTGCCGTCAATATGTTTTGTCTGTTTCAAAATTTCTAAGCGCACTTTTCTTATTATCTACCCTGGAAAATGCAATTCGCTTTCTTATTCGACATGTAAGCATCCTATTTGCGACCAACTTCTTTAAAACTTCGCGGTATTTTCAACTTCCTTTGGTTGAACCACATTTCTGTTGGGATATCTCGGAATATATTGTCCAGTATTCACTACCATACAGAAGGACCGATATTAGTTCCACATTATTTTCTTTTTTCTAAATAATATTTCTTGTTAATTAATACCATTTCTGTAGTCTAATCATGGCGCTGTGTTAGAAGAAACATTGTATGATTAATAGTTTCATTTTAGGTCTCCCAGTGGCTGATGCTCGATACGAGTTAAAACAATATTTTCAGAGCATAACTTATCCATATAAAGCTTGAAGTAATACAGACTGAAAACGCTATTTACTCGTCTGATAATGTGTATTAAAATGATAATATCAGTAAATATTTACACCGAAATATTCTCTGGAGTCCAAGGTTTTGCAAGCCAATACCGAAAACTTTCATTATTTGATTTAGTTGAAATGAATCAGCATAGAGTGCACTAAGTTTATAGCATTATGTTTTACTAAACCATCTTAGTGAACAAATAGTGCATTAGCAAATATATGCATGCAAACCTCAATTAGAATAAAGCTGCGTTCGGTAAAAAGAAAAATAGCTGTGCAGATGATGCAGTGTTGATACTAGACGCAGAAAGGAAATTTGAAGAACTCTTACAGAAGCGAAAAGCAAGAACTTAATCTCTGTTGGCAGAAGAGAGAATGTATGGTTGACAAGAAAAGAAACAATCCAAAATGCAAATAAGAAATTGGAAATACCACAGGCAAACTAGTACAACAATTTAAATATATGGGAAGTGTTGTAACAGAAGATGGAACGTGCAACGCCAAAATCAGAAGAAGAATTGAGATAGCCAAAGAGATATTACAATTTGGTTAGAAACAAGGAAAACAGTAATAAAAAATTATGCAATATTGGTCCTTAGATATGGTGGATAATAATACTAAACAATCTCCTCACAGATGAAGAAAAAAAATGAAGGAACAGAAATAGAGTTATAAAGAAGAATGCTGAGGATACCCTGGATAGAACATTTGAGCAACGTCGAAGTTTTAGAGAAAATAGAAACAAAAGCGATACTTAGAATAAGCATCCAAAAGTAATCAGCTGGAATTTATAGGGCACATAATGAGGAAAGAGAGCTTGGCAAATGTGATACTCACATGTCATAGTGAAGGCAATTACAGAAGAAAGTAGCGCATGACCTACCTAAAGAACATTCTGTAAATGGATGGAAGAACTGAATTTTGGAAAGACAGCAAAAAATATGAATTTGTCGAGAGCCATGATCGCCAACGTATAAAGCGACACAACACAAAAAGCTGGCCTATGCGCGACAACTGAAAACAGGCTGAAGATTCAGACAAGTAAGGTTTTATATGAAACATTATTATTATTATTATTATTATTATTATTATTATAATTATTATTATTATTGTTATTTATACTATGTACTAGATATACAGGGTGTCCATAAAGTTCGTGTGTACTTTAAAAATTTATAACTTTATTTGTATTTCCGATACAAAAAAAAAAAGTATTAGAAAGAAGTAAATCTATATTTTTAAGGTTTTATTGAAATTTTATTTAAGTTTCCACTTGTCCTCCATCATTAGCAATACAAAGGGTAATAAGATTTTGCAGTTCACGGAAAACATTTGCCAACTGATTTACAGTAATGCCTGAAATCACATTAGTTATTTTAGCTATACTTAAAACTAGGTACATTAAACTTTATAACATTTTTAACAGATTATTTCTATCGCAAATACAAATAAAGTCATAATTTTTTAAGGTGCAAACGAACTTTATGAACAATATATATATATATATATATATATATATATATATATATATATATCAAGTATACACACACGCGCCCGCACACACACACATAGGGAGGGAGATACATAGAGATAGAGAAACTTTAACTGTATGGATAGTCACAACGGATTTATTCAAATAAAAGTTAAAGAATTAATAATCAACGAAGGCAATAAATGTCCTAAAATATACATTAGAAATAAAAATAAAAAAAAGGAAAATGGAAGTAGGAAGAAAACTGTAAGCAATGAAAGAATCCCCGAGTGCGATATGTTGATTCAAATGTCCGCTTGTTGGGTTGGTACTTTTTGACGGCGGGAAACGCGATCTGGCGATGAGTAAGTCGTTGAGGAAAACCAGGCGCTCCTATCAGGAACGGCCATCTCGGAACGGTGAGAGAGAGAACGTTATCGTAAACAGTATTGGCGTTAGGTGGAGAACGGAAGGATTATCTTACTGTTCGTTGAATGAAAGGTCTACAGGAATTTCTTCAGTTCCTATCAGATCAAATCTGAATTAGTCTGAACATGTGAGATGATTGAGAATGGCGGTGGTTGGGAGTTGGATACGAAGTGAAGATGTCGGTAGAGTGCCTTTTTCATTTTTCATACCCTTATTCACTGCTTCATTCAACTAAAGTTTATTTTTCTTCTTTTTGTTTTGCCTTTCCTCTTGAGAATTTCCGAAATTCTTACGCAAAAAATTTGTATCTTCAGCTTTTTTTTATGTCTACATATCTTTATCCTTTCTCAGATAATTTCAACAGAGCCAAAATATTTCCTAAATCTTACGTAGTCTGGCACATATCGAAATCAGTTAGTTATGTGCCATGCGTGATATACACATAGGTGATCATGTATCATTCGATACATGACTGACGTGTCAGTTTTTTTTCCCCGCAGTAGTTTGCCATTTTTTTTGTGGTAGACCAGTTGCCATCCAAGGCTATGGAACCCAGTCTTATTTACCCATAGCTGGGTGGATAAGATGATTCATACCTTTCCCAAGGATATTAGCACGAAAGTGAATGTAATAGATTCGACTGGAATTCGAACTCGCATCTCCGATTCCGCAATCTGAGCCGCTATCCATTATTCCACCTGGACAAAATGTTAGGCAGGAAGATTGGTGCACTAAAAGTTCAAGAAGGAAATGCAAGCATGCTCTAATACAATGAAAATATCATACACAATCCTGAGTTTCTTCACGGATTCAACTGCTCTTGCTGATAACACTGATCTATGAACGAGAATAGATATTTTTTTAAATTTTCATTTCTTTTAGGACGTGGGATGTCATGGCTCTCTAAAAAGATTTGTATTTTTCTCGCTTAAAGAAAATTTTTGCCTGTTGCCATTTTGTGCATTTTTTGTTTTTCATCCATTCTCACAAACAGTTTGTGCATTTTCCAAGATAATAGACTCCATAATAATCATGGTGTAAAAATAGCATAATCTTGTAGAAATATACGTTAATTTAGAAATCTTTTAAAATGTGTTTATCTGATTAGTCATACGGCCATATCACATTGAGATTGTTCCCTTACATTCAAACAATTTAAGAAAAGACGATCCTGGTCAGTACCTAGTTGAATGACCGCTTGTGAATATCATGTGCTGTAAGCTTGGATTTGTGGCTGGTGTAATCGGAAAGCCGGGTTCCAATTCCAATTCGTTATATTTACTTACGCCAAAAAATTACCTTGGGAATGTCATGAGTTTCCCTAATCTCTACAAAGGTATGGGTTAATTAATAAGATCTCCAAACCATTATTATCTCCAAAAACTAAAATAAAATTGCGTACAAAATATTTAGACTTCGTTATTAAATAACTCATAGAGGTTGATATTCCGCTAAAAGAAAACAAAAAAAAAAAAAAACTATCAATTTGTTAGGATTAAACATGTAATTATAAAATTTCTTTTTCTATGTACAATGTATGTTCAGGATATTGGAAATCATGTGTTCTCTACAATGTACTGTCATTTCTAACTTTTAATAAATTTGCATTCTTGCTATCTCTCCTTATCCCTGTTCTGTCAACAATCTTCACAAGCTCGTTAGGTAGTTTATACGGTGCATTTCTCTGTTGCTCTTAGTGTCAGATTTTCCAAGCCCTCTTTTCTCATTATTTGACCTAGAAATTTCAACTATCTCTTCCTTGTGTGAAGTATCAGTATCCTTTTTCTTTCAGTCTTGTCTAAAACTTCGTCGTTTCTTAGTCTATGTAATCTATAGTCACCCTTCTGCAGAACCATATTTTTGTTACCTCTAGATTATATCTATGATTAGATTGTACAATATTCACTGCCCTATAGAATGGTGGATATCACATAATAGTTCAATTAAATTTTCTTTGTTTCTAATGAAGTATTTCTGTTACTTAATCCTTTGGATAGCTTTTAGACGGCATCTTTCGTAATCTAAATGCGCTTTTGCATTTCAGAGTCACGTTTTTCGTCCTCTGTTAAAACAATTACCAGATATTTAAGTAGAAGGACCTGATTAATTTTGGTGTCTCCAATTTTCATTCACATGTTGGACTTTTTCTCTTGCTGGAAACAATACATACTGTCTTCTTAAAGTTGATGTTTAGTCATTTCTTCTCGCTGAGCTTTAATATATCTTCTGTAGGAGTTCCTTTAGTTTACTGTCCATGTCTGGTTTTATCATCGTATCCTCCATATACCCTCATGTTGTCAAGATTATGACCGCCAATAATAAAACTTGATAGGACTTTAAAATCTCTTGCCACATAAGGTGGCGCAAGTATGGTGAGAAGATACATCTTTGTCATACAATCCTTACTATTTTGTATATTTACTGAATACATTTAATATCGAACAGTTCTTATCCTAATTCTTGGATAATTCAGTTCTGCCTTCACTTCATCAGATTTTGGATGATCATCAAAGTGATTTTCTGCTGGAGTTCACGTTCTTTTATCTTGGCCTTTGAAAAGGGATCCACTTAATTCTTCTAGTATTTCACCATGATTGTTTATTTTTAAAAATTGATTATAAGAACTTAAACAATGTGAGAAAGGGAAAAAATAAAATGAAATAAAAAAGTCTACATATATATATATCCAGAATTCGGACAGTTTTTGATTACATTTCCAAATATTGTGTTACGACATGCTATCGTTTCAAGGCACATTCGAACAGTACTGCACGCTTGGAATCATTTATTCAGATCGATATTATCAAGAAATCAGTTACATGAGAATCGACCATTGTGATATTGGAACTCGCGGGTCAGGTTACAAAGTTCTCAATATCAAACACCATATATATATATATATATATATATATATATATATATATATATATATATATATGTATATATATATATATATATGGTCTTTGATGAAGTGTTGATATGAAGAGTAATAAGTGTATGAATAATGAATATGCGAAATGCTCTCTCTCTATCTCTTTATATATATATATATATATATATATATATATATATATATATATATATATATATATATATGTATGTATGTATGTATTCATCGTTACAGAGAAATTACCAGGATTCGAAATCAAAACCTAAATCTTTAATTAAACTTAACGTTTAAAGTCCAGTTCTATTTTCAAGTGATGCAGAATAAACTTCGAAAAAATTATTTACTCTCTTTCTAAGCCAAATAGTATTATATAGTTTAAGTTGGTGGGGCAATAAGAATTCACATTTTTTTTTTTGTTTTTTTAAGGGAGTGTTGACTTTTGTCACGAGTGAAGTTGCTTATATATTATTATGTGGCAAAGTGAAAATCGCTTTAAGTTTAGTGGGGTGGGGGCTGAAATCTCTGTCTGTTGATACTGACTTCCTTTTATGCGAACATGTCATCACAGTCTTGATTTTTGTGTTACACTACAATTCAATTTGAATTTTTATTTATTTTTTTATTTATTTCTTATTTTTTAAAATACATCGAAATTTTCTTAAAGGGATTTTCAAATATGATTAAGTCATATTATTTATATTTTTATTTATAATGAACTAAAATAATATATTTATTATATTTAATAAACTATAAATTGTATTGTAAAATTAAAATATTAGAATTTAATAAAGCATTATAAACTATTTTATTTATGATCGATTAATAGATATAAAATTATGCAAATTATTTTATAATTAATTATTTTTTTAAGGAAACTATGAGACAATGTCTCTCAAAAACTTATTTTATTCCTTTGATTTAATAATTTCTTATCTTTTTAGAAACTTAATAATATATATAGCTGTTTATGTAGGCACAAAGGACATCGGTCATTTAAAGCTCTACATATTCTCGTGTTTTTTGTTACTTTCCATTTTACTGCTGGTGTTTCATTTATGTGCCAAAAATTTATATAGGGATGTTTGGTTGCGATATTAATGTTATTGAAGGAAGTCGGATGTTGGCTCTATCTTAATTTAAATTGATAAACTACAGATTCAAAGGACAAGGATTCAAACTACTTATTCAAAGCACAATTTACAGGATTCCTATAGTTACATAATTTTTCTTTACTATTGTTTATTCTTATTTCCGGATCACTATCTCTTAGAATTTTATTATTTTGTTTTCTTTAAATTCTTTGTAAATTTTCAATAAAACTGTAACTTACTTTTAGGGGATTTTTATTAAAGATTTTGCTAAATGAATTATTTCTAGGAAAATGTTTATCCATTAACGCAAGAAATTTATGTCTTAAGTTACTATTAACCAATAGGTTGATTGGCAGTGTAACAAATGATTTTCCTATTTCTATTTCTTTTCTGGTTTTTATTATGGTCTTTTATATAATTAATGTAAGGGCATTTATAGCCACTATTCTTTAGGGCTTTATTATAAAATTTACTGTGTTAGAATATTTTTTCATTAGCAGAATTTATACTTAATATTTTTTTCAATAGATGAAGGTATATTCTTTATTATAGATGGGGGAAGATTTGACTTCGTGTGCATATATAAAGGATTAGTATTAGGAGGCATACTGGAGTAATAGGTATTGGCTCAGATTGAGGAATTGGAGTTGAGTTCGAATTCCATGCGAATCAATTATATTTACTTCCGTGCTAATATCCTTGTATGAATCCTTTTCTTCAGATATGTGGAAGTAGCAGGACAGAGCAGGTTTGAGAGCAGCTGGTCCTCCGCAGAAAGAAATGGCAACCAACTGTGGGAAAAAAAATCTGCCACGTCAGATCGAAAGATCATCTAAGCGTGTATCACGTATGGCGCATAACTGAATGATTTTTTTTTTTTATAATGTTGGTATATATATATATATATATATATATATACAGATACAGAATCCTTAAAATCCATTCAGGTGATATTTAAATTCGTGGACTCAGAAGTCCATCTTTTTTTTGGTTTGAAGAGAGGGACTTCTGAAACCACAAAATAAAATATCGCCTGAATGGATTTTTAAGGATTCTGTATTCAATATTATTTTTGTTCTGTTTTTTTTACGTTGAGCTCTCTTTGGATTCATATCTTCCTTGAATTATTAAGTGATATATATATATATATATATATATATATATATATATATATATATATATATATATATATATATATATACTCGACTCCCGTCAAATTCGAAGTATGAGGGTCAAGCAGATCAGTTTCGAGGAGCCCGGCAGCTGTACCTGAGATTTAATTATGGTGAAGGCTTCGTGCAGAACCATCCACACTCTTTGAAGGACCGAATACAGAGACCTGGTACACAACGTGCCACAAAGTCTCCAAACGACCCTCCGCAAGTTTTGAATTCAGAGTTGTCCTTCTCCTAGACCAGTTGCCATCCAAGGCTATAGAACCCTGTTCTGCTATTTACTCTGGAGGGAGAAGGGGATTCACACTTTTATTAACACGTAAGTGAATGTAATGGATTCGATTGTAATTCGAACTCGGCTCTCTAATTCCTCAATCCAAGCCGTGCCTCCTATCTCTTTTTCCCTATCGTGCAGATTATCTACGAAACAACGAGATAGGATTTGAATACAGTCTACTTCTAAACACTTCCGGTCAAAACTTCCAACCTATTAAAAGGTATAATTAAAAATTTCATACTAACATCATTTTTCATCTAAAAGAGACATGCCATTACCAAATCATATTCATATACAAATTTTATTACGTAGATGTTATTTTTAATGAAAACTTGTATTTATTTAGAAGTTCCCCTTATTCATGAATTTTTTTTGTTTTGTTACCGGCGTGAATTTTTGAGAAATCTTATCAGAAAAAAATATGCGCGCAACGGCAGGAATCGAACCTGCTTTCCCCTAGGAAATATTATTTCTCAAATATTCAGGCCGCTAGTCGAAAATAAATAAATATACCGTTTAATAAATAAACTTTCTACTCAAATAGGAGTATCCAATAAAATAAAGTTTAATTAATAAAAATCTGCCGGATAAATAAAAAAAAATCCATCCGTTCCATTTCACACACAGACTATATATATATATATATATATATATATATATATATATATATATATATATATATATATATATATATATATATATATATATATATAAATATAACCCTGAGGTCAATATCAAGCGGCGACAGTCTGCTCCATGCTGGAACCCATAGCATGAAGACTGCATTCAAGCATGGTAAAGGCTGTAGCCGCTCGAGGTTGGCCTCAATATTCAATTTTATATTTACATGTGTTCTATCAAATAACAGCAAAATACAACACAACTATGAAATTTGAAATTTAAGGATCAGGTCACGTTTAGTGGCAGGATAAATCTTTTGTACAACAAATGAAGTGACAATTAGAGTGATAAAATTTAAATGATTCCTGCATTTCGTAGGACATTGTGTTCGGTTCTTCATCGCATGCGTATGAGTTATCCTAACACATTCTTTGTCTGTTTTCCCAGTTAAAATTTATAACTGCACTGTAAACAACACACTGTCAGATACAAGAGAAGAACAACTAAATATAGACATCCACTTTCCTATCATGTAAAGTAGTTACTTTCCGACATCCTAGTATCGTGGATCTCTACACAAGTTCAAAAAGTTTTGAATAACTGCATTTATTTATCTGATCTTATCTAATATTCTTTTTCAAAGTCTTTCTCAATCGTAGATACGGACAACTGCCACAGTTCCCTTTCTTGTAGAAAGAGTAATACTATTAAAAAGTCAAAATTGTTCGAATTTGCACAAGGTCAACTCTTAATCATCAGGTGAAAACAGGATGCTAATTATTGGATATAGAATGACACTTCTTTGCAAATTCTAGATATATTTTCTGTGCAGCTTGGAATCAAAACTTAACGTAGACGCGGGTGCTGTAAAATTCATGGCTTATACGTTCATTTGTATTTCGTTGTGCTTCGATATTATAATAGTAGCCAATCATTAATTATCTTTTCAAACTGGTTAGTTATCTTTCTCAAACCCATTTAAAAGAAACTAAACTTCAATCTCTGCAAATATGATGGTGAGTACATATCGAAAATAATGGGGTATGTACTTATTCATTGGTATTTGTTTTCTGACTATCGTCAAAGTGTAGCATCTATTACCCTTACACTATTATATTTTCATATTAGCACCTAGAAAGCGGTGCAGAACATATTTCTTGCCAAATCTCAGTCTGGCACTATAGGAAGTCGTGTTTCTTACATTACATCGTTCCTTATACCTTCAAAATTTCATTAACTTTTAAGGTAATCTAAAACATGTATTACAGTGGTTGCACGAACAGTGTTATTACACATATATGAGTTACTTATCACCAATTCTGCCCCATCTATCGTGGTGGTTAAGTGAAGATTTGCATTAGTATACTAATCATAAGAGAATATTATTTAAAACAAAACATTCCTGTTGTATTTTTACTTAGTAAATTTTTCATTGAAAGTTTTGCAGTAATGGTCTGATGTAATGGACTTGACTTATACAAGTTAAGCTGTTGCAGGCCACGTCGGTGACATTTTGATTGTGTTGGAATCACTTTGGATCTTTAAATTCGTTCAGGTCTAGTCAGTTTGTGAATCCATTGGCACGAATATTTGCATTCCATCACAGGTTACTATTTGGTCTGGAAAGATAACGTCACTTTTCCTAAAGGGGAACATATAAATTTCGAAACGAGGATTTTTAATGCTTTTGCTTCAGTGGGAACTACACTCACTTGTCAAGGCTTTTCGATTTTCCAATTTACTTGAGCAGCTCTGAAATTGTACAGAGAGAGAGATATTCCATAACAGAGAGTCATTTCTGAAAGAGCTAATAAAAGGTTTGCCTCACTTTCCTCTTCAGTGAATAACAAGAAAAGCAAAAAGATTCCCTCTATTCCATACATCTTCTTCGCCCGTGTCAACCAATCAGACTTTCCGATATATACGGAAGTAATTCTGTCATTCTAAACTTGATATAAATGTTAAAGTTTTTAAAAATTATTTTGCCTTCCACTTATGTAATTTTTGTGTTTTATTGGCGGAAAATTTTAATTACTCATTCAGGGAATTTTATCAAAATCAATAATATCCCCCAAAATTAAATTAAGCTAATTTAAAGTTTTATATTTTATTATATTAGGTTATATCCTACCGACGGAAGATGTTCAAAATTCGTTGGACCAGGTAAAAACTTTGATTTAAACTATGAGATTGTCCTCACAATCCGGTACCAAGAAATGATAATAAAAAATAAAAATAAATATATTGCAAATTGCGGATTTTAACATATTTTCTTTTAAACAGCATCAACCGATGCAAGGCATTAAACCACTAAGATACAGAATGTGGAAGAATTAGAAACAGAAATATTAATAATGAGCGGGAGGATGAAAAAGTAATTAAGAGGACAATTGATAGCAATTGGCATTGCATTTAAATTTGTGCAGATTAAATTTAGATGAAGAGCATAGAACTGGAAAGGTGTTCCACAACTGCAAGAAAAGAAACTGTTACCATAGAATATACCAATATATTTAGCAAGTTCAACAATAAATCAATGAGATCTCAACGCTAGTCTATACTGCACAGTACAATATTTATTTGGAAAATTTATTTTAATGGTGCACCAGGCCAAAAGTGGGAATGTGGAAAGGATGGTATTCTTCAGTTTATCATTAAACTTAGATAGCCTCAATCACTGACCGAAACATACCACAATATTCCTTACACACAAAAAAAAAACACGTTCTTACTTACTATTCTTACTACATCCAGCATAATACCTCATAATGTCGATGAAGTCAGAAGTAGCCATCATATGTAAAGTTCTTGTGTCGGGCGGCGGGTAAACAAGAATTTAAATATCTAAACCCCTAATGTGCATTTACAATATTTAATAATCACTTTACAAGTAACGAAATAAAATAATGTTAGTATTAAATAACACGAGAATCCTTAAACGTGATAGAAAACATCAGTTAACTGGACGAAATTAATGCGGGACATTAATAATCTAAAACACTTATTCGTCCAATCTCTAAGTCAAACACGCACTCAAACACAACAACTTATACTAAAATCTCACCAAAAATTTTGAAAGACTTCCTGCATTCAGTTGAGAACTGATATCTATGGTTACCTAAATGAGTGGGGAGGGGAATTAAACTAAAGGAAGTGGTGGGCAAAATAAAAGGGGTCAAATAATCATATATCACCAAGTTAACACTGAAGGAAGAAACTAAAGACTAATTTCGGGTGTTGTTGCCAGTGTTCAATCCAGTTTGAGAAATATCTTAATGCCTAAGTGGCACTCTTAATCGGCCCTTCTTACTCGACTTACCTATATTTTGCCAAATTCATATGTATGGAACAGATGCTTTTCCGTCCTAACCTTGGCTTTAAGTTAATGTTTAAAGGACAAAGGAGCGATGAAGTCCTTATGACGTTTCCTACAAATCAAGACTTTCATAACGCAGAGCTAGCAAAAGAACACTTAGTGTTCAACCTTTGTCAACGACCATACCACATTGCTACATACAGAACTGTTCACGAGAAAGAAAAAACTTTCTCGTAACATATTAACCATGATGCCTTCAATAAACTTGCCCAACGTAACTATGAGCCTCCAATGAATGAAGGTGCGATTCAAGGTCAAGGTCGTTACATCACAGCGAACGCAGTTTGGAGATTTTTCTAAGCAAGCCGAGCAAAGTCTTTTGTAGACCCAGATGGCCCTACAAATCCCCAGCCAGGTGAGTGATGCCTCATCATAATTAAGACATTTCAACCTGGGTGTTCAAGGCTATATTGAGTGAAACTCCTGCTTCATAAGACCGAGCTCGTCTATCAGATCATCGTGTACGGATCACCCTAAGTATTAAGTGATATAATTCCCTCCGAGATAACGTCAGGACGTTGGAGAGGCCACTCGTTGCTCTAAATGTTGTTTCAGAGCTTCTCAATATTCACGATAGAAGGAGCACTCACCTTGGGTAAATGTGGGTTCTACTTCTCGCATGGGTGTACACTTCGCAGGAGTGTGAGTTTTTACGGGCGTCTTCCTTCAAGAATTCGCCCTCGTCGGTGCTCGCTTTTGCTTTTGTTATTGTTATTGCTTTAATTATATTTTCCTTTGCATAATAAAGATATAGCGTTATTTATAACTCTTTTTCCAGCAGCGATTTCTCATTATCATTGCATGAAATCAAATGATAATTATTTCCCACGCATCTTATGAACACACTGTCACTTTTTAATAAAGTCTGGCAGGGATTTGCTAATTGTTGGTAAATATAAGATACAGATAAGATTCACACACAAACGCCCCCCCATATATATATATATATATATATATATATATATATATATATATATATATATATATAATGAAGAAATTTGCTCTTAACAGTAATTGAACATTGAACCTCGATTAACTTAAACTTTTACACTAGTAGAATGAGACCCACAGTCCTTCTCGTGTGGGAGGCTGTAGACAAACAAATAGCCCAAGAGATAATATTAACCAATTCTTGTGACCACTATTATGCAGAGATTAGTGTAAACCCTCGAAATGTGGTTCGGTCTTTATTACACATCATTGAATTTCTTGTTACTATGCTTATAGTTCGATTGTAAATTAGCAAAAACAAAAACACTTAACTCGGCAAAAAATACATGTAAACTGTTTTCAGTAAAGTGCTTTTTACAGACAAATCAAGGATCACACTCGATGGGCCCGATGTATTGGGTTTGCAAGCAACATGACTCAACAAAAATTTTAATTTAATGTACCCAGAACAATGTTTACGGATATATTCCCATTAAAATATATCACTGTACGGAAGACTCAGTTGTATCTACATAACAATTTGTTATACATGTAGATTTAGTGAAACCCAAAGATATCAGTAAAATTTTGTATGTACAGGAGAAGTTTGTCAGAAGCTTAAGTTAAAACGTAGAA
>OZ010582.1:9132773-9135273 GCA_963932145.1 Acanthosepion lycidas
ATTGGGTTTGCTTAAGTATTTGTTTTAATTTTACATTATGCTGTGCTATCTGTTGCACAAGTTTTCTAGTGCAGCTATAGCTAATTTCAATATTGTCCTTATTGTGGATTTTGTTCAGTAAAGTGACCGATATTTTGGTAAAACAAGTAAACTTTAAGTTGGCCTTCAAACTTCTAACCTGAACAAAATAAACTATGACATCTCCACAAATATTCTTAAATGTCTATAATTGATAACAAAAACTATTGGCTATATCAACGGCTTCCCGTACTTAAAACTTCTTGTTTTCACTCTCGCGTGGTCATGTGTGACGTCACACGAGTTTGTCATTTCTTTGAAAAATTTAATGCAAGAAAAACAGACAATCATTATTGTTTTGTTCGTGTATTGTTTAATATATTGAAATTTAATTGTCATCTTTGATAATGGCTTATATAAGCCGAAAGTTTAGATAGGATTAAAACATGTATCGATATGGTGATTTCCTTTCGACCTTCAATGATAATGTTATTAAGCTTATCAGACAATATGAAAGGAATTTACACACACGCTTATATATATATATATATATATATATATATATATATATATATATATATATATATATATATATATATATATAATATATATATATAGATATATAGATAATATTAGTGGTTCATACACACACATATTATATATATATATATATATATATATATATATATATATATATATATATATATAAGTTATGAAGAACTTGGTAAACCGAAATGGTAAATCCAAGGAGGATGAAATCCAGAGAGTTCAATGCGGTAACAGAGCTAATATTTAATGAAAAACAGACCAATTTAAATTACCATTACAATAATTTATTTCACCAAAATCCTTTTTAAAGGACTCCGGTTCATCAGGTAACACTTCCAACAACGAAATGAGAGGAAAAAAAAGTGGTTAGAAATTGATGTGTAGTGTAATTTTTGTAATTAAATACTTTATATTGTCTATTTAACTACAACTCTCAACCCCCCTGTTTAAATACAGAAATTACACTACCCATCAATTTCTAACCACTTTTTTCCCTCTCTTTTCTTTGTTGGAAGTGTTACCCGATATAATTTATATCGTTCAAATTCACAAGTTCAAAAGGCGAAGAATTATGACAATGATAAAACTGTATTTTTGAATCATTTAAGTTTGAATTTCGATTCAAAAATAAACAATATATCTAGGGGTAACTCTCGATTATTTCATTAACAGAAGATAATCTAATTATACCGATTAGCATAAACTAAGACCCAAGTTATATAAAATATAGGGGTGCAAATATTAAAAAATATGTCGGGACTATGTGTCTGGTGTACTTATAAAGGTGAAATACACACACACGTTATAAATTCATCGAGTACATTAATATTTGGATTGTATGTGTCTATAGGTATATGAAAATGATAATAATGATGGGTTCTAAGAATATTAAAAGTAGTTGCAGATTATATTAATATTCGTAAAATCTATTTTGAATCTCTTTTAATGGGGATCAATGTGTTTGAGCAAGTGCTTCGATTTATGGATATGTAGTCATTGATTCGGACATGGGGTGTAGCAATTTAGCATTATTCACATTTTTTTAATATAATAAGCTTCTCCAACGAACACAAGTTACAACAGCCTACCTTTCCATTGCATGCATTAGCTTTCTCGATTATCGCTCAGCTAATGATTGGGCTATTATGATTGTTTTTAATCGCCAAACCTACTTTGAAACAGTTGTGTAGATTTTGTATTTGATATTGCTAAGTGTCATTTTGAGGTGGTAAAAAACGATTTCCCGCTGTTCTCCGTGGATCAAAAGTAATATTTAACATTTACCATCATCGTCTGAGTTGTATATGATGACTTCGGTCATACACTGGCCGTTATTGGGAAGGTTACGTTTTTAAGGTAGTACCATAGGCTTTATAATTATTATTGTTAAATTTTGTTTGGGAGCTTGATTACAATATTATTGTTATGTTGGAATATATAATTATCTATGATTTTTGTACAGCTGAAGCCTAGCTTAATGTTATTTTTGTTGAAAATCTTTTCTAGTGTTAAAGAATGTTTAAAGTGTTTGTGAATTAAATTCAGGAAAATTCTACGTACATTGATTTTGACATTTCTGTGGTACGGATTGTTGAAACATGTTACATTTAAGTTCTGTTAGCTTATTTTATTGTTGAAAACTTCTTTGTTACTGGAGTTGGTCGGTAATATATATTGTACCGATTTGTGCAAATTTTCAAATGTTCTTATATAGTGGGTGGATCTTCTGTCGACGTATCATAAACTAAGCTTTACCACCAGTACAAACGCTAAAGTGATCAATTTCCTACACGTTATATTTTGCCTGAGTAAAGGCATGTACAAACAAATACACTAAAAATTTATACAAACACTTATACGCCGACAGAAGTTTCACCCACCATAACAGGATATTTGACAATATGCATGTATAAATATATACAAAATTACTAAC
>OZ010582.1:9145273-9150273 GCA_963932145.1 Acanthosepion lycidas
CTGACGAAGATTTTGATCTAAAAATGCCACTTTAATTAAAAGTGAAAGTAAATTAATTAGGCGAAAATATATAGAAAGTGCTTTAAATGCTAGATCACCTACTATAGGTTTACGTCAATGTCCTTAAAATTTTTCACCTTTCTTGATAGATATTTTATCATCCCAATGAGGGATAACTAATAAGAAATATGATGAAAGAATAAACAAAATGAAAAACAACCTAAATGATATCAGCTAAACTATATACCCAAACATATATTTCCTTCGTTAACATGTTTACTCAGATTACTGCAATCATCAGTTTCGTTACTGTTGAATTGTTAAAGAATTAACCGCGTTTTAGGAAAAACAGTTTCATTTTGTCATAAATTTTCTTAAAACATCTCCAATAATACTTTAACATCAAGTGATCAGAACAGTGAGTGGAGAACATGGAGAGAGGAAGTAACAGGAGATAACTGACAACTGACATACATTAAACATGGCACGTGGAACTAGAACAGTCTACACCAGTGAGCGAACTAAAGGTTTCAATTCGACATTCCAAGTACCTGTAAAAGGCCGGAGCGTACAACGGCCGAAACGTTGCAACAAATATGGCGACAAAAATGAGGACAATAATCCGAATAATGTAAATAATGAATAATTCCAGGGCTTATTTGTCAGAAGCAACCCAACAGTAACATTTTTTATTGAAGCTAGATAATCACACACACACACACACACACACACACACACACACACACATATATATATATATATATATATATATATATATATATATATATATATATATATATATGCATATATGCATAAATCAAACATTAAAACAGAAGCAGGTTATAACATAAATATATTATAAAATCACTACAAAAATAGACATTTTACTTCAACACTTGTGCCTAGTCAAGTGACGAGTTTTAAGTGTTCAAAACCAAACATACTTTGGTCTCCTCTTAATGAGGAGTTTCATTTGGTTTTAATCACTTAAAATTCTTTATTTGGCAATCAACACCACTTGACAAGACAACAGAAATGTTGAAACAAAATGTTTATTTTTATAGTGATGCATAATATAACTTATATTATAACAATAATACACTTGAATATACATATACATATATATATATATATATATATATATATATATATATATATATATATATATATATATATATCTTTCAATTTATCTGTATCTATCACAGGAGATATTTCATATATTTATCTTTTATTTTTGACTTTCTTTTCTCTTTCAGTTTCTGCTATCATATTTACTCCATCATGTTCGTGTTTCCAATTCTCAGTGGGGTTTGGGGCAAATTGGTTTGTCTGCTGGGTGAGTATTGGGGTTACACCTATCCTTAGTGACAGGCAAACTGGCTGTCAATATCTTTTATTAATCACCGATGAAAGATGATGAGAAAGATTGGATAAAAAATGTATTTTAAAAATGTAGGTCAGCTCTGTCCGTGCGGGAGTAAACGGTCATAAGATCCTCCAGGGGACGGACAAGTGACCTTAAGACATTGTGGCAGATATTGGAGGCGAAGCAGTTGTCCAGTCTTCAATAGATAGATTGTTAGATAAATATGAATAGACTAAATATATACATATATAAATACATATATATATTTATATATGTATATATTTAGTCTATTCATATTTATCTAACAATATATATATATATATATATATATATACATATATATATATATATATATATATATATATATATATATATATATATATATACATATATTTTGAACAATAAGAATTAAAAAATTAAAATCCTCAGACACACTGGGTTGTAGATTAATATTCTTTCGTTTTTTTATTATTATTCCATTTAGATTCCTCGACTAGTTTCGACCAAAATGGCCATCATCGGGAGGAGAAATATTTCTGCTTGCTGCTGGCACTAAACTACAGAAATGAATCTGTATATATATATATATATATATATATATATATATATATATATATATATATATATATATATACATATATACGTATATATATATATATATATATACATATATACATATATATATATATATATATATACATATATACATATATATATATACATATATATATATTTATATATATATATATACACATATATATATATATATATATATATATATATATATATTAACGGGTTACACAAATAGGAGAACATTATCATGAGATATTACTATTTCAATAAAAGATACAAGATATTAATTCTATTTTGTATTAATAATATTAAAATAATGAATAACATTGCAAAACGCATAAATTATTACATAATGGCTAATGAAATCAAAAAGTAAAATTTATATTTAAATTTTCACCTGAAACAAGAATAGTGGTCACAGATAGAATACAAATTTCTCACTTAGCTGATTGATGTTATATTCGGTACCTGTATTTTGGAATCTCGTAGACGACACTTTGTGTAATTATTCGGCCGACTCGTCTGGAGATATCAGAAAATATTTTCGAATGATCTTATATTAATTAATTTTATAATAAGTTAAGAAATATAATTCATGCATTTTTAGGTTGATTTTTATGTTGAATTTTTCTTCTTTCTGTTTGTGTGTGCGTCTGCGCGTTCGCGCGCTTATGCGTATATGCATGCACATGTATAGAATATCGTGGTTATTTCTTCTTTACAAAATTTAATTCTCTGTTCATATGCTCTCGTTTTAACTTTTCATTCATTCATTTATCTTTCGGCTCTGAGTGTCAAATGTAATATATTTGAAGTTATTTCTGGTGTCAATGACAACGTAAAATTGGGTTAATATTCCAGAAAATTCTGTGCTTTTCGAAACCTTTTCAAATTGTAGGTGTATTTCGTTTTAGTTCGATTTATTAATCCTTTTTTTCGTATTTTTCTTTAGTAGTTAATTGTTTGTATTTTACTGAGATTCGTGATATCCTCTTTGGGTTTTCATTACATAAGTCTATACCTAATACTGTATTATAAGTGGCGAGGTTTATTGTATTGTCTTAACCGTTATTGGGTAGGCGGTAACGGTTATTTTTCAAGTCATTCTCGAAGCAATAGTGATAGGAATAATTGTGGATCCGAATGCAGGTATTGTGTGGTATTTTATTGGTTTATTTGTTATATTTCACACATAATTTAACTTGCTAATTCGATTTCAACCAGAAAATACACCATCTACAGAAACATTTATCTGTGAATAATTCCCATTTCTCTATTTGTTTCTCGCTGCGTTGATGAAGGACACGGTGTGTTCAAAACTTCTGAAATTAAGAGACGTTTCCCTGTTTCATTTTTGTCATATTGTCAATAATCAATATATATTAAATGTTTATCGTATCGTATTTACATATTATAAGAAGCATACGGAGAGCAGCCTTCTAATTATATATATATATATATATATATATATATGCGTGTGTGAGAGAGAGAGATATAAAATATAGCTTAAGCTATGCTATATTTATAGGCTAAAGTGCTCAAAATCTGGGATAAAACCTATGTAAATATAAAAGTGGACATTGAAGTCAACACCCAGAGGCGACAGTCTGTTTCATGCTAAATGTAATCGTTTGGTCATGTGGGTTATTTTTTTCCTGAACGTTATACGTATTGTCAATAATCAATATATATTAAATGTTTATCGTATCGTATTTACATATTATAAGAAGCATACGGAGAGCAGCCTTCTAATTATATATATATATATATATATATATATATATATATATATATATATATATATATGCGTGTGTGAGAGAGAGAGATATAAAATATAGCTTAAGCTATGCTATATTTATAGGCTAAAGTGCTCAAAATCTGGGATAAAACCTATGTAAATATAAAAGTGGACATTGAAGTCAACACCCAGAGGCGACAGTCTGTTTCATGGTAAATGTAATCGTTTGGTCATGTGGGTTATTTTTTTCCTGAACGTTATACGTATTGTCAATAATCAATATATATTAAATGTTTATCGTATCGTATTTACATATTATAAGAAGCATACGGAGAGCAGCCTTCTAATTATATATATATATATATATATATATATATATATATATATATATATATATATATATATATATATATATATATGCGTGTGTGAGAGAGAGAGATATAAAATATAGCTTAAGCTATGCTATATTTATAGGCTAAAGTGCTCAAAATCTGGGATAAAACCTATGTAAATATAAAAGTGGACATTGAAGTCAACACCCAGAGGCGACAGTCTGTTTCATGGTAAATGTAATCGTTTGGTCATGTGGGTCATTTTTTTCCTGAACGTTATACGTATTGTCAATAATCAATATATATTAAATGTTTATCGTATCGTATTTACATATTATAAGAAGCATACGGAGAGCAGCCTTCTAATTATATATATATATATATATATATATATATATATATATATATATATATATATATATATGCGTGTGTGAGAGAGAGAGATATAAAATATAGCTTAAGCTATGCTATATTTATAGGCTAAAGTGCTCAAAATCTGGGATAAAACCTATGTAAATATAAAAGTGGACATTGAAGTCAACACCCAGAGGCGACAGTCTGTTTCATGGTAAATGTAATCGTTTGGTCATGTGGGTTATTTTTTTCCTGAACGTTATACGTATTGTCAATAATCAATATATATTAAATGTTTATCGTATCGTATTTACATATTATAAGAAGCATACGGAGAGCAGCCTTCTAATTATATATATATATATATATATATATATATATATATATGCGTGTGTGAGAGAGAGAGATATAAAATATAGCTTAAGCTATGCTATATTTATAGGCTAAAGTGCTCAAAATCTGGGATAAAACCTATGTAAATATAAAAGTGGACATTGAAGTCAACACCCAGAGGCGACAGTCTGTTTCATGCTAAATGTAATCGTTTGGTCATGTGGGTTATTTTTTTCCTGAACGTTATACGTATTGTCAATAATCAATATATATTAAATGTTTATCGTATCGTATTTACATATTA
>OZ010582.1:9162773-9165273 GCA_963932145.1 Acanthosepion lycidas
TTTCAAAACTTTATTCGATACAACTGAACACACTACTCGTACGAATACATAAATGCACACCGGCGTGTATAGGTATATTTCTATACAGGTCTTCTTGTCACAGCGCATTTATTAGAGTTTGCAGATTTTTGCCTCAGAGTCTGTCAGCAAAGTTAGGGATATGGTAGGGATATGTTTTTTGACAGAAATCGCTGAAGACATTTTTCGAAATAGATATGTCGGAGCAATTATCCAATCTTAGAAATAGAGATTCTACAACGACGAGACCAATGACGTAATCATCCGTTAGTTTTCGGTCGGTTCTTTGACTCCCTTCTTCCAACTTTCCAACCTCAACATTAGTTTTGGACATTCACCTTCTCTTTCCTCTCGTCATTTCTATATCTTTCCCCACAAAAAGTCTTTCCCCAAACTCTCTCTCCCTCACTAACCTAAACCTCTGACCCACCGACCTCACGTTTTCTTGATTCCTGCCGTCTGGTGAAGATATATAAGCATATTTCCAATCTAGCGGACATTGTGTGCCTCGCACACGTAATCTGACTTATATGAACTGGTCCCTAGACACCTGTCGTAGCGCAGTAGCTAACATGATCACAATGCATATCAATTTCTGCGTTCTATCCACATTTAGTGCTCTCCAGCAGTGGAATTTGCCAGTCCAGAAAATAGCAAATATTTTTGCGTTGCAGGCTGAGATTTTCGGGAAATATTTGGGATTGTGAACATAACCTGCACAAATATGCCAAAAAGTAATATAGTTTCATATATACGACTAAAGCTATATATATATATATATATATATATATATATATATATATATATATATATATATATATATATATTATATATATATAATGTGTGTGTGTGTGTATGTAGTTAGGTGGGTGAGTGTTCGTGTGTATGTATTGTTTATGCATCGGTTACATAAGTTGAATTGGTTATAGCTTATATATATATATATATATATATATATATATATATATATATATATATATATATATATATATATATATATATATATATATATATATATATATATATATATATATATATATATATATATATATATATATATATAAGCAGGTTTTAAAGAAAGTCTGCCGTGGATGCACTGTGGAAAGAAAAGTGCTGAACATCATATGAAATGGCATTTTTTTCTAAATGACGAATCACCCTTCAGGTGTACAAACTTCGACCACTATTATAAGTTTTATTGCTTTCACGCAATCGTCAGGTTATAGGGGATGCAGGTTCGAATCCTACCGGTGGACGTATATTTTTCTGCCAATATCTCTCGAATATTCAGACGGGTAGATGAATAAAAATACTGTTTAATAAAGGAACATAGCTACACGACAATGTGTAGCCATCAAATATACCTTTTATACATAATAAATTAACGAACGATTTTTTATATATAGTGTTCAATATTAAAAATATTACATTACTATTAAATATGAAGTATTAATGACATTAAAATTTAGCTAACTGCAAATATAAAGTACTTTGTAAGTTATTGCTTCCCTGACTCCGACGTTTCTTGGTGTCAAACCTTCTTCAGCGGTTCTGTATTTAAATGGGTATATTTACAATTTTTTTCCGTTTGTTTCCGTTTGTTTCCGCGTCTTTCTTAATCCGTTTCGTACACGCGATCGTTAATTTTACGTTATTTTACATGTACAAGTTCATGGATTTCTGATTTTGTTTATGCCCTATATTTGCACTCCTCATTATGCTTTTATAGTGTAGAAGTGTTGTAAATTTTACTTCGAAATTAGAATTGTTTTATATATTATTTGTATTCAAGTAGCTGTGGTTTGTTATAATATTAATTTAGTTTTACATATATTTATTAATCTGAATTACTAATTAAATTATATTTTATGCTGCATTTGAAGTAGTATTTTATATTATTATTAAAATAATGAAGTAAATATTTGTTAACATGTCGACATATTCACAAATATTTACTTATTCAGTATAGGTCATGTAGTGTCAGTTACTTTAATTCCGTTAAAACTAATTTCTAAATATGTATGTTAAATAACAAATGACTCAAAACTAAAGTCAGATTTCCGATTGGGAGGGTCTGGTATTTATGATTTGGAGGATTAGTTATTAAATAAATTTAAGATGTTCCTGCCAATATTAAAATCCTGTATTATTTACTTTTTTTTCTTTTTCTTTTTGGTTTTTAATTGTGAAAGCTTCGAGAATTTGTAAGCGTTTTTTGCAATTCTTTTTGTAGAAGATTTTGGTACTTTTGATTAGGATTTTTTTTATTCCGGAGGATTTGAATGTGTTACTAGTGGAACTATGTTGATATAAGGTTATTTTAATGACAGTGGTGTGATTAGGATGATATGTAAGACGACGTGAGAGAGTTGTGGTTGTGTGTCCGATATATGTGCTCGAGTTATTATACGAGAAACACTTTTATTTTTCTGTAGATATAACCGGGTTGATAATCGCTTATCATTTCTGTTACTTCATGAAA
>OZ010582.1:9167773-9172773 GCA_963932145.1 Acanthosepion lycidas
GTTGGTGATTCAAGGTAGCGATTTAATTTGAAATCGGGTGCATTTATTTGCGCACATGTGCACATGTGCCAGAAATATAGATGCCAAGACAAAGACACAAATGTAATAAAGTGCACATCTGACTTGCATTTGCATCAAAGAGCGACTCGATAATTTATTTCTACTGTCGTGCAAAGCATAAATGCTGGTGAAAAACGATAAAATTGTTACACTCATCATTAAGTGCAAATAAATAAAAGAACAGAATGTGGAATGCTGATTTTCAAAACTAGCAACAAAGATTTATACGTTTTAAATCTTCACGCAAACATGTGCCAGGATAAGTAAAATTATAATTTCGGTTTTGTATTTCATTTACTACTTTTTCTTTGCTTTTAACTTTCTTCTTATTTTGATATTTATTTTATTTTATCTTTGTTCTAATCTAGTCTTTAATTTATCTTAATAATAAAAATGATTGAAGATCTGTAACCAAAAGTTCAAATTTTAAAAACTCTAAAAAAAAAATAATTATTGGAGTAAAAATGCCGAGATCTTTCAACAATTAAAAACTTGGGCACTCGCTGAGAAAAGAGCTATAATTACAATTTCAAAAGTATATGTAAAAAAATTGGAGCTCATTTTCCTCTAGTAGCATTGAAGGCAATTTCCTATTTTTCTACCTATAACAACATTTTGACTACAAAAAACTAAACTATTAATACCTACAAATTAAAACTAATAATATTACTTTAACTATGTTTTAGAACCGTAGAAAATATATAAAATAAACTAATTAATAAAGTAAATTAAGAAATTGAAGAACATGAACTAAAAATAAATTAAATTAAGTGATGGCCAGGGTTTTACAAGTTTGTCATATTTTCATTGTTTTATATTCTTTTATTCCTTCTGTCCTATGACATTTGTTTTTGTTTTTTTTTCATATTTTTTCTTACTCATTTTAAATCTATTGAATGTTTCTTTTTAATTTGCTTTTTTCTTATTTTAATTTATTTTTCTTTTCATTTTCTTTGCTTTTCAATCATTCTTCAATCATTCTTTCAGGTTTTTATTTTTACATTTTTTTTCCAGGTTTCTTTGATTTTTATTCGTTCGTCTTATTCTTTATTCTTTTAAGCGTTTCGTTCATTTTACGATTATTCTTTCATTGATTTATTCTTTTTTACTTTCATATTTTCTTTTACCCTTTCATCTTTCTTTTCCTTTGATTTCCTTCATTATTTTTATTTCCTTTTTGTTTCATTCCCCGTTTTTTTATAAAATTAAAACCCAGGTTTTCAAAAATGAACTAATGTCTTGTCAGTTATAACAGTTAATCACAGCCTCTCATATACTTTCGATTATACTCGAAATTTGGCATATTTTCCCGCCTCCATCTGAGTGTTGAACGAGACATGTTACTTTTAGATTTGGTCGACTGCACATCTAGTAGGGTCACTTGGGCACCATCTGTGACAAAAATGGCACCATGATGCAATTCTATCTGCCAGAAATTAGAAATTTGGAAAAGGCATTCAGTACTGCTTTGTATCCATGCTGAAAGCTCTAATATAAATATTTCAGAGTATTTTGGTGTCAATCTGAGGACATTGTAGAGGATTCGGAAAGAGAAGGATGAGCCTAATGGTGATTCCGATGGTGTTTAGAGTGATCACTAGTGATACTAACGATATACCTCCATTCATCTTCCAACAGTGACTCAAATTCAACTCGGTGCCCTTCACCAAGTGCCTTGAAGTGGGTACTGATGTCATGGAGCAAGAGGTAGGGTGCTGGAAGACCTTATATCTGGCAACAGAACTCTTATCCCTGTCATACAAGCAGGAGACCCTGGTCATGGCTGTCAAACAATTTCAGCGACTACATCATCTCCTACATCCGAACTATTTGGCTACCGAACTCCACAGACTGAAAACCTCCTGATGATTATGTGTAGGGCGCAGTTGAGCGAGAGAACAACAAAACTTCTTATAACAATAAAGATGAACTGAGGGCAAGGATTATTACAGCATTGACTAACTTAATGATGGAAAATGTTCAAAAAGATGAAGATGATTTCTAACTCGTCTGGAGGTCTGGTTAAAGCTATTTACGTTTTTATTGTATAAATGTACTCTTTCGTATTTCAAATTTTTTTGTGTAATTTTGGTAAATATATCTGTTAAAACGAGTTGTCAGCGTTAGTTATTTTCATTTTTGCGTAAATTGTACAATTTATTAATCGCACTTTGTACACGACCTTTCATCTTCTCGGATAATCAGCAATATATGGATGGTTATTCCGTTTAATTTCACCGTTAAATATAACGTTGAGTTTTTTGGTATCTGTTGCTAAAAAGAAGAATAATTGATTACATAACTGATGTGACCTGAGTAAGACGAGAAACTACATCCGACAGCAAGGCGTTTAATCAGGAGTATTTGAGGAGCATGGAACCACCACTTAATTGCTGTTGTTACCAGACCCATCCTGAACCGAGGTTTTAGCACCTGTCATGGTCTCAACTATCGGCAAATAAGTGTCCGCACCCCCCCCCAATGGAGGTCAAAAAACTATGAAAGTATTAGGTCGGTGCAAAAAAATATCGTTTTCTCACATAGTAACGTATGTTAGAAAACGAAATTATTTTTGCACCAACCTAATATAAAAATAGTTTTTAATACCAGCAATACATTTTTTGGGAAAATTATTACCAGCAGTATATTTTTGAAAAATTACGAGCAATACATATTTGGAAAAAAAAAAATTATGAGCAATAAAAATCTTGTCGGGATTAAATAACCCACTGAGGTTGATATGCCGTAAAAACAAAACAAACAAGACTATATAATTGAATTTTGTAACACAATTAACCAGCTGTTAACTTTCAACCAAATCTTAATCTTAACATTGGTTCAGAGCAAAATGATGATGAAATTAAATTAAATTGGTGGAAATCAAATTATTTTTTTCTAAGTTACTTGTGAAATGGCGTATACAGACGTGTATGAATTGAGATTAGAATAGCATATTTTAATGAAGAAAGTAGAAAGCCGACTTATTCATGAGTAATATTTGTATTATGCTATTATTGGCACAAGATAAAAATTGGAAGATAATTACGTTACAGCTGCAGGCAACGAATATGTTCGCAATTTTTAGCGGTAAATGATATAAAATAGTAGTAAACATTAAAAGCTATATCTTTAACTATAACACAGAATTTAACATTTAGTCATCAAATTTTTAAATGTTCTTTCTGTTGTCTACAACTCTTCTTAACGAATGTTTAACGTACAATATATTTGATATATTCTAAGTATGCCTGTCTTAATTGTTATCTAACACCCTTTCAGACTTTATACCTCCCGTCTTCTTCAGGTGTCTGTCTACGTAATCCTAAGTCAAGTATCTTCAACCTGAAATAATTATTCTATCCACGGTTGTATCAAAGTTTCGGTTTGAAATTCCAAAATGGTTACGAATTAGGGAGAAAAACAGGTGATGAAAGCTTGGGGTTGGGTTACAAAGACTAAAACGCATAACTGGACTGCTATACTATTTTAACAGCATGTTATAAATGTTGATATAATACAACCGTTTGCTTTTAATTTCTGCCTGTGCTCAAAACTCAGAGCTTCACGGAACCCCAAAACCCAAAAAATCAAAAGCGTGCTTTAGAAACAAAATAACCTCAACAAATGAACGTAACGTAAAAATTAAAGCAGTGCTTATGGATACAAAACCCTCAATGTTCCCCATATCATAGCATATAATGTAAATAACAATAAGAAGTAACTCCGATTGGAGTATGTTACATAAACAAACAGAAGTTACGCAGTTACGTTACTATGAGTACTATGAATGTTACCTTACTATCTCGCAATTCATTATTAATATTAATTTGGACCTGTGTATCAGATGGATTTAAATTGCCAAAGAAAATGCCATTAGTGCTAGTGTATTAGAAATAAACGAGTTTGAAAAACTGTGCCATATCTTTGTAGCTTCTTTTGAATAATATTTGTTTTTGTTTTTTTTCTGTATGTCAGTCATCTTCTCGAGATACTTATCTATATTTCACTGAAAGTTGCTGCCTTTTTTCGGGCCTAGATAAATAGCCAGTGAAAGTTGGCTTTCTCATATTTGAATAATGGAGCAACGACTTATCTTTACCCAATATTTCACCGACGTTTTCGTGTTGATTTCACACCCTACAGCGAATTTTAATTTTCTTCAAAAGAATTTGCTAATGAATTTTACCCTCATTAAGATATTCGTAATTAGAGACTCGTACTCGCTTCAGTCATTGTTAGTAATTTTCTACAAATACATTTAATCATTCTCTTAAATTCTAACTATTCTGTTACTAGTATATATATATTATCATGACTAGAGTCCGTACCTCTTAACAATTCTCACGAAATGTGTTGCAGGTACCCTTCCCCTGCACCCATATTAAAAGATTAATTCCGGATTTATACTATTTACTCAGGTGCAAATGATATCTTCGTTGCAAGGGAACATTTCCTGCCGATTAACTGCTTCCCTGCAGAGAAAGAAATAGAGAGAAAAAGAAAGAAAGAAAGAGGGATGGGCGCAGAGCAACAATAACAACTATTAACAAAACGAATATAACTCATGGCATGAAAAAAAAAACCAAAAAACACGAAATGAAATCCCAGTTGCTGGAGAAGGTACACGTAAACAATAGCATTTAAGGAATTAGATTAAAGAACATTACTTAATTCCAGGGTTCTCGAATAATTCTGGAAATGAGTTTTCTATTAGTTATTGCAAGATATGGTTATTAGTAAATTGTGATTTGAGACGTGTATCTTTGTGTTTTTTTTTAATCAATAAAATTATTTATCTTATTTTTTTTACTCCTAATGTTAAATAAATCCCGTGTTACAGTAGACATTGTTGAACATCAAATGATCAGATGAATAATGCCTGCTCATTTATCTGGGCTTGAGAAAACTTAAATACTGGAGAAATTTTTGAATATTTAACT
>OZ010582.1:9177773-9297773 GCA_963932145.1 Acanthosepion lycidas
TACCCGAAATTTGTAATGAAGCCAGTGCGTCATCGCTGATGACGGCCACGATTTCATTTTATAAATGTATTTCAAGAATAATCTCAAAATTTTGTCTATGTGGTATAGTTAGTAACAATTTTTGTGTTAAAAATCAAGTGAAAAATCCCAATCATTTACACATATATATATATATATATATATATATATATATATATATATATATATATATATATGTATGTATGTATGTATGTATGTATGTATGTATGTATGTATGTATAAATATAAAAGTGAACATAGAAGTCAACACTTAGAGGCGACAGTATGTTTCATGCTATATGCAATCGTCTGGCCACATATGCTGTTATTTTTCTCGGCTATTTATATATATACGGGTTAGTGGTGCATTGTGGGTATTCTATTATGCCGGTTATTTTACCGGAAGTCGTTTGTTTATTTATTTGGGTCAAATTATATTGCTTGTTTTTAATTTTTATTTTTTTGTTTTTTATTTTATTTATTTATTTATTTATCAACGTAGTAAAAAATTGTTCATATCACTTATTTAACAGTTTTGTTTTGGTTTTAGAATTTAATTAAAGCTATTTGTTCAATTTTGGCCTTGATTGTTGTAGTTCATTCTAACTATTAATTTGGCGGGATATATGTATATATATATATATATATATATATATATATATATATATATATATATATATATATATATATATATATATGTTGTGTGTGTATGTGTATTTGTGTGTGTGTGTGTGATGGGCAATTTTTTGCCATATAATTTTAATTTCGCTCATATGCGTTGTTTGTTTTGGATTTTTTTCGATTGCACAGCATATTAGGTTTAGCTGGGCACCATCTGTGATAAAACGAACACAATGACGCAATTCACTCCGCCCGAAATTTGGAAACAGCATTGTGTACTGCTTGGACTTCGCGTGAGAATTTCAAAAACGAACATTGCAGAGTGATTATGAAGAGACTGCAAAGGATTTGGAAAGAGCAGAATGCGTCTAATATTGATTAAGAAAGTAAGGCAGTCCAGAAAAATCACTCTGATCGTTCTGAGGTGAAAAGTACTCCTACATTTGTTTGTGAAGGTTTCAGGCGCAACACGCATTTGTCTTGAAAACCTATTACTGTCATGGGCCAAGACGGTGGCTGCTGAAAGAATCCTATGTCTGGCTACAGGACTCTGTCCCATGCCACACAACCTTGAGAATCCAGTCGTGGGTGTCAAATAATTTCTGTGACCATATCATACAGTATAGTTGGTCACCTACGAACCCAGACTGCAACCGCCTTGATTGTGTGGGGCTCATTTGAGCGAGAGAGCAATAAACCTCCTTATAACAACAAAGATGAAATGTGAAGTCAAACTTCATGGCAGCATTAAACACCTTAAACATGAAGACCGCCTAGATGACTTATAAGAGATTTCTACGTTGTCTAAAGGCCCTGGTTGTACCTCATAAAGATTTACTATTTAGCATTTCAAGATATATTTGTGTAAATTTGGTAAATATGCCTATTAAAATATGGTGTAGTCTTATTATCACAACTTATCCATCGCACCCTGTTTGTGCATATATATATATATATATATATATATATATATATATATATATATATATATATATATATATGCATTATTTATATATGGAAATATCATTGAATACGACAGCCAAAGTGCTTTTATTCAGTTTTTTTTCTTCTCTGTCGTATTCGATAAAATATGCATGAAAGAATATATATATATGTGTGTGTGTGTGTGTGTTCAATGGATTACTTTCTAGAAATTCTAAACAAAAATGTTTCTTTACATTTCATAACCAACATTACAGACAAAAAATTGCTTTACCAATGGGATCTCCCCTCAGCATACATATATATATATATATGTGTGTGTGTGTGTGTGTGTGTGAGAGTGTGTGTGTGTGTGCCCATACAGGGTGAGAGTGATAATAATAAATGATAATGACATATATATATATATATATATATATATATATATTTCATGAATCATTCATACAAAAAACAAATATAGAAGTTAATGATTTAAATGGCGAGAATACATCTTCACAATTTTAAAAAAATTATTAAGATTGTTTGCGAAGATGTATTCTCGCCATTTAAATCATTACTTTCTATATTTGTTTTTTGTATGAATGATTCATGTAATTATAAATTGAACTGCACCTATACTTGAAATATATATATATATATATATATATATATATATATATATATATATATATTAATGAATATAACGTATATGTAAAGGAAGAAAAAGAATCTAAAATATGAGATGGGGGAAAATAACCAAAAATATAAAATTAGAAAAAGGAGTGAATGAAAAATCAAATGAACGAAGTCGTCGGAATGAAGTCAGAGTGGAAGGAAATAAATGGTGGTATGATAATATTAAAGAGCTCGTGTGAGTCGCTCTTCAAGAGTAACGATTGGGGCAAGTGATTAACGGTTAAATGTCCACTGCCTTAAACCATGGAACTTGTCTAAAGACGCGACTGACCTCATCATTAGCGTCTAATCATTGGGCCTTGAGGCAAAGGAAATAGTTTGTCTGAGCTATTGTCACCTTTTTAAATGAACGGTCAAATTAATGGACATGGAAATTCATCGGTCAATCAATCGATACATCAAGATCGGAATGTCAGGCTTTCATTTTAAGATTAGCATCTTCTTTCCGTGGCTCCATTGCAGATTTCTGGATTAACATCAATTAAACTTGAGTTGGGTTTGATTGTAAATATTTAAGACGTAAATGAGATTTTTGGTATAAAAATAAATATAGTATTTTATTAATATAGTGTTAATAATTAAATTAAAACGAAACTTAGAAATAATGTGTACAATATCATAGCACTGATAAGCTTGGGAGTATGTTGAAACTTGACTAATGCATGGAATAATAATGCAACACAAAATGTACTTAGAACAAAAGGTATTGAAACAAGAAAGTGTACACAATATTTACATATAGTCTTTTGTATATTCCCGGGAAGACTCTTCCTGGAGAATGTGTTGACTGAGTCGCAGTCGGGCAGAGTCTCTGGTTTAATCTCCTCGATTCCTCCCCGGTACGAACCATATTTATATGGTCGGTACTCCACTATGCAAATTATGTGGATCCTACCACAACAGAGTATTACATTATTTTATAGGTATTTAAATTAAGAAATAATCTTCAATTTTTATAATAAAAAGAAGAATGCTGTTGATATATATATATATATATATATATATATATATATATATATATATATATATATATATATATATATATATATATATGTGTGTGTGTGTGTGTGTGTGTATGTATGTATTGCTCAATATATAAATATATTGAGTTTTATTCATGTATCTATATTTTTAATATTTTATATTAAAAAGTCATACTTGCATTATCCTTCCCACTTACAGATATGATATTATTATTATTATTATTGTTATTATTATTATTTTATTTCCTTTGATTTTTTTTCTGTACACATTTCTTTCCGGGTCCCGACCAGAGAGCTAAGGTTAGAAATGGAATCATGACATTTTCCACTGACAAAAATAAATTAAAAAAATCACGAAAAAAAAATCAAACGAATATATTTTACATAGATAAAGCCGCATAGAAGTTGTTGCCTGTATTCGTAAGAACAATTTTTTATATTTCTTGAAGGCATGGGCATTCATCAATTAGTCTAGCGGAACCTTTTTGCAGCAAATCCGAGGGTTTCAACTACAACAGGGATTGTTGATGTTCCCGTGTGCCTCATATTTGAGATTTAGATTTCAAGGTCCTTGTATTTTGATAGCTTTTTGAAGATCATTATTATTATTATTATTATTATTATTATTATTATTATTATTAATGTATATATATATATATATATATATGTGTGTGTGTGTGTGTGTGTGTTTGCGTGTGTGTCTATATGCATACATGTATGTATATATACATTGCTCTGTATACAAATGCACTGAAGTCTCTCCTTGTATCTATCCTTTTAATATTTCATATTAAAAATACCTGTAAATATGTATATAAGGTTAATGGATTTGTTACAAGTCAGATTTTATTATTAAAACAACCCCTGTGCATATATATTTAGAAATAATTAATATAATGTCGCTGAAATGTGTAATTTGTTATCAAAATAACCTGTGTAAATACGAATTATTCTGCATTTGATATTTCTTTCTTATAATCTATATCTTTCTTCAATATGTCAGGTATTGAATTTGTTACATGTTCTGTTATTTTGATTTAAACTATAATTACAGGTGCGTGTCATGTTTCCAAGAAAACTTTGTTTGAATACAGATTTATCTTATGATAAAGTAATAAGAATATAAGTTTAATAATGGACAATGCCTTCTATTGAATAATAATCTGCATTGTTTTATACCAGATTTACAGAGAAAAACATAAATTCCATTATAAAGCAAAAGTAACATTTGGGAAATAATTTGTTATCCAACCTTATTTATTATTGTTATAAACGTTATTTTTAGTGGTTACGCGTGTTTCAATTGCTGTTCCTGCTTTCATTTTATTAAACAGTGAAAACCGACCTAAATTTAAAAATCCTGATAAAGAAAAATTGTGCCCCCGAGATAAATCGAATATACATTCATTTTCCATCAGCGAAACTCTTCTTTAAACAAAGTGCCCCTCCACAAATTAGGTGGCTTATTAGTCTCACTGTTTCATTGTAAGAATTTACAAAAAAAATGTGTTAGGATCGCAAACAAGTGTCTTCACAAAAAATAACCTATATAGCAATAAGAAATAATGGCGGATATAAAATCCTTTCAAAATAAATTACTGTCTTTTACGTTTCGTCATCGAAACTGAAATAGGCAGATATAGATTCGCACATATTCGTCAATAGGTTTATTCAAAACTTGTCCTTTTGGACGGGCTCCGTGGCTGAACTAATAGAGGCATTCTTTAGGTAAAACTGTCGTTTCGCTTATGGAAAAACAGTTCCATGTTTCAGTTCCTGGCGAGGGCGCAATATTTATTTCGCAGGGCATCTCAAATTAGACCAGTTGTTAATTTCACTGTTTAATAAAGGAAATTTAATATTTACAGTAATATATATATATATATATATATATATATATATATATATGTGTGTGTGTGTGTGCGTATATATATATATATATATATATGTAATGAGATGAATAATCACTATGGTAACACGTCAGCATTAACAACATGTTTATCAGAAACATTTACTGTATTCCGATTCTCAACTTCTGAAAGAATGTATGTACTTGTATATGTATGAGTGAATATATATGAGTGTACATATATGTCTATGTAGATATGCATGTATGTTTAGTATTTTTGCTTACATGATTCCTTTTGTTTATATTCTAAATGTACGAAAAAGCTTTACCTTCCCTGGTTTATTGGCATATTGATAAATTTATATATATTGATAAATTTATATAGCACATACAGCATTTTCCTTTCTTTTATCTTTATTCTTTTTCCTTTTCGAAGAGAGAAATATTATTCTCTTTCAGTTATCTTTTTTCTCCTTTTCTGTCTGATTTTCTAAATTTATTCTAATTCTCTGTCCATTTTCTATTTGTCTTTTCACCCGTCTTCTATAATTTTCGAATAACCTCTAATACCAGAGCAAAAACATCACTTGCGGGACATTTTTTCAGAAGATCCATCGTAATCAAAATAACCCATGATTTGCTTCGAGCCTCAGCATTAGAGAGATATTTCAATCTGTCAGCCCATGGCAATGGAATGCGCTAAAATCTTCAAATTATTATTATTATTATTATTATTATTATTATTATTATTATTATTATTTAATCTTTATACTAGTTGTTTCAAGATGGACGCATCCATTTTAATAAACGTTTTTTACAGTGACCGTCATCAAACTCTAATCCTTCGTATGAGTCAATGAATTGCAGGATTTCCGGGGAAAAGCCCATTTAAGACTAATTTCAAAGAGTGTTTCAGTTCTTGGATATTTAACGATGGAATTATTATCATTAGTTATTATCATTATCTAAACGAGTTTTATCTATCTATCTATCTATCTATCTATTTTTTTATCTATCTATATCTCATCTTATTTCTATCTCAGTTTATTTCTTTCTATCTTAGTCTATTGCTATCTTTCTTTCTTCCTATCTATCTATCTATCTATCTCAGTCTATTTCTATCTATCTATCTATCTATCTATCTATCTATCTATATATATATATATATATATATATATATATATATATATATATATATATATATCAGTGTATTTGTATCGATCTCTATCTCAATCTTTTTCTATTTATTTATCTTAGTCCTTTTCCATCTATCTATCTGTCTATCTATCTATCTATCTATCTATCTCCCTCCTCTCTCTCTGTATATATGTGTGTGTCTGTGTATGTTCGTGTGTATCTGCATATGCATGTAATCTATGTGTAGTTTCATCAGTATGTTCGTAGATCTATGATGAAGAAAGCACTTTTTATTCACAACAAATATTCACATTTTATCATAATGTCTGTGTTTATGCCGAGGAAAATATTAATGAATAATTACTGAGTAAATATTCAGTTTATCCCTTTGCATCGGTCATATATTTCCCAAAAGTCATTTATATAAACACGACTTAGTAAGAATTCATTATTTTCAGATCACTACTAAAATATTATCACTTCTACAAAAAAAAAAAAAAAATAAAAAAATAACTTGGATAAAACCGATACAAAATCTCTCACTGTATTTTGCAGCTTATGACGTCACACATGACCACGCGAGAGTGAATTCGAGAAGTATTAAGTATGGGCATCGTTGGTATAAATCAGTAGCTTCTGTTACCAATTATAGACATTTAAGGAAATTTGTAGAGATACCATAGTTGATTTTGTTTAGGTTAGGTTTCAACTGTTTGATGTATATTGCTTCAAGGATTTTTAGTTTTTCTCTTTTGTTTTCATGTTTAAGTATAATTCTGTTTTCGACAAGGATTTTACGGAATTATGTGTGCTGCCAGGCATGTTGTTTTAAATGCCTAAAATTTTTAGAGTTTTCATTCAAATGTGATGTCAAGCTTCGTGAAACCGAGTTTGTGGTGTGACCAACATAAATATTATTTAATTCGTTGGAGATACAATGTCCCAAAGGGTACTTGAATTTATAAATTATGTTTTTTTTTTGCAAATCGCTAACTAGGATGAAGATTCATTGCGAAGAATTAAGTTGGATATACTAGATTTAGTGTAGTAAATGATTAATTTCATTTTACATATATATATATATATATATATATATATATATATATATATAATTAAACAATCTATCGCAAAATGATATCCCAAATGATATATGTGAATCTGTAATTGAAAAATATTGCGATGGCCAAAGATGCATTCTAAAAGTTAAGCAGAATATAAGAGACAAAAAACAAATTCTCCAGAAACAAAGAAAAATGTACTGAACTGTAAAGTAATAGCAATTCTCCTGTATTTCAGTGAATGCTAGAGAATATCGTCAAAGATGAAGAAGCCACTTGAAACAAGGGGAATGTTTTTCTACAGAAGGATACAGAGCGTGCAACAGAGAAGTTTTGGAGAAGATGGAAACAAAAGAGAAACTTACACATACCATCATGAAGAGCTAGTTGAAATTTGCGGGGAACGTGAGGAAGGAGGCCTTGGAAAATCTGATATTCACAGGACAGATTGAAGGAAATAAAGATAGAGGAAAGTAGCAGGTAAAATACTTGATATGTTTTCATAAATGGATGTTAGAACAGGGGTTGGGAGAAATATCCAAATGATAAAACTTATTAAGAGGTAGAAGTTACAGGAATACGTTGAGGGCCATGATCACCTACGTCATGGAAGGACACAGCACATATAAGAAGAAGAAGAAGAAGAAGAAGAAGAAGAAGAAGAAGAAGAAGAAGAAGAAGAAGAAGAAGATATAGGCTATTTTTTTCTAATCTGTTGATATTGACTGTAATCTATTTTATAAATTTACGTACGGTTAAATTTCGTAATTGTGTGTTTACTCTTTACAGCAGTAAAAAAAAGGCAGAACAAAACAAAACTCTTCCTGTCGTTTAACAGTAGATTTGGTATCACTGATTTATATTTATTACGACGTGATACTAAGAAAGAAGGGCCTGGAGAATCTGATAATCACATGTCGAAAAGAGGGAAATAGAGACAAGGGAAATCAACGTATGGCATAGCTGGCGGGCTAAAGAGATTCGATGAAAGAACGTGGTCTAGGGGAGTTGGAAGAATGACGAAACATTGAGAGCTACAAGGGATAGGGGAAATGGAGAGCCATGATCCCCCACGTCCTGTAGTAACACGGCAATTAAAAAGAAAATATAGATAATAGAAAGATATTTCACATTTAGCTTCTTTTTCACACCTTTCGCTGACAATCTGTCTCTTACTTCATTTCTTTGACAACCCTATTGTTGTCAGTGATTCCAATATTTTAGAGATATGAAAACATTTTCAAGATATAGAAAATTTACTTGAATCAAAACAAGAACAATACTTTTATGATTGAATACGTAATTTACCTGTAATACGAAGAAATATTTATTGGTTTAAAAATAATTTTAAAATAGAAGCATTTGTCGGAAAAGTTTTGGATAATTTACAAAATCATAATTGCATATTCAGTATAAAACTTTTTAGGTAAAATGCTATAGAATTAATAATTGTTATTTTAAGAACTTATTGTTTTGTATTAGAATACTGCCTTTTGATGTATCAACTAATTAGTCCTCGCATGCAATATAGGAATTGTTTTAAAACCTTTTGTAATTTCTTTTTATTACTGGACAATTTCCGAGTAAAAGTCTGGCGTATAAAGGTGTTGACTATATACAAATGTGTACAGGCAAGAAAATATCTCTGCGCTGGAAGATGGCGCCAGTTTCGACTATTTTTGCGCGAAAGCGATTAGGTAATCAATGATTTCAGTATATTTCATTCAAGTTTCGGTCGTTGTATTCATGAACTGCGTTGAAATGATAGCCTCCACGCATCATATTTCCTTTCACAATTTTCACTGTGATCAGTCTATCTTAAATACGCTCTAAAGATAACTCGTTCGGTTTTCCATTCCTGATCTACTAACATGTAGTTTTAACTTATAATTTGGATTCTATTCTCGTTAGGCAATGTCCAAAACTCACCATCGTCAGCCTCAACTGGAATTTGCACGTGCCAATGTGGAAAATATAGTAACACTTGGACAAATCTATGTAGTGTTAAAACTATTATTGATTTGTTTCGTCGGAAACAAGCCGGGACTATGTAAAGGAAATGAAGTGAGTTAATTAAGTCTATGAAGACAATCCTTTGTGTAAGTCTTGGAAGTGGCAATCTCATGCTTTGGAGGTGTTTCAGCGGAAATGGAACGGGTCAATAGTTTAAAAGTATTTAAAATAGAAATGTAACCTGATATTTGAAAGGAAAACCTAATGATTTTGTCGTATACCTTTATTGAAAACGACGTTTCACTTTCCCAAATGGTAATGATCTTAAACAGAAAGATAACTGCTGAATAATTTTCTCAACGTCAAAAGGTCATTGCTTTAGCAATTAGTCCTGATATGAATTTAAAATAGAATTATGGACGAGAGTTCAATAAAAAAAAATTTAAAAAAAACTTCAGTAGATTTACGTCGATCCGTTTACAAAGAATATTAAATATGCCAAATTAAAATTGTAGTAAAGTTTTTATTAACTATCTAAAACGTTTAATTAAAATGATTACGCAAAAATAATACATCATGTTTATTTACTAAAATGTATTCTTGTGTGTTTAATTCCTGTTGTGTTCGTAATATTCTATTGAATAAAAATAACCCTTAAAAGGATTATTATTACATATTCATTGGCGAAGATAATATTCCAAATGTTATATATGATAATATTTGTTTCGACATTTGAAAATTTAATTACATTATATTTTAAAATAAGTTGATTGTATTGTTTCAAACATTCAATCATAAGAAAGGTAATAAAGCCACTAAGACGCAAGGGAGTTACTGAGTGTTAGAGATTATGAAACGTTAACACGAAGAAACGCGAACAATAAAAGATCAAGAATTGAAAAGACGGTAGATGACAATTGACATTGCAATTAAATTTTTGAAGATCAAAGTTGACTGGAAAGCAATGAACCGGACGAGATTTCGACGAGTGCAAAATGCAATAGAAGAAAATGTTAAAATATAATGTATGTTGAAGTCAGTCGTTTAATATGCTTAAATTTATAAAGCAAAAGTGCCATAGAGGAAAGTTTACCATAATTAGCATGATACTATTGATATAGAATTGATGGACACTTCACCCATATAAAAAAAAATAGACAAGTAAATATTCATAATTCGTAATACATAATCAAGATGGAAATTCTTATTTAATGGAATTTTAACTGGGGTCAAAACACTATGAAAGTGTAAAAATA
Source organism: Acanthosepion lycidas (assembly GCA_963932145.1). Classification (NCBI taxonomy): domain Eukaryota; kingdom Metazoa; phylum Mollusca; class Cephalopoda; order Sepiida; family Sepiidae; genus Acanthosepion; species Acanthosepion lycidas. Next base: position 9,188,266 of record OZ010582.1, read on the forward strand.
GGTTTTAATACCAGAAATACTTTTTAGAGGCTTATTATCGGCGATATATTTTTTGAAAAAAGAAGAAAAAAATATTATTACCAGCTATATATTTTTTAAAAAAAGAAGAAAAAAATATTACCAGCGATACATATTTGAATGAAAATTATTACCAGATAGAATTTTTGAATGGAAAATTTTATCAGAAATAGATTTTTTGAAGGGAAAGTATTAACAGAAATAGATTAAGAAAAAATATTACGAACAATAAAAATCTTGTTTGCATTAAGTAACCCATTAAGGTTGATATGCCTTAAAACCAAAACAAACCAAACTACACCAAACATGACGATATTGAGAGAAAGAGAAACAAACAAGTAAGCTATATTAAGGTGGAAGAAAATTGACAAAAACTGAGATGCCAGGTATAACATTGCAGATTCTACTTTGGATTTTTCTCGACATATATAGCAGGAGCACTCGACCAGATGCGGCAGCAACACTCAAAGCAAAGACAAAAGGTAGACTTATAAATACTTATGAGAGATTCTAGTGAGATAATTTTTTAGTACGACGCAGGAATCATAATCTCTAACAACTGATTCAATATAATCTTTCCATTTTATATCAGCGGGAAATGTTAGTCTGTGAAAACGTAATGAATCACTCTCCTGAATGATAGCACAAGGAATGTTGATAGAAGGTAAAAAGGTTTTAAAGAGAGGAAGAGAGCAGTTGCCTTTTAGAGGTGTTCATACTGATAGCAATGAACTTTACTGTATAATCTCCAATATATATATATATATACATATATATATATATATATATATATATATATATATATATATATATATATATATATATATATATATATACTATATAGAAATGACTTTAGACTTTCTCTCTACGCCGAGCAGCGTTATTATTAATGAACTGGTCATACAGGAAATCATATTGGCAAGCTATATATTTTTGTCTTTTCATTATTTCTGCCAGAATTTGATTGAGTAAACATGATTCAAGTTTCAATATTATATTTTCCAAGAAAACTGAGAATATCCAATAAACAGTCATCTCTGATGATAAATTGTTTTAATTACAAGTATCTAATCGTAGTAAATGGCATATGCTTCCCAGGCTTGATGGGGAGTATAAACGTTACTGACGGCTAATTTCTAATAGTTGGTTTGATTGGAATATCTTCATTGGCAACTATTCAAAGAAATTAGTAAATTTGAATTCAAAGTTGGGCATTGAGAAGCCATTTTACTAGTATTCACATGCACACACATAGAAATAAGAACCATAAGAATATATATATATATATATATATATATATATATATATATATATATATATATATATATATATATATATATATATATATAAAATGTGTGTGTGTGTGGACTCGCTATACTGTGGGCTCTATATACTGTGTATCCTCTCTCTATCTCTCTCTCTCTCTCTCTCTATATATATATATATATATATATATATATATATATATATAGAGAGAGAGAGAGAGAGTGTGGACTATATATATATATATATATATATATATATATATATATATATATATGTATATTGATAAAAAGAAAGAACAGTAAGATATATAATCCGGTGTTCTTATAAATATTTTTATTTTTACAAAATAGTGCTCAATGTAAATTTACAGAGCATTAATATTATAAGTTAATAGACTTAAAATATGGTTTTTCGCTACACAGTTCCAACCATGTTTCAAAAATGGAAGCTAAAAGCCCCGAATTTAATTTTGTACTTAAATTAAAGACATTAGTTCCGTTTCATCCTCAAGCGAATTTTGGAGTAACTTTAAAAATTACTGGGTTTTAAATACACAGCTAAAACAAAATTCATGTTTCCAAGGTTACAGATAAATCTATTTTGCTAGACTAGGGGTGTCTGGGTGTTCAATATGTCTATATTTTAATGTATCAGTTATTGTTACGTTTTGGTAGTGGGTAGGGATGTATTTTTTTATGTTAAAAGCGTGTCGTCTGGATTTTTTTTTTTTTTTTGTTAACGGCTAAAATTCTCACGGCATTTTTTTCGTTCGTATATTTAAAGATTTTTGGGAGGTGTCTACGTCAGAATACTTTTTATTTAACTACGATTTGAAATATCTTTCCTTTTAATTTTTAATATACTATATTTCGGGGCTTTTAGCTTCCATTTTTAAAACATGGTTGGAACTGTGTAGCGAAAAACCATATTTTAAGTCTATTAACTTATATATATATATATATATATATATATATATATATATATATATATATATATATATATATATATATATAGTGTAGCTCATACGTGTAATACAACTCCAGTATGAGGGTGAAGCCACTCAGTCACTAAACGAGATCCAAACGCTGGTACATATCATATGATTATAATGGTGAATGCTTTGTGTAGAACCAAGCACAAGGAAGGACCGAATACAGAGACCCTGTGCACTACGCGCCACAAGGTACCCAAACAACCCATTGCCTATTTTGAATTCAGTCCTTCTTCTAGTCTTTCTCCTAGACCAGTTGCCAGACTGTCCTGATATTTACCCATAGCTGGAGAAGAGGAAGATTAATACCTTTCCCAAGAAACGGATTCGAACCCGGCTCTCTGGAATTCGAACTCGGATTCCTCAATCCGAGCCGCTATCCCCTACGCCACCGTCCCTCCTCCTTCTTTCTTTCTTTCTATCTATCTATCTATCTATCTATCTGCACACATAAACACCAACACAGACACACACACACACACACACACACACACACATATATATATATATATATATATATATATATATATATATATATATATATATATATATATATATATATATATATATATATATATATATATATGAATGCATTACAAAATGAAAATTAGTATAGTTAATGCAATAAAATGGCGAAATCCCTTTACTAAAAAAATTTAAAGATCCAATAACCTACCAATCACTCGATGAATGTTATGATACTTGTTTTGTAAAATTATGAACTGCATTAGCTCTTTCTTAAATACGTAAGTACTTTTGACTGTACGTCTTGTCATCATCAGGCATGGAAATTATTTTGTTTTTAGTAAAATTCAGGTAGCACCCGTGACGATAAAATATAATTCAAATCGAAATTTGTTTTTTGAAGTGAAAATTTTAACCTTTTACCTGATTTGATGTTAGTTTTGATATTTTAGAAGTATACGCATCCGGATTTTTAATGAAGTTAGCAATGACAGATCTGATACGGCCAATTACATTTGCAATGGCTCTTTGCAAAAGACCACGACTTTGAAGTTCAACAATCTTTCCTTCTGTGAACTTTTTAAAAATTTTACCCTTATCCATTTTTAAAATCTTAAATTTATGACTGGAAAAGAGCTACATATATGTCTACACGCCTGAAGTTATGAGCACACTGAGTAGTTATAAAATATTTGTCCAATAATTTCTTTTTTTCACACATGGTCTTATCTTTATGACCAACAAATAAATCCCCTTTTCAATGTTTGTTTAAAATAATAGATTAAAAGCTTAAAATGTTCACTTGTTTTTTTAATAAACTACATTTTCTAATTAAATGTAAATATTTCGTAAATATATTTTGATTAAAGTAAGAGTATTGTATATTTTTTAACCCTTTTTTATCTGATCTTAAGATTTTGACCAGCGGTGTATAGCATATTACGAGTGGCCCCGCAAGCGAATCAATAGAAGGGCACGAGTGAATGTATCTCCTGACGGTATGAAATTATATTTTATTACCAAATCTACAATTTTTCTGAAATGTGTACTGAGCACTTTAAAAAATCTTAACCTGTTTTAACCGTCATCTTCTCCAACTATCCTCCTCATAAACGGTGTCTCTAACTGTCTACATTGAGGTTCTCTCGGGCCTTGCACAGGTAGAAACTCACTGTAATAAACAAATAAAATAAAAGTAAACTAGAAAGAATTTGCACCATATAGTTGATTAACATGTGTATGTAGCTAACGTTCTTTCTTTTTCTATGTGACGTGATGTGAAAATATCGACAATTATTTGTTCCTATCAAGGACCTAGAAGTTAGTCTTAATTGTTTGTCTTTTAATAAAATTTAGAAATCTAAGTACTAGAAATTTTCTCAACGAGCGTCAGTTTGACGCCACCGAGATGTCACTGTAGGCTACATATCTTGTTTGAGAGCAATTTGAGAGTCATGAATGGCTTCAGTCGATAGTTTTGCTGCTATAGAAGTGATCACGGGTTAAGTCTTTCTATTTATGAGAAGCGATTCAATGTTAAAGGTCAGAACGTATTACCTTGCCTCCTAACTCACTTACCGCCGACATCTTTAGATTCATAAGTGCCTTTATTATTCACCGTCTTGGGTCGAAGCTACAGGTTAAATGTGGCTAAATCATGAAGTACGTCTCTGCTTGCATTTATCTGCTTGGAGAATAATGCAGACAATGAGATGAGGACACTCAAGTTTGCATCATAAAATAAGTGGATTTTCCGAGAGAGACACAAGAATGTAATAAATGTAAATTAAGAATATGTTTTTATTGCGTTGTTGTCAAGGCCCAAATTAGAGCCAGCCATGAATTATTGAATTGTTTTCTACTGGAAAGTCTGATATATACATTATGCATTTACATGAAAATTATTCAAAGCGATGAATACCACAGAAATCATATATATATATATATATATATATATATATATATATATATATATATATATATATATATATATATAAGTATTTAGGAAGCAATCCTTCTTTCATGCATATTTTATTGAATACGACAGTCAAGAAAAAAACTGAATAAAACCACTTTGGCTGTCGTATTCAATGATATGTCCATATATAAATAATGCATATATATATATATATATATATATATATATATATATATATATATATATATATATATATATATGAGATACTTGCATTATTTTTATTTTTCGGACTGTTATCTTCAACTTCATTGACATATTCATAACGTTTCGGCCGTTATACGCTCAGGTCTTCTTCAGGTGATTCTAATTTTCGAACCTTTACTTCATCCACCGCGGTAGATTTTTCTAGTTTCACTATAAGCTTTGGTAAAAAAAAAAAAAAATGCCATATGACCATTGGAAAAATGGTTGGTGAGACATTAGTTTTATAAGTCCCAAAAGTTGCTGCACAGATCTCTCCATCGACACATGTCTCAATGGATGAAAACGTTGCTTAGATCCAGTGACTAGACCTAAAGAAGTTCAATAGCAGGTGGTGGTGGAAGGAGTTGTGAGTTTAATACCAGACCCCGCCAGACCAGTGGTGAAATAAACACTTGTAGAGTCGAGTTAAAGTGATAGAACTGAGACATCTGGATGAGGCATGGCACGTTGAACTAGAACAATCTACCTCGTTGGACGAAATAATGTATTCGTTTCGAAATTCTAATCACCTGAAAAAGTTGGGGGCCTATAAAGACCGAAATGTTGTGAATATGGCAATGAAAATAACTGTCCGAATTATGTAAATAATGCAAGTAATATTTAGGCCCTCCACGAGGGTTACATATGGCACAAGGCCGGATGTAACGTGGGATTTCCGAGCCCGTAGGCTCGGTCAAAAATATTCCCTCTTTGAACCCGCATAAACAGGATCAGGGGCAGTCAACCACCCCGAACGAGACTCTGCCTTTCGGCGGAGCCTCGTCCGGGTTCCTCTCCGCTCGAAAGCAGAGAGTTAGACTGTTACTTACCCCGGAGGCAAGTATGTTTAATCCGATTGCAGACGTTATATAGGTGGCCTGCTCATTCGAGAAATCCTAGTAAAATCAATCTGTTTTCGGTAATGGATCGAACATACGACCCACTTGTGGGGAAAGCGAACTTCAAACTATTTTCTAGCGTGATTGTTGCATGCAGTGACATAAATATATAAGTATCACCAGAGTATTATTAGCATTTCGGGACTGCTACATTTCAAATTGAAGTAAACCTGTATCATATAAGTAACTAAAAAATAAATTGTGCATATATTTAACTGACAGATACTGTTCCTTTCCGAGCACATCTGTTTGCCAAGCTAGGTAGCCGATCCATATTGCACAGACCTACTCAGTCACACATGTGTTTGTCCAATCCCCAAAGACCTGACCTGTGTTTTATAAGGTAACTAAACTGAGCAAAACTTAGTTCCAATTTCTGGGAGAGTTTTATATAATGAACTATCAGCTTGTGTCATTGTTTGCTTTGTAAGTTTCCATGTATCACATGTTCACGCTACGTTTCATGATTTCGTGTTGTTTCATAGATAAAGACTGGTTGTTCCTAAAATGCTATGGCCTGCCAGAAATACAAATAGTCGAGCATCTTTAGAGAAACATGTTATTTATATCGAAATAACAAAAGTTCTTCCTGGAATGGTGAAATGTTGTAAAATCCAGGGCGTAGTTTTACTGTAGATGACATTGCAGTCAAGGCACTCTCTAGATATAATGATCATATTTCGTAGAAATTTTCTGACAGTCATGAAGAGTCCTGTTGTCAGACATAGGGTCTTCCAGCAGCCACCCTCTTGACCATTTGGCAGCACTACCTCCTCAATGTATATGTGGCTCTGTGGGAAGATGAATGGAGGCATAACATCGATATCACTAGTGATCACTCCAAGCACGTTCGTAATCACAATTAGACTCATCGAACTCTTTTCGTATCCTCTACACTCTCTTCAAAACGAATATTTCAGAGTGTTTGACACCCAAACACTCTGAAATATTCATATTGCCGATTCTGGTGCGAGTACCAAGTAGTTCAGCATTCCGCTTCCAAATTCCTGGTGGAGAGAATTGTGTCTTCTTCTCAAAGCCCAACTAACCGTACTATACTGTGCAGTCGTCACAATAAGAAAAAAACAACGCGCATGCTCAAAACTAAAAATAAAATGGCAACAATTTAACCATCGCACCTTGTATATTACCTGTAAGTTTAGTCTTGAAAGATTAAATTTCCAAGAATTAATTTTCTACTATTATCAGCTATCCTGTTTACTTTTATGCCGCCTGTTCCGAAAATCAACCTTTGGTAAAGACAGAACGAAACGGCATTTAAAAGATCCATAAAACATTTCCATTAACTGACAAACAATTTTCTTTGTTTGTTTTACCTCTGTGTCAATTTTGAATACCGTGTGTCGAGACAGAATGTAATTCACATTTATGTTGTAATATTTTTAAGGGCTTTATCAATAGTAATCGAAATTTTGAATTAAATTAAATATTTTGAACCTGGAATAATTTGGATTGTGCAACGACGATTTTTTTTTATCAAACTTAAGCCAATTTAAGATCTTAAAATTAATGTAATATTTACACTATTTTTAGTGTCGGGTTATTGCTTGTTTGTTTGTTTCTTCTACGGCATATCAACCACAATGGGTTATTTAATGCCCACAAGATTTTTATTGCTGGTAATATTTTTTCAAATATATGTTTTTGGTAATATTTTTTTTCAAAAATATATTGCTGGGAATATTTTTTATTGCTCGTAAAAAATGTCCAAAACAGTATTGCAGGTATTATATCGTTTTTTTTTTAAATATATTCATAGTGTTTTAACCGCTTTTGGAGTGTTAAATCTTTGCCCATAGCTGGGACCTTGATAGGTGCCAATACCCCAGGTCAGGGGGACCTGAGAACACCAGCAATTCAGAGCTGTTTTCAGGCACCTCAAAACATTCTGATCAAATGCCTTGCTGTCAGTTTATCATCTTACCCAGAACGCTGATGAAGTTTATCGTCATACCCAGTAAGGAAGGCTGTTGCTCTCGTCTTTCCTGTTGTGATCACATCTTTTCGGCTTTTTTGCTCTCTGATCTTCCTCAGGTCTATATCGCTCTGGGTAACCTAGAGATAAACCATTTATTTAATCTACGGTGGTATACTGTTCTTATTCTACTGCTCATGTCTAGGGAGATTGTCTAGTTCTTAGACAAGAATGAACACTCTAGATTAAAACGTCTGAAATAATCAGCGCATATGATAGTGTTATAGAGGAACACACCTATTCTATAGTTAATAGACTCTCTCACCTATAATAAGTAGGAGGAGTAGAAGTCGGCAGGGAGTTGATAAGTCGGTCGATGTTGGTCGACCGGCTGATCGGTTGAACTCTCTGCCTTCGGGCGGGGAGGAACCCGAAAGAGTCTACGCCGAAGGGCGGATTCTCTTTCGGGGAGGTAAACCGATCCTGAACCCGTTTATACCTTAAACCGGCTTTGTGCCACATGAAGCCCTCGTGGGGGTGGGTGACTAAATATCGTTGGTCAGTCGGTCGATTTCGGACGACCGTTAGTCGGATATTAAAGTATCAGCCACCCGAACTAGATTACTGCGTTATTCCCTATTATATCAAGTTCCTAACGTTTTGTATATCGAACCTATTTTAGGACCGACTTAGTACAAATACAAGCCTCCATTATGAAACCACTCCATAACAGATAGTCTATGAGGACGTCCTTAGTAGTCCTGGTATAGAAATAATTACAATATGGGAGCCGTTTGAGTTTTTCAATGATAAAAAGTTTTTTTAGCTATTTTATTTGGCGGCTTAATTTATAATCTTATACACAGATATTTCTTAAAGAGGTCATCTGAATATGAGTAAGTTGCATTGTTAATATTTAAAATTTATTCCTACAAATTTAAAGTACTTTTCTACTTCTAATAACTTATAGAATGTACGTTATTTTTTACAAATAAATATATTATAATTACATTTGTATTTTTTTAATCATTAATCAAAGATCAAGTATAAATATGTAAGTTTAATCTTTCATATTTTTCATAATTAAACATTATTTTAGGAAAATATTTGACAGTGTCTAAAAAAAAGTTATTTCATTTCTTTGATTAAGTAAATTTTTATTTTTCAGAAACTTATTAATGTATAATGTATATGATGAATATGAGTATATAAATGAGAGTATAGTCAAATGAGTATAATTTTGTTAAAATCCCTGTTGAAGGGAGTGATATGAAGAAACGTAAATGGTTCATTTTGTCACTGGGATAGCTATATTTATCTACTGCGATCAGAAGAAAAAGTTAAACCCTACTCACAATATAATCTTAATTTTACCCCAGAGTCTTTTAAAAAGAATCTGTTGAAAAGTAAGATATCCTAGAATGCCTTCAGCACGTATCACAACAGAAAGTTTTGAACGTATGTGGTCTAGTAGCAAAGGAACTCGCCGAGTGAGAATGAGAAAACTGAAAATTGAGTTTGTAGAGAATTTCTTGTAAGTAAAGCTATGTGTAATATTTTTGAATATTTAATATTTTAATACTACTCTTAGGTAATATTTATTTGTTTTGGGTGTGTTTGTGTTGTGTCTGTGTGTGCGTTGGAAGGAGGCAAACTTTGGTATCCCCCATCTCTGATTGGTACATACATTAACGTGCTGGGGTTTTTCCTCAAGCTAAAATCCCTGGTGATATGGAGATTATTGATTTGGTCAGTCTCGAAGATTAAATTGATGTTTATCAATAAGAGCACCATTTAAGAACTGATTGAATTTGGATGAAATGCTGGAATACGTGTGTTAGTACTGAACTGCAATAAATTGAAGCCTAATTGTGCAACATGTACATTACTATTAAATATCTGGATCGTATCCTGACAGAGTACGTTAAAATTGAATGAAGTGTTATGGAATGGAATAAATATTCATTGATTATTAGTCCGTGTAAAAAATAAAACATATTCATACTCAAAGAATCGTGTTTTGTTTTTTTACAAGAATTGATAGCTTGAACTGTAATGGTAACATTAGCTGTCTCCCTATAAGGAAACATTCATTATTCATTGACCGGTCAGTCAGTATTGTTATCCGTTGAAATTTATATCAACTTTCTCGTGGAACAATTTTTCAGGAAAATAGGTTTTACAAGTTCAGTAGCTGTAATTGCTCTTTCCATTAGAGATGGGGTTTCCTTTATAACCTTTGACATGAAGTAATGTGGAATGTCAACATATTCATTGTCAGTATTTTCTGTCCTAGTTACATGATCTATGAATGTAGTTGTTACTTTTCCTGAAAGTTCTTAAATGATGTGGTTCCTGTTATCTCGTATAGTTTTTGGTTGTGTAATTCTAGCGTCAGTCCGCAATATTTCAAGAATAATAACCTTCTCTAAAATACTCAGATTTCATTCCATGGCGTTCTATACTCCAGGCCAAGTCATGGCCCAACTGAGAGCCAGAACTGGAGCCTATTGAAAAAAGTAGGATTTTCAGAAATTTTAGAAGAAAATGAAGTCAACCACTTTATGAAATACTTAGAATAACATTTTTATTCACACCTGAGGATAATAGGATATGTTGAAAGATAAATAAATGAAAATATGTATTTTTGCTATGAACACTGATAATTATATTAAATTAAACCCGCCTCAACATCAGTACCTTTGGCCGAAAAAGAAATGAGGATTGATGACATCTATTAGTTGATTCATTTGAAATGTGGTTAGGTATGCTTAAATGATCAGTGCCCATCTCTTCACGTCTATACATGTAAAGACACAAGGTAGAGACAAGTAAAATTAAATTGACTGGAACATTAATTTCTTCATTGTCGTACACTTGATGATGCTTGAAATATTCCCATATTGTGGTCCTCGGTAAAAATGTAAGATTTTGTAGATTCATACAGTTCCTCTATTAGATCGATGCATTCAGTGGATTCAGAATTTGGAAGGCGATTTCTAATGGACGAGAAGAGGAAGTCTCTATTGATGTTGTCATATATTGTTGTAATTACAACATAGCAGGTATAAAATTTTCTGTTGGAGTAGTATACAATATCCTGGCGATATATGATGACATATCTGCCACGACGATGCTAGATATTTTTGTGTGGATTTGAAATTCATAAAACTATGAAAGTCTAGTTAAGTATAATTATTCCAAGTGAGATATGTATCTGTGAGCGTCTTAAGAGCTACATTTGTGTTTCTTAAGTGGATTAATTCGTGATAAAACCCTACATTCATAACATGCAGAAATTGAATTCGGTGAGAAATTAATTTTATTTCAAAGTCCAGCTTTAATATTAAAAAGCTTGCTATATTTCGTCATCATCAGGTTCATTGCTTTTTATGTTTGAAGACGACCATTGTAATGATCGGATTTTTTTTTTTTTTTTTCTGCGGGCAACGCTTGAAATTTGATGTAAAGTGTGAGATCCGATAATTTCTGTTGGGTGATAATTGTTGTAGGTTGTTTTTGTGATCTTTCACTTTTCCCTTTTTTAATCTGGTTTACAATTTTCCGGAAATATTGTTTACTCAAAGAGTTAAATACTATATTTTTAATTCCTCATTTTAAATATTTATTAAAAGGCAAACACAGACGCAAAAAAAATCAAAATAAATAATTAAAGAATTAATTACAAAAAAAGTTTCTTGAGCTAAAACTATAAATTGGTAAAAAATATTTACTTGCATTATTTACATTATTCGGTCTGTTATCCTCATTGTCATATTTGCAAGGTTTCGGTTGTTGTACGCTGCGGCCTGCTTCAGATGAGTGTAATTTCGAACCGAACCTTTTATTTCGTCCACCTGGTTAGATTGTTCTAGTTCCAGGTGTCATGCCTCATCCGAACGTCTCAGTTATTTCTCTTTAACTCCAAATTTTGGTTCACCACTGCTAAGGTATGGTATTGAACTCACAACTCTTTGGGTGTAGACACTGAATATAACCAACGTCTTTATTCAGTGGGCCGTGTGTCCTTGTGGACACCTGAAGTAGGTCGGAGCCCACAATGGCCGAAACCTTGTGAATATTGCAGTGAAGATGAAGATAATAGTCTGAATAACGTAAATGATGCTAGTAGTCATAATACCTCATCTCAGAGATATAGACAGTAAAATGCTTTATCTAAACATAGCGCATGTAAAAAGTAGTTTCAAAATCAATCAATAATTTGAAATAGATTATAATCGTGCGATGGGTTATTGCAACGCAACTAAGAGACAGGCATATTAGTAGAGAAAATATATTTAATCCCTGTCATCTAAATGTTAGAGCCAGTGTTATTTTAACAGCTTATTCCTATTTACAGGCAATTCGAAAAAGTACATTTTTCTTTGAGAATTAATCTTAAACGGGTAAAAAGAACATGGCGATTTTCACTTTTTATATATCGTGTCCGTTAGCTTTTCTGTAATTCTATCTCCCCGTTGTACCATCCATTTATAAATTATTGTTTGCTAGATTGTTATCCGTTACACTCAGCTCTTCTTTCCTTCGATATATCAAGTTAGTCATATCCTCTAAACACTCCTTACTTATTAAGTGTCCAAAAAAATTCAACTCTCTTTCTGATTCTCAAAAGAAATGATCTTTGTGTTTCCATTTCTCTAAAACTTCCCTCCCTTACTCATGATCCGTCCATGATATTCTCAGCATACTCTGTAGAAGCGCGTTTGTTGACTAAAGTCTATTGAACATGTGTGAGGAAATTGTCCAGAATTGACTGCCTTATAGGAGGATTGATATTACATAGCATTTCAGCAGTCTTGTCTTGATGTGCAATGATTTCTTTTCTATTTCTTAATACTTTGCATGTATTCTGGAAGGCATTTTTCGCAATTCTAATACAAGTTCGGATATCGTTGTTACATATTACTCCATAGCGTTTAAAAGATATTAAGTTGCACTTAATGCATACTTACTTTGACCATTCCGGGATAATTTTGGTTACTTAAATAGAGACATGTTCATAAAACATAGAATCGATGTTGACCCTCTATGCGATGCAAGTACTTTGGTTTTCTCTGATAGAATATCGAATATATTCGATGATCAGTGGAATATATTCTAATGTCTATCCGACTATTTCATTAGGAACATCATTGATGAATTAATGTTTATTGTCTAAGTTTGGACAATGAATGTGATATTTATAATAAATATTCTTTTTGAAATAATTGTGGTGAATATAAATCAGATACTGTGAATATTATATTGCGAATATTTCAGGCCAGACACCAGCTAATACACAAGTTTTTGGATTCGATCAACTGTTTGATCTACTGGCTAAAACACTGGATTAGTGAATTTTGTTAAAAAATAAGAGTTTCAGTTTATTTTCCTATAACTACGTGCTAATTGGCCCATGAGAAAAAATGAGATCATTTGGATGATGTTTTTGCTAAAAGATCGAATGTTTAAATGTATCAAATCATTGATATGCGATTAATGAGAAAAGAAACATTTGAACAAGTGTGTTAATCAAGTATTAAAACGCCTATTTCTAAATGGAAATGAGCGGGATTACTGATCTATTCTTTCTATTTTTCCCGACGTTGTATAGCCAATTGTAAGCGTAGATATGTTTAGTGTTTAGAATTGACTGGACAGAGTTTAAATTAGCTTCATTATTGTGGAAGAAGAGGCAAGAGGTCTACTTTGAGAGGTGACTGTTGAGGATGCTTAATGGGAAGAGAGATCGTGATGAAATGATGGTGAAATCTATATCGTTTAAACAAACACTGAATTTCACGAGGGAGAGAAATGTTATCTGATGTCGACTTATTTGGCTGAAGGACAACTCATTAGATTAGTAGATCAAATAATTAACAAGGATGGCATTTGTTTACATATGTGTATAAGTGTGGAGTGTATATATTTGGAAAGTAGATTTTTGTTCAAATGTGAAAATGCGTGCGGGATGTGATGTATTCATCAATCTCCCTCCTTGACAGACATACACACGGTATCATACACAAGCATACACACACACGCACACGCACACATACACCCACCACACACAGAGACACCGCCACACACAGACAGACACATACGCAGACAAACACACACAAAAACACACACACACACAAACACACACACACACACACACACACATATATATATATATATATATATATATATATATATATATATATATATATATATATATATATATATATATAATTCATCTGTATCCCTATATCTCAGCTGGACACTGAGGTCAAGACGTAGAGGCGACAGTCTATTTCACGCTTAAACGCTATCGTCAAGCCATATCTTCATGATAATTGCATTTAAGAATGATAATGATTGTCGACTCTGCGTGTTGACATTTTGGCCAGTTTTATATTTACACACGCTCTATCCCTGATATTGATCACTTTAACGCATAAATATAGCATAACACAAAACACACACATATATACATACATATATACATACACACACACACATATATATATATATATATATATATATATATATATATATATATATATATATATATATATATGTTTAAGTTATGCTATGTTTAGGTGATAAAATGCTCCATGTCAGAAATACAGCGTATGTGAATATAAAATTTTACTTTTATGTCGTCACCCTATTTCTTGTTCTTATTTTACCAATGTTTTCAGTTTTTGCAAAGTTACTCTGGGATCATGATTAAATTTTTTTTCACTTGTTTTCTTTAAAACATTGACTGAGAGGAATATTAGGATTCAGTGTCTTGAGAATTTTAGCTTCATCTGAACACTAGGAACAGGCACTGGAAGGATTTCGCATCTACCAAATCCATATTCCGTGCCAAAAGATATGATTATTTTAAAGTATTGTACATATCTAATAATTGCCGCATTATAATTGGATGTTAGACATCGTGTTTCTATATCTGGAATATTCACCGTATTGGTGTTATTTCCGTACATAATTAACATATTTCCTGCAATGATTCTCATTAAATCAGTGCCGCCTTTTCTGTTACTACAGACAATTGTACGCAGAGGATTTTTATCTCAATTCCTAAGGAATCCTATTTGGATATACTGTTGTCAATGATAGGCAGTAATGCTTCGATCATTTATTTTCGATGTACACAGTAGGTCAAAGGTTGAGAAATAGTTTAAAATTTCAAAATAAAATGCGCCTATTATTGGCAGTTCAAACCTTCATAATTTACATTGCCATGAACTACCTAGCACATAACAGAGCAGAGTTAACATAGGTCTGGACATTCCTATGTGTTTAAGGTACAGAGGCGTCTCCCACAATTATCGTTTTTTTTTTTTAATCTGCTAACCTATGAATGTTGGTTCATTAGTGTTAACAGGTAGTTATTATTATTTTACAATAATGGCAATTTATAAAATTCATTAATTATACGCAAAATAATTTCAACCATTTCGATCTACTTCCTCAAGAACACATGGCACAGTGGATAAAGGTGTTAGTTAGATCCAGTGACAGGACCCAAAGAGTGTGAGTTCAATACCTGGTTAAGGCGGCGAAGAACCTGGAGATAGAATTAACAGGAGATAACTGATAACTGACATCCATTAGACATGGCACGTGGAATTGGAAGAATCTAACCCAGTGAGCGAAATAAAGGATTCATTTCCAAGACATTTAAAAAAAAATGAAGAAGGCCAGAGCGTGCAACAGCCGAAACGTTGTAATAAATATGGCGAAAAACATTAGGACAATAGTTCGAATAATGTAAATAGTGTAAGATTATGAATTGTATAAGATGTTTTTTTTAAAAATTGGCAAGATTCTACAAAACATGTTGACTTGTCAAAATACTTGAAATATAGAACAAATATTAAAAATACTTCATAGAATTTCTGCTACATCTGGACTACTTCGAACGACTCTTCATTTTCCATACTGGACACAATTCAAAAGCATTTGCCGGACCTTATTGCAGATGAATAGTTCATCTTTCTCAAAGACGTAACGTGGCTAACCGATCCCTAGTCGATCAGAATTTTCCTGGTAGATGTTCGGGTGTACTAAATTCTATGGTTGCACCAGTCCAGGCATTCACAACTGCAAAGTGTCATGCGATGTATCCGATGCTGCTTCATCTTCATATTCTGTTAATGAAGATGATGTTCCAATCAGTCAGCTTCTCCCTCAGAGGTGCTGCACTGTGGAACGGACGTTCTAGAGGAGGCTTTTCGCGATTACTACAAAACAATATTTTCGATGTTCAACCGTTATGTGTCCTTCCTCTCCTCACATTATGCACATCCTATCATAGGTTGTCAGCTCTTACACCAACATCCTTTACCAACATTATATGGTTGTATTGGAATCACCATTTAGTGACATTGAAGTTTTGGAGAACTTTTGAATTACACAAAAGATTTAGAATTTATCGCAAATAAGGAGAATAGAAGAAAGAACTATAAAAGTTGCATACATCTGGTACTGAATCCCGAGCTGAATTAAAAAATAGAATGCCAGCCATATATAACTTGGCTGTCGGTGTCGTGCAATACAGTTTCAAAATCCTTAACTGGATCGTAGCTGACATAAAGGGAATAGATACCAAAACGAGAAAGAATCTCACCTCCCACAGCATGCATCATCCCAAGGCTGCTGTAGATCGTCTGTATGTGTCCTGATCAGGCGGCAGAGGATTAGTTCAACTAGAACTGTTTTACAAAACTACAACAGCTGTCGTTCAAAGATTCCTAGAAACTACAGAAAACCAATGATGATCTATGTCAAAGAACATGAAAGAAGGAAGAATAATAAAGTGAGCCAACAAATTCAAAATAGAGTTTCAAATGGCTGAAGAAATACAAGTAAAGCTCAATAAGCTAGTTGAAGCTGCAAAATACTTAAAAAAGAAAGCAAAGGCAAAGTTAACCGACCAGATACAGAAACGAGGGCAAGATAAACCGTTTTACGGTCAATACTCGTACCAAACAAGATGATCTAGACAAACCGCGTACCCATCAGTGGCCACGTAGTGCAGGGTTAAAAGATGAAATCGAAGGTTTTATACTTGCTGCACAGGACGAATTCTTGCTAATTAAATTTTACCAAGCACACACATTAAAAAATTGTGTTAGACCAAAATGCAGATTCTGTGATAAATATAAAAAAAAAACTACTGGCCATCTTCCATCAGGTTGCGCGGTATTGGCATGATAAAGTGGTCCAATATATTGACTGGAAAATCTGAAACTGCTATTGAAAGGAAACTGCCAATAATTGGTACGAACACCCCAATGCCCAATTTACGGAGATAGAAACTATAACAATTTTATGGGACTTCATAATAGACACAAACAGAACAATCAAAGCTAATGGTTCAGACATCATGATTAGAGACCTCAGAGACAAAGTGCAACTTTTTACTGACATAGCACTCCCTGTAATATATCTTTGAAGCTCTTCAAAAACTATCGAAATACAAGGAACTTGAAATCTAAATTTCAAAAATATGGCACATGAAGACATGAATATTTCCAGTTGGATTGACTAGAAATGATTACAATAGATATATTTAAGGGATCCCTTCTAGTCCAGGCCTTAAAGATATACGAAATAATATTCTCACGATTACAACCCAAACCCTATTTATCTATGTAAATTATGTGGAATTTTTCTTTTTCAAAATTGCTTAGTGGAAACTGTCATGATGCCATTTTGGACTTTAGGTATCAGGTTGGACTCGGAAAGAAATAATTACACACCAGAAATCAAAGGAAATAAAAACAATAATAAAACATTATCCTAATTATCAATGTGCCTTTATTTATATATTTCATGCCCTATCTAAATTGGGAAGGGAGGTAAATAAACTTATTTTATTAGATTTTTGAGTAATTACGTTCCTTAGTTGTTTTAATAAAATATACGAATAAACTATTTATCTGCCTTTAAACAAAATTATTTTCCGTGCAATACAAGCCGTTTAATTAATCAGTTCCTTTAAGCTGATGCTTTTAGATTGCAGTCTTATTTATTTTATTTATCGCCTCATGCAAGGTAATAAAGCCAATAATGCCAGGGAGTAATAACACAAGGGCTTACAGGGTGTGGACGAATTAAGAATAGAAAGATTAATAATGAGAGAGAAGAGGAAAGGGTAAAGACAGCGATTGAGATTGCATTTAAATTTTTGAAGATTAAACTTGCTTGAAAAGGCTGAATGTATTTTCTCAGAAGTGCGAAAAAAGAAACTGTTGATATAGAATTTACGATTACATCTACATATATTTATATAAATGGATGAGATCATTCGATTACTGCGCTTAAATTCATTAAGTCTGTGTAACTTAGCCTAGACCTCATCCAAACAATTACCATGAAAGTATTTAGAGAAAACTCACAGATAAGCTTTCGCCTGTGGGAAACTTGACTGAAGCCGAGCTGCCAGATCAGGACCAATAATATTGCTGATTCTTTGGATTTTACCAAGGAGTTCACGGTAAATAACAGTGGCACCGAATCATATGTGGCAGCAATATTGTAAGCATGGACGAATGGTAGACTTATAAATATGTATGATAGATAGTGGAGAGAAACATTGTCTTCCACGAAATAGTGAACCAAGCTTCTTAGCAGCTGACCAAGCCATGAATTCATTATAGTCTTTACAATTCATGTCAGCTGGGAATGTTAGTTCGAGAAGGCGCGACGGTTAAATTCCTTGATGTTAGCATCATCCATACTGATAGAAGGCAGCGAAGGATCTCTCAGAATGTGAATGGAGATAAGTTTAATTTTGGAGGCGTTAAAATTAACAAGCGATCATTTGCCCCAGTTAATAAGGAACTTGAGGTCGGATATCGGTTGCCATTTTGACGTTTTATATCTGATCAGCCTTAATATCGAAGCATGAGTAAATGCTTGTGTCAACAGCGTAGATACGAAGTTAAGAGCTGATGTCATCGGAAAGATTATTAATGAAACCAACGCGTAGCATGTAGATATTTTAGACAGGTAAATTATGGAGATATGGGGGACACCGGCCTTAGTAGGAAAGGATCCAGACGAGTGGCCATCCAGGACAAACTTCATTTCAAATGAAAATTAACCTGAATACATGAATAATCATGAAGTTTATTTGTTTAAGCCTTTCATATGAGACACTCAGATACTTTTGTTTATCAATGATCTTCTTGCTCCATCCTGGTCTTGAAATAGTCTTTGTCGTTGCCGTCTTTGTCGTTCTCTAACTAATCATTTTCTTACGGTTGATAGATCCATTTTATGTTGTATTAGATAAACGTTTTTGAACATGAAAATGTATTGAGCAAAAAACGATTTATATAAAATCAGGAATAATTACTGAATCATAGATACAACTGAACGTATAAAATTATGAAAGAACGGAATAATTAACGAGTTCATTAGCATTTATTTAAATTGGGAATTATTCCCCGCCGCTTTATCGAATCTCATTACACTTTCATGTATTATGTTTCATTCTATCTCACTGTTAAAACTAACAATTGCCTTCATTTTTGACGGCACGGGTACACTAGTAATAATATTAATACATAACATATTTCAAATCACTATAGCAGTAAAATAAAAGTCCCTCACTTCTTCCAACTGATAATTAGCCATAATACTTTAGAAAGGAATAGAGATCTAGAATTAGAATAGCACATTTTCCATCAATATTTGAAATAAGATGGAAATATGTATTTTTAATAATAATTTAGCATGAACCCAATATGAATTAGCCCTGGTGGGGTTAAAATGCATGAGTTTTATAAATATTTGCTCAGTCTATCAAAGAGGTCTCTCTCTTTACAATCTGAACAAATGCCCTTGCACACACAGTACCTATCTATCTATCTATCTATCTATCTATCTATCTATCTATCTATCTATCTATCTCACATATACACACGCGCGCACACAGTAAGAGGGTGTTAGAGAGTGGATGGCGAGAGAGAAAGAATAATGACAGATAGAGAGTGAAAGATTGGTTCCTCTTTATTTACGAGTATTTTCTTATTCATGAGAACATTATATTCCATGTATTTCGTTGTCAAGCAATAACAGCTTTTTACAGTCCACTTCTGTTCGGTCACTGAGTGACCTGCAGGGCAAAAAATGGGTTGGGGTTGGCTGATTTACCGTAGACTTGAACTGATGAGGTGGCTTTTTCGTGGCATACGCCGTACGACTGACAATGATTCCTGTAGCAAGGGGTTCATTGGGCAGTAATAGACGGTGAATTGCCCTGGGGTGTCTAAAGCCGGGCGAATTAGGGGAAAATTTTGCCACGTCAGCGGCAGAATGAAAAATAAGATGCTACGCAGGAGAAATTGTCTAAAAAGTAAAAGAAATGTGTCTGAATAAACATATGGAATGATACCCCCATATGCACACGTGCGGAAGGCCAAGGTATACACACAAACAAATACACACACATACATGCAAACAATCATACATACATATATGTACAGAATTTGTCATAGATTGATAGTAAATCGTAATTTGGGAAACAGACAATTTTATATCAATGCAGTAAAATAACATCTCTGTGTCAAAGCATAAGCACTGACAGTGAGGCAACTTCGACGTCGTGTGATGGATATTAAATTAGACTTGCTATATAAGTTATGACTGAATAGTGAGTTCGATCCTCACTTGGTATCCCATGCTTTTAGCCTTATTCCACATTTACACATAGAAAATCACCACGAGTAGCAATATTAGCAATGGCAAAATTCATTCAGGAAAGAAATTCTTTCCATTTATATCTCTAAAGAAAAAATATAATGCTGTCAATTTTCCGTGTAAAAGATACTTTTCTTCGATATTTTAAAATAAGGTTAAGTAATATTTGTTTCATGTCCGATTGATTAAACTTTAAATCATTTAATATTCTTCAAAAATTATCAAAAAAGCATATTTCCATTTTGAAAGTCTTATAATAAAGAGAATTATTTTGTCCTGAGGCATTTGTTAATATGATTAAAATCAGCCATTTTAAACGATTCAAAATGAAATTAATTCCAGTCCATTTATATTCATTTTGAAAGACAGAAAGTTATTTTGTTTACTGTCAATATTAATTTTATCTATTAACCTAAAATGAAAACTAACATAAAAAAAAAAAAATCCAGAAAGACTTTTCATATTAAAATTTCAATGTAAACCTTATATATGTCTTTTATTTGATCGCGTGAATAAAGAAACAGACACACACACACACACGCGTGTGTGTGTCTAACGTGTGTGTACCTAATGTGTGTGCGGGCGTGTGTGTGGACATGCGCGTTCTTGTAAGATTGAGACAGTGTATTCTGACAGAAAATAATGTAATAAAATTGCATCGCTCCTGTAGAATGATACTGATTTTACCTGTCTAAAATAACTACTTGCTACGCGTTGTATATATTTTTAGAAAACATTCAAAATTACTGTCCATTTTGTATCGGCACGACAGTAAGCCGTCAGTGTATTTGCCTTAGACAGCGGAATAAGCTATGATAATTTCCAGTGGGAACTTATTGTGAACCCTCCAGCGCATGGAAAGTACATTTATAGAAAACTGCGCTTGTTGGACTGATTATTTCGGTGGGGGTTCGATATGAGCCAAAGAAAATTAATAAGGCTTCTGAGTAATTTTATTACCTATTTTGGATCCTGGAACTATATATGTACCTATTCACTATAATCATTTTTTAACAGCGTAGATACACTGTTGATGTATAGGGGGTGCAACCGACAAATGCTCCGTTCTCTAGTTTCCATAGAAAATGGGATTTTATGAAGTGCGAGTACGAACACACTCAGCCTATTTTGGAATCCATCTTGTATATCTTCATTTCACCCCAAAGAATGAAATAAAACCACTAAAACACAAAGGTTACTGTGTGTGAGCGATTATGAGTAAACGAATATGTTATTATGTAGCGAGAACAATAAAGAAACGCAGATTATGGGGGACAAACCTAACGATTGATATTGCATTTAAATTTTGTAGATCAAAAGTGAGTGGGAAACAAAGAGCCGAAAGAGAGTTCCAAAAGCGAGAATTTCGAGAGAAGAAACTATTAGCATAGGCCTTGCGATTAGATCGAGTGATTTTATTTGTAAAATGATGAGACTTTGTTGCACGATGACTCTTTCTCTTCTAATGCCATTCTCAACTTCTTTCACATTTCGTTTTGCTTTTGTTTTTTGAAAATTTTTAAACGTAAGATACGTTTTAACTCTGCGTGCGTTATTGCAATCATCATACCAGAATGCTGGCTTTCTTTCCATAAAACTAACAAACTTTTGAATAGATTTTTCAATTTCAGTCCAGGTTTCATCACAGCCATGCATCTCGTCGCTATCTAGTTGTACATGTGTCTCGTTGTCATCCTTTCTTCTTATTCCCATCAACCTTTCCACCAAAATAAGCAATTATTTTGAAATAAACGTAAGCAATTATTCGAAGTAAATTTCTGAAAAAACAGGAATTTCAAATCAGTTACATACCACCCAATGAGTTCAACTGTACACATGAAAATATTGTTCGTATATGTGGCACACCGGATATGAGGGTTTCCGGATATGAGTTATTCTACTGTATCAAGTTATCATAAAGGAAAGTTCATTGGAACAATTGCCATGAAAGTATTTATAGACAAGGCACAAGAAATTTACGCGGCTACAAAGTGGCTGAATGTGAGATTCCAGGTCAAGACGGATAACATTGCAGATTCTTCATTGTATGTTATCAGGAATCTCTAAATACATATATTCAGTTCATGGGCGAATGGTACATTTATAAATAAGTGCGATTAATGTTTTTTTTATTAGCAACATACCCAGCAATTGATTCAATATATTTCCAAGTAATTTTTTTCAATAAAATTGCCATTGGCTTCAACTGGTAGAGTGATTTTCATGGTGCTCTTTTGCACCAGGCCGTTGGCCAAATGGAACTACTATAGAGGTCTCTCGAAAAAGAAAAAAAAGAAAAAAAAAGGACGCGCATGCGCGTAATTTAAAACAAAAATTGGCAACAATTCACCAAAGCAAAGAAACTTGCATAATATATATATATATATATATATATATATATATATATATATATATACATGTTTCATTAAAAACGACAGATAAGGTACTACGATTAAGCATTTTAAAAAGTTTCGAAAAGGTGTTTACTTTTTTGGACACAGAGTGTATAGAAAATGTACAAATGTTCTACAATTCCGATCGCTTTCGATTATATTTTTAGCCATTATTAAGGATGATTTTATTTTTTCAATTTAATTGGGTGAGTGCGTTGTGTGTACGTTTTTAGTGTTAAAGAGATGTTTTCTTTTCCGAACACAGCACATTGTGGGCCTGTTCGTGTTAGTATTATAAAGTGTTGGCCTTTTCTTTTTATTATTAAGGCTTTGATTATTTTTAAAATCTTTTTTACACGTGGATGAGGGTATTATTATGGCATTTTCTACTAGTATGTTTTAGATGGAATCTGGTAACTGTGTGTGTGTTTAAACGGATTCTAAGAGAGGTGTGTTCAGATAGGTGTAACGTAAGGCGTCTGGATAGGAATATAGTCTAAATAATTCTACTCATTAAATAAAGAAACTCTCTGTCGTTTTTAATAATACATAAATGAAGGATTTTTTGCCTAAATACATACATACATATATATCAATATCTCTGTGTGTGTATCTCTGTGTATTTCGTCATTATGTATGTATAAAAAAGAAACTGTGCATGTGTTTACAGCAACGAATATCCCTCATGGTCTAAATAATTCTCTCTTTTCGCTTAATACAAAAGAAGGTCATTGACGATGAGAGTGTAACTCGATCAAAAATTAATTTATTTCGAGATTTTAAATTGAAAAAAAAGAATCCAGATTAGCGATCATGATCTCGACATAAACGAAAATTTGGTGTATAGATAACTAATAGTAAATTTGTTATCGGCGATATAGAATTGAACATAGAATAGGTAGGGTTTGTAAATGTGCAAAATTGATTGTGACGAGACGCATTTTCTGGAGATTCCTTTGCAGCAGAAGCAGCTGTTTATACGATACCGATTCACTTCTAGTCAGATGTGAGGCGAAGAAGGCGCAATATATTTCCCTTCTGGAGTCTAGCTTCAGCCATGCTAATCTTAGGCAGAAAAAGTGGTTTAATGAAAACAGTTTCGTTTTGAAGGCGTTAACATTAACAAACTACACTAATTTAAACAGGAGATTTTGAAATAATCCCCCATCACTACTGGAAAGAAGAATAAGAGAATGTAAACATCAGAAACATATTTTCGTGAAAAAAGTACAACGTTTCGGCCGTTTTACGCTCAAGCCTTCTTCAGGTGGTTGGAATGTCGATCTGACCTCTTTATTTCGCTCACTGGAGTAGACTGTTCTAGTTCAATGTGCCATGTCTAATGGATGTCAGTTATCAGGTATCTCATGGTAATTCTCCTCTCCAAGTTCTCCACTACCTTAACCGGGTATTGAACTCACACTTTTTGGGTCCTGTCACTGTATCTAACCAACGCCTTTATCCACTGTGCCATGTGTCCTTGAGGTGGAACTAGAACAGTCTACCCAGGTGAGCGAAATAAAGGGTTATGTTCGACATTCCAACCACCTGAAAAACGTTGTAATGAATATGGCAACAAAGATGAGGACAATAGTCCGAATAATGTAAATAGTGTACATAATACCTTATCTCAGAAATATAGACAGATACTGAAAGGCCGAACCGTTGTAATAAATATAGCGAAAAAAATTGTAAACTGTACATAATACTGCATCTCAGAAATATAGTGAGATACTGATATTTTTCTAAATTTCAACTGGATTTATGGTGAATATTTCCTCATAAGAAAACGCCATTTCATAATTTTGCTTACTGTTTTCACTAAATGTTTCTGTTTTGGAAAGGTTTGCGTCTTACTAATTGGAATCGATGCAGGAATATAGATGAATGAAACTTGCTGATCTGTCGCTTCTTTCCAGCATATTCTTTCGACTTTCTCATAATGGAAGAATATCCGGAAGGAATGTTGCCATCATTCATAGTGATTGTGTTGTATACATTGGATGTGTTAATTAAATCAGAAGGTCTTTTTTATTCGGCCAGTACGTTAAATGTAGAGCTATGTCTCTTTTAAGGAGGGCCTATAATACAAAATATGACTTTCTCGCCCAAAGTAGCTAACGCCATGGTTAAGATGTTTTAAACTTGAAAAATAATGGCAATTTTTGTGAAGACTAAATCGATTGTGTGAATTGATGAATATCATAATATTTAAAAATCATCCTTCTGAAATGTTTCCGATTCGTTGACATTAATACTCAAGATCTAAAACTCACAATCTCGGTTTGAATAAGTGACACCTGTTCGACTAACTAATGTCAGAAAATCCACACTGCTCAGTCAATGATAAACAATCAACAATCTTCACAGGATGTTTAGAATATAAACTCTGCCCTGAGAGGTTATTAAGAACATTTCAATTTTCAGTGTTTTGATTTGATGTTATTTGATTTTAGCCAACTTATTTTAGCAACAGGTTAATCTCTTTCAACAACACGTTAAGCTGCTGAGATTTCCTCGTCATGATATTTATCAGCACCAAACCGACACTCGGCAAATTGGCCAGTAAGGGGACTAGTCTATTCTGTTGGAAAGTGAGGTGAGGACAAACAAGGCGGTGGTGTGTTTATCTAAATTATAGCATATATGTAGAGAGAAATCGATAGTAAACCGAGAAAAAATTAGATTAAATGAAAACATTAAATTAAAGTATATATATATATATATATATATATATATATATATAACAGTTGGTATATAATCCAAGTAGGTACTAACAATATAAAATATTAAAAATGAGTCACAAGATGAGGTTAATGTATTTATTGAATATTTATTATTAATTTAACCTAAATTTGGCTCATGGCTATTCATGAGGTAATTTTAATTACCTATTCTGTTATGTAAAGTATTATTATTATTATTATTATTATTATTAATATTATATATATATATATATATATATATATATATACACACACACAGTGTAACCCGGATATAAGAGAGTTGTCGGGACCGGAGACGAAGTCTCTTATATCCGGGTTTCTCTTATATCCGGGTTTGGTCTATTTTGTTTAGGTAAGTGTGGCTCTAAATTGGGACCAGAGGAAAGCTCTCTCATATCCGGGTTTCTCTTATATCCGGGTTACACTTTATATATATATATATATATATATATATATATACACACACACACATACACAACACACACACACACATACACATATATTTATATATCGTCATTGGAATATTATTTCGGTTTCATATATTGTCTGGTGTTATCTTAAATATTCATGCATGTACGTATATAGACATACACGTGCAGATATATACACATATAAACACGCGTACAGAAGCGGATGTACACTTATATCAGTGTTTTGTTATTAATGAACAAGTGCTTCAAAGTATTTTTTTCTATTATTTAGGGTATTAACTATGGTTGGTTTGTTGTGTTTATTGAAGCTATTTTTTGTTTTATGAATATATATAATATATATATATATATATATATATATATATATATATATATATATATATATATATATATATATATATATATATAGAGAGAGAGAGAGAGAGAGAGATAGATAGATAGATAGATAGATATAGATATAGATATAGACAGATAGATATTCCAGCACACTCACGCACGCGCAGTGCACTAATGGTGCACACACGCATACATATATAACTTTTAATTAATTGATGTGTATGAAACGAAATATCTGCTTTTATCATATGTTAACGTTTATCTCATGTTTCATTTTTATTTAATGTTAGTATATTTTTTCTGTTGTGTTATATGTTGAGATATTAATTGGTAGGAGGCTAGGATTGTTCGTGTATAGTTGTTTGTGTGTGACTGCTTTGATATATTTATATGTCCATGCACACACACACGGATATAGCTGCGTATGTTTCATATTTGTACGTTTATTTATTCATTAATAAATATTTTTTTGAGATTATATTATATTGATTTTGTTTATTTATTTACAGTTTATTTTTATATTTAGTTAGTATTTACGTGTCAAATATGTATACATGTCTATATTTATCCATTAATTGAGTTTTCTTTTATTTTGGTTTTTAAAATTAATTATTGCCAGATATATTATGAATATTTTACAATTTTTACTGTTAATCTCTTTGGGGATGATCTTTTTTATTTCCAATTTCATTTTAGTGGGCATAGTGTTTTTTTTTTTTTGCATCATATGTATTTTGATCGGGTTGTATTATTTATGTACTTTTTATTCGAAGGATATTTTGTGGCTATAATATCCATTTTTAACTTTTTTTTCTCTGTGGCACCTATGTAAATCTTTTCGTCTGTGTTAATGTGATTAGTTACGTATAACATGGTTAAACATTTATTGTTAGGTGGGGCAATTACTTTCCTTCTGTAGTTGTATTTAATCGATTTAATTTACAGCATGTTATTGTTATTGTTGCAACTGCTACAGGTTGTTTAGTATTTGTTGGGCTTAGTTATTATTTTCTCCATGTTATCCAAGCAGCTGTACCTAATTTTGATTGTATTTTATTGATTATGTTTGATAATTAGCTGCTTTAGGGGTTTTTCTATTATTTGGAAAAGTATTTCCTGTTCTGTTGTTCTTGTTTGATGCTTTTTCGTTACTGTATTTTAGTTTCTTTGAATATCCGGAGTTGATGATTTTTATTCTTTTTTTTTTTTTTTTTTGGATATTTTTATGTTACTTGAATTTGTTGAAATTCCTTTATTTATAGATATGGCTATATGTTTGAAAAAGGTAATGTGTTACTTGAAATTTTTGTATATATATATATATATATATATATATATATATATATATATATATATATATATAGATATATTGGGAAAGAGATTTAGGTATATCTCACATTTAATATGGCAAGAGGCATCGCAAATTAGGCATGCTGAAAACTGCAGGAAGTTTGGTATATCTGTCTCTGTTTCGCTCTCTTTCTTAATTGAAATGATTCAATTTTTCTGCTAGCACAGGTCAATCTCTGAAAGTTGAAATTTTGACAATATATATATATATATATATATATATATATATATATATATATATATATATATATATATATATATATATATATATATTAGGTTGGTGCAAAAATAATGACGTAATAATGTCGTTTTTTGACGTTACGTCAAAAAACGACATTATTACGTCATTATTTTTGCATCAACCTTATATATATATATATACATATATATATATATATATATATACACACAAAAACTTATATATATATATATATATATATATATGTTGTCTATTTTTTATACATACGATATATTTTTTATATTGTTCTATTGTCCCCATCAATATAACATTTTTATCTTATTATACAAATGCAAATGCAAATGCATACGCACATACACACACACGCGCGCACACACACACATAACATTGGTGAAAAATTTTTTCCAACATTTTAATATTTTTTGTTAAGTTGGCCCTTGCTCTCAGCTTTCAGCTCACGTGAACCATCTTCAGAGTGATTATGCGTACATTTAAACAAAGAATATGATATCGAATATGATATCTTTTTATGTTGATATAGAAGATTGCTATGGAACGATAGGAGTCGCGGAATAGCAGACGCATATTGTAAATCCATGTTACAGTTCTATGACATCATACCACGCAAGGAGTTGAAATATTAACAACAGGACCCTATATACACACACACACATACATATATAAAGTGTAACCCGGATATAAGAGACCGGATATAAGAGAAACCCTGATATAAGATAGATTAGCGTTTTATAATCTATCTGCTTTAAAAGCGTATATACATTCTAAAATTCTTATTTGTGTAGAAAGTTGAAAAGACACTGGAGAAAAAGTTTATGATTTCTTTGAAAGCTTCTTCTGCGGAAGGCTTCTTTGATTAAATTTTTTCCACTTTCTCAGCGCAGACATGTACGACGCTTACCCAATTCATCTGGATATTTTTTGAGATTTTTTAAAATGGTTTACACCGACGCCATTTCAGCAGACACTCGCATTTTCCTCAAACTTTGTTGATTTTTCAATTAGACTCATTTTTTGGAATGAACAAAAGAAGTCGAGAGAAAGGGGAGTGAATCCAAAACTAATGGTAAAAATGAATGACGATTTTAAGTTCATCGGGTTCAGCCGAAATAAATTGTGTATAATGTAAAGAGATGAGACCTTAGAAAGATGAACGGAAAGCAAAGAACAATCAAAAAATGTCCAATGTGAGAAAAGGGAAAGTCTGATAATAGTGAAAAGATTATGAAGAAGAAGAGGAATAAAGAGGAAGAAGGAGAAGGGCTTGTATGTAATTAATAAATAAGTGTATAATTATGAGGAAAAATTTAAAGCTAGATAAAAAATAAAATGTAAGATTTTGCTAAGAAAAACAAATATAGAAATAGAAAAAGAAAATAATCAGAGGAGAAGAGAGTTCTCAAAATAGAACAAAAAATAATGAAAGAACGATAAAGAAGAAAGAAATACTGAAAATAAAGGGAAAGTGAGCGGGAAGCGTAAAATGAAGCAGGGTGAAAAGAAAATCTGATGAATGTAAAACAATCAAGAGATTTTGAGAGAGGGAGAAAAAAGAAGTTAAATAGAAAAGGAAATATTTCTGAAGACAAGAAGTAAAAAGTAAAAGTAAAAAAAACAAAATGTAGAAAACTGTAGAATTTAACGGAAAGAACGAGGAAAAAAGACAGGGATAAAGGAATCGGGTAAACGTCGAATCTTTTCTTTTTCAAAATTCTTTGGACATTTTCTGCTTGGCCTGGTTGTTGACAGTGTAACTGTGATAAGGTTGAGTGTTGATCAGGCTTCGTTCTCTGGCGAAGGCAACGCCAAATCACATTATGACTCTTATCCATTGGAGCGATTAAGGGCGCTACGCGGCGAAGACATGTTTTCACTCTGGGATAATCACTCACCTGTATGGCAGGGGGAATGGAAGGGAAACACGAGTCGCCTGTTGGATTTAGTAACGGGACGAAAAATAAGGGCGTGGAGACTTTTCTTTTATTTCTTTTTTCTGTAAAAGCAAATAATGTATTTTGGTTATTCATATCAATGTTTAACATAAAAAAAAAATGCGCCTACAGCAACACACACGCAGATACACATAAATGTATATGCGGTCAAACGCAAATCTATCTTGGAACATACTGATATTTTCCGGATTCAACTAGCAGTATGTACACAAAGAAATACACACACATGGATATATATATATATATATATATATATATATATATATATATATATATATATATATATGGATATATGGATATAAGGATATATGGATATATATATATATATATATATATATATATATATATATATATATATATATATATTCCCATTCATCTATCTCTTTCTCTATCTATCTATCTATCTATCTATCTATCTCTCTCTCTCTCTCTCTCTATATATATATATATATATATATATATATATATATATATATAGATATATAGATAGATAGATAGATAGATGTGTCTCTGCGTGTGTGTGTGTTCGTGCGTGCGTCTGTGTCGTGCGCGTGTATGCCCGTCAGTCTGCGTGTTAAATAAGTTTTTAATTCAGTAAGACTATATCTGCTTAATTTCTCTTGTCTTCTTTTCAGTTTTTGAAAATTAATCTCCAAATTCCTATATTTGTTTTTAATTACTTTTGAACACTTGTTAGAATATGATAGAGAGGATCTGGGTATTTTTTTGAACGTTATATTTCAAATGTAACTTTATGTATATCATATGCCATGAAGTCTAAAATGCTTTCACAATGCTCTACCATATCAGAAAAGTATATATATATTTATATATATATATATATATATATATATATATATATATATGTATGTATATATACGGACCTCCCTTACTTTGAGCACTTTAACCCATAAACATAGCGCAATTAAAATTATATTTTTATGCAATATATATATATATATATATATATATATATATATATGTATGTGTGTGTGTGTGTGTGTGTGTGTGTGCATATATATATATATATATATATATATATATATATAAAAGTGAACATAGAAGTCAACACTTAGAGGCGACACTCTGATTCATGCTATATGCAATCGTCAGGCCATATATAGTATGAAACAGACTGTCGCCTCTAAGTACTGACTTCTATGTTCACTTTTATATTTACACACGCTCTATCTCTGATATTGAGCACTTTATCCCATAAATATAGCACATCTTAAGACTATATTTCTTCATATATATATATATATATATATATATATATATATACAATCAATGTGGTGTACTGAAAATTAATTTTTTTCATTGACAACAAAATATTTTAAGTCATTTGGTATTTTTTTTCAAATTTTGGGAGATTACATTTCCGCAGCATTTCGTAGATATGTACAGCTTGCGAACATATTATAATAGAAATAAAAGCAAAGATATTCAACAGAAAATAAACAACATAGTTTTAAAACAGGACGGTATTGAAAATGTAATAAAATATTTCGAAATAGATAGGATGGTCGTGAATCAGTTGTTTTCTTAACCGTTACATACCATGTTTGTGTCAGCACCTTTTAAAGTGTATTCTTATTTTGGAGCAGGTGGTGTTTTTATTAAGTGGACCACAGATAGCTCATGAGCGTGAAATTCACGGTCATTACATCCATTATCATGTGGGACATGCGGGCGGGGTCAGTCTATTTCTGGCCTACACATTGTCACTAGGTCATTATATGAATTTAGCGCCTTCTTTTAGCTGCATGACATGGGTGAACTTTTCTCGCTATAGTTTACTGTCGTTTTTGCTCAAAGTACGTTTTTAGTTTTAATATCATTCTTAGACTTTGTTCTGTCATTCATTTTCAGAAACTTAAATTGATTATTCACCTGCTTCTCTTGCTTTCGATATATCGCATATATGTGTATTAAATTATTCTCTTCGTTTTTCAGCAATATCTTTCAGACTGCTAGTATTATGTTCCTTTTAAAGTCACGATGTTCATATGCTTCTTCCATGAGATTCTTACTATTTGCTGCAAGCACTTCTATAGATGATGTGGCATTGAGCCTGAGTCGCTTTTTAAAGAAATAGAGAGGCAAAACCTGACCCTCGTCGCTCATGAATTCTACGACAATCCCAATCGAAGTCAACTTAGTGTGCATCAATATGAATACCTCTGTAATATCCGGGTAGTGACACTACTCTTCCAGTTTTCTCGCCAGAGACTATCTTACATATTTATAAGTCTACCATTCGTCTATACTTTGAATATTGCGACCGCATTCGGTTTGGTGCTTCTACTACTTATTTAGTATCACTGGAAGAAAGACAAAGAAGAATCTGCAATTTTATTGGTCCTGACCTGCCATCACGGTTTAGTCATGTTCCCACTGCCATACCGTAGTTTCCCTGTGTCTTTTCCGAAGTTATTATATGTCATTATGGTACCAGGTGTTAATCTTGACTCGAAATCCAGCACCTGCCATCGAGGAGAAATACTGAGCTAGTTGAGCCACCAAACAGGCGTTTATATATGCATTTCCTACGCTAAACTTACTTTGGAGCAATGTCATTATCGTCGAGCACCCCATCGAATACATTTTACTAGCAATGGTCAGACATACTAATTTCCTAAGAGAAAGTACAAAAAGCCCGTTAGGCGATTACAATGCCACCAAAAGGCGCATTGTGATATCTGCAAGGAGGATAAGAGGAACGTGTTCATCTATTTTGAATATCACGAGAATTGATTTTGCAGCCTTGATGTAACTTGGCAACCACTCAGATAGGATATATATGTAATATTTTCAAGGTAATATTTCTAATGAATTCTCCTGTATGACATGTAGACTATATGAATTTAAGCGAAGCATTAGATTGGCGCCAATTTCGCATTATTTTACAGTTGAAATGGTTAGATTTAACATTAGTGTTTCTAAAATTTTCTTCTCTCGCACTTCCCGCTTGTGGAGCACTATTCCGGTTTCTTACTACACAGTCAAATTTAATCTTCAAACTCTTAAATTCAATGTCAATCGAAAACTTCTGCCTACTTAATTCCTGTTCTTTTATTGTTCTCTCGCCACAGTAGTGTTGTTCCTCCTATTATCAGATACTCATTAATTGTATCTTAGCGAATTTATAGCTTTGCTTTGGGGGAGGATTAAAAGAAAAAGAAAAAAAAAACATTTCAGTTCATAAGGAGATAAAAAGCAGAAAAAACAAAGACAAGATACTAATATTAATATCACTATTTAAACGGAATGTACTAACATATATATATATAAATTGTAAAGAGAAGCATAAGTGTTTCTTTTTTTGTAAATGCATTAATATGCATCTCTATGTATGAGTCTCTATTATATAATAGATAAATAAAGAAGCATTTTATTTAAAATTTAACTTTATTTATATTTTTCATTTTAAATTTTTCTATGTTGAAAAGCGAGAAGTCTATGTTAAATTATACAATAATTTAAATCGAAAATAAAATCTAAAGACAAAGTTATTTTCCATAGCTCCTATCGTATATTTATAATCACTTCGTTAATCTTAGAAACACAGAAAGTTGACCAACCTAGCACTGATTAGCAAATTTGGATTGATAATACCGAACAAAGTGAGAGAGACACTGCAGAATGTATCAACAGTTGGGTCGAGTAAAGTGCAAACATCTCGAAAAAGAAAACATGTTTATCGCACTTGTGTTTACATTAGTGGCAAATTGTTATCAGACGTCAATACCTCACTTTCTTTCTCTTCTTCTCACGAATTAGCGTCCATGTTTACGCGCGTGCGCACGGAAGCCTTCAGAACACTTGTGAAAATACAAAGTGTCCAGAACAATTTGACAGTTCAAGGGTCGCTCTATTGAGCGTAAAACCATCGCAAAGATATATCTTATTTTTTATTTCTTGCGTTCTTTCGGACAGTACCCACACATGTTTCTGCTTAAATTTATATCAAACATCAGCTTGAAAACATATTTTTACTACTACTCTACTGAAGTCTACTTCACGCTCTTGCTATTATTAGACAGAAAATATGCATTATATATATATATATATATATATATATATATATATATATATATATATATATATATGTGTGTGTGTGTGTGTGTGCTATTATTTTCGGCTGTACAATCAGCCATCCTCAGACAAAGAAATTATTTTTTAGTTGATCCGGGTAATAGCGGACACGAAAAATTAAATGTGAATCGAAATATGCTTTTTTTTTTTTTTTTTTTTTTTTTTTCGAAATGTGTTATTGTTAACGGATAAGAAGTTATGGAGCGTGCAGTCTCAAAGCTAAGGTTGAATATTTTTTTAAAAAACTGAACGGCACCATATATTTAATTTAAAAAGAACTGATCCGACATGAAAATTTTCTGGATAAAATTGAGACATGACTCTATTTATTGAACAATTTAGTTCATGCCAGATTGACTGAAAAACTCCTACAACAAAAAGAATTCTTAAATTAACATATTAGTAAAAATGCACTCTCTTAAATTTTCAGTGAAACATGTTAATTTTCATTAGCCCACATTAATTGAATATATATATATATATATATATATATATATATATATATATATATATTACATAAAAATATAGTTTTAATTATGCTGTTTATGGGTTAAAACCTCAAAATCTGGCAGGTACACACACACACACACACACATATAAATATATATATATATATATATATATATATATATATATATATATATATATGTAAACTAGCCGATTACCCGCGCCGAGCATAAATATTATAAATTAGCTAATTTTAAAAAAGTTTTTCGCTACACAGTAATAACCATGTTTCAAAAACGGAAGGTAAAAATTTTTAATTTAATTATATAATCAAATTAAAAGCATTTGTTCCGTTTCATCTTCAAATTTTAGCTTCCATTTTTGGAACATGGTTATTACTATGTAGCGAAAAACATTTTAAATCAGTTAATTTATAATATATATATATATATATATATATATATATATATATATACATATATATATATAATTCTTCCAATTTAACTTTAATTTGAATCAAAGTGGAAAATATTTCAAAGGAGTTTTGAACACCCTTTGTCAAAATACCTATACACAAACACTCAGACAGAATCCTGCAAAAAACATATATGAACACGGTCAACACACACACGCACGCACCCACACACACACACATACATACATATATATATATATATATATATATATATATATATATATATATATATATATATATATATATATATATAGTTTTAAAAACAAAGAATTTATTGATTTTAATTTTATTAGTCTCTAAGGCCCGTTCAACCAACATCTCATCAGGAGAAAATCGTTGGATCATTAATTAACGAAAAGAACAATAACGAAAACTAACTTACTTGAGAATATAGCCAGTGCAAAGTCGTATAAAAAAGAGTGGTTTAAAATAATTCATACGGCTGGTTCCAACAATCGGCATCTGTCGAACTCTCTGCATTAGCAGAGAGGAACCCGGACGAGGCTTTGCCGAAGGGCAAGGTTTCGTCCAGGGAGGTTGACAGGGCCTGAACCCGTCTAGGCAGGTTCAAAAAGCTATATTTTTGGCCGAGCCTACGGGCTCGGAGATACCCACATTAAACCGGCCTTGTGCCACATTCTATTCTCGTGGGTGGATGGATAAATATTGGCTGGTTCCAACAATCATTTGAAGATTTTGGAATCAGTATGTATAGGATTAAGGAAACCGACTCTCTGCCGGCAGAAAGAATTTGTAAAGTCCCTTAATCTGTTGGGTGATATTTTATTTTAACTGTCCCTCACTAATTTATTTACACGTTATTTCCCCTCCCCTCGTTACAAATATATACACTTGTTTGTTATTTTAGCGTGTTCCCCCATTTTTGCTCTTTATTTTCGTTACTGTTCTTTTCGTTAATTAATGATCCACCGATTGTCTCCTGATGAGATGTCGGTTGAAAGGGCCTTAAAATTAAAATCAATAAATTCCTTGTTTTTAAAACTGTATATAAATTTTGTACCTCTAAACATTTGTTTATATATATATATATATATATATATATATATATATATATATATATATATATATATATATTAATGTGGGAAATTAATGTGGACAAAACTTATCTCATAAATGAAAGTTGTTTGTTCAGTCATGAAGTACCTCTCTACTTAGTATGCGTGGTTTGGTTAACGGACATCAGCACGCAATTTTACTGATTCAGAGTCCCATTCACTTGCGTTTAATTTTGCAAAAATGTCTTCAGGAAAAATATTGATGTATCAGTCCTCCACAACCAGCAACATGTACTAAATTATAAAATAGACGAGCCTTTATAAACTTTAGTGTCTATGAATATGCAAGTGATTTCAATGGAGAAACCGTCTCCGTATGTTCCCAAGATGTCTTTGGAAGCCACAAATAATATATAAAACGAATGATCGCCTACATCCTAAGAAAACATTGCGCTTGAAAAAGGCATGGACATCGGGAGCAGTCTCGAAACAATGCAATTATTATTCGTTCATTCATTTAGATATATAGATAGACAGACAGATATATATATTTATATATATATATATATATATATATATATATATATATATATATATATATATATATAGAGAGAGAGAGAGAGAGAGAGATAGATAGATAGATAGATAGATAGATAGATAGATAGATAGATATAAACAGTTTGAGATTGATAGACAGATAGATATGAAGAGAGTGCGATAGCTAGTTAGCTAGATAGATATGAACAGTACAATAGGTAAATAGATGTGAACAATTAGATAGATAGATAGATAGATAGATAGATAGATAGATAGATAGATAGATATAAAAAGATTTGAATAGATAGAAAGGGAGAGACGGTGTGAATATAGGGCTCATAACTGCATGGTGACTGTCCGTTTAATGCTTCACTGTGTTCAATCACGTCTGAAAATTGCACTGAAGCGCGAAAACTAATTAAAACATTTAACCTAGCAAATATCATAATTATCAAGAATATAAAATATTGGCGCCTACCACTTTCAAAATTAAATTGAATAACTAGTTTCCATAGTTGTCCATGTTCCGTTAAACGCCCAGTATAAAAACCTGCACTTAGTGGGGTAAAACAGATTTTGAGGATCGATTTAGGCATGAAATTGAATTTTGTGCAGAGTTGACTTCCTTATCATGTATCTATCTATTGTCATTCACAGACAGACTGTTTCGCTTTATCTCACCTTTTCAGTGTGGCTAGACATCCGATTGCCTCAAGCCATCTATGTATCTATCTATCTCCTTTAGGTTATAGAAATATAGCTTTGCTGATAGTCTGTTAAGCGAATACAAAGACAGCTGAGGCGACAGGCTACAAAGGTCTGATTCTACCGACAACTTTTCTCAATACCAGAACATATGGATAAAGCGTACGTCTTAACAACAGTTATAATTAAAATCAGAAAAAAAGTTGAAATTCCTGTTATACATAAGATGAAACATGTACTAGATCATTTAATAATGAATTCAAGAGAAGCAGATATAAATATTGTTTAACTTCACGAGCTTGCGTAATTGCATGAGAGAATAGTGACAAAGAGTTATAAAAGAGTGTAAAAATGCAAGTGAGATGGAAAGCCATGATCGCACTTGTCTTGAAAAACAATGCATGTAAGAGAATTCTGTTTCATCAAAGATCCATATCTGTGATAAATAGAATTGCTACTACGTTTTATTTTAATCGAGAATGTTCTGACTTACTGAGGGATTATAAATGAAATATCAACAGCAGATGTTTGTTGGCCTCAATTATTATGTGTCCTACATTGTTAGACTTGTTTCACCAGATTCTTAAGAACATCATGGCTGATGCTATTATAAATGAACTATTATTTCTTGCCTCGCTGAAAACTTCAAAGGGCAACTGAAAGGTATGTCTGTGTGAAGTATTAATTGCTTAATGGTTATTTAAAACATTCTCGAATAACTATTATAACGACATTATTTTATGATACGATATCCGTTGTGCAATAGTGTTACTTTCTCATCATTCCAAAATTATGTTCTGAATCCACTCAGAAGCATCAATCCTGGTATTTTTAGAGAGTGTTTGTGTCAGTGTTAACTACTGAACAATTGCCGGGCTCGGTTGATGCCATATTTTACACTCAGCAATAAATTTACACTCTGTTTCAAAAATATATATGAACACTGTTCGCTGTGAAGGAATGGTTAGCATTAGGAGAACGCTTACACATGTAGAGAGTAAGATAATTTCGCCATTGTGCAATCGATTACTATTTTTTCCTCAGATTAAATCATTTTAATCACGCCCAGACACTATTGTCTCGACTGTCGATTAGTTGTCCTACGGCCATTCTCTGCGATGGACGCTACTCCATGGAACCGTACGAAAATTGTAACGCTTCATGAACACACTGGCAAGCCTTACCAGGGATCAAATCAAAGTACTATAGACTAAACCGGTAAGTCTTCTGATTTAAATACAATCTATAATCTGTGGTCAATGTGCAAGGAACGACTTCATGGAATGGACATCTTTTCTCTTTTACGACAGCGAATGTTGGACTGTCTCCTCAAAGATGACTCGAGACAACGGAGGTAGGATTTCACAGAAGATTGCTAAGGGTATCATGGGCTAAGTGTGTGAGCAATGATGAGGTTTAGGAAAGGAGACAAACAATGTCGAGGCTAATATCAGGAAGAGGCGGATGAAATTTCTGGGAAACATAATGAGAAAGTAGGGCCTGGAGAATCTGATACTCACAGGTCGAATAGAGGGAATAAGAGACAAGGGAGATCAACGCATGGCATATCTGGCAGGCTTAAGCAAGTGGATGACAGAACGTGGTGTCGGGGAGATGGCAGAAGGACGAAACTTATTGCGAGCTACAAGTGAGAGGGGGGAAGTGGAGAGACATGATCGCCTATGGCCTGATGGGACACGTCACATAAAATTAAAAACTAAGGGAATAATAAAGAGTGAAAGAAGTAAGTGAAGTATTTATGTTCTTGATCACAGAATCATTTAAATTTTCAATTGTCTTTTCATGTAAATGGAGAAAAATTTACGTACGCTGATATTTCTGTTACATTTTTATGTTTCCAAATGAATTTCTGTTCTAACTGGTTGTCGTTTTAAATTAGAAAAAAAAAACGAGATAAAACCGAATGCAACTATCTTTTTGTTTTTGTTGTATAACATAAAAATACTATAATTTTGAATTTTTATTGGTTTTTATTAAAAACATAACAAGAGGAATTAGTTTAAGGCTACTAATTTCTATATACAGGATGAGAATCTTTATCCGAAAAACCCAAATTGCAGCACTTCCAAACTCCAAATACTTTTCCTGTGCTGACATGAATTACCACAAAGGGACAATTTCAGAAAGCACTGTGAAGTTTCCTAGGTGACGTACAGCAGTTGTAAGTGACCTCATCTGCTCAAGGTGGGGGTTCCTCAGCCCAGCCACGTAGCATACGTTGGCGCCAGTTTTTGTGAGCGATCGTCACAGCAACACGTTCGTTCGTGGATTACTTACCAGGTGTTTCATGCTCAGTGCATATTTTATTCTAAATATCAAATGTCCCGCATTTTTGTAAGTAGTGATCATGTTTTTGGTACGCATACAGAAAGTACAAACATTATTTTTACCTGAAATATTAATTTCGCCACTTAAAAATCCATGTGAGAATTACACGACTAGCGTAATTACCTATATCTATATGTACACAAGAACACATGGGACAGTGGATAAAGGCGTTAGTTAGATCCAGTGACAGGAACCAAGGAGTATGAGTTCAATACCCGGTTAAAGCAGTAGAGAAATTGGATATGGGAATTAACAAGGAGATAATTGACAAATGACATCCATTGAACATGGTACTTGGAACGAGAACAGTCTACCCCAGTGAGAGAAATAAATTCAACATTCCATCAACCTGAAGAAAGCCGGGGCGTAGTAATAAAAATGGTGACAATGAGGACAATAGTCTGAATAATGTAAAAAGTGTACATAATACCTCATCTCTGAAATATAGAGGGATACAAAATTTATTGAATTTCATATAAAACTATTCCCAGAGTTTATGTTATTCACATAAAAGTACCTTCAAGGTATTACGTATAAGCTGCGTTATGAAATGTAAATTGATATCGTGTTTATACGTGTATTTCACAATCCGAAAAAGGAACCAATGAAAACCTAAGCACTTCCAGTCTAAAAAAATTTGCATAAATGATTCTCAACCTGTATTTCTTTATGCAGTTACTGTAAGAACAGATCACCATGATTGCTATCGCTGAAAAGAAAAATGGCACGAAAATACTCGACAATAAAGATTACAAAATAAATATTAATTATTTCAGTTAAACAACATTTGTTTCATTTTGATATGAGGAGTTATATAGGACTACTTTTCACGTCGTAGGAATCGATTTACTTCTATTGTAATCGACTGTAATCCGATGCACATAGAGTTTGTAAGAACTTCCAGTATCTTCGTTAAAGTTCATATTCTTTCGTTTGTATACTTTTGTCAATTACCGGTTGCAAATATCTGTAAAGTACCCTTTTCTTAAAATCTCCTAATTCCTCCTTTTTTAGCATCACCACGTCTATTTTGTTTTTAGACCGTACTATTTCAACAAAACATTTAGCTTTATCAAGTATAAATCACCAGAAACACAAGATCGCAAGGTGACAAAGCATCACACACGCCTACGCTCAAACATCTCAGAGAGCGCATGTGCAGAGATTATTGATATGACGTAGATTGAGTCTTGTTTGTTTATTCGCAAGCTCACATCATTTTCTTTTTCATCCCTATCTAAAATGAGCACACATAAATATAGATAAACATATGGCCTGCCTAATAATTTATAGGCCTAATTTAATTACAGCGTTCGTTAAGACATTTTTTTGGTGAGATGTTGGCTATTCGAGAAACCGGGTTCGTTTTTATTTATTTAAACTCTATTGCCTTCCCTCTGTATTAAACGTTCTTACAAAGACCTCGTTGAAATGATGAAAATCAGAATCTCTAGCATAGTTCTTCTTCTTCTTCTTCTTCTTCTTCTTCTTATTATTATTATTATTATTAGTAGTAGTAGTAGTAGTAGTAGTAGTAGTAGCGTAGTAGAAGTAGTAGTAGTGGTATTAGTAATAAGAGGAGGAGGATGATGTGGAACAGTAATAGTATTATTATTAATAGTTGTATCGACGAAAAATGATGTATTTAAGCAATTTTACAATATATAAATTGCCAAAACATTTATATTGCGATGAATTTTGTCCACTTTTTGTCACTACACACTGAATATTAAATAAACAAATAAAAGTATCCTCCCTATGGAAATATTAATTCAGATAATTTATCATAACATAAAATTCTATTTCTGAAACGTCATTGGAAGAGTCCACTACCTTGAAATACGCAACTACCTTACCCGAAGTTTCTGGTATATAGAAAGTTATACCTATATATAGTAGACTCCTTATGTAGTAAGTGCCCTGCTAACAATTTATAATCTCGCATTTCTCGCCTGTGGAACTCAATTCGGATTCTTTATTTTTAACCAACTTTGATTTCAAAAAGTGTAAATGTCATATCAATCGTTAACTTTTGTTTTCTTAATTCCTGTTATTTAATTATTCTCCCTCTTTAACAATGATTTTTTTGTCTTTTTTCATATTCTGTCCCACTCTGCGACCCCTTGCGTCATAGTGGTTTCATGGCCTTGTTTGTTGGGAAATGATAACAAAAATATATATGCATACCGCCATTTGAAAAACATTACAGCAGCCAATGTAAAATATGCATTTTTCAACATGTTTACACGTAAACATATTTGACAATATTTCTAAGAATATTTATAGATGGAGGTAATAGTACTAAATAAATAAAAGATGAAAGAATATTTTTCTTAAGTATCTAGATGCTTTAGTTAATGGGAATCCAAATCTTTTTGAGAGAAATGTGACGATTCCCGCATATATATTCTACTAAATTAAGTTCGCGTACAACTTCTAAGATAAAGTGCTTATACCTTCGCTCTAGAATATTTTGGAGGAGGCTCCTATGTAAATATCCCACATTGAGTTTGATTTTATCTTGATTGCGAATTGATTTTCTCTGGATTGTGAATGGTGTCACCATAGAAAGTTCAAAAGTGCTCTCTGAAAACTTAAGAAGGAATTTCAAAATATCTACAAGCAATCAACCATTAAATAAATAGTAATAAATTAATTTGTAAGTAAAAGATATATATATATATATATATATATATATATATATATATATATATATATATATATATATATATATATATGATTGTAAAATGTATGTATAGTTTATGTACGAGGATAAATGAATTTTTGTGTAAATTATCTCAAGTGTTTCTATGTTTTTGTTTTTTTTTTGTTTTTTTTTACTTGTTAATGATCGTATGTACGTAGAGATTCACATGAATACATTTTTGAGACATATATGAATAAATGAAAATTAATATTACCCTCAAATACTATTAAATAATGAAACCTAATCTTTAATTTAGTTTACCAATATAATAAATAAATTACATTCATAAATTAATTTTAAATATTAAAATAAATGTTATTGTTATATTTTTTTATATATATATATTGTGGAAATACAATTAGTCGGGTGAATAAACTATTAAAATTTTAAATATTTCTTTATGTCCTAGATAAATATGTTTATTACAATAATAGTTATATTTAGTCCTGAAACTATTTACTTAAAAAATTAAACATTTAAGTTAATAACAAAATTTTTTTCAGACATCGAATTTTCTATCAAACATTGTAAACTATCTTTTACATAATTTTGTTAAAACAAAATCATAACAACTCCATCTCTTCCCCCCCTATCTCTCTTTTTACCATAAGACTTACTTGTATACATTTTCTACAATTCATTTCTGTTTTATTAACCATCTAAAGAGGTCAAGGTTCTCTCACTCCTCCTACTCCAATATAAAACATACTTAAGAGAGATATAAAATTAACCCCTCCCTATAGTTTATATTGTCTGTTAAACTACCACTCTCAACCCCCTCTATTAAATTACAAAAATTACACTACCCACCAATTTCTAATCCCATTTTTCCTCTCAATTCGTTGTTGGAAGTTTTACCTGATGATCCTGAATCCTTAAAAAAGGATCTAGGTGAAATAAATTATCGTAATGGTACCTTAAAGTGGTTTGTTTTTCATTACATATTAGCTCTGTCCTCACATTGAGCTCTCAGGATTTCATCCTCTTTGGATTTAACAATTCGGTTTACCAAGTTCCTTATAAATTAATTATATATATATATATATATATATATATATATATATATATATATATATATATATATATATATATACAGGGAGAAGGCCGTCCTATTACGTTCAACCCAAATGCAAAATGTTTACAGCAAGAGTCATTTACATATCTCTTGCGAAAGTTGATACCAAAATATATGAATCTACTATTTGAAATGGACTGAGCAATTTTGATTTGCTTGGGTATTTTCTAAGGAAGTGTCCCTAGATGTAAAATACAACAAGACATGATTAATTTTTGCCAGAGAACACCAGAACTTCGGAAAGTATGTCTTTGAACTGATGAAGACAAAATAGATTTTTTTGTCGCCGTACCTGAAGACATGTTTGGTGTGAACCAAAGACAGTATCTAAGCACATGAATTGCGAACCCCCGTTGCAGCATGACTATACAAATATCATTGTTAGATCGTGAACATAAAATCCAGGAGGATTTCTTTTTTGTACCAGAGGGTGGTTGAGGAAAATATACCATCTGTCAGAAAAATGACAGAAACGGATGTAGTCCGGGCACCATGAAAATGACCGTAGACATTCCAATAATTCCACCAAGGAATGGCTCAAACGAAAGTGGGTAATTCACGCATGGCCAATCCGAGTGAAATGCTTTGGGGAGATTTGAAACGAGTTGTGTCGC
The DNA here is from genome assembly GCA_963932145.1 of Acanthosepion lycidas. Classification (NCBI taxonomy): domain Eukaryota; kingdom Metazoa; phylum Mollusca; class Cephalopoda; order Sepiida; family Sepiidae; genus Acanthosepion; species Acanthosepion lycidas. The sequence goes on from OZ010582.1 coordinate 9,232,135, forward strand.
TAACATCACACAGTTGAAAGAATTCTGCATGGAGATAAGCGCTCTCCTAAACGATGTCAGAGTAGTGGACATTTACAGGAAACCTTTAAATGAGGTCATTTAAGCGGAAAGAGGCAATACCAGCGATGGGTACATAACGTGGCCTTTTCCTCAACAGCAAATGGCATTTATTATTATTATTATTATCATTACTATTTGGTTTTGCTAAATAAAGGATAAAAAGTAAAACTTTTTATCTACAAATATTTCTTGAAAGAAAATCGAATGCCTATATTTATTGAAAATACTACAAACAACTTAGGGGTGCCACAAGACTGTGATATGACTACGCCCTTACATGTCAGTGTATACGACAATTTCAAAAACGTCTGCTTTGATATGATTCGCTGATTACAGGGCAATATCAAACAAGAAAGAAACCAACAAAGAAAGAAAGAAAGAAAAGAAAGAGAAATAATTGTATTTTGTTATTTTTCCTTCCTCCTACTTTGTTATTAGCCGCGCCAATAACCACTACACTAAGCGCACATTGAATTAAATTTCGTCAGTTCAAAATCTTTATTAGTGAGACCAAAACAGAATCACATTAATCAATTGTACGGTTGATATTTACTTCAGCTCTATCGTCATATTTATTAGATTTTCATTCATTTTCACTCATTTTTTAAAATTTTTAATTTTCATTGTTCTCAAGTTTTACTTATCCCAAATTATTTCGTTAATTGTTAAGTAAGAAGGGGAAAAAAAGGAAATAATATGACAGTGAAGATTCATAGATTAGGAAAATTTAATACTTCTTCCTTTAGGAAATTATATTAATTTTATAACAACTGCATTTCCAGGTCAAAGTTCTCTTGGCACACATGCTGATTAATTGTTTATGCCATTGTAATGAACTGCCACAGAGGGAAATGAGGCACAGGATTGTATGCATGTCTTACAACAGTCAATGTGACGCTAGATAAAATGTCTTACCTCCAAGACGAAAACTAATTCGAAAGTGCCTCGCATGTAAACTGTCCCGAAGGAAAAAAATGGTGGCTTCTCGGATCATACATTTAAAATAAGTAGTTCCCAGATTTGGATAGACTCTCGCGAGAGTCTGCTTGTCACATATGTAAATTTGGCTGTCAATGTCGACATAAAACTCGATAGGCAGGACATTGACTGCTGTATTGAAGAGCAGACACGAGTTGCCGTCACTGGAGTTGCAGGAATTGGTTACAAGCCAGAAGAAACTACAGTTATCATAGTTAATATTTATTAAACAACCTTTTAAAGTAATTCGAGTAATTATATCATAAAATTGTAGATTCTGATGATAGAAAGATAGTAATTACTGCCGCATTCTAAGGCGAACTGCGTATGGTAATAGTAATGCTTTGATTACCCATCTCCTTTAAGAAAATATTCGGCATTCCTTAACAGAACAGATAATGTTATTGTTGGATGAATATTACAATATATTCTTATAACAGTTTTTTAGTAAAATAGCTACTGTTATCGCTTTTTCTAACGTTGATAGGGTTTCCTTTCTCATCTTTCCTTTAACTTAGTTTTGGATATTAACATCCTGCTTATATATTTTTTCTCATCGAATTACATGGTATATATATTCTGTCTGTTTGGGCACCTCGACGTGGTGTAATGGTTAGCAAGCTTGTCTCACAAGCACAATTACGACTGAGTAGTGAGTGCGATCCACACTGGGTGCCCTATTCTTCAGGCCTTGTCCCACATCTGAGCTAGGCGTGGAAAATCACTATATATTCTGTCTGTTGGTGAATGTAACAGGTTTTTTGAATTTGTTAAACATTGTGATTCTGTTCCGTGATTTTACAAGTTTCGACGAAAAAGCTAATAGTTTTAGTATTTCTGATCGATTTGGGCACCATGTATAATAGACTTCTGGGAGGCTTTATCTGACAATGATATTTAAGTATATGAGTTCTTAGGTTAAAGTTTTCGAGCGTTTTACCATGGTGGACAAAGCTACACGTAGTGCAGCCTATTCTATGTTAGGTTTCCTATACGAAATTACTTATAGCTGATCCACGTAGCAAGTTATTTGAAGTGTTTCTATATATTTGCTGGATAAAATAGTCGGTTTCTGGTACCGTTTATTTAGTATTTGACGTCGCCTACTACAAATTATATTTACGAGATCCATATCAGACTACAATGGAGTATTTTCGACACATCTGGGCTTTAGCTACCCAGTTCTTATTTTTCTTGTTCAAAAGCATCTACATGTCCTTGTGGGTGATGAATTATGTTCCACACTAAAACCCTTTTCCCACAGTCGGAACTCCACTATACTCTCGCTACTTTATGAAAATTTCCATGGCATGTATTCTGAAAAACTACATTCCTTGCTCTCACCATCCCTGATTATTTCAGCTCGAACGCGAAATTCCACGTACACAAGGATAAATCTTCTTCATTCACCTCACATTCTGCATTCCACTCTGACAGCTTTCGCCCAAGAACCGATGCTTTATGGAAAAGGATAATATCCAATCACTACAATTTTCACTGCTATAGTTTACCGAATTATTTTCTGGATAATCAAATGAAAGTTTGTTCTTGCTCTAACAATCTACCTTGAGTGGCTCTTGCGTCTTTTATTGAGATAAGGTTAATATAAAATGAATTAATTCTATTATAATTAAAGGTAAATTTTCTTCACGGTCAAAATAGTTTGTTGCTCCGTGTTAGTAAAACCATCGACGGCCAATTTCCAGCAGTAGCGTTTTCAGACACTCTACAATAGCGCCGCCTACTAAGATCGCCTACCTAAGCCTCTAAAGAGCCACCGAACTGACAAATTTTCTAGGGCGAGATTTGATATCGTCCACGCGCCCATATATATAATAGTAGGGACACAAAGAATAGACATATTACAGGGTGAAGCATGCCTTTGTGATGCCTCATATCAGATAATAAATGTTATATATATATATATATATATATATATATATATATATATGTGTGTGTGTGTGTGTGTGTAAAATGTTTTGAAAGATTCTGTACAAAAAATTATTGTATAGACTAAAATGAGGATTGGAGAAAATGTCACCACATATTTAATATAGTGATATTTATCTATAATATATGAATTCTAACAGAGAAAAATTAAAACTTTATTACTTGCAAGTGGATTTTCAGTGTTTTTTTTTTTTTACGTAGAAAAATAATTTGTTGTTTTCCATTTTCTTAAACTTTTTACTTTAACCACTTTCGCTTAGCTTTTCTAAAAAAAATAATTGTTTCTATCTCCACGTGTTGGTGCTTATATTTTGAACTAATGAAAATCAAGGGGCGTAACTGGCTATATATGTTTTTATGGTCAGGGGAATTTGGTAGAATCTATTCATGCAATGAATTAAGTATTTTTTTTTCTTGTACACCGCATTCCTCTATATGTAGGCTAAAGCGTATTTTTTTTGGTGTGGGGTCCCTAATTTGTTGGCGATGAACTGTTCTCCTTTGTCAGAATGACTGGCTACTTTGACCTTTGACCAATGTGTGTGTGTGTGTGTGTGTGTGTGTGCGCGCGTATATATATATATATATATATATATATATATATATATATATATATATATATATATATATATATAGACACACACAGACACGCACCTACATATTAGGCACTTTTCTTTTTTACGGGAAGGTTCACCATTTACAAGGCCCATGGGTCACTCAAAGTAGAGGTGTATGTTAAGCGGTAGTTTATATGGATAGGTTGGGAAGATAATGTTAGCTGTGATGGAATGTAACCAGTTTGGATTTAGATGCATTAAATGTAACAGGTTTTTTCCTCACTGGGAAGTTAGTGCTAGATCGAAAGAGAGGCCAGCTGCTAATCTATGATCGTCAAGAGTTTTAGAGATGCGTCCGTATATCTTCGGCATAGACGTTTAAAAACGATCGGAGTACATTTTTAGGTAGATCTTATTTATTATAAAAGGCAGATTGTGTGTGTGTGTGTGTGTGTGTGTGTGTGTGTGTGTGTGTGTGTCTGTTCGTTTATATATTGGATCGGATTTCCTTCATTTTTCAACCGATTTCAACAAAACTTCACAGGACTACGTAAGTTTAACTTGTGGTGGTACTAACAGCACGAAAAATTGGAAAAACACAATTGTTTTTGCACGAAATTTGAAAACACGATTAAGAGGCATCACGAGAATGAAAGGGGGAAAACTCATATCGAGTTATACTTATTATAAAACCCAGGTTGTGTGTGTGTGTGTGTGTGTGTGTGTGTGTGTGTGTGTGTGTGTGTGTGTTTTCGTTTATATATGGGATCGAATTTCCTACATTTTTCAACCGATTTCAACAAAACTTCACTTTTTTTTTTGGCAGGTAGTATTTCTTATTGTCTTGCACACTTTTTTCTTTATTTTTACATTCAGAATACTTTAAAAATTCCATTTACAAGACAATTGTTTATAATAAAATTTTATTCAATCGGTAGACTCATAACGATTGAAAAAATTAAAAAAAAAAAACCTAATTAAGACATGCGTGGCCGTCAACCTTAAACAGTAATCTTTGTCAATTTTATTTTTCAATCTTTATGATGGTCGATACTTAATCTATCTCTTATTCTTACTGCTAGTCATTTATGTAAATCAAAGAGTTTATCCGAGAAGAGAGGATTGGGTGCGACTGCGTTGAACACCAGGGCCTCGGTGGACTGCCTTTTAGGATCTTCCTATTATAATTTTATAATATAGATTTGGAGATTATCTAGCGACTCTGTGTGCCCCACATTGTCGAAGGTATGTCTCATAAATGATCTCACTAATTCTCTATGTAATAGCAGTTAGGATGTCAGCAGTGGATCGTACTGATCGAAACCCATACTGCTTGTCGCACAAGAGGTTGTTCCCATACATGTGCTGTATGCTCTTATTGTTGATTAAAGCCTCGAAAAACTTATACTGAGGAGATTAATGAGTCTATATTATGCGAGAGAAGATCCCCTTGTAATCTTCCAAATTCTTGGAAATTTTTTTTTCTTTCAAGCAGTGGTTAAATGACTTTGCTAGCATCGGGGATAATTTTGAGTCGATATTCTTAAGGTCGACGACTGAGCCAGTGGCATTTTTTGGTCGAGTCTTTTGATAAGTGTAGAGATTTCCCTTGCTGAAATGAGTATATTACTGATACTGTGCTCACTGAGACGTGCGAAGATGTTGGACAATAGCCTCTGTCATCTAACGTTGAATTTGAGGCAAACATCGAGGCTGAGAACTTCGTCTTGTTGTCTAGATGTAACGCGAAATCCAATTTGTTCATTTTCTACATTTGCCTGGACAGATCGTACGTAGCTGCCCTGTACATTTTCCAGGACCCCCTTTCAGAGATTGCCAGAGGTTCTGATAGAAGAAAGGGCCAGACTACATTAGCACTTGCGATAGATTTTGAATTAATGGATACTTAGAGCTATAGCTGCAGCACATTCAGGGATGAACCAGTTCTTACTGTTTGAATTTTGGTGGGTATAAAACACTCCATTCAAGAAAGTAACCATTCGGAAATTAAGGTAGCTGTTTTGTAGGAAGCATGTTTGAAGTAATTTGGGAGAGTCATATAGGATCGAAATCTGTCCATTCAGCTACCGCATAGGAAAAAAAAAACGTGCTATGAAACGGAACATAATGAGATGTCATAGGTTTGGAGTCAATCTGGTCACTGATCAATGATCTGTCTTGCCAGGGATACGCTTTTGCAGGGCAGGATGTTAGAAAATATCAAGGAAGCTCGCCTGCTGCATCATCATATGCGGGGCTCGGATGGGTTCTTCAATGATCTGGGTTCGTTCATATTCGATGGAAACGTCTCAGAAATATCTGTCTTCCTCATCGGTTATTTTAGAATGGACTATCAACTCTTTCTGGTGAACACTGAAGTGACCGTATATATGAAAGTCGAAGGAAATTCGATGAGGACATTTTCTATCCTCTATGATATTCGATAAAAGATTAGTGACACTTCATCTTGAGGACGATAGAGGGCAAAGACTAAAAGCAAGAGAACGTTTACTAACAGCACCATTAACCCAGGAAATATTTAGGTGAAATACTCGTGTCTCGACTGCCAAGAGGTCAGGACAACCGAACTCCTCTTTGAGTTAGAAACATCGTACTAACCAGAGATATATGTCACCAATACAAGCACGCTCATATACATGAGGATTAAAAGAATCATTTAAGAAGGTATTAAAAAGTTTGCTTGAGGGTTCAATGTACATCCCTTTCTCATTTGAGTTAGTATAAGAAGCTGAGTGAATACGCAGGGAAGTTACTAATCATATTTGAGAGAGAGGAAAAAAAGTTTAGATTTAAGATGTAATTATTCCTGTCACAGACACAAGGCAAGAATTAACAGTTGTTCTGAAAATTCATTTATAAACGCCTTGCCAGTGGAAAGTTTAACTAATTACTGATAGCTATATTTTTTTAACTTACTAAATATCCTAAGATTCCCTCCTTGAAAATCATAGATATTTGTCCACGAGTCAGTTTACCACGACATAAAAAAATGGCCTCTCGTATTCGAGTATAGTCGATTATTAGTACGGCTCAAAGGGTCAACCCGTGGTATGGGTTTCTGGTACTTTCCAAAGCTGCCTCACTTGGGATCTTCTTCCACCTCTCCGAAACTTCAGGAAGTCTACTTCCTGTCTAATCAACCGTGGTGAGATTCCAGCCCGCGTCTCATTTTCATAAAGCGAAGGTTCTAACCATGCGGTCACACACACACACACACACACACACACACACACACACACATATATATATATATATATATATATATATATATATATATATATATATACCTCCCTCAATGCAAGGCTTAAGACAGAAATTTAAAATAAAATAACAGAGAAATTTAAAGAAAAAAAAAAGAAATAAAAATGGTTGCATGAAGTAATTAAGAGAATAAAAATTAAAGAGGAAGTAATTTTTGAAAATTTACATTAAGACAGGCGATGCTTTTTTGGGCGGGTTCTTGACCAAAAGTCTTGCCGACAGAGAAAATTAATGGCACTTTTATGGGATCTGGGTAGGTCTCTGGCCGAGAAGAGGAACTATCCTAATAGTATGGAGTTAATTTAGGAATAGAAATTCTTGGGGTAGGCATTTTATATATATATATGGGTTGAATTTGCATGTAAATATATCTAGATCCCCTCTTTGCCAGAAAACTAAATATAATGTGGCCGACAATTAAAGTTAATTTAATATCTAGGTAAATAGCACAGACGCCCCAAAACATCATATATATATATATATATATATATATATATATATATATATATATATATATATATATATATATATATATAAATGTTCATACATGTTTCATTAAATAATATAGACAAGTGTTGTCTATATTATTTAATGTAAATTCTTTTCATAACCTCTGATAAGCTTAATAACATTGTCATTAAACGAAGAAAGAAAATCACAATACTGATACATATTTTTTAATCCAATCTAAGCTTTCGGGTTACATAAGCCAATATCAAAGTTGACAAATTACAGCGTCTTATATGCACGTGTTTATCTTTGCTTGGAAATCATCCATGTAAACAGAAACAGATTATCATCACATTCTTGTCCGTGTATTGCATAATGTATTGCATAATATATTGCACTATAAATTTCCATTTGTTATTGGATATTCAGTCATGTAAAATAGCGCCACATAAATGCAATCATGTTTCTATGTTTGTCAGTATAGCAGGTGTTAGTTAATGATTGGTTATTGCAATTTATTCAGGCTTCAACCACATACAAAGAAATTTCAGGCGAAAGAAAGGAAGAAAAGAAAAAGAGCAAGAAAGAAAGACCCAAGATATAATCTCTTTTATAGAGAAAAAAAATATGAACATAGTAGGAAACCATGAAGAGTGTATAGCAGCAAAACTTTTTTTTTTGTCTATAATCAGTTCAAACAATGAAAATGGCCTATGTTAATTAAGGGTTCATGAGATACAGTTTTAAAATTCTAGCCAAATTAGACATTATATTTGAAACAAATCTATGATTGCTACAATGTTAACATAAGATAAATGACATTTCCTATCAGAAAGAAAGCGTAATTTAACAACGGACTTGACAAATCGCATACTTTGTGAGTTAAGTTTTTTGGAATTTCACAATTTCATAGAATGCTAAAGATCAAACAAAATATTTATATAAATTGATTAAACAAAAACTCTAAGCATAAAGAACTTATAAAATTAATAAAATAATATTTAAAAATCATACACAATATAATGCAACAGTTAATTAAATGTTCCTATATAGGGTGTTAATAAGAATAATCAGTAGAAAATGTCAACCAAACGCATATACATTAAATATTACCAGCAATGTTTCAAGAATAATGTACAAACTATACTACATCGAAATTGATCTGACCAAAGATAAGCTTTATAGGGTTCAATAAAATTATTCTAACATATAAGAAGAAGCAGTTATCAAATTTCAAAGACTAGCAGTTTGCAGAGTCAACGTTATAAGGTGATTACAGTTTATCGTTAATTTAAATCTTTAATCTTTAATCGTTAATTTAAATTTAATTTTTAATCCCCTATTTAAAAATCTAATAATCTTCATTTTCTCCTGTAAACACAGATCCTTGCCAATTTCCATTTAACTTTAGGGGTTTTATTTTATTTATTTAAATAAATAGGGATGGTTCGTCCCAGTTTAAGAGCTATAGCATGTCTTAGCTGTGAAGGTCTAAACTAGAAGAACAACTAAATGTTTCTGGTCACAAAACTTGCCATGACAATTGCGATAGTGTAGAGTGAGTCTCTCTCTCTCTCTCTCTCTCTCTCTCTCTCTCTCTCTATCTATCTATCTATCTAAATATATATATATATATATATATATATATATATATATATATATACATATATATATATATATTTATATATATATGTGTGTGTGTGTGTGTGTATGGAAATATCTATTATCGTGATAATTGTGATGATATTTTTGATTTTTCGTTTCTTTTGGTAGATGGATAAATGAGGTTTCGAGTGTATCATTTGTTTGGGCACATGTTCCTAATTGTCTTTTTGGAAGACTCAGGAGCGAAAACCTTTTCACACGCCTGATAGATACAATTTCCTTCTTAGGAACACTGGAATCAGCAGTTTCTGCTCCAATGGTTATGTGTATGAAAATATAAATGATTAAAATGAAAAAACAAAATGAAAATAATATCAAAATATATGTAGAATGCTACAGGTGTTGCTTAAGTCGACATTCTAACACACTGATGGATGCAGGGAAATAAAATAAAAAAAAAAAGTTTAACGTAACAGGAGAATGACGCCAAAGCTTAACGAATAAAAAGCAAAGAATTTGCAAATTTTTCCCAACGTTCGTTTGTAATGTCGACAGATTCGTAGACATTAACGCGGGCAAGCGACCGTTAATTTTTCTTGTTAGGACATCTACGCATGCGTGCCCTGAAACACGGGGCACGTGGGCGTGAGATCTCATTTATGTGGTTAGAATTTTCAATCTCTAAAGGATGGGCAACGAACGCAAATTTCGACGGCAGCAAACACAGACGTATGCGTATGCAAGCGAATGCATCGGAACTAATCCCACTTTTTTGCGAATTTTACATGTTTATAGCATTTTACACGGATGCGCGCGCTCATGCGCATTTTCTGCGGTAGGCGAAGCATATGTCGAAATGTGTGGTCTAAAGTAATTACGTTAAGAGTAGAATGATGACGGCTGGGGAGTACGTCAAATATTGGTATACTGATGGGAGTTGCATCATAATATATTATCAAATGCAGATTCGGACCAATGCAGAGATAGTGTTATTATGTCTGAATGACAAGGAGTGGGAATGGCAATGATTTATGGATAGGATGAGTGGGAGGTGGATTATGCTTATCTTTCATACGTTAGCAGTTTTAAATGAGTTTTACTGAGTGTAAGACAATATGCAAGCCGAAACATCGAGTATATATAGTAATATAGAGAGGCAGAAGCGAAAACAAGAGGAAATGAATGTTGAAAAATGTTAAATGATTTCCCCACGCAGTCATTAAACATATGTACCAACATAATAATTACACACACACTTTCTATTTTTCATGCATATATACACGCATGAAAACATACATATAAATATACTATTATATATGTGTGTCTGTGTTTGTGTGTGTCTCTGTGCGTGGGTATGTACAGATGTATAGATAATTAGAAAGGAATAAATAAATAAATAAATAAATAATAATAATAATAATAATAATAATAATAATAATAATAATAATAATAATGACAAGGATCTTATTTTTTTTCTTTTTACAAAAATGCACTGTGGAAATTGTCATGAAACCATTCCTGACATTAGGCCTCTGGTTGGGAAACGGAACGAAATATGTGAACAACAGAAATCAAGGAAGGGAGAGGAGGAGGTTACGAAGATAGATAGATAGATAGATAGATAGATAGATACCAATCAATCGTTATGTCATACGAGGCCTAAAGCTTAAACCGAAGCTTTTATTTTTGTTTTATTTTTGCTGCATAGGACCAAGGAACGCGAAGTAGAAATTACCAAGACGCATATTTTCTACCTAAGTTGCATCTGTATATTAAAGATATTAAAATAGCTGTTCACGAAGATGTTTACGAAAATGGTGACATTGATAAATGTAACAACTCCCCGGCTAGTACAAAGAGACCGAGTTAAAAAAAAAAAAAATGTATCAATTTCATAATCTTGTTCGTCTAACTAGGGCTAGCAACAGTGATCCGTATATATATATGCACACACATATTTATACATATTTATACATACATACATATATATATATATATATATATATATATATATATATATATATATATATATACACAAGCTACACGCACATACACACACAGGCGCGCACGCATATACATACGTACTTATATTCACACACATACACACACATACATATATATATATATATATATATATATATATATATATATATATATATATATATATATATATATATATATATATATCGATACACAGACACGCAGGCGCACGCGCATGCACATACATATATCATTTCTTTCATTTGAATGCTATCAAATTGAAAATGCATATATACCTCTACTCACACTGGTTTAAAACTTTATAGGCGAATTGTTGTTTTATTACTTTGATATATTTTATTTTCGTATACGTGTGAAAATATATAACGATTTGGAATTGCTTTTGAAACCGAAGAGATTCAGAATTTACCTATAACGACAACCATAACGACATACATTCCAATAAAATAAACACATTTATGCCGCTGTATATCTCTTTGATGTACACTATTGTTATAACTTCATTGATATGTTTTCTTATGGTACTTTTTAGTGTCATCATCTAAAGTGCTTAGAAAACCAATAATACGTTCATTCTAAGTAGGCGACTCTATTGTCTTTATCTTATTATTGCAGTGAAATGCCATTTCAGGAGCTATTATATATATTTTATACACAAGTTATACGGACAATTTTACACTTGGAAATGATAAATCTTATTCAGTTAGTAAATTCACAATGAAGTTAATGCATATTGAAGTACAAACGACGGGCAAAAAAGAGCTACCCGCATCTCAAACTCGCACATAATGAATATTTGAAAAAAGTAGATATGAATGGTGTTCCAATCACTTGGACCGAATTTAAATGTGAATTCATTTTAAGCGTCTAATGATTTTTTTCTGTTTCTTTCAGATTTAGCAATTGGTAATTTCAATTTTGGAAAGATTAATAATCAAACAACGTATTAATGTTATCGAAGCTTTTTATGATAATGAAACAATGGTTTTATTGAATGAGAAGTTCCCAGGTTGCATCATCTCTCGAACCAGCGAAGTCAATTGGCCGCCACGATCGTGCGACTCGACGTTTTTAGATTTCTTCCTTTGGGGTTATCTCAAAAGTAAGGTCTATGCAAACAAGTCAACACCAATTCAACAGCTGAAGGATGAGATAATAAGGCTTATTAGTGAGATCGAGGAACAACTTTACCGAGACGTCATCAAAAATTTAGACCATCTAGTGAAGGTGTGCCGCCGAAGCCTTGGCAGACATTTGGGCGATATTATTTTTCATATATAATTGCCATCACGCAAATAAGATGATCCAGTAAATAAATAAATAAATTTTCACCAATAACACTGATGTATTTACTACTGATTTTAAAACACCTTAATGAAACACCCTTTATATCACTTTAGTATAGAACAAACTGTGTATGCAAGTATATTTACAATCAGTTTTTACGTTCAAATTATTGAAGGCATAGATGTGGTAAAGAACATCAGAGAGATGGTTTTGAATATCAACTTTGCGCGAATACGTCCTTCTTCTACGTATCCTGTCCCTTCTGTACATCGGCGATTATGGTTCTCCACAATTTCCTGTCTTTTATATATTTTAGGTAATTTTGTCTTTTACTTATCTCTGCTAAACCTTTTTCCGCTATTCATTTACTCAAGCTCACTAAGAAGATTATGCGTTGTTTTCTTCTGATCAACTTGCCTTCTATTTGTCTTGGTTATCAGATTTTCCTAGCCTTCTTTCCTCATTATGTGACATAGAAATATCAATTGCCTGTTCCTGATGTTAAGAATAAGTCTCCATTTGTTAACATTTTTCTCTAGAATTTTGCCGTTTTTCCCATGTTCGGTTCACGGTATCTTCGGAATCATTCAGTAGAAACACTTTTCTGTTTCTTCAAGTCACCCCGCATCTGCGAGAAGATTGTTCTGTATTCACTTCTATATAAGAGGACTGATATTACGTAGCGGTTCATTATTCGTTTCTTTGTTTCTAACGAAATGTTCCCGTTTCTTAATATTTTCTCAGCTTTTGGAAGACAACATTTACTATCCCAATGCGCTTTCTGATTTTAGTGTCGAACGTTTTGTCTACTATTAAAACACTTCCGAGATGTTTAAATTGTTGGCATTTTCCTTATTCTAACAAACTTGAATTCCGTCTTATTGCAATTGATGTTTTGTTTTTTGTTTTTTTCTTCTAACTTTCCTTCACTACCGTCTGTAGGAGTTTTTGTATCTTTCTTTCTGTGTCTGCTATTAATACGGTGTCGTTGATATATCTTATAATGTTAATATTTTGGATGCGAATAATAAATCTTGGTAGGATTTCTAATTCTCTCAGAATCTCCTCACTATAGAGATTGAATATATAGTGGGTTATCAGTAATAGTGAAGTGTATGTGTGTGTAAACATTAGCTTGATTTGGCCATGTCATCATCATAAGAGGGGTATAAAAAATTTAAATCAAATTGTAAAGTAAAAAAACAACTTTATATACATCATAAACTATTATGTTTTTCAAATAGAAAATTAATGTATTTTGGTTGATATAAGGTCGTCAAAATGTTCGTAGTAGTCCTTACAAGAATGAGTTTATATGTACGTAGGCAGGGACATATGTGTGGATTTATATATGAGCGTCATCGATGGATAGAAATGTCTGAAGTAATCGCTCAGTCTTAAAATATTTCGTTAGTTTATCAAGTATAAAAGAGGTGAGGGAGAAGGGTAGAGATAATAATAATGCTCGCTTGACGTTGTCAAGGGACGTGTTAATACGCTTGTCTCCTCCTGTCTGGTGACAAGCGAACTTGCCCGTCTTTTATTTTGATTGTGGAGATTGAAAAGGTCATTTAGGAATTCACTCCCGGATATGATTAGGGCCTATCGATTGGACGACAACAAACTTATCGTCGGTTCGGTAAAAGGTCCGTAAAATAATTTGTTTCTGAGATTTGAAGATTATTTGAATTTTGTTTTCAAATGTTTCCTAGTTTTCTATTGGCCGAAAATCATTTCGCATCAAGGTGTGAGTTTTATTTTGGATTCGTTTTTCCGTTTGTGGTAAGCAAAGTTTGTAAATTCGTGTCTTTTTAATTTCTAAGAAAATCAATGAGATAGTGCTTAGCATTTGAATTTTAATTCTTGATCTTTTTTTTTTCACTACAAATACATCTGATGAGAAGACACGCTCTTGTCGTATATCCCTTTCTGTTTTTGTATATTTACCAAATTAATTTTCTATCCGTATGCATACGGTTTGCTATCAGTATATGTTCTTGATTATGCAACTTCCTTCCCAAATATGTCAAATTTACTAAACAGTTCTAACTCTGTTCTTATTACGTTATATATATATATATATATATATACGCACAGTGCAATGGATCAATCGTCGTTTAAATTATTTATGTCTGATGCGAAAAGTCTGGGAGAGACGATTGAACAAAAAGACGAAAGACTAGAAGCTATTAAAGCTGTGTGTAGCAGAGCAGTTGAGACTCATGAGAAAAGAGATGAAAACTACAATATGATAGAACCCAAAGGGTTGCTCACAGATCAGCTGAATCTTCGGGAAATGCAAAAAGGCTGCATATTGACAGAACTATAGAATGGAGAAAAGCTGCACTTAACTGGGAGCAGTGACACAGTTCTACCTTCAACTATCGGCTGGAACATGACTACGCTTCTGAAAAGAAAGTGACAATACTCACTATATCTAAAGACCGTGGCAAATGTGCAGCAAAGAATTTTGAAAGGGAAACTCCTGGAATATGTTGTTCAAGTTGAAAATTCAGGATTCTATTATTCGAAGATCCGCCACAAACTTTGAAACTTCTTCCAGGCACCACGCATTTTCTATAAATATACAATATTTATATTCGGTTATATACACTATTTATATTCAGTTTTGTTCATTCGCTAACATTTTCTCTTTTCTTATCAGATTAACTGATCAATTTTCTGTTGAGATGGCTCCTCCTTTAACCAGGACAGCTATAGATAATGCATTGTTTTGCTCTGCAAGTGTTCTTCCAGTGGGCAAACTTTCTTCGAAATGTGAGATGTAAAAGTACCGCTAGCGATATAAATGTAATGAAGGAAAGTTAACAAATGTCTCACTGATTCTCAATATGGCCGCCCAGGATAATTCGAAAATATAGAAAAAAGCAATTGGTGGTAGACAGACTATTAAGGAAAGATTTGATAAAATTGTTCACTAATGGAATTGAACTTAAATTTTCTGAATTTCAGGAAGAAATATAGGAAGTGTTTGATATCTATAGATTTTACTATCACCCTGCATGCTGTCAGGATGTGAAGTTCAAAGTTAAGTGTGACGGATATTAACTGGACTGTAATTGTGATATACAAGTTCTCAAACGTGAGGTGTAGTTTCTCATTGGCCAGCGAGGTGATAGCAAGATGAAAATCGCGGGTATTAACATGAAAGTCACGATGATGTGTGACAGAATTTCGCTACGAAAAAAAGCATGATGCGGACGATGCCAATAGACAGATTGATCAAAGTCATGGAGATCTAGTATCTGGATGCATGCCTTATTTTCGGTATTTCGAATAATTCAAGATAGTCCTCCTATCAATATGAATGTTGATTTCGTCACCGATTCAAAAGCTCTGACAGACACCCGAGCATAGTACAAGACTCTCCACACTGTCTGCCAATATCACCGATACTTAATTAATGATTATACTGGAGATGCCATTGCTGCTGCTGCTGCCTTAAATGACTATGGTATTAGCACAACGGATGGCAAGAGTGAAATTGTTGAAGCACATAAGCTACGAGATGCGAGGCAAAATGCCAACTGAAGAGGCAAGAAATTCATATATGATGTCTCTGTATTTAGATTGCAACATGACAGTCACTCGTGTGATGATAAAGAATGACAAGACGAATAAATGTAATTCTAGGATGATGGTGGAACATGGTTGAGCCTAGCAATGAATATCTCATATATGTGATTCCTATGACTGGACACAGAAAGCAGATTGACAAATCTATTCACGAGTTTCTGGTGGAGAAAAATTTTAACCCAGCAGCCCACTGTATGTGATAGTGAGGGACCCAATGTAAATGTACGGTCAGAAAATCCAGCCATTAACCATCTTGAAATGTTACTTGGTCACCCTCTCCTTTAATTCATCTATCAGCTTCACAAAAATGCGCTGTTTTATATCACTATGATCGTAAACAAAGTGGTTCTGAGCATTAGCATGGTCTCATTCGAAAGCAGATCAAGGAGTCTTTGTTTGATCTGCCAGTTATTGCGTTTTTATGCCAGTCAGTTTCACTGATTTCCCTGTCCTGAATGAAAAATTTGAGAAAGATCTGTCATAGGATCAAAAATATCTGTATAGGATTTGTAAAGGATTTATTACAGGCGTTGTTGATAATGGCTGCTATTGAGCCAGGTCCTGCCTGTATGTCATGGAATATTTATGAAGTAGAATCCTCAGGTTGTATGTAGCAACATCAAGATCCAGCCAAGAGCATTAAAAGAATTATAAAGGTCAGTGCTCCAATATGGTTTTACATCAAGAGGTTCACTTACGTAACTCATGGTTCTTAAATAATATTATCCTGGCAAACGATAAATGTCACCTATTTTTTTGGTGTACAGTAAAATTTGACAGAAATCAATAAGGGTACTATAAGGAATGTGGGCAGGAAATGGGCTGACATTTTTCATGTGTTTGATACAATCGTACAAACGATGATTGAAAAGTGAAATTTGCAACCCAAAACAATGTCTTTTTTCACTGCTCCCTAATATATATATATATATATATATATATATATATATATATATATATATATAATCTTAAGCTATAATGATTCATGGAAATTTATAAGGTATTTGGACAAACATCTCTCCCATGTATTTTTTTATTTTTTAAGTCACGAGGAGTAAAAAGTAGTTACCTCCATATTCATCCTCTACTTTTATTTATCGTAGTAAATAGGATAGAAAATTGTGGTGAGCCATTATCAACCACTTTCTCAACGGACATGGCACGAAGAAGAAGAAGAAGAAGAAGAAGAAGAAGAAGAAGAAGAAGAAGAAGAAGAAGAAGAAGAAGAAGAAAATTATTATTATTATTCCTGGGATATCCTAACTGTTGTAATTTAGATAACATCTAATAAATTCTACGTCCTATTGTCGTCAGTTTTCTTATGTATCAATCGGAAATATCTCTGAAATTTTCAATAAAATTTATTGACAAAAAATCATTAGAACTACATGTCTGTATATGAGTTTCTTTATTAATCAACAGAGTTCAGAAATGTTCAATGAGCCTTCATATATATATAAGTTTGAAACCTTTTCTCCTAATATGCACATAGGTTTTAAGATTCATTTACCTTTTATATATGCGCTTCTTTGTCTGACCTTGATAGAGAATCAGCCAACATTGAATTTCTGCTTTTATGCGTCCGAGTCTTTTTCTACGTGTTTGCTTTCGATAATGGAAAAATCAAACCTTATTATTGTACGTGTTTACTTCGATTTCAAGCTACATTGATTCGAGGAAATGTGAGTCAGGCAACTTTTCCCTCTTATCTAGGTTTTCTTTTGACACTTTCTTAATTTGCCAGAAATCTACAGGTTGTTTGTTGATTTATGTAAGAGTTTCATACAAATTCGGTATCGTTTAATACAACGGAAGAAGTTGAGAAATATATTTTCACCATCACGTACCTAAGTAGAATTAAGGTCTTGGACTTTCTTCAACAAACACGGTTATCAGAGATTTTATAGTTTCTGTTGTTTTATGCTAAGTATTGAAAAGATATTCCCATCTGAAAAAAAAAAAAGATATTTTCATGTAATCAATTTTCTTTTAAGGGTTTTTTCATTCACCAGAGAATGGCTATTTTTTCGACTTAATCTGACATAAGTATTCAAATTATTTGCGGTTGTGATCGCCTAATTCAAAACCCTAGTGAATCAGCAAGCGGGATCAAGCTTACTCTCAAATAATATATACAAAAATAATTCCTAAATTTAGATATTTCATGTAAAATTCCTCCAATCTGGAGGTAAGGATCGAACTCTCTGCGCAATAGACTTAAGCAATTGGACCATCCAGTTAATCTTTATTTCCGTAAAGATGTCCATATACATAGAAGAATTAATAATCTAAAACATTACGAAATAAGTAATAAATAATGAAGTCATCATTATCAGAGATGTTTCGACTTTAAAGCAAACAATGTGATTTCGCGAATAACCATTTCCTTCAACAATTACAGAGTGAATGATGTAACTATGCTGAGCTAAAGTTAGTTATAGCTCAAAGGTGTCCTCCATAAGTGGCAAGATTTTTAATAAAAGTTTGTCATTCTTGTATACTGATTACTAAAGATGGCTAGAAATTTCAGTCCTGCTTTTTAATCCATATCAGGGGGGAGATGAGATGTGTTCATATCTTTAAGACATGTAAAGCCTTGCATAGAAATTCGAGCTCTACTCGCTAACATCCCCTGAGTGCCACTAACATTTACACCAACTACACAATAATAAAAATAAACTAAGAAAAATATAGATTTTTTGAACAAAAGAATACGTCATATTAGGATTGAAAATAATTTTCTTTTAACTATTTGGAAATGAAAAATTCAGAGTAGAATAAAATAAATATAGGCCGTTTCAAAAAGTGTTACGGTGAGTATTATGACATCGGCTTTGGTTAGGTTATTTTTATTAAAGAGGAAGACATGTAGTGGTATAATCTAATTTGTATTATATTTGAATTTATAGTTAAACATTGAGACATGTTTATACTTGAGACTATATGACATACTGTCTGTTTTCATATTGGATTAGTTAACTAGATATTGGATGCATTTTACTTGTTTCCACAGTAAAATAGTAATCGCCCATGCGTATGTTCATAAGTTTTCACTCAGTAAGTGCGAAACCCGTAGATAAGTAAAGATAACATTATTAGTGGAATTTTATACGACATCATTGGCACAAAACCACAACATGTCGTGTGAATGCAACTTATGCCTCCTCCCTCCGACACCAAAAAAGAAGGGGACTTTTATTTTGAAATTCTACGGCACAATATTAATGTACGCCGAGGCTAAAAATAGTTGTTGTAAAAAGAAATAGTCAAAATAGAAAGTATTAAGTTTTTTTCCCATATAGTCCCAAAAGAAAACATTTGATATTTTTTTCATATATATGTTATTGTAAATATCTCTAGCGGAAATGCTTGCAGTAGAAAAATGTAATTGGCAGTATGTTTAAATCTGGAAAACTCGTCATCCATTGTTTACTGTTTTACTCTAAGATATAACAACAAAAGTAAATACTAATGTATTCTTTTTTTATATTTGTATTATATAGGTTCATAAGAATACATTTATTATATTCCGTCAGTTTAAGTTTGGGGAATAAATTTGGAGAACTATGTCATTAAAATACTTTCTGTCATCTCTCACTTCATTACATAATGACAGATACTGCATAAGACAACAGTTTAAAAGCATATATATATATATATATATATATATATATATATATATATGTGTGTGTGTGTGTGTGTGTGTGTGTGTGGGTATTTGGCATCAATCGGAGATTCTAACTCCTAGGCTATCGGCGGCTGGTAGAGAAAAAGGCGAAATAATCACGCACACAAACACACACACACACACACACACATATATATATATATATATATATATATATATATATAAGTGAACATAGAAGTCAATACTTAGAGGCGACAGTATGTTTCATGCTAGATACAATCGTCAGGCCACGATTGGATTTAGCATGAAACAAACTGTCGCCTCTAAGTATTGACTTCTATGTTCCCTTTTATATTTACACAGCTCTATTTCTGATATTGAGCACTTTATCCCATAAATATAACACATCTTAAAAGTATATTTCTTCACACACACACACACACACGCACATATATATATATATATATATATATATATATATATATATATATATATATATATATATATATATATATATATATGAACTCCATGAAAGACAAAATTTATTTTTATTAGCTCTCATGATGATAATAGATAGGAAGTAAAACTGAAAAACGGGCTATCTAACCTGTTTCAAAACTCGGTCAACAGATTAATTATATTAGAATTATCACTAAAATGATGGAAAATATGTATTGGGGAAAAATACTGCTTACAGGGAAATTACTTGAAAGACTAGTTCGAAGTCCTCCTGTTTATAAAATGAGGGTTTCAAAGATAAAATTCAAATGGTCTCCACCACTTTCAAAAGGTAATACGACTGGGAATTGTAAATGAGTCGGCACTGAAATTAGTGGCACAATTATGGCTATTTATTAGGTGCTCTGCGATGGAAGACCCGTATGGATTCGTCATAATGTCTGAAGGAATGTACTTAAGATTGTGTATTTTTGTTAGGACATATTGCTTTATTCTGACAACCAGCCTTTGAGTCGTTCTCCCTATGTATTGCGAGCCACAACTACATTTAAAAGAATAAATTTAAAAAAATATTATGATATGGAGGGACAACGTCCTTCCGCATGGATGTTAAGACAGGCTTGGCAGAAAAGAATATATAAAGCAATAATGTCTAACCGCTACGGAAACCTGTATAACATATCTATCACTGATAATACCGAGCCAAGGAAGGTGCCGGTACAAATGACATCTTTGTACTATAGGAGGTTTAACTGTATAAAATTCAGCAAATTTATTTTTAAGTATTGATTGAACAATGCCCAACGGATAGGCATTTTGCTGAGAGTAGTGGTAATAAACCTGAGTTCATCATCCAAATTAATCTTAGATCCGATCACTAAAGCCCTATGGGTAAGAATTTTAATTAAAATAATTTTACGTTTTACGAGACAAAAATAGTCTCAACGGGTATATTAACCAGTAAATGTCGGTTTACGATAAACAGATGATATTCGAACCAACACATCAAGAAAGGGAAGAGAATAATCAATTTCCTTTTCATGTGTAAATTTTAAAGCTGGATGCATATTATTAACAGGTGAAAAAATGGGCCACTTCAATTTCGTTATCAAAGAGATATCATCAACGTAACGGAAGTAAACGTCAGGTTTATTAGGATTCAATAACACACTCTCTTCATAGTATCAAACAAAGATGCTTGCTAAAATGGGTCCTAAGGGGAACCCATCGAAAAAAAATCAACTTGTCTATAACTGACGCCGTCGAAACTAAATTCTACAGATATCGTGGCAAATTTCATCAGTTCGACGATTATGTCCTCGGGAATAACAGGAAGAGACAAATGAATATGATATAGTGTATCAGCTCATCTATCAATATAGCAGCAAGTGCAAAGCAGGTAAATAGACTGGAATATCGTAGGAACACATAAATTTATCCATCGACGAATAACGCTGCATAAAATCGAATTCGAACTGAATAAAAGAGAATTCGAACGAATTTTTTATACAGCCAGAATTATACTGTTCCAAAATTGGTAGTAATATAGTGGAAAGCCATTTATCTATTTACCGGTCTCAATAGAATCCCACCCTTATGAGTTTTGGGTAAACCATAGAGACGAGGACGAATGGAATCCAAGGGTCTAATTAAATTAGAAATGTCAGTTGGAAATTTCCCACTTTTAACACACTTAACTAGGCGTTTTTGGAACTTAGACACAATACATGATGTATAATCAAATTTATCTATTGGGCCCAACTGGACAAGTTAAGAGGAATCCCTAAGAATAGAATAATATCAAAATATATGTAGAATGCTACAGGTGTTGCATAAGTCGACATTCAAACACACTGATGGATGCAGGGCAAATTCTGCATTCATGTTGATAATCATAATATTGATAATCAAGAATGACAAAACCGGAGCCATTATCAGGTTTCGTAATCACCAAAGGTTTATTATTACGAATTGTTTTGATTACCTGATATTTTTCCCGGTTCCACATTTTCACTAAGGGAAACGGGAGTACCTGCGTAAGAAGGCGCTATAGTGCTTAAATTTCCTTTTTACCTTTATTCCTTTTTTATTGTCCTTGATAACAAATTCAGGTTGAAGCTTGGCTGGCTGGCTGGCTGAGCAAAGAAACCTCAAATTTTGAATAAATTTCTTCTCGCTTAATATGCGAGTGGAAACACAAAAATCCAATCCGTGCGAGAGAATCGATAGTTTGTCTTTTCACGGCGAATTTATTTTTTTAAACAAACGTCCCAGTGACCGGAAAACTCGATTCGTCTTAACGAAGAGTAATCTATCTATCTATCTATCTATCTATCTATCTATCTATATATATATATATATATATATATATATATATATATATATATATATGGTTGGATTGGTGTGAGTTTGTGACCCTGGGCTTCACGCTTTTGAGATCGTCAGATCTCCACATCAAACCCACATCAAACCCACAACAATCCAAACAAATATGTTAGCTCTATCTCTGATATTGAGCGCTTTCTGATAAGTACCGCGCATATAATATATAATAATATATATATATATATATATATATATATATATATATATATATATATATATATATATATATATATATATATATTGCTTATATTTATAATTATAGTTAGGCACGTCAAGCTAAATGACGTTTCGATATATATATATATATATATATATATATATATATATATTATTTATATTTATGTACACACACATTTCACACACACACATGCATATATATATATATATATATATATATATATATATATATATATATACACAACAGAGAAATCAAAATATAGTCTGTTCAACTCAGATGGTAGATTGCATTCTGTGTCGGAACTAGAGATTTAAAATTTAATATTTAACAAAGACGGCAGTTGAAAAATCGATACAGAGCCTATCCATGATAAGTCAGACATGACAGACTCTCCGATTAGAGGTAAGAGGAGGGCGGACGTTATCTGTCTTAAATGAAAAAAAACACCACAATTCCAACACTGATAAAAACCTTAAGACCATAATTTCGGCTTATAAGTATATATATATATATATATATATATATATATATATATATATATATATATATATATATATATATATATATAGCACACCTTAAGACTATATTTCTTCACATATATATATATATATATATATATATATATATATATATATATATATATATATATATATATTTATTTATTTATAGAATAGAAACGTAGGTGTTAATAGGTAAGACAGAAGTTACGTGCATTTTCTCCAAAGTTTTGAAGGGTTTTATGTTTGCATCCATATGATAATCAACAGAGAAAAGAAAACATCATATTGAGCGTCGAATTTAATGTGAATTCAGAGATTATAAAACTTGTTATATCTTAGTTCTATCAGGGGCACATATTTCGTAACGTTTAATACAAACAAAATCTTCACCTCAGCTAACTTCTACTCCATTAACGGGGTGGGGTCACTTTCCCGACCTTTTATTGATTTATTTTTACGTTTTTTTACCCTTTATAGGTTATTTAATCCAAATTATTGTAAGAATGATTTTCAACATTTTATGAGATAAAAACGTAAGATTGTGAAAATACGTCTTTATTTATTTGCAGGTGAATATTGCATTAATACTTTTTGGAGAATTTCAATGATTAAAACTTTTACTATTTATTCCATAGCTGGGGGAAGTAGATGCTTTCATATTTCTTAAGCGTAAGTAGATATTAAAAACTCTGTTTGGTGTTCAAACGCGACCCATCTCGTTCTCATTCCTTATAACTTCCATTAAACTATTAACATATCCACTCATATTTATCAAAAAGCGTACGATAGGTTCGAATAAATCTAAAATAATGGGCGATTGCGAGGATCGAACACGTTTCTCCCTCTCTGTCAGATGAGCTTCTTCCTCACTCTAAGCATGTTGCTATAATATAAGCTTAATCTAGCTTAAGGCTAGCGTTTAATGTATCCTGAATGGAGAGAACACAGTTAAAAAAAAGGTTTGGTAGCGAACTGATCTAATACATATCGGGATCAAATCAATAGAAATATACTATTTCTAAGCTGAGATCAATGCTCCCGATTTGATACAAAGCAGATACATTATTCATACACATTTTTCTTTTCAACCTCATCACTAAAATAAAGAAAGAGAAGCGTCTACACCAATTGCTTCAAGCAATCTCACTTCCAACCCTGATCGGATCATTTGGCGAGTTAATATGGCATTTAATATATAGCGTGCGGCGCTAATTTTACCGACTGTTTAAGCGGAACGACCATGAATTAAATGAAATTGGAATTAGCAACGCAGGATGGAGCATGTCCAATCGCGTTTCTCTTGTTCTCTGAACAGCAATAAGCTTCAATAAATATGGACATGCGCGTTTAGATGACTGACCAATGAACCCACATGTATTTTCACGCATGCTTATATGCGAATAAGTGATTGTACGTGCGGGAATTTTATAATGATGTCCAAGGCAATCGTTTAGCCTTTACCCATAATTTACACGACTCACCTCCAAAACATTGTAATAAATCAGTGATTCTCAACTTTATGCCGCGAAATATTGTCACGAAATTGCGGGAAAAACATTGGCACATGTTTCACACTAAATAAGTCGCAAAAATAGTTGAATAAAAAAAAAAAAAACATTGTAATAAAGTAAGTTAATATTTACGTGCGTATATTTTTTACATCTATGGGTTATTTCATGAAATTTAAATGTACAGCCTTTAAAAATTTTGCCATGTGCGCCGTAATAATTTTATTTGCGCCTAGGCGTGTCGTTGCTTTAAAATGTTGAGAAACACTATTAATTCATTGGAAAATTATAAACAGAATTTTACATACTTCCCCGAGACAAGAATATTGTTTCCATTGCTTCTAACGATTCTTTTCTATCATTCGAAAAGCTTGTTGCTTCTATTTCCGTATAAACTTCGTATTTTTTGTTGGAAGAAGTTCGTTAGTTAGTTTTCGTCTGAGTGTATCGCCAAATCTTTTGTCATTTAAATTTTCTCTAAAGACCGGAACAAATGAAAATCCGTAGTATTCATGTCAGGGGCATACGGTGGTTGCTGGAGCGTTTCCAGTTACAATTCATGAAACTTCTGCAAGGTCTGTTTTGCAACATGCCGTTTTGCGTAGTCTTAGTGGAAAATTATACTATTTTGCTTGTCAAAGTCAACCGTTTTTCTTGAACCTAAGTCACTTCAAATTGGGAGAGGTAGTTTATATATCGATTTTCAAACTCTTGGCAATCTCTACCGACGGTATCATCGTATTATTCTCCACGGTGGCAAGCAGAAAATTTTCATCGACGTCAGAATAACGTCAGAAGGTCGCTTGGAGCGTGGTTGATGTTTTAGGTTAAAATGACCATGAAAAAATATGCCAAACTATTTTTTCCCGAAGAGCTGAAGCACAATCCAAATAAATTTTCTGACAGTTTTTGTCATAGTTCTTAATCCTTTCCGAAATCCATAGAGCATATAATAAGGAAAGTTCAATTTTTCATCCTCCATCTTTAAGTTATTCAATTGGGACCAAAGAGTCAACATTCAACAAAATCTAGTTCCGGTTATTTTATACATTTTATATTGACAATAAAATCTGAGCACAAAGCAATGCAATAATGTGATATTTTCACTCTTATATGCTGTTGGGCATTTTAGTGTAACTCTGAAGGAGAAGATATTTGCATGAAACTTAATTAATACTCACCGCATAGCGATAAGTTATCTGGCTGTTCAGTGAATAATTTTACGTATATGACCAGCTCACACTGCATTAAGAAAAATTTACTCCCTCCAGTACTGTCACAGTGGATAAAAGCATTGGTTAGATCCAGTGACAGGACCCAAAATATGAGAGTTCAATACCCGCTAAGGCAGTGTAGAGGGGAATTAACAGGAGATAACTGATCACTGACATCCATTAAACATGGCACGTGGAACTAGAACAGTCTACCCCGGTGATCGAAATAAAAGGGTTCAGTTCAACATTCCAACTACCTGAAGAATGCCGGAGCGTACAACGGCCGACACGTTGTAAGAAATATGGCGACAAAGATGGGGACAATAGTCCGAATAATTTAAATAGTTTACTCCCTTCAATGTTATATTTACTAAAGAGGTCAGCATTAGAGACACGGTAATCGAAATTTCTAGATACAACCTGTACAAAAACGTGCGATACACTGTCCTCAACAGCCGCCAACCAGGTGAGGTAACAGTTTCTTTGGCTAAGTCCTTGCCACCTCTGACGCCGCCGACAGCTTTTCCCACGGAACTTGTTATTATTTTATTTTTGGTTTGAGAGTCAAATATGATGCGACAGCAATGTTTATGGAAGATGTCGTTTTTATTAATATAATTCTAAACCAAAGAGGTGTACTGCGAATAAAAAATTATGGTAGATGGTTTGCTTTCTCGGAAATTTCACAAATATTTTGTGTGAGAAGTGGTTTATTTCAAAATATATGTTATTGGTCTTACATTTTCTAAAAGAAAAAAAAACTAGGAGAAGCATTTATTGATCCCCCCAATTATTTACATTTAAATTTTCCTGGATTAAACTTTTAAACCCATCTTGTTCTATCCGGGTATGACCAATAATCTGCATAATGAATTCAATGCCATAAAATCTTGTGATAAAAACCTCTATGTTTTGATCCTTATACTTACTAGAGAAGAAACATAAGTATGTTCATTTTTGAGTAGTCTTGAACTAATAATTCATCCCCTTGAACGACAAAAAAAGACACTACCTCAATAATGAAAACAAAAATATTTCCAATCAGTAGTATTTAATGAAAATATGTAAAACAATTTGTGAAATTTTATGTAGTACACTCAGATGATCAGTGCTTCATTTTATAATAAACTTTTATTTAATAAGATTTCTGAACGAATCAAGCCGTTAGAAGAAAATAAACGGAACGTCTACTTAAATATGAGTATCCAAGTAAAATAATGTTAATAATCTGTCGGATTAATAAATAAAAATAGTTGATTCTTCAGAAAATTGCTTTTTTTTACGGTTGTATAAGAAACTGCATCGAAAATACCGAGGAATCTATAACGAGAAGGAATTCGCGTAAAGGATTTGTTCGGAATTTGTTGGTTCTCCAAAGCTTCTTCGTGGTCAAGTCGGTTATGGCACGTTAGATCTAATGAAACTTTAGATGTAACGAAACTTTCCCTCTGCCAAATGGGAACCCGGCACGAATCCTCTTTTTTAATAAGATTTCTCGAATATTCAGGCTCGTAGACCAAAGAAAATCTACACAAATATATGTATCTACCATGAATAACGTTCAAAGAGACAAAAAAAAAAGAAAATCTTTAGGAATTTGCTTTACCTAGGTTTGGATAGGAAACAGAGAAAATATGAAAATTTAGAGGAATCTATGACGAAAAAGATCATGCTTAAAGTCATTGTTGGGACCTTGTCATTCCTATATATATATATATATATATATATATATATATATATATATAGAGAGAGAGAGAGAGAGAGAGAAAGATAGATAGATAGATAGATAGATAGATATTCCTGAATAAGTTTGACAAATAAAAACAGTTTCATTAAAACTAGCTTTGATGAAGGGGTTCGCCTTTCTAAGCTTCACACACACACACACACACATATATATATATATATATATATATATGTGTGTGTGTGTGTGTGTGTGTGTGTGTGTGTGTGTGTGTGTGTGTGTGTGTGTGTGTGTGTGTGTGTGTTTTGTGCGGGTGTGTGTAATTTTATAAATTTACTAATTTGAAAATATGGTTCTGTCGCTACACAAAAAATACATGTTTCAATAACAGAAACTAAACTTTAAATCTAATTATAGAATTAAATGTTAAATCTTTATATCTGATTCATTTTCAAGCGATTTCGGGAATAACTTATTTTGAAATTTACTGGGTTTATAAGTACAAACTATCTTGATAATATTAGTTGATACGTTTACGGGAAATTTAATCATTATTAATAAGTATTTGTAGGGTATTCGTTTCCACACACAATCTTTCAATTAAATCTAAGCTTTTAAAATCTTTCAAAATCAGTTTCAGTTAAGGTAGGGTAGGGGTGCCTGTTCAACAAATGATGACATCCGTTTTTTGCATGTCGTCTGGGTTTTCTTTATTTACATAGATTATTTATGTCATCTTCATTTTGCTGTATAATTTCTAATTTTGTACCCTTATATATATATATATATATATATATATATATATATATATATATATATATATATATATATGTGTGTGTGTGTGTGTGTGTGTGTGTATATATATATATATATATATATATGCATGTATGTATGTTTTTATGTATGTAGATGTATAAAGATATATATATATATATATATATATATATATATATATATATATATATGTGTGTGTGTGTGTGTGTGTGTGTGTGTATGAAGAAAATATACGGAAAAAACAAACAAAAATCCTTACATGCAATTATGCTGTTTTAATGTTAATATAATGTCAACGTCGGACGTTTCGGTCTAATAAACCATCTTCAGGAGATATTCATAAAATATAATTAACATTATAAAACTTTCAGTTATCTGTTTGGATAAGTCTTGTTCTTATGTCCATCGTCTTTGTCATGTTGAATTGATAATGTTAATTAAAACAGCATAATTGCATATAAGGATTTTTGTTTGTTTTTTCTGTATATTTTTCTTCATACTGCCGGATCTATACCCATATATTTGCTTACATATATATGTATATACATAAATATATATACGTTTGTGGTCCAAGTAGTTAGGTAATGATCTGAACAACTTGGACCACAAACGTATTTATTGTCAGGAACTCTTCCCAAATAAATATATATATATATATATATATATATATATATATATATATATATATATATATAGATAGATAGATAGATAGATAGATAGATAGATAGATAGAGAGAGAGAGATAGATAGATAGATAGATAGATAGATAGATAGATATTATTTCCTATACGCATATGCAAATGCGAAAGAAGAAGAAATAATTGAGATTTTGCAGTAATTACTCCAGTAGATATAATTGAATCTACTTATGTCATTGTATGTGTGCCTTATATTAAACATTGTTGATATATGCGTACCACGATAATGATAACAGGTATACATTACAATATATCATTAAGCATACATGGTCGTTCAGTGCTACAGCGTATAACAATCCTTTCCCGCCCGTTAAGGTTTATCAAGCAGATGAGCAACAGAGACGATAGAGGTCGACAAGATCCATCCAAGTAAAAATTTTGTTCATTCCAAATCAACTTAATACTGCTGATCTTATACGCCAGCAGTTAATAAAGCATTTAATTGTATCCAGCCACGTCTGCCGTGTCCTCTATATTTTTACAGGCACAACTCCTCATGTTCTTCGGATTTATGTAAATATATATTTGGAGGTGAACATCAAGTTACTCTATCCGTTCTTTGTAGTGCATAATCTTCTTCTTCTTCTTCTTCTTCTTCTTATTATTATTATTATTATTATTATTATTATTATTATTATTATTATCTTTATTATTATGATTATTATTTCATTTGTTCATTACGAGTACCGCCGTATTTTATTACAAGACGAAAAAAGTTTGTACAAAGACTTATACATTTTAGCAGAATTATATATTTTTATACTTGAAAAAATTGTTAAATATAAATTGAAGAAGACGCATTCTATGGAAATATTGTTTAAAATTGTCAAACACTGTTTTTTTTCTTTTCTTTATTTATAATTAAATCGCGATCTTCTCTTAAATGCTGTATTATTATTATTATTATTATTATTATTATTATTATTATTATTATTATTATTATTATTGTTTTTGTTGATGTTGTTGTTGTTGCTTTTATTTCCTTTGATTTCTTGCGTTTACACATTTCTTTCCGGGTCCCTCCGAGGGACCTAAGTTTAGAATTGGCATCATGACACTTTCCACTGACAAATAAAAAAAACAAAAAAAAAAAAAAAACATAGATAAAGCCCTTAGTAAAGTGTGGGCTATACTTGTGAGAAAAAAATTTGTATTTCTTTAAGGCATGGACTTCCAGGAAACCCTTCAATTAGTCTACTGGAATCTTTTCCAATCAATCCAAGATCTCCAACTACAACGGCGATTTTTTTTTTTTTCATGTGCCACATTTTTGACATTTTGATTTTAAGCACCTCGTATTTTGATAGCTTTTTGAAGATCTTCAATTATACATTGTAGTCTGCAGGGACTGCCATATCAATAAGGAGACCCTATTTTTGTTTGTGGTCTTTAATAACAATGTCTGGGCTGTTGGCTTTGATTGTTCTGTCAGTGTGTACTGTGTAGTCCCATAGAATGGTAACAAGTCCTATCTCCGTAACCGGGTCTAGTTGGTGTTCATACCAGTTTCCTTCCCGGAGAAGCTGCAGATTTTTCACTGCAGATATTGGCCCACTCTGTCATGCCGGTTTCTATACTCAATGGGTGCCAATATCTTGCAACCTGATACAATATGATCATTGGCTTTTATTATTATTATTATTATTATTATTATTATTATTATTTATTTATTTATTTATTTACTTACTTACTTTGGTTTCTGGTGTGTACTCATTTCTTTCCGGGTCCCGACCAGAGACCTAACGTCAGAAATGCATCATAACATTTTCCACTGAAAAATTTTGAATAAAAAAATCACACATATTTTACATAGAATAAACCAATCCTAAGATGTACAGTACTGCGCTCGTGAGAAATGTATAGTACTGCACTCTTGAAAAACAACTGGAGTTGTTGATGTTCTCATGTGCCACATTTTTGAGATTTCGATTTCAAACTCATTGTATTTTAATAGATTTCTAAAGATCTTCAAAGGAACACTGCAGTCTGCAGTGACTGCCATATCAATAATGAGGAACTTTTTCTCTTCACAGTTTCTAATCACGATGCCTCGGGGATTAGTTTTGATTGTTTTGTGCGTATTGTGAACTTCCATAAAATTTTTAAGGTCATATCTACGTAACCGGGAATCGGTGGTGTTCATACCAATTTCTTACAGCTTCCTTTCCGTCAAAGTTGCAGATTTTACAGTACAGATATTATCCCTCACTGTCATGCCAGTGTTTATATTCAGTGCGTGACAATACCGTGCAGCCTGATACAAGATGGTCAATTGTTTCTGGAAATTTATCACAGAATCTGCATTTTATGCTAAGACATTTTTCATTTTGTGTGCTAGGTAATTTCTTGTTAGCAAGCACTGGTCCTGTACAGCAAAAAAAAAAAAAACCTTCGTTTTTCAGATTTTAACGCTGCAATACGTAGCTACTGATGATACGGGGTTTGTCTACATCAGCTTGTTTGGTACGGGTAGAGTGTTGACCGTAAAACGGTTTATCTTGACATCGTTTCTGTATATGGTCGATTGCATTTGGCCTTGCTTTCTTTTTGAAGTAATTTGCAGCTTCAGACTGTGTATTGTGCTTTAATTGTATTTATTCACCTATCGAAAACGACATTTTGAACTTGTTGGCTTCTTTATATTACTGAATAAAGTCGCTTACTACTTTCATGTTCTTTGACACATATCATCATAGTCATCTATAGTTTCCAGGTATCTTTGAAGAACAATTGTTGTAGTTTTTAAGACAGTTCTAGTTGAACTAATCCACTGCCCGCTTCGAATCTGGGCACATACAGACGATCAGTATCATCTTGTGAGAATCTTTCTCGTTTTGGCGTCCATTCGCTTAATGTCAGGTATAGTCCAGTTAAGGATGTTGAAAATTTATTGCACCACACAGAGATCCAATGTGTTTATGGCTGATATTCTGTTTTTTGAATTCAGCTCGGTATTCAGTACCAGAGGTACACTCCTGTAGTATTCCATTTTCCCTCTCTTCCTCATTTGTGCATATGCTGTATTCCATGTGTTTCTCTAATTTAATTTCGGGTTAATTGTAGGCTTCTTCGTGTTCCAGTTGCTAAACTTTGTGACAAATTCAAAATTATTTGAGAATGTCACTGTAATTGTTTCTTTCTTGAATGTTACTTTTGCACATTTATCTAATCCGAATCCATAATTATATCATCACAATTTTCATTATTGACGGGACCTTTTGGAATATTTTATTTTGGCGATAGAATCTAAACTTTTCGTATCGTCTTTTATTGTCAGAATATATATTTTGTATTCATATATTGTATGTTTTTTTTTATTATTATCGTTCTACTCCTCCTTATAGTCTGTCTAGTGTTTTAATTTTCCTCTCCTTCAACCGCCCTTTCTTGTCAGCTTTAAATCTCTTTCCTTCTGCATTTTACAACACTTTTCTGTTGCGCCTTTCAGTGAATGTCACGCATTTTTTGTTCATATTTTTTTCAGTTATTTTTATCTTTTCTTTATTACCAATCCCTCTTTTTTTATTTCCTCGTCATTATTTCCTTCTTTTGCCAAATTACCTGCCTACTTTCTTTTCTTCATTTTCTTTTTGAAACTTCAGATTTCTTCATTCATTACGTCTTCTTTCTTTCTTTTTTTCTTTCTTTCTTTCTTTCTTTCTTTCTTTCTTATGCCCTCTTTCTTGATTTATCATCATTTTTCTATGTTTGTATTTCCATCTATTTTTTACTTGTTTTTTTTCCTGGTGCTTTCCTTCTTTCTTTTTCTTTCTTTCTTGATATATTTTTCGTTATTAATCAACGTTCGTATTTTCTTAGCTGGTTTTCTTCATGAAATTTTCTAAAACATTTCGCCTTAACATCTATCTATTAGGTTGGTGCAAAAATAATGACGTAATAATGTTGTTTTTTGACGTTAAAAAATACGTCAAAAACGACATTATTACGTCATTATTTTTGCACCAACCTAATATCTATCTATCTATCTATCTATCTATCTATCTATCTATCTATCTATCTATCTATCTATCTATGCATACAGATGCGACTGTGTAGTCTATATGGTAATGAATATTTTATTTTAAGAATATAGCAAAACCAGCGTTTTCGTATAATTTTAAATGAATATATTTTGAGACAAAACTAAAACGTTTAATTTTTTTACTGTGTGATTCACTCTTTAGAATGCACGGGAGATATTCAAGTTAGAGGATTACGGAATAATAGGCAATGTTTAGGCTCATATTTATAAGATAACTATTAACCCTAGATTTAATACTGTTATGGTTGTAGTGATCGGGAAAATTCCTCTTGGGAGTGGGTTGAAAATAGAAGTGGTTCGCAGGAAGAAACTTCTCGAGCAGGAGTTAATTCGCACCAATGGAATAGGGAGGGAATTAGTGTAATTCGCTAGATTACGCGTAGCATAGCAGGTGCCCTAGATGAGAACATTGTAACTGGTTGAACGAAGGAATGTAATTCGTCTGGGCACTTTCCATGGAAGTTGCGATAGAGCAGTGAGAGGCCTCCGTCTTTTCGTCTGTGAAAAACGAGTTGAAGTGAAGAAATAATTTGCCAAGCACAAGGATGTGGAGACGCTCTTGGACTGGAAATTGGAGACTGGGTAACTCCTTCGGAAATATGACAGTAGAACTCCAGTTTTGACGAATTGTTTGTGATGTACAGGTTAGTACAACGTGTCAGGTACTTACTAGAGCTGTACAGCGAATCGACCCTTATTCCTGCATCTTTAGCAATGGATCCTGTATACGTGTTCAACTTCAGGTTTGGGTTGAGGTTAAGTCCTTATATTCCGTCAAGTTACGTGGTCTCACAGAGGGAACGTCTATTCAATTAATCTAGTGGTAGTTTAGGTCCCGTTCAGTGAAGATGGAATTTAATTAGTTAGATTTTCAAGGCACTGAATGCAACCAGCCAGTTTACCCTCACAGATATGTTAGAGGTGGTTCTTAGGAGAGATCAGCTCTCAATCGTTTTATAGGTACACCCATATACCGTTGTATCTTCTGCATGGATATTCACAGATGATTTTTATAGATTGTAGCCAAGTATAGTGGCGGTTGGTCTGAGAAGCATACTCTGGGGTGTGCCTGCGTTTTATTTTTACTAAGGTCACGGAGGATTGGCCGGTAGCAAAAACATTCAGAGACCTATATTTTAGGAAGGACTTTATTATTGAAAAGTCTCTGCCAGTGATTTCATACCTAGAGAGATTGAGCAGCATACCCTTATGCCATACATTTTCAAAGACATTTGTAATATCGAAAGATATGGTCCTTAATATGGACATGTTGTCTCGTGACGCACTGATTCTGTCAGAAATTGTAGTTTTCTTTTCAATAGAGTTCACACCACGGAAGGAGTTAAGAACATCAACAATGGATCGGCCCGATCGAAAATCGTATAATTATTGATATTCTATGTCATCATCTTGACGCGTAATGAATATTACGTTATAAATGTTCTCAGAACAAAACAAAATAAGATTCGCTATTTCCTTGAAAGAATGTAACAAACATGTGATAGTGTTAATTAGGTACCTACACTATTTTGGCAAAAGTTTTCTATATTTAAGTTTAAAATGAATTTTTTTACAACGAAAAAACATTTTTGAAGATTTCATTTTAGCTTTAATTGAAAGTTTAATAATTAAATTTACGATTTCTATTAATTAAACAATTCTGGTGTATTTCAGATAGAAACTATTAGGTTGGTGCAAATTTCGTTTTCTAACATATGTTACTATGTAAGAAAACGAAATTATTTTTGCACCAACCTAATATATACATTTGATTGTCAAATTTAATTTCAAATTTTTAAATTTTCTTAAAAACGGCCATTTTCTTAATTTTAAGAAATTTTTAAACAAACACAAATTTATCGATTTTGAAAATACTTAAAAAAAATTCTGACACATTATTTTAGTAAAATTAAAAAAACTTAAAGTTAAAGTAATCTGATTTGAAAGAAATCTTTCTTACTTAGAGCGTAAAAGAATAATATACAACCAATTATTAACGGCCGATCCTGTTAATCTGACCCAACTATTGATGGATTGTTGACTGACGAAGCGATGACAGCTACTACGGATTACCATAAATGACATAAATTTTAAAAGTCTGAGTTTTAAAAAAAAATGTTCTATTTGAGTATGACCCACACTAATGGAAATACAATACATAAAATAAAATTATTTAGTGAAATAGTAAATGAAAAAAAGAAAAAATATTTTAAAATTTAAAGTTTACACTTTTAAAGTTGAACGGAAAATAAGAAATGTTATGAAAAGGCCACGTAAAGGGACAAAACCCTTAAATCACGTGACCTTGTAATAATACTGGCAATTTCAGTATATCATACACGGAAATAAGGAATGTATTAAGTAAAAAAATACAACAGAAAAAATTATTTTTAAAAAGGTAGCTCAACTAAATTTATTAAACTTAGCAATTTTGGATTCGTAATTTTTTTTTTCTACTTAATTACTACATCATATCGAGGAACCCTCCTAATACAGAGCTTTACACGATGTTAAACTATTATAAATTATTATAATTAAAATTTCTTAAAAAACGAAAAACTTCTTGTAAAAATTAATTATTCATCATAAAAAAATGATTTCTTCAGACTTATTGTCTGAAGAAATCATTTTTTTATGTCCTTAATATTACTTATTTACAAAAGCAATTAAGAGCTTTTCTAATTAAGTAATATCATAGTTTTATTGGATCCATTATTTTTCAATTCAGACTAGATTTTCAGTCAAATAGCTCAAATTTGAAAAAAAAAAGTAGGTTATTTACCATCTCCAAAGACTCCTTCTTTTAACAAAAAAAAAAAAAAAAAATTCAGGAACCAAAAAGGTTTTGGGCGAAAGTTCACGAAATTTAATAAGTGGAGGGTAACATATTTAAAAAAAAATTTTTTACCAAAATTTTCTAAAAACAAAATTTTGCAAAAATAATTTCATTCATTTGTGAATAAGTCCTGAAAATTTCATTAAGATCGGACAATTATTTGATTTTTAGAAGAATTTCCAAATCAATGTGTTTTAAATGGGAAAAAAGCGCAAAAAAAACTGTTATTTTAATGTCACCGCGATGATGTAAACAAAAGAAGACTTTAACCAAAATTTCGAACCTGTTAGAAAATATTAAAAAATTAAAAAAATAATTAAAAAATACTTTTTTCTTTCATCTTAATAATAACATAAGCATTTTGACGATAATACTTTATTTTCTTTAAGTTTGTGGCATTTTTCATTTACGCTATGCTGTTTTTCCGCGAAAACAGTGGACATGGCTAAAGTTAATAATAGCATAATCATGGTTCTATGAACCATACGTTTACAAATGATTATTTATTTAAAATTATCAACAGACAAAAATATTTTGTCCGGTCTCCATTCTTCTGTTCTTTAACAAATCAAAAAAATAAAATAAAATAAAATAAAAGTCTTAACAGCGCCAGATCATATTCTAATAGAAGCGATTTACATAATTTATAATATTCTGGAATGATTAATGAAATTAATTTGACCTGACAACCATTGTCAATAAGCTATTAAATTGAAACCTAGTACGCAATCTGCATTAAATAAAGCTAATCAAGTTGAATATCATGTTAGATATCATATTCCTCAAATTATCAACAAGGTTCAATTTATTAGATTTAAACATGAATAATTGTCGTTTTCATTTAATAAATTTATTCTTCAAAATATTAACAGGAAATATTTGGCGTTCACTGACCCCACAGCCAATATTAATATCGGATGAAATTTATAAAATTATTCTCTTAAAATAATTTTTCAGAAAAATCATTTCAGTAGCTGTTATCATTATCATGTCCAGTAGCTGTTATCATTTTTTCTTATATTAATGGGGGATTTCCTTCCTATCATTTTACTTGAAGTATTATCAACATCTTGATTATGTCATTATTTTCTCTTCAAGTTACATGTGATATCTATTTTAGTTGATACTATTGTCGAAATTCAAGTGGTGTGTTTTCTGTCATTTGGTCCAGTTCGTTGTTTGTGATTATATAGCGCCAGTTCACACTGTCAAAAAAGGGGGTCGGTCTTTATTTTAGTCGTTCCCCGCCATTTTTACCGATTGATCTTAGAAAGCGGTCGTATATAACATTAAGTTCAGACATTTCTAAAAGGGTTTTCTGCCATTCTTGACATCCATACAAAAGTTTGGATATGTCGTGGGTATTTAAGAACATAAACGGAAATTAATTATGTCGCAATCAAATAAAATTAATTACGCAAAAATGAACATGAAAAAGAAATGGTAAACCTCGCGGAGTTCAGCTTGAATGTCACCCTCAGCCACGGATTAAAATACGCAATTAAGCCAACTTGAATGGGTGACTCATTTTCCTATTAACACTGATATCTTTGTTTTTTCTTATTTATTCGGAATAATGAGTTTATTTTCTTTTTCATATTCGCAAAGTTTCAACGGGTGTGGCCTCCGGCCTTCTCCAAAGATATTTCGTATTTGTAACCTGGGTGAATAAAGAATTTCAAACCGTTCGTTTATCCAATGGATGGAGGTATATTGTTTTCATTCCGCTGCCAATGCAATGGGATGCACTGTAACAGTTAATTAGAAAAAGAAGTGACATAGGTTTTCAGGCTGCAAATTTCATTGCATGAATGTCTAATAAAGCAATGACCTTGCCAATAAAAAGATTTATTATGTAAATCTAGTCACCAGAATACATGACTTTCAGGGGTTGTACGAATTGTATCGAATGAATTAATTCATACGAGATATCCTCTGAAAATTCACAATCTATAACCTTGGATTCGATAAAGGTTCAATATTTCCTTGAGGTTAGAAATAATACCTGAGATGATACCTGATGATTAAAATATAATTTATGGCTATGACAATCGAAATGAGGTGTAATTTAATATCATGCTAATTTCTCATCTGATAATCATATTTTGTTTGTTCATTATCATATTTCTTACAATTTGTTTTGAAAAATGTTTTTTAACTTACGTTCGAACAACGATCTGTCGCCTTCGAAAATATTGATTTATCATAGCCACGAGTGAGGAGCAAATTTATGACATTTATTCAGTTACTTTTAATTTTCTTATCTCTTCTTCTTTTTTTTTTTTTTGTCGTTTTTACATAATGATTTATATTCAGTCAGTTTTAGATATTTGATAACTATTTCATGTGTCTCTCTTGCTTTCTTCCGCTTGTTTCTTTTATCTAATTTTTTTCAATATCAATTTTGTCTCACTTTTTAGGTTATATTTTCCTTTTATGTCTGTTTTATTCATTTTTATTTATTCCTTTTTTATCGGTTTGCTTTCATTTCAAACTTAGTATATCCTTTTTTTTATTTTTTTCAGTGATGTTCAGACTGTACAGTGTCCGGAAGACACTCGAGGTAGAGGATTACAAAGTAAGATGCACAAATTATGTGGGGAAGATAACGGTTAACCTAAAGTTGAACAGGTTAAGATTGCAGGGATCGGGAAGACATCTTCTTGGAAGTCGGTTCCACACAGGTTCATGGGACGAAGCCGCTCGTGTGAAATCTCTCCAATGGAATTCGAAGAGATTGAATGTGGTTTGATGTAATATGCGTGGTACCGTGGTTCTCAGTCATGAAGGTTAAAATTGGAGTAATTAAGAAATGTAGATCTTGCGAGCATTTTCAATGGCAATAGCTAAAAAGAAGTAAAAGATTTACAAAGTTTGTCAGCGGGAACGGAGTTGTAGGGTGCAAAAATAAAAATTGAGACCCATGAGGATGCGTAGATGGGTTTGGACTCTATCGAGAATGAAAAGCAAATACTGGACAGCTACTATTTTAAGCTTCATCTGGTTCTTGTAAAGTGTTATAGTGGAAAACACCTATTCTATAGTTAATAGAATCTCTCACCTATAATAAGTAGGAGTAATAAGAGTAAGGCGGGAGACGCTCAGTGAGTCCGACTCCCTTCACTTTTTGTCGTTATTTTTTTCACCGTTGCTGAAAGCTCTTTATCGCGCGACTCTTTTTGTTGCGTTTGAACTTCATTTTCGTTAAGTTTGTTTATTTTATTATTACCTTTTTACGACTGTATTGAATTTTTTTTTATTTTTCTTTCTTTTCTCCATTTTATTTTTACCCCCCTTTAATTTTTGCTCTTTTTATTTTTATTTTAGTTTTGCTTTTTGATTTTCATTTTACCCCCTTTAATATTTTGCTCTTTTTATTCTAGTTTACACGTTTGATTTTCATTTTTGCTCCCTTTTAATTCTAGTTTTCCTTTTTGATTTTCGTTTTCTTTAATTTCTTTTTAAATCTACCTTCGTTTCCTTTATTCTGTGTTTCGCTTTATTTTTTGATTAATTTTTATTTCTTGTTGTTTATTTAATTGTCTCTTTCCTTCCTTTAATTTTTACGTGTTTTTGTCTGTAATCGTTGTATTGTCCACTTTATCTGTTTATTTTCTTTTTTGTTTATTGCTTCGACTTGCTTTTCTTAAGTGTCGGCCATTTTGAATTTTTTGTAACTAGCTTCGGCTATTGTCCACGTTTCGTATTTTCTTTTGTTTATTGGTTCGACTCGCTTTTCTTAGCGTCGGCCTTTTTAATTTTTTTAACTAGCTTCGGCTTTTGGTGAAGTTTCGTACATTCTTTGTTTTCCTTTTTCATTGTCTAATATTTTTTGTTTTATCGTTTATTTTCCTTATCGTTTTTTTTTTCTTTTATTGTTTCGCCTTTAGGCTATATTTGTCCTTTATTGTTTTTTCTAATTTTTATTGTATTTTTTTTAAAATTTGTTATACGTATAAGCGAACTTTGTTTTATTTTGTTCTCTCTCGTCATGCAATTTTTTTTTTTTTTTTTTTGTGTGCATATTTATTTTATTTGTTCATTGCTGTCTCGCTTTCGGGTGAGCCTGTTTATTTTTTGACTGTTAATTTATTTATTTAATTTAATTTTTTTTTCTTTTTTACTTTCGCCTATAAGGCGAAACTTGTTTAACTATTACCCACACCTTTTTTCACCCCACCACTTCTCTTTGAAAAATGGATAAGAAGGAAAAAAAGCCCTCCTTTTTTAATTTTAAAGAAAAAACCGAAAATCGCTTCTTTTCGTCGAACTTTTAGAAAACAGTTATTTAACCCCCCAAAAAAGATGCGCCGGACAAGGATAATGTTGAAGAATATCCCGCTCTTCCCACAGTACCTACTAACGAAGAAAGTGTAGAAGTACTAAAGAAAGCCTCCAAAAATACGGAGGCCGAAAAGAGCAACAATGTAGACACGACTAATGACAATTCAACTACTAATGCAGAGACCGGGGAATCGCCTTCTTGTTGGAAGGCCTCTCCTAAATGCAATATTGATATTGCGGAGTTCTTGGAGCGTGCCAAGGGTTACGCACACCCTGTGGTGAAAGGTGGGCTCTTGCAGGATCCAACAGAACTGAAGAAAATCGAGAAAAGAATAGTGTCAGTTTTTGTCGTCTCGCAAAATTTGTCGTTCGACTAAAGACAGTGTTCAAAACGCTGGATTTACCCCCCTCCGAATTTTTAATGGCAAGGGATTTTTCATGTGGGACGTGCTGTTACCCTCCGCTGAAGATTGCGTGAGAGCCACAACCAGGGATCATATAACAAAAGAATTGATCCTCCGTACAGAGTACGAGGGCCAGCGAAGGACCAGGGTAGCGGTATATGATCCCTCCTCAAGTTATCGGAGAGCACCTGGCGGCTTTCTTGTCCCAATACGGGGAGATTCTGGGTGCTTCTTGTGATAGCCTGATCGAGGGATGGAGCTTTGACATGATGCTCGATCATAACGCCTTCGGTTATATCCCCAAATGTCTTAAACCAGTTTGCTGGAAGTGTGGAGTGACTGGTAACCTCTCCTCTTCCTGCCCAGAGAAAAAGGCCTCTGGATCTCAGGTCCCAATCGACCAAACTCCCCCTCTAAACGAGTCTTCAAATACCGCCACGCCTCTAATGGGCATGCCGGCTACCAGGACCGGAGATGTTGTACCTCCGGTTGGGTCTTCATCAAAGCCCCCATTCCCCGAAGAGCTTTCTTCCACTGCAAGTGTGGTTGAGGAGAGGGAAAAGGGAGAATGGCAGGTAGTTGGCAGGGCCAGAGGGAAGCGTCAGACAGCGGGGCCTCAGTCCCCTGAAGCCCCTGGGATTTAGACAGATACAGCCCAACTGCCTTTGACATCAGTAATGGTGATGCCCCGGCCTCTATTACGACCATCGAAGAGTTACTAAAAACATTATGATCCTGGATATGTTAAAACCGAAAAGATTAAGGATCTGAAAAACAAATTAGATGAACAAAGGGAAAAAAATCGTCTTTTTTGCTTTCTTTTTCTCCAATTCTTACCGTTTTCTTCCCATTGAGGTTTTTTTTCATCAGTCATTTG
Organism: Acanthosepion lycidas; assembly: GCA_963932145.1. Taxonomy (NCBI): domain Eukaryota; kingdom Metazoa; phylum Mollusca; class Cephalopoda; order Sepiida; family Sepiidae; genus Acanthosepion; species Acanthosepion lycidas. Next base: position 9,273,373 of record OZ010582.1, read on the forward strand.
TATGTTTATCATCAGTCATTTGTATGTTTATCATCAGTCATTTGTATGTTTTTCATCAGTCATTTGTATGTTATTCATCAGTCATTTGTATATCTTTCATCATTCATTTGTATGTTTTTCATCAGTCATTTGTATGTTTTTTATCAGTCATTTGTATGTCTTTCATAAGTCATTTGTATGTTTATCATCAGTTAATTGTATGTTTTTTATCAGTCATTTGTATGTTTTTTTATCAGTCATTTGTATGTTTATCATCAGTGAATTGTATGTCTTTTTATCAGTCATTTGTATGTTTATCATCAGTCATTTGTATGTTTTTCATCAGTCATTTGTATGTTTTTGTCAGTCATTTGTATGTTTTTCATTAGTCATTTGTATCTTTTTCATCACTCATTTGTATGTTTTTCATCAGTCATTTGTATGTTTTTGTCAGTCATTTGTATGTTTTTCATTAGTCAATTGTATGTTTTTCATCAGTCATTTGTATGTTTTTCATCAGTCATTTGTATGTTTATCATCAGTCATTTGTATGTTTTTCATCAGTCATTTGTATGTTTTTCATTAGTCATTTGTATGTTTTTCATGTCATTTGTATGTTTTTCATTAGTCATTTGTATGTTTTTCATCAGTCATTTGTATGTTTTTCATGTCATTTGTATGTTTTTCATTAGTCATTTGTATGTTTTTCATCAGTCATTTGTATGTTTTTCATCAGTCATTTGTATGTTTTTCATCAGTCATTTGTATGTTTTTCATCAGTCATTTGTATGTTTTTCATCAGTCATTTGTATGTTTTCATCAGTCATTTGTATGTTTTTCATCAGTCATTTGTATGTTTTTCATCAGTCATTTGTATGTTTTTCATCAGTCATTTGTATGTTTTTCATTAGTCATTTGTATCTTTTTCATCACTCATTTGTATGTTTTTCATCAGTCATTTGTATGTTTTTGTCAGTCATTTGTATGTTTTTCATTAGTCATTTGTATGTTTTTCATCAGTCATTTGTATGTTTTTCATCAGTCATTTGTATGTTTATCATCAGTCATTTGTATGTTTTTCATTAGTCATTTGTATGTTTTTCATCAGTCATTTGTATGTTTTTCATTAGTCATTTGTATGTTTTTCATGTCATTTGTATGTTTTTCATCAGTCATTTGTATGTTTTTCATTAGTCATTTGTATGTTTTTCATCAGTCATTTGTATGTTTTTCATCAGTCATTTGTATGTTTTTCATTAGTCATTTGTATGTTTTTCATCAGTCATTTGTATGTTTTTCATCAGTCATTTGTATGTTTTCATCAGTCATTTGTATGTTTTTCATCAGTCATTTGTATGTTTTTCATCAGTCATTTGTATGTTTTTCATCAGTCATTTGTATGTTTTTCATTAGTCATTTGTATGTTTTTCATCAGTCATTTGTATGTTTTTCATCAGTCATTTGTATGTTTTTCATCAGTCATTTGTATGTTTATCTTCAGTCATTTGTATGTTTTTCATCAGTCATTTGTATGTTTATCATCAGTCATTTGTATGTTTTTCATCAGTCATTTGTATGTTTATCTTCAGTCATTTGTATGTTTTTCATCAGTCATTTGTATGTTTATCATCAGTCATTTGTATGTTTTTCATCAGTCATTTGTATGTTTTCATTAGTCATTTGTATGTTTTTCATCAGTCATTTGTATGTTTTTCATCAGTCATTTGTATGTTTTTCATCAGTCATTTGTATGTTTATCTTCAGTCATTTGTATGTTTTTCATCAGTCATTTGTATGTTTTTCATTAGTCATTTGTATGTTTTTCATCAGTCATTTGTATGTTTATCTTCAGTCATTTGTATGTTTTTCATTAGTCATTTCTATGTTTTTCATCAGTCATTTGTATGTTTTTCATCAGTCATTTGTATGTTTTTCATCAGTCATTTGTATGTTTTTCATCAGTCATTTGTATGTTTTTCATTAGTCATTTGTATGTTTTTCATCAGTCATTTGTATGTTTTTCATTAGTCATTTGTATGTTTTTCATCAGTCATTTGTATGTTTTTCATCAGTCATTTGTATGTTTTTCATTAGTCATTTGTATGTTTTTCATCAGTCATTTGTATGTTTTTCATCAGTCATTTGTATGTTTATCTTCAGTCATTTGTATGTTTTTCATTAGTCATTTGTATGTTTTTCATCAGTCATTTGTATGTTTATCTTCAGTCATTTGTATGTTTATCTTCAGTCATTTGTATGTTTATCTTCAGTCATTTGTATGTTTATCATCAGTCATTTGTATGTTTTTCATCAGTCATTTGTATGTTTTTCATCAGTCATTTGTATGTTTTTCATTAGTCATTTGTATGTTTTTCATCAGTCATTTGTATGTTTTTCATCAGTCATTTGTATGTTTTTCATCAGTCATTTGTATGTTTATCTTCAGTCATTTGTATGTTTTTCATCAGTCATTTGTATGTTTATCATCAGTCATTTGTATGTTTTTCATCAGTCATTTGTATGTTTTTCATCAGTCATTTGTATGTTTTTCATCATTCATTTGTATGTTTTTCATCAGTCATTTGTATGTTTTTCATCAGTCATTTGTATGTTTATCTTCAGTCATTTGTATGTTTTTCATCAGTCATTTGTATGTTTATCATCAGTCATTTGTATGTTTTTCATCAGTCATTTGTATGTTTATCTTCAGTCATTTGTATGTTTTTCATCAGTCATTTGTATGTTTATCATCAGTCATTTGTATGTTTTTCATCAGTCATTTCTATGTTTTCATCAGTCATTTGTATGTTTTTCATCAGTCATTTGTATGTTTTTCATTAGTCATTTGTATGTTTTTCATCAGTCATTTGTATGTTTTTCATTAGTCATTTGTATGTTTTTCATCAGTCATTTGTATGTTTTTCATCAGTCATTTGTATGTTTTTCATTAGTCATTTGTATGTTTTTCATTAGTCATTTGTATGTTTTTCATCAGTCATTTGTATGTTTTTCATTAGTCATTTGTATGTTTTTCATCAGTCATTTGTATGTTTTTCATCAGTCATTTGTATGTTTTTCATTAGTCATTTGTATGTTTTTCATCAGTCATTTGTATGTTTTTCATCAGTCATTTGTATGTTTTTCATCAGTCATTTGTATGTTTTTGTCAGTCATTTGTATGTTTTTCATCAGTCATTTGTATGTTTTTCATCAGTCATTTGTATGTTTTTCATCAGTCATTTGTATGTTTATCTTCAGTCATTTGTATGTTTTTCATTAGTCATTTGTATGTTTTTCATCAGTCATTTGTATGTTTATCTTCAGTCATTTGTATGTTTATCTTCAGTCATTTGTATGTTTATCTTCAGTCATTTGTATGTTTTTCATCAGTCATTTGTATGTTTATCATCAGTCATTTGTATGTTTTTCATCATTCATTTGTATGTTTTTCATCAGTCATTTGTATGTTTTTCATCAGTCATTTGTATGTTTTTCATCAGTCATTTGTATGTTTTTCATTAGTCATTTGTATGTTTTTCATCAGTCATTTGTATGTTTTTCATCAGTCATTTGTATGTTTTTCATCAGTCATTTGTATGTTTATCTTCAGTCATTTGTATGTTTTTCATCAGTCATTTGTATGTTTATCATCAGTCATTTGTATGTTTTTCATCAGTCATTTGTATGTTTATCTTCAGTCATTTGTATGTTTTTCATCAGTCATGTGTATGTTTATCTTCAGTCATTTGTATGTTTTTCATCAGTCATTTGTATGTTTATCATCAGTCATTTGTATGTTTTTCATCAGTCATTTGTATGTTTTCATCAGTCATTTGTATGTTTTTCATCAGTCATTTGTATGTTTTTCATCAGTCATTTGTATGTTTTTTATCAGTCATTTGTATGTTTTTCATCAGTCATTTGTATGTTTATCATCAGTCATTTGTATGTTTATCTTCAGTCATTTGTATGTTTTTCATCAGTCATTTGTATGTTTTTCATCAGTCATTTGTATGTTTTTCATCATTCATTTGTATGTTTTTCATCAGTCATTTGTATGTTTTTCATCAGTCATTTGTATGTTTATCTTCAGTCATTTGTATGTTTTTCATCAGTCATTTGTATGTTTATCATCAGTCATTTGTATGTTTTTCATTAGTCATTTGTATGTTTTTCATTAGTCATTTGTATGTTTTTCATCAGTCATTTGTATGTTTTTCATTAGTCATTTGTATGTTTTTCATCAGTCATTTGTATGTTTTTCATCAATCATTTGTATGTTTTTCATTAGTCATTTGTATGTTTTTCATCAGTCATTTGTATGTTTTTCATCAGTCATTTGTATGTTTTTCATCAGTCATTTGTATGTTTTTGTCAGTCATTTGTATGTTTTTCATCAGTCATTTGTATGTTTTTCATCAGTCATTTGTATGTTTTTCATCAGTCATTTGTATGTTTATCTTCAGTCATTTGTATGTTTTTCATTAGTCATTTGTATGTTTTTCATCAGTCATTTGTATGTTTATCTTCAGTCATTTGTATGTTTATCTTCAGTCATTTGTATGTTTATCTTCAGTCATTTGTATGTTTTTCATCAGTCATTTGTATGTTTATCATCAGTCATTTGTATGTTTTTCATCAGTCATTTGTATGTTTTTCATCAGTCATTTGTATGTTTATCTTCAGTCATTTGTATGTTTTTCATCAGTCATTTGTATGTTTATCATCAGTCATTTGTATGTTTTTCATCAGTCATTTGTATGTTTATCTTCAGTCATTTGTATGTTTTTCATCAGTCATTTGTATGTTTATCTTCAGTCATTTGTATGTTTTTCATCAGTCATTTGTATGTTTATCATCAGTCATTTGTATGTTTTTCATCAGTCATTTGTATGTTTTCATCAGTCATTTGTATGTTTTTCATCAGTCATTTGTATGTTTTTCATCAGTCATTTGTATGTTTTTCATCAGTCATTTGTATGTTTTTCATTAGTCATTTGTATGTTTTTCATCAGTCATTTGTATGTTTTTCATTAGTCATTTGTATGTTTTTCATCAGTCATTTGTATGTTTTTCATCAGTCATTTGTATGTTTTTCATCAGTCATTTGTATGTTTTTCATCAGTCATTTGTATGTTTTCATCAGTCATTTGTATGTTTTTCATCAGTCATTTGTATGTTTTTCATTAGTCATTTGTATGTTTTTCATCAGTCATTTGTATGTTTTCATCAGTCATTTGTATGTTTATCTTCAGTCATTTGTATGTTTTTCATCAGTCATGTGTATGTTTATCTTCAGTCATTTGTATGTTTTTCATCAGTCATTTGTATGTTTATCATCAGTCATTTGTATGTTTTTCATCAGTCATTTGTATGTTTTCATCAGTCATTTGTATGTTTTTCATCAGTCATTTGTATGTTTTTCATCAGTCATTTGTATGTTTTTTATCAGTCATTTGTATGTTTTTCATCAGTCATTTGTATGTTTATCATCAGTCATTTGTATGTTTATCTTCAGTCATTTGTATGTTTTTCATCAGTCATTTGTATGTTTTTCATCAGTCATTTGTATGTTTTTCATCATTCATTTGTATGTTTTTCATCAGTCATTTGTATGTTTTTCATCAGTCATTTGTATGTTTATCTTCAGTCATTTGTATGTTTTTCATCAGTCATTTGTATGTTTATCATCAGTCATTTGTATGTTTTTCATTAGTCATTTGTATGTTTTTCATTAGTCATTTGTATGTTTTTCATCAGTCATTTGTATGTTTTTCATTAGTCATTTGTATGTTTTTCATCAGTCATTTGTATGTTTTTCATCAATCATTTGTATGTTTTTCATTAGTCATTTGTATGTTTTTCATCAGTCATTTGTATGTTTTTCATCAGTCATTTGTATGTTTTTCATCAGTCATTTGTATGTTTTTGTCAGTCATTTGTATGTTTTTCATCAGTCATTTGTATGTTTTTCATCAGTCATTTGTATGTTTTTCATCAGTCATTTGTATGTTTATCTTCAGTCATTTGTATGTTTTTCATTAGTCATTTGTATGTTTTTCATCAGTCATTTGTATGTTTATCTTCAGTCATTTGTATGTTTATCTTCAGTCATTTGTATGTTTATCTTCAGTCATTTGTATGTTTTTCATCAGTCATTTGTATGTTTATCATCAGTCATTTGTATGTTTTTCATCAGTCATTTGTATGTTTTTCATCAGTCATTTGTATGTTTATCTTCAGTCATTTGTATGTTTTTCATCAGTCATTTGTATGTTTATCATCAGTCATTTGTATGTTTTTCATCAGTCATTTGTATGTTTATCTTCAGTCATTTGTATGTTTTTCATCAGTCATTTGTATGTTTATCTTCAGTCATTTGTATGTTTTTCATCAGTCATTTGTATGTTTATCATCAGTCATTTGTATGTTTTTCATCAGTCATTTGTATGTTTTCATCAGTCATTTGTATGTTTTTCATCAGTCATTTGTATGTTTTTCATCAGTCATTTGTATGTTTTTCATCAGTCATTTGTATGTTTTTCATTAGTCATTTGTATGTTTTTCATCAGTCATTTGTATGTTTTTCATTAGTCATTTGTATGTTTTTCATCAGTCATTTGTATGTTTTTCATCAGTCATTTGTATGTTTTTCATCAGTCATTTGTATGTTTTTCATCAGTCATTTGTATGTTTTCATCAGTCATTTGTATGTTTTTCATCAGTCATTTGTATGTTTTTCATTAGTCATTTGTATGTTTTTCATCAGTCATTTGTATGTTTTTCATCAGTCATTTGTATGTTTTTCATCAGTCATTTGTATGTTTTTCATTAGTCATTTGTATGTTTTTCATCAGTCATTTGTATGTTTTTCATTAGTCATTTGTATGTTTTTCATCAGTCATTTGTATGTTTTTCATCAGTCATTTGTATGTTTTTCATTAGTCATTTGTATGTTTTTCATCAGTCATTTGTATGTTTTTCATCAGTCATTTGTATGTTTTTCATCAGTCATTTGTATGTTTATCTTCAGTCATTTGTATGTTTTTCATTAGTCATTTGTATGTTTTTCATCAGTCATTTGTATGTTTATCTTCAGTCATTTGTATGTTTATCTTCAGTCATTTGTATGTTTATCTTCAGTCATTTGTATGTTTTTCATCAGTCATTTGTATGTTTATCATCAGTCATTTGTATGTTTTTCATCAGTCATTTGTATGTTTTTCATCAGTCATTTGTATGTTTTTCATCAGTCATTTGTATGTTTTTCATTAGTCATTTGTATGTTTTTCATCAGTCATTTGTATGTTTTTCATCAGTCATTTGTATGTTTTTCATCAGTCATTTGTATGTTTATCTTCAGTCATTTGTATGTTTTTCATCAGTCATTTGTATGTTTATCATCAGTCATTTGTATGTTTTTCATCAGTCATTTGTATGTTTATCTTCAGTCATTTGTATGTTTTTCATCAGTCATTTGTATGTTTTTCATCAGTCATTTGTATGTTTATTTTGTTTCGTTGGTTTTCGTTTATCTTGCTTTACTTTTTCTTCTACATTTTCTTTTTCACATTCCTATTTTTCCTTTCGCTAATTTATTTTTCTTTCATTCTTTGTTTTGTTATTTTCTATGTATTTTATCTTTTTCCTTCCTTCCTTCCTTCCTTCCTTCACTTTTTCCTTCTTTCTTTCCTTCATTTCTGTCTGTCATTTTGTACTTTTCCAATCATTTATTATTAATTCTTTTCCTTCTTTCTTTAAGATTCCTGGTGAAATAGAACATATAACAATATACATCCAGTCATTACAGATTCCTCAGTAGGTTCATTATTGTTTATGTTCAGAAGAACATAAACAATAATGAACCTACTGATGATGAAATTAAGAAAGCAATTAAAAAAAAACAAGCATCACTTGAAAAGGAAGCTGAACTTTAGAAAATATCGGATTTTTCCCAGTATTCAATAAAAAAGTCTATTTTTTTGAATGAATTTGGAATCACAAATATATCCACCAAAATTGGTGTTTTTCTTGCATTAATGGAATATGGAAACGAGTCTTCAAGAATCCCTCATGTACAAAAGCTATTCCAATTAGATCCATCACGGTGAGAATATTATATTAACTTGAATCTCATCGTTTTATGACAGACAACCCCTCACACACCATTTTATGGTACATATATGCCATCAAACAATTCCAAGAAATTCCTTTCATCATTAGTAAGAAAATGTACAACCGCTTTATCGGCCTCACATTAGCCTACGATCACTTCAATAGAGATTGGGAAAGAAACATTTCAGACTTCATCAGGAATACGACAAAAAGGAAATGAGAACCTCAGTTTATTTAATCTTTTCCTAGATTATGCGCTGTGCATTCACAAACCGATATATGAAGAGATGTGTACTGACTATATGAGTATTCCATACGGTCGAAACGAATCTACCAATAGAAAACATCAGTCCTGATTTCCCTTCCATGGCCAAAGTATTGAATATGTGTTAGGGTGGGTATGATTATGATATAAGTATTGAGATTTGGTATAAGAATGAACATGAACAGAAAATCATCATCGTCCTCTACCAAGTGTTCCAAGAATATCGTCTGGAATTGAAAAGAAAGCAGTGATGCCACGTATCCTGAATCGATCAAAAATGTAGGATATGGAATTACTAAACACTAAAGACGTTAAATATCATGGCGCAAGGATCAGGTTATAACTAGTTTAGCATGGTAGAAAAGGAAATTGGATAGAGTGCCAGAGATAGCTTCGCCCATCATAGCAAACTGCTACAAAACCAAAATATCACTCTCGAAATCTGTTATATTCTTAAATAATTTCACCAGATCAAGATATTCAATTATATACATACCGTCAAATATATACAATCGTTTTCTCAGATCAATGGTTACAGCAGCTGAGATCGATGTATGCCTGAATGTTTTGACAAAGACCATCCTTCTTCGACCTTCGCTACAGAATCACAAATAATGTATGAAATAAATGACTCCACATAACTTGAGGAATCACAACAGAAGCAACGTGCAAGTCGAAGAGAAAATAATGATAAAACCAAGATTTTGACATTCCAAACAAAAGTTTAGGAAGGAAACCTTTATTAATACTGAGAAGACCGATAAGTTCATCTGGACTTGAGAAAACGATTTTCCTGAAAAAGTGTTCTGAGAGATCGATTACATAAATTTCAACCTGAAGTAGTAGCAGCTGCACTGTCAGTGAATGTCAAATGTTTCCTTGTAGAGTGAGATGGCTAATATTAGCATTACATTTATGCTTAACGTTTAGATTTGCTACTTTTACTTTTATCCATTTTTCGTCACAATCAATTTATTTTTCTTAATCATATATTCACACACACAGACACACACTTATAATATATATATATATATATATATATATATATATATATATATATATATATATATATATATATATATATATAAAAGGTGCGATGTATCTTCAGAAATTAAGGAGTACATTTATTCAATAAAATCGCCATAGAACCTCAATCAAGACCTACAGAGGACTTCGGAATCTGCTTCTCCTCTTCTGGATGGTCTCATTGTTTAAACTGGTGAATGTTGCAATAATCCATATCTTCAGTTTATCTTTGGCGTTACAGGAAGTTTTGTTGCTCTCTCGATCAACTGCAAGAGAATCAAGGGGATTGCAATCTGGGAAGTTAGGTGGCCAGATGTAAGGGGCGATGGGGTCGAAGATATTGTCCAAAAGCCATAACATGGTTCTCTTGCTTCTGTGGCATGCTAGACATAGAATTCTTCCCGCAGCTAACCTTTTGAATTAGGAAAACACTGCCTATAAAAATCAATTGATTTAGTCTGAAGATTAATGGAGAAATAACATGGCCATCACTAGTAATCTCAACAAACATCATGTTGTTGACAAGCTATATCATCCAACTGTTTCTGAAACCTGTGCACTGTCGTCAGATTGGCACACAAACACGCCTAAAAGTTCGTATTGGATCTACCGGTGCCAATTCCAAACATTATAGCATGCCATTTCCAAATTTCTGATGGAATGAATTGCGTCATTGTGGTCTTTTTCTCACAGACGGTGCCCAACTGACCCTAAACAGAGAAAATGCAAAACAACAACACGCACGCGCGAAGTTTAAACATAATGAGAGAATATTTGCCCATCGCACCATATCTATCTATCTATCTATCTATTTATATATATATATATATATATATATATATATATATATATATATATATATATATATATATATATATACACACACACAGAGGGTGCGATGGGCAAATTGTCTTTCTCTCTGTCTCTCTATCTCTCTGTCTGTCTGTCTATCTGTCTGTCTCTCTCTCTCTCTCTCTCTCTATATATATATATATATATATGTATATATATATATATATATATATATATATATATATATACACATATATATATATATATATATATATATATATATATATATATATATATATATATATATATACACACATATATACACACACACACACAGAAGATGTGTATTTAATCACAGAATAGTACGTAAAAATTCGTCTTTCATTCAACTGTTAACGTAAAAGTCTTGTTTCGATCCCGGCTTGAAGCAATCAGATATCTAAACACATTGATGAACAGTGATACAGCGAAACAGTTTGTCTGCGGATGACAATATATATATATATCCGTTTTTTTTTCAACGTTTTCATTTATTTCTCCTTTTTTCCAGTACTTCATTGGTTACTTGCTTTTTTCTTTCTTTATTTCTTGCTTATTTTTTTAACTGTCTCTTTCTTTATTTTTAAAGTCAATCAATGCTTAACCGCGTAAATCTGTACTTCGCCTCCATTTTTCGCTTCATTCCCTGCCAATTAACCAACCTTATTATATTCACGTATCCATAACGCATTATCTCACACTACATTGCTCTTTTTCAACTTCGGATTGTTAACTGGGCTCTTTCAGGCTCGTACAAGAGAAATTGCTTTTTACCTCTTCCTCTTTAACCAAGATATTCTCTTACTTTTTTCTATGCTAGAATAATTAAAATACATATTGCTTTTCCCTAACAAGAAGGCCGGATTCTGCGTGGATACGCGTTGATGCACTCCTCCTCTGAATTCCTGTTTTCAACTCGCCTCAGCAATTTCCCACCCAAATGTCATTAACAATATTGATAAGAATAAACGTCTTTTGAGCAGTAAGCGTGGAAATATGATAGGAGAAGGATTTCCACTTTGTAAGTAAGTTACTAATTAAGTAAATATTTCTACGAATCAGTTGTCGATAATTTCAGATGAAGTAATCCTTCACATTTTCGCTATTGTTTTCATTTTTCAAGTCATGACAATTCAGTCGTGTGGACTTAACGCTGTATAATTAGCATCGGGATTAGTGCGTGTGGGCAGTACCTACACACACACACATATACATATATATATATATATATATATATATATATATATATATATATATATATATATATATATATACGTGTGTGTGTGTGCATGTATGTATGTATATGTATATGTATGCCTGAAAAGAAAATGAAAAGTCCGTTGTCAACTCCACTTGTAAAACCAGTTCCTGATTAAAAATGTGTATCACGCTATTGCCGGCCACTTGAGTTGATGATTAATCACTAAATATGTGAATGAATATCATCTCGAAAGGCAACAATAGTGCAATCAGTATTGCTTTAAAACCTCTATAGATTAAACATGTTCAAACAATTTATCATTTCATCCACGCAAGGCAATAAAGCCACTAAGATGCAGAGGTTTATTGGGCATGAAAATTTAAGAGAAATAGTAACAGATTATTAAGGAGAGAAAAGAATAATAGAATAGGAATTAAGAAAATAGTAGATAACGATTGGCATTGCATTGTAAATATTGAAGATCAATGCTGACTGGAAAGCAAGATGCTGTGAGAGATTTCCACATGCGAGTTAAGAAACATCTACCCTAGAAGATAAGACATATCTCATGAGTATTTAGTTTTCTGAAGTGTATATCTAGGCGTAGATTTACTGCCAAGAAAAATCGCCATGGAATAAGAAATATTTTATACAATTACGATGGACATAAATATGTCTTTTACTTTTGTGTCGCCCAAAACATTATTTTTTTTAAAAAAGGTATATATATATATATATATATATATATATATATATATATATATATATATATATATATATATATATATATATATACACGCACACACACACAAACACACAAATAGTAAGAAGTTGTGATGTCGGAGGCTTTTCGGTCTTTCTTCTAAGCTTTGCAAGCTAAGGGCCAGAGATTAACGATTTTTCAGTTGCGGTCAAATGTGACTGATACCTCAAAGAAAAAATACTAAAAATTAGTTCATTCTGGTTATGACGATAATCTACATCCGGCAGCAAGGCCCCTGATCGCGAGATTGTATGTTTTCATTTTAATTGCTGCTGTTCCAAAGTCCACCCTGACCTGGCATGCTAGCACCAGATATGGCCCCAGCTATGGAGAAAATTGTGAACCCCCAATCAAAAATAAACACTACATGTTTATAAAATGAACATCAATAGATTTTATCTGCTTATATCTCTGAGATGAGGGGTTATAATTACTTGCATTATTTACATTATTCTAACAGCTATCCTTGTCTTGGTTAGATACAGGAACTAGACCCAAACAGTTGTGAGTTCATTACAAGGCCATAACTGTGGTGAACCAAAAACCTGGAGTTTTGTGTTAAAGAAAATAACTGAGACATCGGGAAGAGCCATGACACGTGGAACTAGAATAATCTACCTCCCCCCCAGTGAATGAAAATTTCGGTTCGGAATTTCAATCACATGAAGAAGACCGGTGCGTACAGCAGCCAAAACGTTGTGAATATGGCAATGAAGATAAGGATAACAGTCTGAATCATGCAATTAATGCAAGTAATAGATTTTATGATCTGCAAAATATATGTTTAACTTTACCCTGAAAGTATAAAACTATGTTCAAAATAACTGTAGTTAAAGCATAAAATTATGTAAAAAATAGATTTCGGCATTAAATAACCTATATATGTTGATATGCTGCTAAACAAAAGCCCAACCAAAAATATATATTTATAGTAAAATGACCGACAATGTATTTTATCTGTAATTGAAGCCATAAAATTTTGTTCAAAATAGTTCCATTTCAGGATTAAATGGCCCGTAGAAATTGATATACCGTAAAGCAAAATCAACTGAACCAAAAAGAAATTAACGCAAGATATCTGAAAAAAATTATTTCTTACGAAGTTAAAATGCAAAGGTTATTGATATTTTTGACGTTTAAATTTTTGGTGAATATGTCGCGTAATTTTTAATTTAATATCTTAAAATAATTTTTACATATATATAAATAAATAAATTTCTCTATATATTAAATAAGAGAAAACAAACACGAGACACACACACACACACACACACACACACACACACACACATATATATATATATTAGGTTGGTGCAAAAATAATGACGTTTTATTGTCAGTTTCACGCCTGGAGGTTATCTTCAGACCAAGGATTATTAATCCATTGGCGGGCTGTCGTCGTCGTTGTTATAGAAACTGAAATTGTCAGCTGAAATTCCGTGGCTCCTATCGATGTCGATGTGTTATCCGGTCATGTTAAAGCCTTAGAGTAATCCAAGTAGGTCGTCTGAAAAGGTTTTGGATGGAAGGAGAAAAAGGATTCTGCAGACATTTTTAGTGATATTCCCTTTTTTTCTTATGTTTGAAGAGGTTTCATGTGTCTCTCATCTCATCCGATCACCAATCGATTTTCTCAGTTTACCACGGAAGATATTACACGATGGTAGCGATGTTGTACCTGAATCACTTTCGTTTTTTCGCTCAATTCAATGGAGAAATCATTTGTTGGTTCCCAGGCATGTCGTGGTCAGATCATGGCAGATTTCGATCAACAAGTGTGGCTTCGATACCTGTTGATATTATGCGTATGAAATCGCAAACAATGTAACATACGGATACATTGTAGGCTGAACTTGTGGAATCGTTCAAAAGACCGCAAAGTTTGTATATTATAACGATATGTAGGATTGTTGTTTGAGTGATTGGTTTTTAAGTTTTATCAACCTTTTTGTGGCGTATTTCAAGTCGAAAGATATTTTGCATCGTAAGAATAATTCTTTTTGCGAGTGGAAATTGCATTAACAAATATTTTTTCAGATACAAATCCTACAATTTAACACATGGTTCGGTGAATAGTGATTTTAAACCTTTCGCAACTTTCCAACTCAAAGCGCCATACACAATCTAACCAGCAGAAAAATTACTGCCGAATGTAGTTTTCGTTATACCCAGGAATATCATTTTTAATATTCTAACGACTCTTGTGTACACCAGTATAATTGGTTTGATAGCGAACTAATATCAACTTAGTAAACATGCTTAGTTTTTAAAGCATAATCCTGCTAGCTATTTTAACAGACCATTGCAATTCTGCTGAGGTGGAATATCACAACTACTGAAGGTATTCTCCGTGATCAGAAAAATAAAGTATTTGGATGAAATCTTCCCTTAACTAAAAGGTTTAAACAGGGTGAGGAAACATAATATTTATGGGAATAATCTGGAGAATTCCCACATCGGAGTATTAAAGTTTTTTTCACTATCACTGACAGTGCAACAGTGAATACCGCATGTTTATTCTTTGTAAAACAGTATGCAGATTTAGGGCAGGTTCATACAGTAAGTTTCCGTGTTACAACAGTCCCGACCAACAACGATTCGTATATACGACGTAATCTCTATTAAATTAATTTCGACTTATGTCGTTTGCCTCGTACATGCGACATAAACGGGGCACCTCGACGTTATGTAATGATTAATGTTGAAGCATACCTACGCATGATAATGGGTAGGTCTCAATTCACATAAATACAGTAGTAAATACTGTATGTTGATATTATCTGTCGGTAGGGAGAAGTTTATTTTTTTTATTTCTGTCGTTTAATTCATGTAAGATTATGTATCGTATCAATGATTTGTAATCACATTTCTCCTCTGTATCAGCAACAATTCCACCTTTTTTTCTGTGAGGTGGTGTCGAAATTTTCCTTATGTTTGGTTAAGTTACTTTTAAAATTTTAAACATAAATATGTGAAAATATAAAATTCAGCTTTCCGACATCTACCTCGTTTCCCGCCAGTAGATAACTATAACAGACGCTCGCATTTAATAGCACCCCTCCCCAAACTACTTATATAGAATAGCATCAATATAAATATTAATTTAGTCTGATGAAGGACTTCCAGATGATGAAAAACGTTACCCATAATTTTACACTTTGTCATATTAACTAATATTGTCTTGATATATAGAAAGTTAAATATCATATTCTGTCTCTCTCTCTTTATCTCTCTCTATCTCTCACGCACGCACAGACACAAACAAACACACACACACATATATATATATATATTCTTGTTTCCTGATTGAACACTCAAGAGAAAAGAGAAATTAAAAAAAAACAAAAAACAAACATTGGCTGTTCCTGTTATTAACGCATTGCTCTTCAGTTATAAATTGAGCACTATTAGCTACTGGCTTTGGCACACATCACGTATATAATACGTTAAAAATTTCCCTTTCATTGCCGTACGCCGATAGCTTAGTGGTAGTATCTCTACCTGATGCCAAATTCATCAAGTTTCCAGCCAGGCTTAAAGCAATCAGATGTCTAGCCACACTGATGAACTGTGATACTGCGAAATAGGCTTTTATGTGAATTACTACACACACACACACACACACACACATATATATATATATATATATATATATATATATATATATATATATATATATATATATATATATATATATTGTGTTTGTGTTTGTATGTTTGTGTGTGTGTAACTGGCGTTTAATTGTTTCTGAATACACTCGTCTGCTAGGATAGATAGACAATCATTGTTGCAGATGTTTCATCAGTCATATTTGCATATGTTCAAATCATCCAAGGGGCAACTATACTTTACACTGCATCTATATTTAGCTGACATTAGTTACAGTTTCTGGGAGATATCGCATCATATGTCACCGTTAACATTTTGAAAAATGACTCGCTCGCTCAAACAGTCGGTCACGATGAAATCTGACTATACGCTAGCACAATCATCAACGACTTCTGAGGAGTTACGTCAGCCACTTTCGAACTGTGCCGAATGCTAGGATCGATCTGCCGGACGATAGCATCAAGAAATCAATTCCTTTAAAAATCGACAATAGTGAGATACCAGTCTGGGTCTCATGGTTAGAAACAGCTCAGCTACACATTGCTTTCATCTATTTGTAGCATAACTGTGTTATTCAGATTATAACGTTAAGGTCAAAATTGAAATAAAAATATCCATATTTTCGCTGTGTTTAGACAGATTTGAAAAAAAATGAATCTAATGTATAATCATATGCTGCTATTTTCTCTATGGTAATGAAGAAAAAAGGATGCAAAACGCTGATATAGTCATTTGGGCATGAAAATTAACTTCCGCCGAAGTAGAACAACGCTATATTTATGGCATAGAATTAACAGGACGTAAGTGATGCGTTGAACTGTTTAACGAAGAAAACGGTATTTGTCAGATGTGGGAAAAAACGGCTAGAGAAGAGCAAAGACAAAAGTTGGATAGGGAACAAAACATAATTGAATGTGCAGAATAGTGCGATATGATATTTTAAGCCATCAACATTGTGAGGTGCTGGAAGATCTGACAAACACATCAAATTACTTACCGACTCTTTCTATTATTTAATAGTATTTTTCACCCCTAACTGATTACATTTGTTCCATATTCTCGCTATGAGCGTCTGTCAATATCTTACAAGCGTATGATCTACTGGCGAGACTCTGCTTTTTAAGATTTCAGCAATATTTGCACCTGATCCAAATATAAGGTTGGTGCAAAAATAATGACGTAATAAAGTCGCTTTTTGACATATTTTAACGTCAAAAAACGACAATATTACGTCATTATTTTTGCACCAACCTAATACAACAATGTCGAAAATCCGATGCTAAGACACATGAACTGTGAAAAGTAAATTTGTCCACGATTGCACAGAATTAAAGCTGAAAGTTTTGAAACAAATAAAAAATAAAACTTGGAATGTATTAATTTTATTTTAGATGCTTCATGTTTAATATTTACTGAAATCAACTGTTGTCTTTCAGTTACCGGTTATGCGTCGGCAATTTTATCCCTTACTTATATGAGTTGCTCTTTCATATATGCGAGATATTGAACTTACCTCGTGCAGAATAAATTGCCAATTCTCTCTTGGGTAACAAAGACCTGTGTTCAAGCACACTTAAAACAAGAATATCAATAGCCTGAATTCAAGGAAAATCATTAGAGCATTATCGCGCATCTGGAGAATTATCAATTTCTCAAGTGCGTGAAGGATTATGATCGATCAGTAAACAATCATTTGAATGTTGATATGTATCGTGTATATTTTAGACATTTCAAATATTTATACTGTACAGATTTATAAACTATGTATCTCATATTTCTGTCAGAGTGAGATATTGATAGATTTAGTGGAAAACTGTAATGTAAGCATCTTAAAGATCTTATATGCGTGCCGCTTTGGTGAAAGTCCATCTATCTATCTATCTATCTATCTATTTCACTTACAGTGAAACAACTTTTGTAACAGCCAAGATAGCAAGTGATTTGATATAATCGTTCCAATTCATGTCAGTGGAAAACAGACTGAAAAATGTAGCATTAGTCATGCTAAAGAAAAGACAAACAAAAAGATCTTATACGATTAAATGTGAGCTGTTTCATTTTTGCAGTCATTAAAATTAACAAATCATTTCTTGCACTACTTGCCTTGCGGCCATATCATTTTGAAACAGCGATTCTCGCACGAAAACCGAAGTTAAGTCTGAATTTAGATGGCTGATTGCTGGGGAATACCGAGCGAGAAAATCTTGGATATGTGGTTGGCGTAATGGATAATGGCTTGGAATTTGAGTTCCAGTTCCAGTTAGGTTCGTTTTATTTACGTACGCCCACATAAAGGTTGTGGTAGGATCCACCTAATTTGCATAGTGGAGTACCGACCATATAAATATGGTTGATACCGGGAAGGGAGGAATCGGGAAATTGAACCAGAGACTCTGCCCGACTGCGACTCAGTCAACACACATTCCAGGAACGGTCTTCTCAGGAATATACAAAAGACTATATGTAAATATTGTGTACACTTTCTTGTTTCAATACATTTTGTTCTAAGTACATTTTGTGTTGCATTATTATTCCATGCATTATTCAAGTTTCAACAATGGCGACGAGGTAGAAAGAACCATACGAAAAAAAAAAAAAAATTAATAATTGATAGCCTTCAAAAATTTGGACAAATCATTGAAGAACCCAGGCTCTAAGGAAAAAAATTATTAATTAAAAGTCCAACACTTACGGAACGGCGAATGTTTCTGAATTTCTGGATATTTAGAAATCGTTAAAGGACGACTAAGCATAAGGAACGTTCACTCAGAAAAATTTGAAAGGTGTCGTAAACGAATAACGGTGATTTTAAATTGGAAAAGTTATCTACAACGAGACACCCGTTAAAAAAAAAAAACTGGACGACTACAAAAACGTGCATGGAATTAAAAGGCACAAATACACCGTGTCGATTTTGAAAGGTAACGAACTTTTTAAAAAAAATATTTTTTTTTGTTTGCTCAACAATATTTTATAGTGACAAATTTACCTCTGGTAATAAAAATCAGAAGTTTGTCATTGAAATACGCGAACAGAAGCAAAAAAAAAAATACCAAAGTTGATTATCACGGGCTTGGATGTAAAAGCAAGACATAAAATAAAAAAAGTCGTAAGTTGTTTCGATTTTTCTGGTCAGCTTATATTATATCCATAGATACACAAATTAAAGGTATATTCTTGTTGCATGAACACTATCAGCTAAAGATGGATGAATTATCCAAAGTCATATCTGAATTAATCAAATCCCAGCAGTTGAGTCAGGCTGAATTATTCAAATCCCAGCAAAAATATCAAGAAAAGCAAGAGGAAAGACTTTTAGAAATTCAAAAGTTAATACTGGAGAAATTAAACAACAATCAGGCAAATGAGGGAAATTCTTCATATTCTAATAACACCATATTTAATTCGCTGAAACTTTCAACTATATGCCAGACGAAGAAAAAACGTTTGAAGCGTACTTTAAACAACATGAAGATATTTTCTACACAGACTGTGAAAACTGGTCAAATTCAAGAAAAGTCAGTCTATTACTTAGAAAGCTAGGTACAGCAGAACATAGCAAATTTGTAGATTTTATTCTACCGAGAAGAACGAATGAATTGGAATTCTCGGAAACAGTGAAATTGCTAAAGGAGCTGTTTGGAGCAAATATGTCGCTTTGACATAAGCGATGGTTATGCATGAATGTCACTAAATCCGACGATCAGGATTATTTAACATATGCATCTATAGTGAATAGACATTGTGACAATTTCAGATTGGCAGAGATTGCGGTGGAAGAATTTAAGTGTTTAATTTTTGCTCAAGGACTGGTATCCAGTAAGAGTGCCGAAATAAGACGTAGAGTTTTGTCTAAACTCGAATCTGAAAAAAATCTTACCCTGAAAAAGTTAGCAGAGGAGTATCAGCGGACCGTAAGTTTAAAGAAAGAGTATAAAAAAAAATCGAAGAAGCTGGCATTGCTTATATTAAAAAAATAAAAAGAACAGTCAAATTAAACATCAGAAAAAAATTGGAGTAAAAATTCGGCGTATTTTAAAAATAGACAAGAAAAATTAAATAAGAAGAACGAGGGGGAAAAAAAGGTTCCACCATATAATTGCAGACGTTGCAATATAGAAATAAGAAATGTTTCGTGTGCCACAAAAATGGACACAAAGGATCGTGTTGTAAAACGAAAAAATTCAATAGCCGAATTAGACAAACAAATTCGAATATCAAATCAGATAGAGATTTGAGGAAATATGTGATGACTGAAATATTTAAAAAGAATATCAAATTTCAACTCGATTCCGGTTCAGATTTAACAATAATGAACTATAAAACATGGAAAATTTTAAAAAGGCCTACAATAATGAAGTCAACGAAACGCGTTCGAACGGTAACTGGAAAGGAAATTAACTTCGAAGGCGAGGTTCTTCCCATGAAATTTAACGGGATCGTTAAAAAAATAATGGTTTTCATTCTGAAAAATGGAGAAAACTTGATGGGTACAGATTTTATTGAAACATTCGAATTGTGGGATAAACCGTTAAACTCATTCTGCAGAAAAGTAGAAAGTAATACGCAAACAAGACAGGGCATTAAAGATGAATTAAAGGAAAAGTTTCCGGAAACCTTCACACCTGGTCTTGGAAGATGTAACAAGTTTGAAGCTAAATTTGAATTAAAGGAAAATACTATGCCAATTTTTAAAAAGAAACGTAACGTGCCTTTCGCAAGTGTAGAGAAAATTAACGAAGAACTTGATAGGTTGGAAAAAATGGGAATTATTTCGAAAGTAGAATCTAATTCATGGGCTGCGCCGATTGTGTGCATCAAAAAGCAATCAAACCAAATCAGAGTCTGTGTTGATTTCCCGACAGGGTTGAACTCGGTAATCAAGGACTACCATTACCCCTTACCGTGTCCGGAGGAGATATTTAACAAGCTAAATGGTGGAGTTATATTTTCAAAAATCGACTTATCAGATGCCTATCTCCAAATTCCCGTCGAAGAGGAATGTTCGAAACTGCTAGGGATAAACACGCATAGAGGGTTATTCAAGTACAACAGGCTTCCTTTCGGTATTAAAGTGCCACCAGCCATTTTTCAACAAGCTATGGACGTCATGTTGAATGATTTAGACTGTGCGTGCGCCTACTTAGACGACATCATAGTAAGGAGCGCAACCGTCGACAAACATCGAGAGCATCTCAATCAAGTATTTAAAAAGTTTTAGGACTTTGGATTTAAAGTCAAAGAGTCAAAGTGCGAATTTGGTTTGGAGGAAATTAAGTATTTAGGTCACATAATCAACAAAAATGGCAGATCTCCAGATCCGGAAAGGTCCATTGCGATTAGAGACATGCCGACGCCCACTAATGTAGCGATGCTACAGAGTTTTCTGGGGCTCCCAAATTATTATCAAGCGTTCATTAAAGGAATGTACAATCTAAGAGCTCCGTTGAATGAACTACTAAAAAAAGACAAGGCATGGGAATGGACGGTAGAATGTCAGAAAGCCTTTGATGAAATAAAGAAAATGCTTACACCAGACCTCTTTTTAACCCATTACAATCCAAATCTTGATATTGTAGTGGCAAGTGACGCCAGTTCATACGGAATAGGAGCGTGTATTCAACACATAATGCCAGATGGTTCTAGAAAACCAATTGCACATGCTTCGAGAACTTTACTCCCAGGAGAAAGAAGTTACTCACAGATAGAAAAAGAGGCGCTGAGTATCATTTTTGCCATAACAAAATTTCACAGATACATCCACGGCAGACATTTTATTCTTGAAACGGATCATAAACCTCTGATCACTATTTTTGGTTCGAAGAAAGGGTTACCCGTTTATACGGCAAATCGTCTGTTGAGATGGGGAACCATTCTTCTTAATTATGATTTTCACATAAAGCACCTATCATCCAAAAATAGAATTCATGCGGATAGTTTATCAAGACTCGTACCGAGTCAAGAAGAAAGATTCGAAGAATCAATTATTGCAAATATCAGAGCAGATTATGAGGTGAAAAGCATGGTAAACAACATTTTAAGAGAGCTACCGGTTACATCAAAGGAAATTAAAAAAGAAGCTGAAAGCGATGATTTCATTTTAGAAATAAAAAGCAAAATCGTAGCAAATGACCAATATGTGCAGGAGATTTATTCAATTTGTGACGGAGTTTTATTATATGGTGAGAGAGTAGTAGTACCAAAAAAGTTGCAGAAAAGAATACTACAGGATTTTCATATGGGTCACCCGGGGATTAATAGAACAAAAAGCTTAATGCGAAGCTTTGTATATTGGAAAGGAATGGATGTGGATATCGCAAACATGGTTCATCGATGTAAAGGGTGTGCGTTAGCAGCTAAGGCACCACCTATAGTACACAAACCATGGCCCAAGATGGATCATCCGTGGACAAGATTACACATTGATTTCGCTGGTCCAGTAGAAGATTATTACTACTTAATAGTGGTAGATAGTTTTACAAAATGGCCGGAAGTACTACGCTGCAAAAAGCCTACGTCCAATACCACAACAACTTTTTTGCATGAACTATTTCCACGGTTCAGTGTGCCAGAGTGTATTGTGAGTGACAATGGTACACAATTCACTTCTGAAGAGTTTAAGGAATTTTGTGAGTTATATCAAATTAACCACATAACGACGCCGCGAGTTAAGTGCAGTTGAGTTCGAGTTCAAGTTCGCAGTTGGGGTTGGAGACAGGCAGGCAAGCAGTTGCAGTGAGCTGAGAGCTCTGAAGACCCGCCTCGAAGAAGCTAAGATTTGCGCAAATTCCGAACTCAATTTCTAACCAAGAACAATTTATTTTTGAAGAACGACTTAGACTCATACCACCAAAACAAGTTTTACGAATATCACCTGAAGATACACCAAGAACCAGTTTCTTAAAGAACAAACAACTTAAGATGTTAAGACTCGCCTAACAAGAACAAAGTGTCACGAATCCATATAGCGGGTCGGGAGTTAGACGCAGTCCTGTATTCAGCAACCATATATAAAATATTGTTATCCTTTTTTAACACATTTGAACTTTTCGAGATATTATTTTATTTTATTTTACATATACTTGTACGATATCACCCTTGTTCGAACTTGACTTGCATTACGGCCCGGCGACTGATTGATTTCGTCTGCATAAGATCAAATCACAACGTGTGTAGGTTAGACTAGAAATCAAAACAGTTACTTCGGTAACCAGACGTTGGAGGCGAGCTGGGAACGATAAGGCTGATACCGAATCTAAACAGATTCCCATCCGAATCACCAAAAGGTTAGAACGTCACATTTGGTGCCGCGACTAATACCAGGCGAGTTGTTCGTTACAGGACAGGACAGCACAACGGACGCGGCTAGGCAGACGTCACATTTGGCGCAGCGACACCGGGGGGACGTCACAAATGCAATTACAAATTTTAAAAAATTAAAATGAGTTATAAAAAAAGAAAATCTTTCATTAAAAGTTTCATTTTAGTTTTAATTTCAAGTTGATATATTAAAACGGCAGGGACCTCACAAGCGTATAGGCCAATATTTTCCTCTAAGTAACTAACACTGATCTAATTATACGTTTACTTGGCCCAGTGTACGAGGCATATAGAGAATTATTATTAACGAATTATAATGTTGAGGTCTATTTTTACGCATCATTTTTCTTTTCGCTATCTCATCATATCATGTTCGAATATAAGCATATGGTTTCTTTTTGCCTATTTAAAAACACATAACAACGTGTTTTTCTGAGGTTGATAATATTTATGTTAATCGATGTGCCTGAAAAAGACCTGTGTTAACACTTTATTAACTTCTACTTGTTTCAGCTGAATCTGGATTTCTGTTTAAGCTTTGCGATGTTTATTTATATAATAAAACTAAATGATGTGCATTCCTATTCAAACAACGGGAGGTCAAAAGGACTTTTCGTATATGATTACGTTACACACAACCTCATTTTTTTCTCACGTCCATTGTACTTTTTTATTTCTTATTTGTAGTTCAATGAAAAATGAATCGCCTGCTGCTATCTATAGTCGGAAATTGTTGCATTAAATGCGCCAGACATTTCATTTAGCTCTTTGATAATTCAGGCGTTGAAAAAGAGAAATAGCTACATGATCTTGTTAATACTTTATAGTGTACATGTGTATTGGACCATGAGGCTATTTCGTTCTATTTCAGCTGCTTTGACTACCGATTTTCACGGATGACAGATCTTGTGATTGCAAGCAAAAATAGCATATTTTTAAAGTAATCTAGAAATTTTTCGTTTAAATATTGTTACCTAGTGTCGCGGAATATATTTGCCAATATTATATATATATATATATATATATATATATATATATATATATATATATATACACAAGTATATGATTGGTGTATATGGAATGAATTCTAATAACCAAAAATTACTATTCTTAAAAGAGTGCTCAATACAAAGTAGAGCAGATATAATTATTTATTTTAAAAAAAATTTATAACATAAATATGTTAATAAATCACTACAAAAATAGCCATTTTGTTTCAACACCCTCGGTGTTTTATCAAGTGATCACGTTGAATGTAAAATAAATGGTTTTAAAAGTTTCAAATTAATTAA
>OZ010582.1:9302773-9325273 GCA_963932145.1 Acanthosepion lycidas
TTTAATAAATAAATTGTCGGACTTTGTCAATTTCGTAAAATATATACATGTATATATATATATATATATATATATATATATATATATATATATATATATATATATATATATAGATAGATAGATAGATAGAGAGAGAGAGAGAGAGAGAGAGAGAGAGAGGAAGGAGAGACAAAGAAATCCTTAGAGAAAGTATGTTTATGTGTGCATACTATAGTTAATATCTAAAAAAAATCAGCTGGGAAAGCAGTATCCCAATATTAATTAAATGTTTGTGTAGATTCCATTCTTTTAAAAATATGAGAAAAACAAAACAAATAGTAATTAAAAAATGAGATTACCGCCAAGGAATCTCCGAAATTACTTCCCTTTGTTAAAGTACAACACAAATTGGAGAAGATTAACGGCATTGAATACAGGAAATTTTCAGCTATAAAATACTAATTATACTCTTAGTTAGGTTCTTTTACTATGCATTTTGCAAGCGATGAACAAAATCCTCTATGCCTATCACGTAATAATCTGCACCAGAGGAGTCTACTAATTCTATGAAGTGAAGCTCGTCTTCGCTAGTTCAGCGAAACGGCGCCATTATCATGAAAATATTGTTCATTTAGCCTGCCAACTTCCTTTCGAACAGCTGTAGTGACAAATCCAAACTATACGCAAGATTTAGAAGGGCAAAATTGCAAAAGTTGTTTTATGATCCATTGTCTTTAAAGTGGGCTGAAGGTAGGAGGTTGCATGTTCTCTTGCTTGTGTCAGGAATATTTGGCCTTCAGCATGGTCGGCATCTTTATTTAAAATGTTAGATTTGATTGTCTGTTAAGGTTCCAGGAAATTCAGACGGATCGTCACATTAACATCCCAAAAGACAATGCACATCACTTTGACTTTTCTTTCCGGCTTGTAGTAATGGCACCAGTTCGCATCACCGGTAATGATGCGCCCAGGAAACTGTCATCTTCAGCCCTATAGTGGCTCGGCAAGTCCTGACTGATTTGCTTTCGCTTGTCTTTATATTCATGCGTGAACATCCGTGTGACTCAATTTGCCAACGAACTTCTACCAGCATTAAAGCCGACATTTAATTCCGTCCTGATCAAAGCGTTCTCCATTTCGCGTGTTTAAAGTTGTAAAGCGATGCTCGAAATATGGTTTATCACACTGATACGGCTGTTGTCACTGATTAAACGCAATTGCCAATGACTGGGCTCGTATCCACTGATGGGTTTCTGTAAATTTTCAGTAGAAGGCAATGAAAGGCAATGATAAAAAAGTGTTAACGATGATACATTTGCTGCAAGTCTAATACCATTTTTCCAGATTATCTATAACATGTTAAAGCAAATTATATATTCTTGTTGCTTACGGTCAACATTTACTGTATACCTCTGATGAACTCGTGTTATATAATAAGATACGGAGTGTTTAATTCGGACTTAATTTTGTAAAGTTAAAAGAAAATATCACTTCTCTATAGTGCAATATAATGATTAATAGTCAGTATGTACTTTTTGTCTGGCTTATAGATTTCCCATTATCAAGCAGTAAATATTAAATTGGAAATGCAATTTACACCTCATTATTAAGAGGATTAAATTTCCAATATTTAGCGTAAATAACCATTTCTTTTGCATTCAATATTTCCCTTTCTTTGCAGAGTGCCTAAAATCAGATTTGGTAAGTTTTTTATTGATATTTCAGTTATGGAATAATGACAGAAACATTACGGTCATTTTGAAGGAAGAATTATTTCTTTCGAATATTCCTTCCGACCATGTTGCATCAATAATAAGATTGCATAAACGCTACTTGAAATAATCCTAAGCAAACCGTAGAGGAAATTTAGCAAAATGCTTAAATACAGGACACACTTCAATCATAAAACATTTTCTTGAAAATCCAATGAATCTATATATCCATATATAATTCAGTTGATACCTTAATTTACTTCTTCGAAATTTAATCAAAGAGTTACCTCTACTCTTCATTGAATAGAAATTCTTTTGTAGACATAACGCCTGCGATGGGAAGTGGGTTCTTTATAATTATAGCCAAAAGTCTCCAATGAAAACGCAGAATCCATCCGCAAATTCTTAAAATGTTTCCTTCTCATTTTAAGGGTGGCTATGAATATTCTGCTTTATGCTGAAGTTCTAATACAAAGCGTAATAGTTTATGCGGTAAAGTATTTTGCCAAAATCATTTTACAAAATAATCAACAAAACTCGACTAAAAATGATTATCGTAAAGGCTTGTTGATTTCACATTATAATGCAAAACAATATATTTATGAAATTTATGAAATATCTCTTAATTTCTAAGAGTTTATCATTATTTACATTACTTACACTCTGACTAATGGCCTCGTTTTTGCTGCTGTTTAGTTGCTGAAATCACTCTTACGATAGAAACAGTATCTGCTGCAGCAGCAGCTAAAACATCAAAAAATCCTTAGTGCAGTCACGTGTGGCATACAGCGGTACCACTCATAAGAAGGCATGTTAGATTTTCCTAAATGTGGATTAAATATTTAGTTCGTGAATTTGGTGATATAGTAATTGTGAGTTAAATCCCTGGTTTGGCACTATGTATTGTTCTCACTTGAAATGAAGTGAATATTAACTGAGCAGTAAGAATTCGACGAGATATCCAAAGAAGTGGGCAGTGGGACAATATCAATATACGCCCGCAGATTAAAGGAAATATTCTGTTTGAAATTCTCTCTAGTCTGCTAGGTTCGATCTTCAACAGATGAATGAGGGAGGGCACAACTTATAATAGGTTTTTGATAATAACTACACAGATGCGTGTTAATAATGTAAAATATTTATAAACATTTATTTTTACAACCAACTTTTCGGAGAATTAGACTTCTCAAGTTCACTGTCCCTGGGATTAATGGGGATTTCCTTCCGAGCATTTTGTTCAGAGTCGTGTGAAAGATTAACATCGTCATTGTATCATTATTTTCTGTCCTAGTTATATGAGTAACTCAGTTTTGTGTGAAATGTTGTCATTTGTTTTTTGCTTTTTTTTGTGATTTTGTACCTCCAAATCTGTAGTGGCTGATGTAGGATATTCTTTCTTTACATTATATAAATGTTCCATTTTCTTGAAGAGATTCTTATTTACAGAACTGAGAAAATGGTTGTATGTAGTTGATTAGAGATACCTAAACAGGTTAAATGTTAAGCATAATATTCATAGGATAGTTTAAATCAGACGGGGCTATTTGAGTACATGAGTCACGTTTCTAAGTGAATATTTAGGTTTGGTAAATTTTCATTTTTTAATACGTTGCTTTGCTTTGAGAAGGTACCTTTCTCTATCCTTATGCGCCGTCAGATTTTAGTCCTCTGTTCAGACCCGTCCTAGATATTTACAGATTTGTACTTGTTTAAATTTGGTTTCTATAAACCGATGGGAATTGTAGAGCCTATTTTTTAAAACTTTTTTTTACAGCAAAATATTTTCTTTTCAAAATATGCTATATTTAATCCACGCATCAACCTATTTGAATATTTTTAAATTATCTGAATTTTTATGATGGATTTAGTTTATGTATCTTTACAACTCTTATTTTATTTCCAGATCATAGTTTCTGTTTAGAAAAGTTTTAACTTAAGTCCAGCTTCTTAGACAAGGCGTATTACACAGAAAGCTGTGTAGCTTACTGCATATCAAAGATGAGAAAGACGGTTTTACAGTTCAATCGTCTTGTGGTGCGTTCGATCATCCAATCTGTTATTGTAAGTTTTTCTAAATATATCAACACTGATTTATTTAAAACCCTTTCTAACATTACAAAAACGTCTACCTAAATAATAATGCTGATATAATCACTCACATTTCATGAATATTAATTTTATTATTAATAAAGTCTATACTTTCCAAATGGGAAATAATGAAAAGTATAAAGAATATATTTTTCTGTAAAAAAATAAAATAAAAATATACAATCCCCGTCGGATTTTATAAACCAAATGTAAACAAGTAAAAAAAATTAAATATCTAGGACGTGTCTTAGAAGAGAACAAATATCGGACGGCAGACTAGTATAGAGAAAGATACCTTCCCAAAGCTAAGCAAAGTGTTAATAAATGGACATTGTAAAAAAGAAAAGTGTACTGAAATTTTATGTAATGTCCACCTATGTGACAGTGAATGTTCAACAATCTCTTCACAGATGAAGAAGACACTTGAGGTAACAAGAATGTTGTTTTCCGGAAGGATTCTGAAAATAGAATGAACAGAAAATGTAATCAACGACGAAGATTTAGGTAAAATTTTAACAAAAAGGAGTTATAGATAGCATCAGGAAGAGACATTTGAAATGTCTAGAGTATATTGTGAGGAAAGAAGGCTTAGAGAATTTGGGATGCACAGGACATATTAAAGACTAGAAGGACAGAGGAAACGGCGTACAATCTACTTATCTAATTAATGACCTTGGTTTTCAGGCCAGGAATAAGGAAAGATAGCAAAAGTAAAAAAAAAATGTCAAAGGGCAAGAAATAGTCGATGAGTCATGATCACTCACTTTCTGAAGAGACAAGGTGCATAGTCAAAAAAATGACCAGAGATCGAATCAGAGTCTCAGTATTTAGGATAGTCAATGAGTCTCTGCGTAATACAATCTTCCCATCCCAATCTGCTTTAGCTTATTTTCTTATGCCAGGCTAGTCTTAAATTTGTGAATATCAATGATAATGTTGATTACGCCGAGTAAATATTCTGTGTAGAGTTAATGAGAAATAAAACTTTTGTTACTTCGCCAACGGTTCGGAAACCAAGAGTAGCTATTTCAGCAGCACCAATGGATGTGCAGCCAAACGCAGTATTAGAATCAAATGCAGGAAAGCATTGAAACGTCTAATTGTCTTCTGTTTCAATTGCATGTGTTTATTTATCCGTATCGCCTCTCTCAGTCGCTCGTTTACTGGAAGCGTTTCTCAACTGGAATCATTGATTGCAAACACTCGGCAAATAGAAACCGGATTTGAGTTGAAGCCCGAAATGAAATGAAACGAAAAAGCAGGAAATATAAACTCTAGAAGGCGATAACAGAATTGAAGCAAAGTCATAAGGGGAGGACACATCAATAAGGTTTACTATTTATAAACATCTGATTTATAACACAGACTGCTGGTTGTAAATAAGTAGCTGAAGGAACAAACAAATACATTTAGCAACACTTTTAAAAGGTCTTATTTATGGAAATTCCATTTTCAGAAATATTTTGAAACCTTTCAGGCCACTTAAGTTATGTAGTTACTCAATTATTTAGGCTGTTCCTATGTCATTAATCTTCAAACTGAATTAATACTACATTTCTAGCATTGAGTATAGGATTTTAAAATATCAGAATTCTACGAAAACTTTACGTTATTGCTAAGGGCACATTATACGAAATCTTAGCATGCCGTATAGTGAGTTCGATTCCTACAAGTATCTGACATAATTTTAGTAAATATTTACTTAGTAGCCTCCTGATATTAAAAGGCGTTTAAAAGTTTCGACTCGAAGACTGATACTTGAGCGAACCGAGTTCAAACTATGGATTAGCAAAATATTTTCATCTAATGGCAAATTTGCCTAAGTTCAATATATACAGACTAAATGAGATAAAATTAATATGGAATTAATTAGAAATTAGTTTTCTTTATTAATCATTTCATCCCAAGGAAGGCAATAACCCCACTAATTCTAAAGAGGTTAAGGAGTGCGATAGAATAAGTAAAAGAAAATATTATTAAGGAACGAGAACAATAAAAGAACAGGAATCAAGAAGCAGTAGATAAGGATATTGAATTTACATTTTTGAAGATCAAAGTGGCCTACAAAGCCAGAAGTCGGAAAAACGTTCCACAAGCATTTAGTACGAGAAATGAAACTTCATGAAAGAACTTACAGTTACATTGAGACAATTCAACTGTAAAATCATGAGACCTTGTTGCCAACCTAATACGTCGCTTGAATTCGTAAAGTCAGGGTAGAAGAATTTTCATCAGAACAATTCCCATTTAAGTATTTATAGAAAAGGCACAGAGAAATTACGCTACGACGGTGGGGAAAACGAATGAAGCCGAAATACCACATCAGGAACAATAACATTGCAGATTCTTCGTTAAATTTCATGAAGAATCTCTAAAATATAGCAGGCGGACCAGATCATAAGTGGACGCAAAATTCAAAGCAAGGATCTTCTGTTGAAGATTGATTTTTGAGATAAAAATTGTCTATCACGTTACAGTGAACCAACTTTCTTAGCAGTGGACCTAACTTATCATTTAATATAATCTCTCCTGGAGGTTAGAATCAGCCATGCATAAGGAAGACAGAAAGGTGTCTCTCAGATGATTAATAGTCAGCAGGTTTGTTTTGTGGGCGTTAAAATTAGCAAGCTACTATTGTCGCCAGTTAATAGCTGATTTTAGGTGGGTTTTGAGATCGGCTGCCAATTTGACCTGATCGAAACGATCATACTTACTATTAAAACAGAAATTGTTGTGTCATGAGTATAGATACCGTATTGAGAACTAAAGCCATCCCTTAGATTACTGAGGAAAATTAGTAACAACGTAGATCCAACAATAGAGTCCTGGTGGACGCCTGCATTAAGGAAAAAAAAGATCTAGAGGAATGGCTGTTCAGGTTTCATTTTCGCGATTTGATAAGAAAGAATAAATCACGTCAGATATACTTAGGATTTTTTTTTATTATTGTATCCAAATTCACTGAAGGACGAAGAATGTGTGCGAAAAATGACACCATTATTAGTTTGTATTATAAAATTAATTTTAAAATTACTTAATTTATGTATTTTTAATTAAACATTTAAATATACCTTTATTTTTGGGTGTTTTTAGATTTCAGCTTTTTTATGCGACATTACTGCTACAGTTTTTGGAAAATGATTAATTTCTGTTTGCTTCTTTTTACGTGAATGTATAATTATGAGTCTTATACTTGAATTATTTTTTCTTTTGTATGTCTTTCTCTTCAGGACCTGAGTGACCACAGATCCCAACAACACTTAGTATGGCTTGGCTTTAGGCTATCGCTCGTAATCTTTGTTCTGCCAAACATTTACATAAGCTCGTTAAGTATTAGGTTGGTGCAAAAATAATGACGTAATAATGTCGTTTTTTGACATAATTTTAACGTCAAAAAACGACATTATTACGACATTATTTTTTGCACCAACCTAATAGTTTAGTAGGTGATTGCTTCTGCCCTGTTCCCGTGAGTGTCAAAATCACAACGCCTTCTTTTAACATTATGTATCCAAAAATCCCAACTGCCATTTTCTGATATTACGTAGATGCTATTTATTACGTTTTCCCCTAAAACTTCTTCATTATTCATTTATTCAGGTCATGGAATTCTCAGCATACCAGATTTTTTGATGCTTCATGTTTTTTTTCTTCTGTCGATGCTGTTCACTATTCAATACTGTATAGGTGGATCGATATTACATAATAGTTCAATAGTGTGTTCTTTTTGTTTAACGATTTTTTTCTATTTTTTAATACGTTGCTCAGCCATGATTTATAATCTCAGTGTTTTTTATTTCCACTGACTTTCAGCTAAAGTGGTTTTCAAATGTCTTTTTATTTGAAAACGGAGTTATACTACAGTTGAAAGTTAAATAAGTTATATAATATCTATTAAATCCTTTTCATATTTATTTGGCTATTTTCGGCACCTGGGAAAATTATCTACTTTTATTTAATCTAAACAAAAATAATCTCAATAAACTTAACAGCTGTCTCTATCTGCTTATTTAATCTGCTGATACAGAATTTAAAGGAAGTTTACTGATGATTTAAAATCACTTTCCTCTTTCAAACTGCAATATGTAGAAAAATGATTGACGAAGCCTCCACCTTGCTCTGGAATCCAAGACTCTAGAGTCTTATTTTTTTACTCTCAACTTAAATTGATTTAAATACATGACAGAGAAAAACCGACTTTCTCACCTGATTAAAAAGTAAAATAAAAATTTTTTTGAATACACACAATAAGACTGCTGTTTACTGAGGTCTAAACCACTCGAATATACAGCGTAAAATGCACACAATCTATTTACTGTGAAGACTAACAAAGACAAGCGCACAAAAACCAGTGCTGATATTTATTTTATCCGCGTTCTCAGGAGCTTAAAAGAAAGTTTAAAACAAATAAAATAGCAAAGATCAAAAAGGAAATTGAGTTGCTGGATATCCGACCTGTAGCCAAAGTCACAATCAAAATGTGACATTTGTTTACATTAAAAAATCAAATAAGCCTCGGAGTCTTTCCCAAGATGCACCCAGAGATTTCTTTTGTGTCATTGAACTAGTAATTGTGTGTGGGTTATGGGGATGGTCTTTTACGCGAATCTTTTTCATGTCTCCATTTTGGCGGCAAGAAAAAGTCTGCAAGTTGGCATTCTGTGACAGCACTGACCTTTCTAGTGAAATGACGAACTAATCTCGCTAGCTTTTGCTTTGTTTTATGCCGCCATTTTTCTGGTAAAACCGATTGTCAAGATTTCAGATTCTAAAGAGTATTCTTCCACGGCTTAGGATTATGAACAAATAAAAATACGAAAAAAAAAGAGTAAGCGTGCGTTAAATGATAATACATTATTAACGAAAAGTTTAGTAGTTCAACCTTTTCATATTCCTTTGAAATAAAATACGGAGTTAAAGTTTAAGATTCGCTGGTAAGCAGGACGAACTATTAAGATACTCTCATAATGGGGAAAGCAAAATTGCCATTATTGATGCTTTATTTTAACTAATCCAGACAAATGAAACAGAATAGTGAGAGAGTGTTTTAACCCACACAGGCTGTAAAAACACTGTATTGTCAATAATTAGCTTGTTGGTTTAAAAGAACCTGAGTAATACATTTATCATTACTAGCTTGTCCTATTCTTGTGGCTTTGTGCCAGACTGCATCGAAATTTTAAAAATGACGAAAAGCTAACAGAATAAATGAACACGGAATAAGAATGGGAATGTTGTTTCTAAATAAAAATACAAATTATTTTTTTGTGTTTCTTACAGTAGTTTTTTTTTTAGTAATTATTTACCTTTTTAGGTTAAGAAGAATATTTCGAATTAGTTACAAAAGAAAGTCATTTGAAGTATTATGCGTTTTGACTGAAATTAGACCTAGGCTGACCAATTTCGGGTTTTAAAAATCAGGAAAAAGAGGAATTTTAACGGCCAAATTCTAAATGCCATGAAAATCGAAATAATAGTTTAAATTGTTTGAAATTTAGCAGGATTACTTTTTTTTACCGTTTCTTTTTTATTTTATATTTTCATGGTGTCCGGGACTTTTGACGTCGCCGAAGTGATAGTTTGAAATATAAATACACAAATGCTTCGTTTACAAAACAAGATTGCAAAGAATTTATACTGAATTTCATTTGAAATACTTTTGTAGTGAAGTTATGACGTACCTGCATTTTTAATTTAAACAGGAAAATATGCAATTTTGTAAGAACAACAAAATCCTCACCCCAGTAAAATATTCTGACGTCGGCATTTTTGATACAAAAGTGTATTCACTATATTCAAAATTATCTTTAGACTAACTCAACATTTATTTCAAAACTCTATTTTGTACTTATTTATTTGGAGTTTTAATTACGAATCAATTAAAACTTGTGCACAGGCTCAAATGTACCAAGTTGGATAAGGTAAAATTACCCTGTCGACTTTAATGATTCAAACCAAAATACATATTTGATGCTTTGGTTTGGTTTATTTTGTTTTACGTCATATCAACCTCAATGGGCTATTTAATGCCGACAACATTTTTAGGAATAATTCGTATGAATAGAATATGTATTCTTTGGTTTAGATTGGTTTGGTTTATTTTGATTTACGGTATATCAACCCCAATGGGCAATTTAATGCCGACAACATTTTTAGGATATATTTGTATGAATACAATATGTTTGGTTTTGTTTTTGTTTTACGGCATATCAACCTCAATCGGTTATTTAATGCCGACAAAACTTTTATTACTGGTAATATGTTTTTCTTTATAAATCTATTTCTGGGAATATTTTTCCTTGAAGAAATCTATAGCTGGTCATATTTTTTTCAAATAATGTATATCTGTTTGTAGTAGTTTTTTTTAAAGTATTGCTGATAATAATTTTTCCTTCAAAAAGTATTGCTGTTAATAATTTTTGTTACAAATTATTTCTTGTATTAAAACCTATTTTTATACAAGTTTCGGTGATAACTCTTTTCCCATAGCTGGGACCCTAATAGGTGCTATCACCCTGGGTCTGGGTGGACCTGGGAACACCAGGAATAAACCTCCTGATCAGAGGCATTGCTGTTGGACGTAGTTTATCGTCTTACCCAGGACGCGGATGTAGTTTATCCTCATACCCAGGACGAAAATATTTGATGACTGATATGCGTATGTCCAGCAGTTATATAGCAATATCATGTGTATAGTCAGAATTAAACATTGGTATACGAAAATGTTGGAATGACGCACACTATACAGCGAATCTTGGGTTGTGTGAAGTATCGGATGTATTTTGACTCTGCTTAGAACATAATTCATGCCAATGTATGATTGAGTAATAAAGAAAATAGATATGAAGAGAATAATAAAGATATTACCTACATTTTGCTGTACGCGAATGTATTACGTGGATGTTTTAAAATTTTAAAACACATTTTTGAAAAAAATAGAAGATAAAACAGCTTTTCACTAATACATTAAACTTCCGGTTTAATAAACCAATAACGCACCAAAACAATTTTACCATCGACGTAGTTCACTCGAGAGGAATTACAGTAAAAATTAAGAATGAATGACATAAAAAAAAATACTTAAAGGTACAGTAATCTTCCTTGGGCCTTTTCTTTAAATAATTTGTTTGGTAATTGTTCTGAAGTGCTTTCCTATTTATTATGTTGATTTTTCCGTGTTTAACATTGACAGTTTCGTCTCATCATTTTACTATTGAAATTTATAAATGTAACCTTAAATCTTATTTCAATAATTTCTTTTATCAAACCTCTCAACTACCGAAATATTTTCCGATTTGTTGCTTGTCTTTTAATAATATCCAGTCCTTACTTTACAGTCAAGAGAACATCATTCCTTGTTACCGCCAGATCTATCCTTCACGTCTAGGACCCGCCATGCTACTTATATCGTAGCAAACCACCCATATTCTCTCCGTATTCCTTCTAACTCTAATTTAATGTGTGTATGACGTAGACAATCAGGTGTTCTATGATTTCACACCAAGCCGTATCTATAGGCCTTCCCATCATATTGACATCAATGACTGTATAATAATTGCAAATACATACGATATTTCTATTAAAGTTTTTTTTTTTTTTTTTACTAATAATCACCCAAGGTCCAAGAGCCAATCCAGGAAGAGGGTTACTGTGTGGAATTATATAAGTGTAGGAAAGAAAAAAGCGTTAGGTGGATAGAGCTGAAGTAGACTTTAGAAGGAACTGGAAACACGGTCCTAAGCAGGAAAGAAGTGACAAGCATATACTTCTGTTTAAAACACATCGGATGTGTGTGAACTGGACGATAAGCGTGCTTATATTCTTTGCAGCGAGAAGACAATAAACTCGAAGATCTACTTTTCACGAGCGACTGCTATGCGTGACCGACTCCCAAGAGGATGTTTTCCCGATCACTACAATCTGTTGCCTAGTCATATTCCATGTACCTGTTTCCATGTGTCTTTTTGTAGTGTTATATTCGCTGATTTGCGTATTTCATATTTAGAAAAAATCCTATTTCTATTGATTAAACGCAGAAAAAATATATATGCATACGATAGGATTGCTCGTAATATATATATTCGGATTTTAGTGTGTCTGCGTGTGTGCATGTAGGTCTTTATAAATGTGTGCGTATATAGGTTTTGACGTGGCTCTTTCTCTTATGATGTGTAAATATATGTGTAACTGTCTCCAGCTATTGGTAAGAATGCGTGCACAAATGTAATCGCTGACACACCAGCCGCCATCTTTTCTGCTTCACTATCCAGAGACTGTCGGGCAGAGTTATAAAACGCGACATTTTTATGTCCGCTTGGTTCGGATGGCGGGGAGAATAAATAATCGGGCGAATGTAATTGACCAAATAACCATGAGTAATACACGTCATCTTCAATCTGCCCTGCCAAGACATTGTAGGGAGACGTAGTCTCGCTTCCATTTCTGTCGTTGCTCCGATCCTCCAAAATATTTTCGCCATTTTTTTTGCAATTTTTTCTCCTTCGTTTCTTTAACTAAGATTTTACAGACTTATTTGTGGTTTTCCTTTGAGTAATGTAAATTCAGAAGATTAAAACTCTTCGATTTTTTTCGTTAACAGAAATTATGAATTTTAAAATCTAATGCAAATACTTCAAGGTATCAAATAGCCGTGAATTTGTAATTTTTATCAAACATTTCGGTCATAAAAATCCAAAGAAAACAATAATACCATATAAAAATAAATATCAGTAACATATTACGGATGCAGATGGCTTCAGCGATACATATTAGTTCTAGGTTGAAAATCAGTACGATTAGGTTAGGTAGCAATAGAAATTAGCTTATCGAACATAAAGATAAGTGGCCTAAAGGTAGCGGTGTATTTAAACTGGTACTTATATCTTGTGTGAGACGAGAACCCAGCCGTGCTGAATTGGAACTCCCATTTCTCAGAAACATGATATGTTTCATTTCATTCTGTTTGCTGATACAAAGAAAGATTTCAATGTTGTTTAAAAAAATAGTACACAGATGCAAATGCAAATAATCAACACATAAGGGGGGAAAAGTTTTTTAAGAATAGCAAGAGACGACTACTTCTTATTTAGTGTGTGTATGCCGTAGAAAAGCAGGTGATAGATGGTTTCAAACCAAGCCGTATGTATAGGCCTTTCCATCACATTGCCATCAATGAATGTATAATAATTGCAAATACATAAAATATTTCTTCCAAAGACTTTTTACTAATAATCACCCAATACAAGTTCTAAGCGCCAATCCAGGAAGAGGTTTAGTGGGTTGATTTATATTAGCGTGGGAAAGAACAAGCGCTATATGAAAAGAGTTGAAGAAAACATTAGAAGGAACTGGAAACACAGTCCTAAGCTAGAAAGAAGAGCTAAACCTCTACTCCCTATTAAAAGACATGGAAGTATTGTGAGCTGGACGACGATAGGCGAGCTTATCTACTTCTGCAGAGAGAAGACAATAAACTCACATAGAATTATGAATACTACTTATATATATATATATATATATATATATATATATATATATATATATATATATATATATATATATAGTTTATGTAAACTTAGGTAATCCGTATGGGTAACAAATCCCTTGGTATATAATCCAAGTGGATCCTAGTAATATAAAATAGATCGGATTTTATAAGGTTTGTTTGATATGACATAAGTCCGATATTTTCGTCTGCCAAAATTGGCTATTCACCATATAAGGTAATTTTTTATTGTATTGTTTATTAATTAATATATATATATATATATATATATATATATATATATATATATATATATATATATATATATATATATATATATACATATATATATATATATACACACATATATATATATATATATATATATACATATATATATATATATACACACATATATATATATATATATATATATATATATATATATATATATATATATATATATATTAAAGGTAACAAATCCCTTGGTGGATCCTAGTAATATGAAATAGACAGGATTTTATAAGGTTTGATATGATTGCAGACCGATATTTTCGTCTGACAAAATTGGCTATTCCCCATATAAGATAATTTTGTATTTTATTGTTTATTAATTTTATATATATATATATATATATATATATATATATATATATATATATATATATATATATATATATATAATATAATATTTAAATGTATGAAAGACGAAAATGCAATTTCACTGATGCTCGTGAGAGATTAGTAATGACGGACAGCTTACAGGTCCGGTTGGACGTGTTTTCATTTATTATCTCACACAGACACTGCAAACACTTTTATTTGACTGCGTAATCATTTTGCTCTCCGCCACCATCCTAGCCCCGTCCAATGCACCATCGTTTCCTCTCTAACTTCACGCGCCTCTACAAAGATATTTTGACGCCAAAGCATGACGTGTCTGGAACGGTTTGATCCTTAATGACCCTGACATAAGATTCAGAACATAAAATCACAAAACTCACTCTAAATCCTAAGGTTTTAGTAGATGTGTTAATAAATTGTTTCTCGAGCTTAGCTCTCAGTTGTAAGTTTAGAAGTGTTTTGAGGACGAATAGTATTAGGTTGGTGCAAAAATAATGTCGTTTTCTCACATAGTAACATATGTGAGAAAAAGACATTATTTTTGCACCAACCTAATACATTTCAATTCATGTTTCCTCAAAGATGAATATTCTATCTATCTATCTATCTATCTATCTATCTATCTATCTATCTACCTATCTATCTATCTATCTATCTATTCCCCTCTCTTTCTCTCTCTGTCTCTATACACACGCACATATATATGTGAGTGTGTGTTGTGCATTTAGGCAGCAATCCTTCATTTATACATGTTTCAATAAAGACGACACACAAGTACTAATATTAAGCTTTGATTCAATTTTTCTTGTGTTCGAAATTGTGTTTTCTTTTTTGAATACAGTGTGTGTAGAATCTGTGCAAATATCAAATAATTCCGAGCGATTATTTTTACATCGGAGAGATTTATGAGGCCCACTACCGACAGCAACAACGAGATTCATACATACCCTTATGTAAAAAAAAAAATCCCCCTATGTAAATCGGCCCAATGTAAAAATATTGTCCATGTATTCTCATAACACTTGGGATATGGCACCGCCAAAACTAACTATAATCATAATACGTATATATATATATATATATATATATATATATATATATATATATATATATATATATATATGTGTGTGTGTGTGTGTATAATTTATTTGTTTAACTGTTATATTAAAATGGATACTCATATTTGAGTAGAGGACCCGTTTTTATTTATTTTTAAACAGTAAATTTATTTATTTACATATCCGTGCCTGGATACACACATACACACACACGAGCGCATATGTGCTTGTCTGTGTTTGCACGCGCGCCTGTGATAGCCCCTTTGTGTGTGATCAATGTCGAAGGGAGATTTTTTTTTTGAAGATGAGCTATGTAGACAAAGGAGACAACATTCTAGTTAGTGAAACCAACAGAAAATGGCGATAGTCTGTTCCATGTTTGAACTCATTGTTTAAGCCATTTATTAAAATCATCTACAGTTGAATCCGAGAACATGGGGCAAATAATAAAGAAATCACAACAGGAAAACTATCAACAAACCACCCAAAAATTTTAAAAACACGTGTAAATACAAAATAATGACCAATTTCCCTTAGATATTGATTGCTTACAAAACAATATAATATAGCAAACCAGGGTAAAACAATCAGATAATGAAGAAAGAATATACATAGGAGTAACTGAAGTACCATGGAATCAAAGAAACTATGCACACAAAACATATTTCACAAATAATATATTGGCGAATATCATAATACTTTTCTAGTATATTGGGGAAACTGAAAACAGAATTCAAACCACTCCAAAAAGATCATGGAGAATAAGGAAAAGAACATCAATCCAAAAACTGAATACTCTGCTTGGAGGAAACATAGCTATAACTACCTTCCCAGAACAAAAAAAGTACTAAATAAACGATCTGAAGTCATTTCAACCTTTTTGAATCAACGTTTCAAACGTAAATTACAGTGACATCTCGATATTGAAGCCATTTTATTCTGACATCATTCTGCTTCCGAGTTCTCATGAATTACGCTTCTTTGTTTTTCTTTTTTTTTTTTTTTTTTTTGGTTAGCCTATGTTAAACACTGAAATTTGTTGATATGCTTTTGTAAATATTTCTACGGGCCTTTTAAATTCGCCGAAGATTATCTAGTTCTTATTTTGTAATTTTTATTATTATTTATAGTGTTGACCTCCAATTCTTTCCTGTCGAATACTTTTGAATTATTTTACACATCTGTTGAAATTTAGTGTAGGTATTGCAAAATATCTTCTTATTTATGAGTAGATTTTCTTATATTTCTTTAAGATATGGATTGACAGTTATCACTTCAGCTTCAGTTACTTCCTACACGCCGTCGTAAAGCAGTTTCTCTCTGAGAGTTCTATAAATTTTTGCATGGTAATTAATTTGATGAAATTTCTTCTATGATACTAAGACTTTAAGAATTTAAGCGCAGTACTGGATTGGCGGCAAGGTCCCATCATTTTACAGTTGATATGGCTAGATATCACCGTAACTTCCATGCTAGCTTATTTCATTCGAACCTATTCTTGGAGGAACTCAATTCCTGATTCATGCTTTCCTTTCAAGTACAATATTAAAAAATTTAAATGCAATATTAATCGTTATCTTCTCTCATCTTCATTCTTCTTCTTTTATTGGTCTCTTTCTCTCTCTCTCTTTTATCATATTTTATTTTCCTATTCACTCACACTCAGTAAGCATATTAGCTTATTTATTGCCTTGCTTGTCGGAAAAGTATTAAAATAAATTCTATCAAAATATTAAATATTTTGAGTATTTGTCCTCTAACAAAACTCTTCCCATAAAAATAATTATTACTTTTTGTTATTGTTTTATTGTTGTTATTTTTCGTTTTTATTACCTACATGATTATAGTCATCGTGCACTTATATTTAAAATATATTATAAATTCGTAATCCTGCTCAAATCATAGACAATAATCAGGCCGTAATAGAAATTCTAGTAAAAATCTCCGTGCAAAAATGGATTTTAATATGAATAATTTTTGCTAGTAAGAATTGTAGGAAAAATAATTTGAAGTGTGTGTTGAAAAAGACTCAGCTTAAGTAAATATTACCACTAATCACATTTCTTTTGATAACTTCTTTGCTAGGCTGCGAACATTCTTACTTATTAAATGCAACGAAATATATTATTTAAATAAAGATTGCTAATGCTACACTAGTGATTCGAAACAACGACAAAATAAACCGTAAAGAAGCGAGGATAATGAGGAAGCAATGTCTTCATCTGATTAATATTCTTTTTTACAAGCGGCATGTGCAAATAATTATCATTATAATTTTTTATAAAAATCTTGAATTATTTTCGTTGTAACACTATCACGGAAATAAAGAATTTGACTTTGAACAGGAAAAATCAAGAACAATTATTGAAATCTAGAAAAATGGCTTAAATAAAGCATTTTTTTTTTGCAAATATGATTTCATAAACAAATAAATACAATTTACATTGATTATA
Source organism: Acanthosepion lycidas (assembly GCA_963932145.1). Classification (NCBI taxonomy): domain Eukaryota; kingdom Metazoa; phylum Mollusca; class Cephalopoda; order Sepiida; family Sepiidae; genus Acanthosepion; species Acanthosepion lycidas. The sequence goes on from OZ010582.1 coordinate 9,320,172, forward strand.
TTTTTATCAGTAGCGTAGAAAACTTCCTACTTCGATATAAATTTAATTGTGACATTTGTGTCTTTTGGTATTTAATTCGCAGTCAGGTTTTTATAATTATATTAGCAGGAAACATGTCATTGTATTTTTTATGTCTTATGCTTCAATTAATATAATTAGCAGAGTGACTTCAATTTTTAGTCTGGACAACAATTTTTTTAGTCCCATAAACTAAACAGAATATTTAATAAAATATGATGAAGAAAAAAACAGACAGTTATGAAGGTATGGATATTTAGAAATATTATGATGGTCTTTATCGACAAATAAGCACCTACCTCCAAGAGTGTTAATGCATGGACATTTATGTAAATATGTAAGAGTAACATGGCCTTCCAAATTATTGCGCACCAGCATAGTTATATGCCAATATTGGGATATTTTAAAAATGTCTACCAATAGGAGAGATCACGAGGTGACTGAATTGCCTACCATCGCTAAGAACATTATTGCAAAGGACGTATAAACAACAAAAGTCGAAATTCAAATCAGATTTCTGATTTAGTTTTTCTGTATAATAGACTAATTCTTAAAATGGTACCCATTCCATATAATTTAACGGAGTTTTAAATGAGATAACTGTCAAATATATCCAAGTGCTAAATAGCATAGATTCTGCGCATATGTAATTCTGAATACTAAATTATTGATAAGGTTACATAGAAAGGATTTATGGTCCGAGGTTTAAAAAACTGTTAACCTACAAGACACGGATAGAAACTCAGAAAGGAGAAATATCGTGGGTAGAAATGTATAAATTTGAAAAAAAATATATTAGATTTAAAAAAAGAAAAAAAAGGGTGAATAAACAACAACATGAAAATAAAGAAAGAGAAAGTTTAATGGGAGCATAAATCCCGAGAGACGGAATTGACAAAGAGAGAAAGAAAGGAAAAGATTTTCTCTCCGATTGCAATTCTGGATAGAATTACAAATTAATGGGGCTTAAAATATGGACAAAACAGCCGAAATTCTGGTTATCGGCAGCCAACTGTAGATTATCATCTTGGATAAATTGCCTTTTGAAATTGATGCACACCCAAAAAAGCATGCAAGCAGACACAGAAATACACACACACACACACACACACACATATATATATATATATATATATATATATATATATGTATGTGTGTGTGTGTGTGTTTATGTGTGTGTGTGTGTTTTTGAAATGAGTAATCCCAAAAATATATAACATGAAATCATTTCACTGAAAAGAATGTTGCAGTGAATAATTATATTATTTATTGCTAGATAAATAAATAAGTATAATTTTTAATATATATATATATATATATATATATATATATGTATATATATATATGAATATGTATATATATATATATATATTTATGTATTTATGTATGCATATATGTATGCAAGTTTTCTTATATATGTGAGTGTATCTTCATTGCTAGTACATATGTATGTCTATATATATATATATATATATATATATATATATATATATATATATATATATACAGATATATGTGAGCGTGTGTAACTGTTGCATATAAGTTTACACATCTATAAAATATATGACCGTTTAAATATTAATATTTTTGTATTTAATCATATTTTATAGACATGTCGATTGATGAGCACTCATGCAGTAATTTATTACTTAAGCATTTAACTTAATTTTGAAGATTATATTCCTCTTTGCACACACACATCAATGTTAGTAATTTAATGCAGAATCAGATATGCCAGTTAATGTATTAATTGCTACCATAATAAATAAATTCTGAAATATAATACAGACATTCAGTGCTCTTGTACTCTCGCTAAAACCCACATATTCATACATATAAATTCATATATATTTAAGCATGTGATTCTATAGATACTGATATTTAGACACTGACATTTAGTTATGGAGAAATCAGTGACATTGACCACAGATTCTCGATTGAATTTAAATCAGGAGAATTTCTGCGCCAGTCTATAGTATCTTCCACTGTTCAATTTTAAGTCTTGCCTGAGCGTTTGTGCAGTGTTATAACTTCCGTACGCCAGCTTGGCGTAACGTCCATCGCAAACAATGGCCGTAGGACAACTAATCGACAGTCGAGACAATACTGTCTGTGTGTGATAAAAATCTGATGCAATCACGGATGACGCAATATTTTTCTAAGTCAAAGAAATTTTATCATACTCCCCAAAAATAGATTTATATTAATTTACACCCCCGCAAAATGACCTACTCTGAGGAAAAATAGAAATCGATTACATTCTGTCACACTAAAAATGACCGCATTTTGAAAGAAAGGAAACTAAAGCGGTTGTTTCAATTAATTTGCACAATGGTGTATATATATATATATATATATATATATATATATATATATATATATATATATATATATATATATATATATATCCATGCACGAATTGCCTACAGAGCCGCTGGCGTATATTGTATAGGAAAAAAAGTCGTTATATTAAATTCTCTCCTTTTCTGCCGTGCGACGATGGCCTAGAGGTAAGATATCTGACAGATGTTAAATGAGTCGTTTTTCGATTCCGTTTTGAAGCAATCCGACTTTTAGTCATAAAGCGGGACAATCTGTCTGTGATGACTATGTATATGTGTGTGTGTGTGTGTGTGTGTTTGTATTGATGCAAGAGAAAATAAATTTTAGATTGATTATCAAAATTTCTTCGGCATTGTTGTTATTATTTAATACATACTTTTTATAGATACAATTATTTAAGTAAATTCTCTGTTTCATAATAAAAAGTATTTAATAACATTTACCGGCCTCGTATAGGATACAGATTCGGTTCCTGTCCGAGAACGAATATTTTCTAGGAAAATTTCTCGAATATTCAGGCCGGTAAATGTTATTAATACTGTTTATTATAAAACAGAGCATTTACTTAAATATTTGTATCTATAAAAAATGTATAAACATAAAAAAGTCTCTCCCTCTCTCTCTTTCTCTTTATATATATATATATATATATATATATATATATATATATATATATATATATATATATATTTATATATATATACATTATGCACAAATGGTTTGAGGGGGGTGGGAGGATAGAATTATTAGTTTACACAGAATTGAGGATAATACCAAAGGTTTGTTCGACGGGGACATGTGTGAATGAGATCCTTATGTATAAAATGGATACGGTGTATTTTAAAATTCAGCTAGTACATAAAGATCACATCATTCAGTGGATTATTAGTAGTATAATGCGTATAATTATGTCTACTAGCGAAGGGATTTCGCCAATAATTGCATTAATATTGCTAATTGATTCAAGGTATGATTAACTCTTTGTAATATATATACATATATATATATATATATTTATATATATATGATAATATATATATATATATATATATATATATATATATATATATATATATTTACACACACTCTATCTCTGATATTGAGCAACTTGTCCCATAAATGTAGCACATCGTAAGACTATATTTCTTCATATATATATATATATATATATATATATATATATATATATATGTGTGTGTGTGTGTGTGTGTGTGTGTGTGTGAAGAAATGAATATCCATGTATCAATGGAACTTTAAATGTTGAGAGTTGTGTGAACAAATATCAATTCGCCCTTCGAATGCAGGTTTTTATTTGCCCCATGTCAACAAACTGAGATATTAACAATAATGTACCATTATCATAGGATCCTTATAGATTTGCTCTTCTCAGCAGACATCCGGGCCTTCTGTTGAGCCTTTAAATCCAGAAGAAAAAAAGCGTGTCTAAATGTAACAGATTGAAAAATTTCCCTACAAACGAAAATAGGATGTTATGTCATAGGTAAAACGAAGCGTCAAATCACTTCGTCAAATATTGAGGATATAATTTTTAATTATGAATATGTTCTGTTAATATTGTTGCATTAATGGAAGATATTAGTTTTAGATTTGCTTAAGTAGCCTGCTGTCAGATTCATATTCTTTTGCTTCTTAAGGTTCGGTTCGTCTCTTCCTTATATTCAGTCATCAAGCGGCTTTAGAATGATACAGTAATGATTTCATTTAAGATTTTTTCTGCTCTTTATAAGACAATGATGTCGAAAACGAGTAGACTGAATCGTGAGATATATCGTCTACCTTTAAATAAAATTGCGCGATGTTTTTTTTTTATAATTGTTGATTGAAATTATACAATTATATTATTGTCTGGTAGACTAATTATTATCTTGATAAGGTTAGAATAATATTTCGACCTAACATCATAATAAATCCGGAACACATGAATTTAATTCGTAAAAAAATCTACTACATCGTCTTGTTGCAATGAAATATCATATAAATCGTCAACTCATACGAATTTCTCAGACTCGAGGCGAACCTGCACAGACTTCACTTGATAGATCATAGTTTCTTCCAAAATGTCAACTCGTTGGCGTAATAAAATTGTTAAATGGTTTCCGTTTCCGGGGTAACTTTAAGTCTGAAATTCTTTTAGACATTATCATAATGTTTTCTTCTGACGATGAGAAATTTCAATGGGGGGAGGAAATGTGTTTGAATTCCCTCCATCTGCTCCTTGTCAAAACTGATGATACAAAAATGACTAAATAAACATTGCTCAGAATTCAACAACCTTCTTCAATCATAAGCAAATGCTTCATACAAGAAAATTTATTCCTTTTCAGTAAATCTGACTTTGCCTCTTCATATCCAGAGAAAAACAAATTATATTTTTACGCACAAACGAACAGACGCGCGAGCGCGCACATCACAGAAACACACACGTGAGTGTATATATATATATGGGCACGAGGCCGAGTCGTTGGAACATTGGCATTCTGATCATGTCACTGATTCGAATCCCACTGATGTTATCCGACTGGAAGGGTCGACTCCAGCGTGCGGCAACTTTGGAAAGTGCCTAAAAAACAAGCTTTGTAAGAGAAATTGGGTAGACGGAACAGTTTAACTGAACAATTTTCACATTACAATAGTCAATACCATGGCCTCTCATCTTTATGACATGGTGCAATCGTTTCTTAGATTTGAACCAGTCTGGGAGTTTCAATGGTTACACGTTC
>OZ010582.1:9330273-9342773 GCA_963932145.1 Acanthosepion lycidas
ATAAAAGATAGCAATCTGCCCATAGCAATAATGAAAATTTCAAATTGGTCAAGTGGCCTACAAAATAGAATGCTGGAAGATATCCGTAATCAGGTCAGGCACTGACCGAGAATTGCATCAGCTTAGGCCATCCCCAGAGAAAAAGGAAGGGAAAAGAATAAACCATTAACTATCGTTCGGAGATATCATTTGTTTTGGAAAGAGACCACTTGTATTATTGTCCAAACTTGTACATGATAAAAGTTTGTTACCGGGATAGATAATTGGATACAGAGTGCGAAGACGTCCAGTTAACCACCCATTTGACGCTGGCCAAAATCTCGTTGATAAATTCCAGATGACATTTGGTTAAGATAGAGATTAAGGACCGCACTACGAGTCGTAGCGGTCTGGTTTCGGGGAAAGAAAGAAAAGAAAAAAAAGGAGATTTTTTTTTAGAGCGATAATTGTAAATACCCGCGCTGCCGAGCGTCATTGGCTGAGTGGTGGCGTGAACGGTGGGCGAAGGAGGGGAGGCCTGTTGACGCCTCTGAGGGGATTGGTGTGTGATACCAACATGAGAAAGGAAGAATTTGGGAGGACGATTCTCTTAAGAACCCCTCTAAGCAGAAAGTAATGCACTTCCAAAAATGGAAATTCATAGATTTTCCTGTCCGAAAACAAAGAAAATCCTTATTGTGTATTTATAATTATCGAGGAACTCAAACCCCGACAAGCCCACACCCGGTTTTTGTCGGCGTCCATATAAACAGAGTGACAGCGAGTAGACGGCAGTTAGTTGCAGTTGGAGTTGGAGTTGGAGAGAGAGACAAAGACGCAGACAGATTTGAGCTGTGAGCTCTGAGACAAGCTTCGCAGGAAGCTGACTGAAGATCCACGCATCCCGACTTCGACTTCTAACCAAGAACAATTTATTTTTGAAGAACGACTTAGACTCACACTACCAAAACAAGTTTTGCGAATATCGCCTGAAGACACCAAAAAACAGTTATCGAAAAAGAACATAAGATATTAAGACTCGCCTAACAAACACAAAGTGTGACGAATCCATAGAAGCGTGTTGGGAGAAAGACGCAGTCCTATATTCAGCAACCAGATATAAAAATAATTTATTTATTTTTTTAACACATTTGAAATTTTCGAGTTGTTACTTTATTTTCTTTTACATATACTTGTGTGGTGTTACCTTTGCTCGGACTCGGTTTGCATTACGGCCCGGCGACTGATTGATTTCGTCTACCTAAGATAAAATCACAACGCGGGTAGGTTAGACTAGAAGTCAAAGCAGTTACTTCGGTAACCAGACGTTGGACGCGAGCTGGGAACGACAAAGCTGATACCAAATCTAACCAGATTCCCATCCGAATCAGACAAGGGTTAGAACGTCATATTTGGTGCCGTGACAGCAGGATCACGTCACATTTGGTGCCGCGGCCAATACCAAGTCACATTGGTCGTCACAGGATAGCACGGGGGCAGAGAGAGGCCGGGGTGACGTCATACACGTTTATACGGGTGTTACGGGCATTTTACGGCCGTGCCTACTGGTTCGGGAAATCCACGTTAAACTCGTCCTTGTGCCACATGCAAAACTCGCAGGGGGTGGTTAGATACCGAATCAAGCTGAGCCTCTCGGCTTGACGGTCGAACTCTCTGCCTCTGAGCTGAGAGGAACCCGGACGTGGCTCCGCCGAAGTGCATATTCTCGTTCGGGAAGGTTGACCAAACAGATCCCGTTTATAAGTGTTCTAAGGGCATTTTATGGACGAGCCTACGGGCTCGAGAAATCCACGTTAACCTCGGCCTTGTGCCACATGCAAGACACCGAATACCGAATCAAGCCGAGAATCTCGGCTTGACGGTCGAACTCTCTGCCTCTGAGCAGAGAGGAATAAGGACCCGGTTCCGCCAAGGGCAGAGTCTCATTCGGGGAGCCTAACCAACCAGATCCCATTTATACGGGTTCTACGGGCATTTTATGCCCGAGCCTACGGGCTCGAGAAATCCACGTTAACCTCGGCCTTGTGCCACATGCAAGACTCGTAGGGTTTGGCTAAATACGGAATCGAGTCGAGCCGATAGTAGTTCACTCCAAACCAGACTGACAGTCATACTAACACCTTCCACATCTTGTATTATTATTTCGTGTAATATACCTTCGTTATTTCTACTCTTGTGTTCGTGTTGTTCTTCCTTTGTCCTAATCTGGACCATAACGTTAAATAATGTCAAAAAGACTTAGAATGAAATAAAAAAAAGGAAAATTTTCATTTAAAAATTAAATATAATTTACGATACCTTACATTGTAAGGGAATCGCACAAGTGTTTTTTCCAATGTTCAACCTTCCGACGCCACTGAATGATACATATCAAGTCTTATAGTGTAGACCATCAACTTTACTACATTTCGGTGGGAAAATTATCAAAGAGTTCAGTAGACAAATGGTTAGAGACAAGGAAAAAAATGAAAATAAAAATAAATACATTTCGGCTTATTTCGCAACCCGTTAGCCACTATAAGATAAATTTTAAGTTTTCCCTCAAAGAGAAGGCAGTCAAATCGATCTGGAAAACAAGGGGGTTAGTCAATATGATCCCTACCTATGCGAATACATATATATATATACTTTGAATATACGTATATATTTACATACATACATACACATGCATATATACACGCACTTACAGGCATATTATTATTATTATTATTATTATTCCTTTGATTTCTGGGGTATAATTATTTCCTTTGAAACCAACGACCAAAGGTCAGAAATAGCATCGTAACAATTTTCTCCTAGGCATTTTTCAAGAACAACACAAATATTAAAACAAAAAAACACAAATCAAAACGTGAGATCCCGCATATTTTACATAGTTAAAGCCTTTTGTAATGTGTAAGCTGTACTTGTGTGTACATTTGTTTTGTATTTCTTCAAGGTTTTTGATACCAGGGATCACTTCAATGAGTTTACCCAAGCTTTTTTCCAATCAAACCGAGGTATCCATCTATAAATTGATTTGCTGATTTCCTCACATGCCATAATTTTGAGATTCGATTTCCAGGTCCTTGTATTTCGATAGATTTTCGAAGATCTTCAAAAATATATCGCAATCTGCCAGAACCGCCATGTCAGTAAGGAGGCACAATTAGACATTACGGTCTCTATTCCCGATGTCCCATAAAATTGTTACAGGTCCTTTCTGCGTAAGCGAGTCTGTCTGGTGTTCATACCAAATTTTTGTAGTTTATTTTCATTTAAAGTTGCATATTTTCTAATGCTGATATTGACTCACTCTGTCATGGTGAATTTTATATTCAGTGGCGTGAAAGCTGATAGAAGATGGTCAATCGTTTCTGGATATTATTATTATTATTATTATTATTATTATTATTATTATTATTATTATTATTATTATTTATCTCCTTTCATTTCTGGTGCATACTCTTTTGTTTTCGGTTACCGACCAGAGACCTAAGGTCATAAATCATGACATTTTCCACTGAGAAGTTTTTAAAAAATTATCGCACACATTTTACGTAGATAAAGTCGTTTTTAATGTGTGGGCTCTGATTGTGAGTACAAATTTTTTTTATGACTGGGCTACCAGGGATTCCTCCTCCAATGAGTCTACTGGAATATTTTCCAGTCAATACGAGGTGCCCAAATACAATTGGAATTGTCAATGTCCTCATCTGCCACATTTTTGAAATTTCGATTTCGAGATACTTGTATTTTGATAGTGTTTTTGAAGACCTTCAAAGATACAATACAGTCTGCAGGGACTGCCATATCAATAAGGAGGCACATTTTGTTCTGCAATCTCTAATCACGATGTCAGGACGAGCAGCCATGATTTTTCTCTGAGTGTTTATTGTAAAGTTCCATAAAATTATTTCAGCTCCTATCTTCGTAACCGGGTCTGTGTGTTCTTACCAATTTCTTGCATTTTCCTTTCTGTAAGTGATGCCGGTTTTCCCGTGCAGATATTGGCCTTATCTGTCGTGCTGTGTTTTCTATTCAGTGGGTGCCAATATCTCCGCAAACTGATAAAGATGGTCAATTATTTCTGGATACTTATCCCAGAATCTGCATTTAGGATCAATACAATTTTTCAGTATGTGTGCTTGGTAATTTCTAATTAGTGAGCATTGGTCCTGTTAAGTGAGAATAAAACATTTTCCGCTCCTAACCCTGCACTACGTAGCCACTGATGAGTACGTAGTGTGTCTACATCAGCTTGTTTGGTAGATTGATATATCTTCTTATCGATTCTGTATCTGGTCGGTTGAATTTGACTTTGTTTTCTTTTTCAAGTATTTTGAAGCTTCAGTCGGTGTATTATGCTTTAATTGTATTTGGTCACCGATTTGAAATTTTATTACCGAATAAATTCGTTTACTAATTTCATGTTCTTTGACACAGATCATCCAGTCTTCTGAAGTTTCTATGTACTTTTGAAGGCGAATTATTGTAGTTTCCTAAGACAGTTATAGTTGAACTAATCCTCTGCCTCCTTCGGATCTGGACACGTACAGACGATCATCATCAGCTTTAGGATGATGTATGCAGTGGTAGGTGAGAACATGTTTTCGTTTAATATTAGCTACTGTCCAGTTAAGAATGTTGAAACTCTATTGCACCAGAAGTTCAGTGCATCCTCATGTGGATAAGCATTTTTCTGGTCTTGGAGTCTAGTCGTTGAATTTCATTTAATTTAATACTGTTGAAGCTGTATGTTACTACGAGTATAGCTAAGGTGATGATAGACTTCATTTTATTGGCCCCCATTTAGGCCGCTTTCAAATGCACTCTCCTATGATATTTTTCCGATCTTTTTCTTTATAATTGAATGTTATAGGCTGTCTCTTCATTAATTCCTAAGTATTTATATGTTTCTTCTTCTTCTTCTTCTTCTTCTTCTTCTTCTTCTTCTTCTTCTTCTTCTTCTTCTTCTTATCATCATCATCATCATTATTTTTATTTTCTTTGCTTTCTGGCGTTTACACATTTCTTTCCGGGTCCCACCCAGGGACTTAAGGTTAGAAATGGCATCATGACACTTTTCACTGACAAAAAAATAAAAATGAAAATAAAAATAAAATAAAATAAAAATTACACAGATAAATCCCTTCGTAAAGTGTGGGCTGTACTTGTCAGAACAATTTTTTGTATCTCCTTGAGGCATGGGCTTCCAGGAATCCCTGCAATTAGTCTACTGCAATCTTTTCCAACATGTCCTGGGGCTCCAACTACAACAGGGATTGTTGATGTTCCCATATGCCACAATTTCGAGATTTCTATTTCAAGGTCCTTGTATTTTGACAGCTTTTTGAATATCTTCAAAGATACATTGCAGTCAGCATGGACTGCCATATCAATAAGGAGGCACCGTTTTTGATTGTGGTCTTTAATAACAATATCTGGGCGGTTGACCTTGATTGTTCTGTCAGTGTGAATTGTGTAGTCCCATAGGTCCTATCCCCGTAACCGGGTCTGGGTGGTGTTCATACCAGTTTCTTTCAGTTTCCTTCCCGTAGAAGTTGCAGATTTTCCAGTGCAGATATTGGCCCACTCTGTCATGTCGGGTTTTATATTCAGTGGGTGCCAACATCGTGCAACCAGATACAAGCTGATCAATCGTTTCTGGATATTTATCACAGAATCTGCATTTTGGGCTGACACAATATTTTAGTATATGTGCTTGACAATTATTGGTCCTGCGCAGCAAGGATAAAACCTTCACTTTCCGCTTTCAACCCTGCTCTGCGTAGTCACTGATGGGTACGGGTTTTGTCTACATCAGCTTGTTTGATACGGGCAGAGTATTGGCCATGAAGCGGTTTATCTTGCCATCGCTTCTGTATCTGGTCGGTTGCATTCGTTTTTGCTGTCTTTTTCAAGTATTTTGCAGTTTCAGCCGGTGTATTGTGCTGTAGTTGCATCACTACGCCCATTTAAAGCTCCATTTTGAAATTGTTATCTTCTTTCATTACGGAGTAAAGACGCTTACTACTTTCATGTTCCTTGACGCATACCATCATCCAGTCTTCTGTAGTTTCCAAGTATCTTTGGAGGCCAATTGTCGTAGTTTTGTAGGACAGTTCTAGTTGAACTAATCCTCTGCCTCCTTCGGATCTGGGCACATACAGACGATCAACATCCCCTTTGGGATGATGCATGCGATAGCAAGTGAGAAGCTTTCTCGTTTTGGCGTCCATTCGCTTAATTTCAGCTATGGTCCAGTTAAGGACATTAAAGCTGTAATGCACCACTGGGACAGCCAATGTGCTTATAGCTGATATTCTATTTTTTGAGTTTAGTTCAGTATTTAGTATCAGACGTACACGCCTGTAGTACTCTTTTCTTATGTTTTCTTTCATTTGGGGGTGTTGTATGCCATCTCCTTCGCTAATTCCTATGTACTTATAAGCTTCATCATGCTCCAATTCCCTAATTTTTGTGACAAAATCTAAATCTATTGAGGGTGTTTCTGTAATTCTACCTTTCTTGAATGTTACTTTTGCTTATTATTATTATTATTATTATTATTATTATTATTATTATTATTATTATTATTATTATTATTATTATTATTATTATTATTATTATTATACGATGGAATAATGGATAACGGCCGGGATTGAGGAATCGTAGAGCCGAGTTCGAAATCCAGTCGAACCCATTACATTCACTTACATGCTAATACCCATGGGAAAAATATGAATCCTTTGCTATTTACCAATCGCTGGAGGGAGAACCTCCAGCGATTGGTAAATACCGAAAGAGGCCGCGTTCTATAGCATTGGATGGCAATTGGTCTACCGCAGAAATAAGTGACAAACTACTGCGAGGAAAAACTGCCTCGTCATTCATGTATCGAAAGATACATATGTGCCTAAGCATGTATCACGTGTGGTGCCACGTAACTGATTGACTGATCAATTTTTAACAAAGGCGATAGAAATTTTAAACAGCTAATACATTGGTTAGAAAAATAAAAACAGATCAATTACAAATATTCACAAACATTTGCAATGATAATGATAGGTCTCGACTTATATCATGTGTTTCTTTAGAAAATCAAAAAGACAATAACTAAATAGGAAATATGAAACGTCATCATTTTACCGCCAGCGTATAAGGTTGTGTTTGGAATTTTTATTGTAAGATTTCCGGCAGTGTAATTCCTTTCTTCTCAGAATACCACATCGATAATACATACGCACACACACATATGCACAAACACACACATTTATATATATATATATATGTATACGTATATATATGAAAGAAATGAATAAAAAGCCAATGAGATATTCCCCCAAAACAAGGACACATCTTAGATGTTGAAAAGAAGAGACAAAAGGAAATGGAAGTAAGTTACTACCGCTGATGACAAGTACAATGTCAGCCTTTGCCCAATGAATAAATATTAATAGAGAAGTAGAGATACATTTATGTAATTAGTTTTATTGTCGCACAGAGAAATGAAACGAACAGAAGGAAGTATATTCTTGTTTGCTGGGATATATAAAGAAAATAGAAATGACAGGGAAAAAGTGAATAAAAAGTAATAAACACCACAACGGATGTTTTCTCATTTCTTAAAAGAACAGATGTAAACTCTGACTGCAAGGAAAATTTGATGACGCGGAAAAAATGAAGCACTGCGAGAAAAACTTTTACTTGCAGTCAACAATATTGCACTTTTCATTTTATTGTATTTTCATATCAAAGTCTTGTAATTGTGACACGGAATCTATTTATTGAGTCACTAATCACTCTCACACACACACACAAACGCACGTATATACTCTATAATAAAACGAATAATAAGTGTACTCGATATAAAAACAATATAAACAAAACCAATATAGGAAATAAAAAATATTCAAATATTGCTAGCTTTCCTTTCACTTAGTTTCATGTAAACACCTACCTTGGTCTACGGCTGTCACACCATTTTCAGTCTGCTGAAGAGGCAAGATACCCAATTCTAGATAGAAAATGTAGTTCACATGGTACTACGCCGCAGAAAATCAGTATTAGTTGGGTATATATATATATATATATATATATATATATATATATATATATATATATATATATATGCGAATGTCTGTATGGCATAGATTTTTGAATTTCACTGCTAGAATCTAGTCCTTATCCCAACATATATCATTTTGAAATCAGGCCGACGCCGCGAGCAAATTAAAAACATTTTGGGTCGGATCCGAACCCACAATCCTGAAGTTTTAGATTCCCAAATTTTCATCACTGCAATTTTATTCGGCGATTTTTACGGGATATTTACTTTAATTATTTTGTACGAATTGCATAAAATTTGCAGAGATTCTGCACCCTCTGGGTCCCAAAAGAGAAAACGCCTGTTCGGACGCAGGAAAAATTGTAAACCTTAATCGTAGTGCCTTGTCTGTCGTCTGTAATGAAACCTGTATAAACGAACGATTGCTGCCTAAGTACAATATATATATATATATATATATATATATATATATTATAAATTCATGAACCATACATACAAAAAACAAATATAGAGGCTAATGATTTAAATGGCGAGAATACATCATCGCAAACAATATAAATAAGATACACCAACCCAAAAACCTGTATATGAATGATATGATCCCTGTTTATAAATTCCAGTTGCATAAGGTCTTTTTAATTTTTTACAAGCTTTCGCCTGTTCCTACAGACATCATCAGATTTGGAAGTAGATGTTGTTCTTGTTTTTACTTCTCGGTAAGACAACGAAAATAGAGATGTAATTCGAAAAAATGCTATGAGAAATGTGTTATTGTTTTGGAACGTGCGGTCGCAACGCTGAGTTTGTATTTAAATTTTAAGGTTGTGCGTTTTTGTACAAATATAGCAAAAAGAGAATTATTTTTTACTGGTAGATTTTTCTCAGAGTTAACCTGTAGAAAAAGACAATATATATAAAGGTAAAAGGCAAAACTTCTTCAAAAAAAAAAAAACCGATATGACTTTATTGAAAACAAAGTGAATACTAAGGACAAACTATTATTTCAATATTGGATTCTTAATATCAACTGAAAATTACGTTAAGTACTTGACGTAATTTTCTTTTGTTATTATGAATACAATAGCGTATTCTAATTTTTTATAGTAGCTAAGTCCCTTTTGTTTTTTTTAATAATTACTTTGTTTTCAATATATATACATAAAAATTTATTTAAATAAGTCTTGTTAAAGGTTAACTGCAGTGTTCTGGGGTTTGATAGTACGGTAGAGAATATTTTGTTGGCTGCCACGTCTTATATTTTAGGCGATAAGTCGTTTGTACTCGTAACCTCATCTGCAAAATCTTTTCCTGACCATATCGGCGAATTTATGCATTTTGTTAATATTATTAACATTAATATTATTATGAATAACATTATATAGATTTTAACTAATAATCTGTCTGCGATCATACTCCTATATTTAGTGTATTTCTATGTTGGATGAAGCGACAGTCTGTGGGAGCGCCTCCAAAATTCTGAATATGCAAAACCTTGCAGCTGATCTCTCGTCTGGCCACGCACTGGTGGATACTTTAGAGTGAGTGGGAGAAATGCATTCTAATAGTCAATACGTGCAAAGCCAAACTAGTAACTTTTCACTATCTCCAATCACATTCTGGACTTTCACCTATCATGATGGATGTGTATTCTCTCAAGGAGGCTCCTTGCCTTCTCTGTTGGGACTAAAGCTTACCCCATAATTCAACTAGGACAAATAAATGTTTGATATATTGCTACTAAAGTTGCTGGACTATTAATGGTTCCTCGTATCACTCCAGTAAGGATCTGACTCCCACTGCTATATTTACACGAACCAGATCAGACTACAAGTGTATATGCAATAACTGGTTTGGAGCTGCCCCGTCCTCACTTGCCTGTCTTTATATACAAAAGCGTCTACGCAGTCATGAGGCCGAAGTAACTTCGCAAGCCTCTGTTCACTATTTCTACGACGAGGGTTTTGACGTGCTACATTACATGATTCCAGCAGTACTGACATGTTGAATTTCGGACCCACCATGCCAGGTACATAAGGATGGATCATAATCATTCTCTTCTTTTTCTCTTAGGAAGTAGGAAGTGCTACGCGGGAAGATTCTTCCCGAAAAAACAGCTGCTTTCTGGAACAGATTCCCAACAGGATTTTTTCCCGAACTTTTCAAAAATAAACTCTTCAAGATTAGTGTTAACTATCATCTTTCCTACATGACCTCATAACCAGCACTTCCTGTCTTACACTCATACAATATTATAAAGTAACGCTTTAATTTGATTGGTTCTTCGGGTTTGTTTTGGGTGTGCATTTTCATAAAAATGCTCAGTAGATAAATGCACTTTCACTGCCAGCATCTTACTTCATGCAATGCAGCATTTAAATAAATCTAATAATGGCCTTTTCGCCTCGTAATTCTGTTTAATGTTTCATGCATAGACACTTGTCATCTGAGGATTATGAGACAATAGCATTATCATCAAATTGACCACATGGAACTTAAAGTCGCAGAAAGCAGTAAGACCTGACTATTGTTTTAATTATATTCTATATTGGCTCTGATTTGTATATTTATTTATGTTTTACATTGAGTAACATCTGTTTACACTTATTATACAATATATATGTGTGTGTGTGTTTATATGGAGGGAATAGTTATTACTTAACTAGGTTTTTCAATCATTTTCATTATAAGCCTTCATACAAATAAATCTTGAAGAAAGATTTTACACCTCCAATCGTTTATTATTTTAACGAAATTACTCTCCAGGTGACAATCCTGATTTATAACTAACTAGCTATTGGGAATCGAGCTGTTTGGAAGTATTTAAAAATAATATGTATCAGTGAACAAATATAAAATAGCATTATCTATTTTATATTTACTTCTCTGTAAGGGCATGAATTATGCATATGTTTAAAGATAATTCAAATCCAACAAGGCTTTTATGCATTGTTCGCCTCTTTCATTTGAATTTTGCTCTCGTTTTCATTCTAATCAAATTCATAGTCATATACTGCTAGCTGTAACAACGCGTGACTCATCCCTTAATTCTAATCAGTACGTTAAAGTATTGACTTTATGTTAGTGTTACCATGAATATTAGCGGAAATTACTGGTTTTTTCAGTTACTAAATATTCACATCATTCAATAATACTACATTGTTCATGCTAAATCAAAAAGAATAAAAAAGAAACAGTGCTATATAATTTTCTCTACCTACATTTTTCACCTGTTGTATCATGCTTTCTCTTCAACAATATTCTACAGAATTTCAAATGATTATATTAATTTGATATACTAAAAAAAATTTTTTTAGAATTTTTCCGTAACGACGCACATTTTAGTAATTTTAAGAGTATACTCAGAAAACAATTAGTACTAAAAATGATAAAATGTATTCTCTCTTATGTTCTGCATTAAACGAAACCTTAGATATCTTAAGAATATAAGTTATATGAAACAGGGTTCAACACACTCAGGAACTTGGAGAAATCTGTCGGGTGAGTAAAATGCTATCGGATCATTCAGCACACCAAGTGACATCCTTATCGGCTGATATTCCTGGAAGTGTCAGTCAGTAAAGTTTGATATGTAAAACATATCAAACTTGGATTATTTCCAAAGATTATCTTGTCAGTAGAATGAGCCGAAAAAAGTTCCACAGATACCTAATCTTTGAGGAAGAAGCAGATTTTAACGAGCTAAATGAAAACTCAGGCTCTATCTATCTATCTATCTATCTATCTATCTATCTATATATATATATATATATATATATATATATATATATATATATTCGAAACACTTTATTCTACATTCAACGCTATCAATAGATAAGGCACCAGAAGAGTTCAAACAAAATGGTTATTTTTGTCGTGATTTTATAATATATTTGTTATAATTTTCTTATAAATTATATTTGCTCTACTCTGTATTGAGCACTCTTTTAATAGTTGTATCTTTGATTATTTGAATTTATTCCGTATATTCCAATCCTATATATATATATATGTATATATATATATATATATATATATATATATATATGTATGTATGTATGTGTGTATATATATATACACATATATATATGTATATATATATATATATATATATATATATATATATATATATATATATATATATAATTTATTTTGTTTAAACGTTATTTTTGATGGATACTCATACTTGAGTAGAAGCTCTGCATTTTAATATTAAACAACATTGGTTAACCAATTACATCTATCGACATTAATATCCGAGAAATATATTTCAACATTCAGTATGAAACATTTCTCCAATATTCATGCCAGTTGATATAAAATTTGGCATAGAAGAATGTGATTCCAGTCATTCTTGTCAAACAATTTCTGCTGTCACTTATTACATCTGACCACTGAACTCCACACAGACTGCAACCTCTTCATTATAAACTCCTTTTAACACCAAAGATGA
>OZ010582.1:9347773-9377773 GCA_963932145.1 Acanthosepion lycidas
ATTCCCTATCCTTTGTTGTTTTGAATATCTTTTGACAGTAGACCATCAAACTTTGTTTTGCCATCCATTTAAACAAGCTGTAGGTTACCCGGATTGTTATACACCTGAAAAAGGTCAGAGTTTGAACGGAGAAATGTGGCGATAAGAACAACAAAAATGAAGACAATAGTCCGGATGTAAATAGGGTAAAAAATAATAAACTTTCTTCCAAGAAATTTAGATCAAGAATCTTGTTAAAAAGCCTGGATAGTTGAGTTAAAGGGAAATAAATGAGACATCTGGAAGAGGCATGACACGTGGAACTAGAACAAACTACCCCGGGGGACGGAATAAAGGGTTCTGTTCAGAATTTCAATCAGCTGGATAAGGCCGGAGCGTAAAATGACCGAAACGTTTTGAATATAGCGATAAAGATGAGGATATCAGTCCGAATAATGTAAATAATGTAAATAATGTAAATGAGATAGCCGGCCAATAAGGAAGAGAAATTGAAGTAAATAAAAGAAGATAGAAAGCCCTGATTAGATATTTTCCTTTGTTCTTTTGAATATCTTTTGACATTTCACCATTAACCTTTGTCCTGCCATCCATTCAAACAAGGGTGTTGATACCCTCTAAGTTACCCGGATTGATACACACCTGAAAATGGCCTAACGTTGCACGGAGAAACATAGTGATAATAAAAAGAAAAGTGAAGACAATAGTTTGAAGGTAAAGTGTGTAAATAATGATAAATTCTCTTCCCAGAAATTTAGCTGAGAAATCTAGTTATATTGATTACTCTTAATGTTCGCCAGCTTCACTTGCTTTCAATGTAACCCCTGGGTTAAAAGTTAACCCTCTCGGCCATATTTCTTCATTATGTTTCCAAGGAATTTTAGCTGTCTCTTTTTTGATTGTAAGTAATTTTTATTTACTTCAGACTTCCCTATCGTCCACATATTGTTTTATTGCTATTCTTGCTTTTTGAACACACAATTTTGTGCTTTCAGTCCTTGATTTTCGTTGAACTAATTGACTAGCATGTCCTGTAGGAGAATCGATGTTATACTTTTTGCTTAGCCATTTTTCTTTCTTTCTAGCAATATTTACCTTTTTTTATTTTTACATTCTTGAATAATTCTTGTAATATTATCTGCGTTTCAGGATTTCACGTCCACAAGGCTTGTCACTTCTACTAATGATTATACATTTACATTTTATTACTTTAATAGTAATTACCTTTTTATTTAGAGGGTGCTGATGTAACGATAGTGTATAAGAATGAGAAATTGGAGACCCGAGTTCGAATCTCTGTCAGGTCCGTTACGTTCAGTAATGTGGAAACATGTTTGGGAATGGTTTCCAAATACCCCTGCTATGGGTTAAATAGTGTGGATTTGTTTTTATCACTCTAAAATTTGCCAATTCAATAGTCACTCGGAAAAACATATAACATAAATATTTTTATGATCCAAAATATATATCGGCTTTAAATGAGCCACAAAATGTCTATAACTCTTAATTACTTTCACTGATTTGCGTTAATATTGCCTAAATGTATGAGCCAGAGAAAATAAAAACGTATTTTATGCATAATCTGACAAAACCTAAGTATTTTATTATAATTTAATGAAACAAATGAATAATTTTCTCTTGTTTTTCTACTTGCTATCAAACTTGAAAAAGGAATATAATTCATTCGAACTTTTTCTCCAATAATCTTCAGATACAGATTGTGGTTATATGTCTTGTCCGACCATGTGTTTCGACATTACTGTGTTTTTAATACATAATATTATGACATGCCTAATTGAACACGCTGTTTAGCTCTGTTCCCGCCCCCTGATGTCTTGCTGTGTTGTTCTCGTAAGATCTCAAATATTTAAAGATGTTTTTTGCATCATAACTAGAACTATCATCTGATTCTCTCGCTAAAATAAATGCCAGCCATTTAATTGCATATTTAGTTATCGTAACAATTATCACTGCAACGCCTTCAAGTGTTGCATACCGTTTTGTGTCATGCGCTAAACATGTTAGGTCTGCGATGACTCTCTTGGTGTAATTAACTATGATAAAATTCATAGAGATTAGACAAATTTTTACTACATACTGATAAAGCAATAAGTTTTGTATATATTTAAAATGAACCTTGGCGTTTTCAATTAATACCGAAGTCATCTGTAATTAGAATGCAGGAAAAAAGTTGAAAATACAGTCAACGACAAAATTATTCGTACACTCATCAATTTTGAATATTTTTATCCATTTCTCAGAATCTAATGCCCGTATGATGCGAAGTTTTTATGTTATATGTTAAGAAGCACCAAAAAAGGAATATAACATTTTATTTTCAGAACAATAGGTTAATTACAACAGATTTGACAGGCGAATTATGCAAAATAGGAAAAAGACAAAATTATTCGTATAGAAAATAGACAAAATTAAACAAATTTCACAATATTATAAGTCAATAGCATGACTACCCATCTTTATAAATTGTTGCAAACCTTTCATAACGATAATAATCTCAAAGATCTTTCAATTTCTTTGACTTTCACACCTAAAGTGTCAACATGTGTTCATATATTACGGTCAGGGTTTCAAACAAGTTAATTTTGTAACACTATAGTGTCTTCACACATGAGAAAAAAATATTTGTTGTACGCCATATATGGCAAAGTGTTTCAACTTTGAAACAATATAACTACCACTATATATGGTTATCAGCCTGAATTTTAGCAAATGTCAGCTGTTCAGTGTTAAATCGATTTTTTTTTGTGCCATTGCATGAATTCATAATTGTGTCATTGCATGGATGCATAGCTTTCCCCTGTGGGATTTGCACATAAATCAATGTAATGTAACGAATTCGACTGGAATTCGTACCCTGCACGCTGATTCCTCAAATGGATCCGCTATCACTTACCCCAACGTGCATCTTATATATACACGCCATTTGAACTATATTGCATCATGTTATTTACAACGTTTTAGTAAAACTTAACCAAAGCTCGCCTTTTGCTTTTCACTGTATATCAGCAAAGGCACCTCCCCGGAGAGCAATGTTTAAAAATTTTAATCGTTGCTTTTCTATTAAACTCTATAGTGCCAATGTTATTTTTATTTCTCTGTGTTAGAGAAACCAAAAAAGAAAAGAAGGAAAATATGGACACTTCTATGATATGAAGATAAGGTGGTACTACATTTCTTTCTGTGTCTCTTTTTATGTCAGTACACACACAACTCTCTCTCTCTCTCTCTCTCTCTCTCTCTCTATATATATATATATATATATATATATATATATATAATTACAATTTCGGGGAATTAGAATAATCATTATAGTAATTCATCGAGTCTAGAAGGTACATCAACAGAAAGCACTGGACGGCCGTTTCGTCCTATTCGGGACACATCAGCAGTGAGCATCCACTACCGAGAATCAAACCCGGAGTGTTACGATACAACGCAAGCGTCATACCACTGTACGAACGGGCCTCGCTGACGAAGAAGAAACTGACTAGCAAAATTCTGTCACTTGTATATCCTTGTTTAACCCAGATAATGGTCTGTGATGGAATGGCCAAAGGAAAGGAAGATTTTGCACTTGGCGCATAACCAGGTTGGGTTATGAATACTGGACAAGTTTCACCACGGAATTTCACCACGACGCTATATCTAGTCTAGTCTGTTTCTTCGTCAGCGAGTCCCGTTTGTCAAGTTGTATGACGCTTGCGTTGTATCTTAACGGTCCGTGTTCGGTTCTCGTTAGTGGGTGCACACTGCTGATGAGTCCGAAATAGGACGAAACGGCCGTCCAGTGTTTTCTGCGTTCTGTTGATCCTTCTTCTAGACTTGATTAATTTTTCTCTCTTTTATATATATATATATATATATATATATATATATATATATATATATATATATATATATATATATATATATATATATATATAAAAGGAACGGTGGAGTAATCGATAGCGGTTTGGATTGAGGAATCGGAGAGCCGAATTCGAATCCATTACATTCACTTACGTGCTAATACCCTTGAGAAAGGTGTGAATCCTCTTCTTTTCTCTCCAGCAGGACACCCGGTTCTATAGCCTTTGATGACAACTGGTTTAGGAGAAGGAAAACTCTGAATTCACAACATGCGGAGGGTCGTTTGGGGATCTTGTGGCACGTAGTGCACCAGGTCTCTGTATTCGGCCATTCAAAAAGTGTGAATGGTCCTACATGAAACCATCACCACTATGATCAAATCTCATGTGCTGCTGTCGGTTTCCTAGGAACTGATCTGCTTGACCCTCATACGTCGAATTTGAGGAGAGAGTCGAGTATATGTGTATGTATAAGTCGTACAACGTTACCTTGATATTATAGAAATGGCTACACGTATATCAGTTTTGATACGACTAAGTAATTAAGAACACTGTTCATCTGCTGATACCAATTTTATATGAAATAACGATCAATGTATGGTAGTCCGTTTAAGACGGATTACTTTTAATTCTGAACTCGTAGCTAAATTGGAATCGCTTGATAATCCCTGGACAGCACGTTTACTGATATAGTATAATCGTCACGTAATCTGCCTTTCTAGTATTATCTGATGTATTGGTAACAGACTCATCTCCAGCAGTCAAAATTCCGTTAGATTCTCTGACGTATAGAAGAAATGACACACCAGGGTGTACATCTTATTACCATTAGACGGGACCTAACACTTCGACTGGATTGATTTGAGCCCTAGAGTTAGGCAACGTATTATTGCAGTCCGAATTGCCATGGTTGTAGACGCTTCGGTCTGTTGTAACATTTTCAGATTGCTCACTTGTTGCAGATCGCAAATCTGAAGAATCATTACTGATGATTCCAGGTAATATTCATCTAGAATGGCCTGGGACCGCTGGCCAGTCTAAATATCGGATCAGATTCAGCAGCATAATGTACAGCATCATCGGATGAAAATTGCACTAGGTTGGTTTAAGTTAGATCCTGAAATATTCCAAGAAAAAAAAGCGTTCGTCAAAATAAATCTAATTATGCGTTCTTTGTATGTGTAACAAAGGTTCACTTGCTATGCCGTACAGCTGCAAATATCAGAAATCTGTGGAGAAATATAGAGACGGTATGGTTCAATATCTTTTCTGACTTGGATGTTGGAATGATTTCACGTCCAGCTGCTGCGATAGAAATGTTTCGAAACGAGAGTATCCTTTTGGGACTTGGCACACATCCTCGAGTCTTTAAAATGTTCAATATTGATTCTTAATCCTCTTAGAATTACTGTCAGCTGCCTTGTCTCAGTCAACGTAATCCTGAAGCTCTTTCAAAGTCTGAAATTTCAATGGTAATTACAGGTGTAGCAAAAGCCATGGATTACAAAGAACCATATTTCGTAATTAAGGAAACTGAAAATTGCCATGAAATCAACAGTCTGATGCAAATACTTGAAAATAAAAGAGGAATTCTGGCTTCATAAAGATTCAAAGATGAAATGTACTATTTCAATCTTATAAACATTTTACAGACTGATGTGGAGGTACAGGACTACGCCTATTGTCTTTGCCTATTGCCTACGCCTATTGACTACCACTACGATGAGGACCAGTCCATTACGGTTACCTGCTACATTGTCCTACTCGGTTACAGTAGCGAACAACGACTTTGCTAATTCGAACAAATCTATCCCTTTCCGGGACATATCAATATTATATTCAATGATGTGACACAAATTCCTTAATCACTGCAATTCTTTTCTGAATTTAAAGTTCGATTATTTCCAAGAAGAAGAACGACTATATAATATCTTAGGCTATTTGGATCAGGATAACACACACATACACACACACTCACTCAATCACTCACTCACTCACATGCGCGGCCGAATAATTAGGACGTTCGTTTTATGACCATGAGACGCGCGTTCGAATATCACTATGGTCGATTTGTTAGGAAGATTTCCTAATTTTATTGGTCGGGAGTGGGGACGATCTCAACGTGTGGCACCTTTGGAAAGTGCCTGTAAATCATACCACAGGTCGACCCAAGCCTTGTGAGGGAAACTTGGTAGACGTAACACTTGGGACCGTCAATAACTGTGCTAGCACGAAGTCAGAGGTCATCGTGACGGAGGGTTTGAGTGTGCTCTCTGGAGTTGATCATTCTAGATAGCACGATCTCTCCCAGAAACTTGAACTGAGGTCTTCTCAGTATAGTTGCAGTATAAATCACAAGTTAGCTCAGTAGGTGTTGAACAAACACAGATTTGTCTGGGCGAGAGTCTGCAATAAGTATAAGCTAGCCGGCTTAGTAGACGGGTATCCTGAAATACGTGTGGCCAGCTATTATATATATATATATATATATATATATATATATATATATATATATATAAGAAATATACTTTTAAGTTGTGCTATATTTATGGAATAAAGTGCTCAATATCAGAGAGAGAGAGAGTGTGTGTGTAAATATAAAAGTGAACATTGAAGTCAACACTTAGAGGGGGCAGGCTGTTTCATGTTGATGATTGCATCTAGCATGAAACATCTGTCGCCTCTAAATGTTGACTTCAATGTTCACTTATATATATATATATATAATTGCAAAAATTCCAATTCACTACTTTAATTTAATTTATTTTCTATAAATTAAATTTAATATTTAGCTTATGTTTGTGAAACATGAGAACTCTGATGTAATGATGGAATATTTTTAAAAAATAATTTAGGCTCTACTTGTGTTTTGAGCACCTTTTTTTTTTCTTTTTTTTTTAAATAAAAACAAAAATACTAAAGAACTTTGGATTATTAACCTAACGGTTCTTTCCTATATTTCTCTATACTTACACACACAAACACACAGTGTGTTTATTTAATAGGTTTCACCCAAGCAATGTAGGCAGGCTAGCAGTACATAAGGTGTTACCAGGCGCAGAAGAAAACGGAAAATTTACAAGAAGCAAGAACAAAAGAAGACTAGTCAGGAGGAAATTAGAAAGTGATTGACATTGCATTTAAATCTTTAAAGATTATATTTAGCTTGGAATCATGGAAACGGAAGGGAGTTCCATACGCGAGGAGTGCGGTAGTAGAAGAAACTCTTAAAACAGATCATATGACTATATCTAGCTAACTCAACCGTAAATTAGTGAAACCTTTTTGACATTTATCTCGAGATAAATAGCGGGAGTAACAGACCATATCTCGCAGTAATATGAAGGGTACGATGGATAAATTATCGTCTAAATTACGCCAAAATGAAACTGACACAGACATCACATTTTAACGGCTATATTTACCATAATTACACATGAATATCTTGAAATATCAAAAAGTAAAGTTATCCAATAAAATTGCCATTGACTTCTACCTCGGCCTCCAGATGTACCTTCTGAACGGTCTTCTTGTTTAAGTTGGCGTATACGGCCATAATTCTTGCCTTCAATTCATCTTTTGTATTCCATGAGTTTTGTTTTAATCTCCATCAAATGTGCCCTACATATGATAATCAAGGGTGTTGCAGTCTGGAGAGTTAGGTGGCCATAGGTAAGGGTTGATGTAGTCGTAGAAATTGTCTGATAGCCACAACTGGTTTCTCCTGCTTGAAGGGCATGATGTACAGTTCTCATACCAGAAACAGGTTTCTCCCAGCACTTGATATAGGCTTTCGTGTTGTGTCTTGGGTTGTGTAGGAAAATAAATGGAGACATAACGTTATCGATATATCATTAAACTCTTTCCGAATATTCATATTGACACCGAGAAGCTCTGAAATGTTAATAATGGAGCTTCCTGAATGAATGCCAAGTATTACAGCCTCCCATTTCCAAATTTCTGATGACGTGAACTGCATCATGCTGTTTTTTTTTCTCACAGATAGTGCCCAACTGATCCTACTATACTGTGCAATAAACAAAATCCAAACCCAAAACTTTGTATACCCGAAATTAAAAATATAATATGACGACAATTTAACTATCGCAGCTTGCATATTTCGTTTAAATCTTCCACTCTTTGATTAACCTACCAAATATCCACGTTATCTTAATCTGGAAAGGTGGTATTACTGATTCCATACATTGAAATGTAGTAGAAGAAAACCCTACACAAAACTAAAGGAAATGTTAAGAAAACAGAAAAGTTTATCAGAAACAAAGAAATGTGTGCTGATCTCCTCAATCCTCCTGTATGGCAGCTAATACACGACAATTCTTTCACGGCTGATTGGAGGCATCTCGATAACTTGTTCACCCACTAGTCTTTTGTGAGAGGATGCTAGCTAGACACACAAATTTATTAAATTACTGCCTGTCAAAGGGTGGATGGATCTTCTGTAGGGGAAAACACTAAGGCAATGGAAAATGCTGGGTTCTACAGCAATATATGCAATCAGTGCCAGCATGACATGGTATCGGTGGACGAAGGGCTTCCTAGACGGAAGCGAACGACGAGGGCAGATGATTCCGGCAATATATGCAACGGTCAATTCCCCTTGAACAACGTGAGCCGTCAGGTTTGAGGACATCCGCCCTGGTTTGATCTGGGGTGGGTAGTATTCGAACAGGCGTTATTGCTGATTTGTAGAGGGTGCGATAATGAGCAAAAACTGAATGAGAAATCTCAGATCAGTTGGCTTCGTTATATTAGCTTTTTAATAACCATTTCACGACAAGCAAGTTGACAAAGCCACTAAGACGCATGGGATTAAGGAGAGAAAATAAAACGATTAATAAAAGAAAAGGATTCAAGGAGAGAGAACATGACGATTGAGATTGCATTTATGTATTTGAAGTGGAACACAAGATGCCGGAAGAGAGTTAGACAAGGAGGATGAAAGAAAGATGAAAAATTACTTACGGTTACATCCAGCTATTTCAACTGCAAAATAATGGGGCACACTTACCAATCTAGGTCAGTCAGTAATGTGCTATGCATGATACGCACTTAGGCGATCATGTATCTTTCGAGACATAACTAATGAGGCAGATTTCTTTCCCGCAGTAGGTTGCCATTTCTTTCTGCGGTAGACCAGTTGCTATCCAAGGCTATTTAGCAAACCGGGTTCTATAGATGCGAAAGAAGAAGAGGATTCATACTTTTCCCAATGGTATTAGCACGTAAGTGAATTAATGGATTTGACTGGAATTCGAACTCGGCTCTACGATTCCTCAATCCAAGCCGCTATCCATTACTCCACCGTGTACTAATATGCAAAAAAAATATCATTACAATAGAATTCATCTCTTCTGACCAGTTATGTGTTATATAGTAGGACGAGTATGTTATTGTTTTGTTTTTTCTTAAAAATATATTAATGCAATGTTTAACATTATTCTTACAATGCAAAAAATGTTTCGACTTTAAATAGCGCACAGAGAGTTGATAAGCCGTTTAAAATAGATCACTCAATCAAATTTGATATGTAAATGGAACTACACAGGTGCTAAGATTTACAGTGAACTTATGACTAAACCCTGTCAAGAGAGTGATAATGTTAATGACGAGGAT
The DNA here is from genome assembly GCA_963932145.1 of Acanthosepion lycidas. Lineage (NCBI taxonomy): Eukaryota > Metazoa > Mollusca > Cephalopoda > Sepiida > Sepiidae > Acanthosepion > Acanthosepion lycidas. The sequence goes on from OZ010582.1 coordinate 9,357,274, forward strand.
GATGTAAACAGTTTGTAATTACCATCCTATCGATAACAGACCCCTGAAGAAGGCTAGAATTAAAACGGTGGAAACGTTTTCAATAAACCTACTAAGATGAGTCAATTCGAATAGAATTTTTCATAAGGATGTCCTTGTGTAAATGTAAGTAATAGAATATTTGAAGATGTTAAAAATAAATATTTTGCTTCCTATTTTGAAAAAAAAAACATTTACAATCATCTCTAAGTCGGTTTTAATGACAGTATGAAGCATTTTAAAATTAAAAAAAAAGAAACAAATAGGAAAGAATATTATTTAGTATTTATGTGTGTTGCACATGAGAATGTCAACTGAGGGCAAGTTAAATTCTAGACATCGACTGGACTGGCTATAATTGCCGGAAAGCAACATTAACAGATGACGGTTTTAAGCTTAATAGCTTCGAGCTACATTTAAAAGATTGATGGGCATTCTAAAGAAATACTTTTAAGTTAATCTGTCCAAGGGCTCATAAAACATTCCTATAGCGTAAATTGAAAATTTAGAGCCTCTAAGCCCACATTTTCACATATCCGTTATTTCAAATTTCTTTTTGATTTGTTATTTTTCATATTCTTTTTCACTCTTTTAGGGTACTCTGATTGGCATCAAATTCCATACAGATACATTCACTGGTTGCATAAAGATTAACGCTTTTAACCCAATGACATCTCTTCGCAAGGGATTAAAGTTTACACTTTTAAGAGTATTTCCTATAGGGAGGTTGGAAATTTATTTCAACGATATTACTAACTAAATACCCCCACGTCTGAAGTAAACACAAGTGAAGTTGTAGGATTCATGCACTGGGGTATACTTATGTAACAATTATTCATTCAAATGAGTTATATTAAATTAGACTGACAAACTTCTTTATTATTGTACTTTTCTAAATTTGCGAATAAATTGTCGTAAAATGGAACCGAAATTATATAAACCATCCAATGGTTTAGTTTTGTTTTGTTATTTTTGTTCATAGACCTTCGACCGTATCAGAACCACGTAAGGATTTTATACATCCTGGCATTTAATAGACAATTGAAAGTTGAAACCAGCCCATATTGACATCATATGAAGCGACTAAAACAAGCGAAACGGCAGAGAAAATGAGTCTGTCAATATTATTATTATTATTATTATTATTATTATTATTATTATTATTATTATCACCATCATTAAATTTCGATTTCTGCTATGACAACACTATCTAACATGTCTCTGGGAAAATCTAAGACAGCTAATGGATTGTTGTTATGACTACATTTCATGATTTGTTTTTCTAACTCCCATATAATCACTAGCATTACACGGACAATGTTCTTTTTAGTGTGTTAGCTGTACGTCTCCAGACAAGGCTTTTTTTTATTTCTCTTAAGCTGGGATTTCTAGAGATTATTTCGGTGTGTTGTTGTGTTCCTTTTTCATCATTCCAAGCGCACTTACTATTACTGCTACTATTCTTATCAATTTCCCGATCTTTTTCTTTTTAGTTTCTAGGTCGTTATACTTCGATAGTTTTTCAAATTCCATCGTTGCTATGTTATATTTCGCTGGGCAAGTCAAATCAATTTTCTTTTCAGTTTTTGAAAATCATGTGCGGCCTATTTGCTTCAGTCTTCCTGTCTGTAAACATGGAATAATCCCATGGAATGGTGATGTCTTTTATTTCTCTAAGCGGTGCTACGTCATACCACTGTTTATTAACATATTTTCCAAAATGTTGTTGTTGTTGTTGTTGTTGTTGTTGTTCTCCTTCTTCTTCTTCTTCTTCTTCTTCTTCTTCTTCTTCTTCTTATTATTATTATTATTATTATTATTATTATTACGCATATTAATATACTATACACACTTTAATATGATTTTTGTAGTGGTGACCATCATTTTATTTAATCTAATTTGTTATTCTAGAATTCTTTCCATTGAGTTCTATATATTATTTTACTGATATTTTTTATGTTGATAGTTGTATTTTGCTTCTTTTTACTGTAGTGGTCAGTAGGGGCATCAAGATTCATACATGTTGCAAGTCAACCCACGGGACACTAGTGATGATGTAGCTGATATAAGACTAACATTTTTAGATTGTTTATATTAAAAATACGATTCAGATGACATGAGGATTCGTAAAATTATTTTCACGTGAAATTTGTAAGGAACGGTATTATTAGTAATAATTAGTTTAGAATTTTAGACCTAAGGTATTTGTTGGCATCATTAAGACAATTACATTTTTAATGACTGTTTTTAACCCTGGTTACGATAGAATTTATTAATATACACGTGACTAAGATAAACAAATTAATGGTCTGTTTATTTCTGTTTTTATCGGGAGTGGGTATTATTGCTGGCATATTTTCGTTTGACCACAGACTTATGAAAGAAGACTTTATTTCTTATTCGATATATATATATATATATATATATATATATATATATATATGTGTGTGTGTGTGTGTGTGTGTGTGTGTGTGTATATATATATATGTGTGTGTGTGTGTATATATATATATATATATATATATATATATATATATAATTTTATTCGAAAACTAAACATCATGCAACAAAATTTTAAACGGTACACATTCTCGAATCTCAAAAAAATAAATAAATGAAGCACAATACCCATTGCATACGTCAGAAAAGTATTTGCCTAGGGCACAACATTCACTATTTGTATCTACCTTCCCTGATGATAACATTAAAAAAGACGATGGCTTGCACCATATTCCTTCGGAAATGAGTCTCAGAAGACATATGACTGTCTTTCCTCCTTGACTGCGAAGTATCATACCTAAGTTTTATAAGTTGATCAGTAAAATTAATCGACAATCGACACAAAATATTTTTATTTATTAATCTCCTCAAAATTATTTGCCGTCTAAATAGAAGTCAACACTTAGAGGCGACAGTCTGTTTCATGCTATATACAATCATCTGGCCTATATACGTGTGTGTGTGTGTATGTGCAATCATTTTTATTTCATACTAGTTTGACATGTTTCTACTTAAATATATTTATTGTCATTTTCAATGTTCGAGTTTGATATTTGAAAATATATTTTGCAATCTTCGGTTTCATTTTCAAATATTGATATTTTCATATTCACATATTACTCTCCCGCTTCTCGTGTTCACATAACTGTTCATGTTTTCTTTTTATCCTTTTTTATTGGAATATATTTAGTATTTGGGGTTTAAATTTGATGTGATATTATTAATGTTTAGTTGTTTGTAGTTTATGACGAATGATTTTGGTTGTTGTTGTTGAGTGTACAGTTTATTTAATATATAACCCTTGTATCATTGGTAAAGATTTCTCTGATACATGTGTTTTCCCATTGGGTTGGTTGTGTATTTGTGATTTAATCATACTGTTGTGAAATAAAAGGCATATTAAACGGTCTGACAGGAGAGTCGTTTTCAGACTAATATATCATTTCTCTATTATTATTTGTAAAGAAGCATTCTCCTAGAAGTCAAAAGAAATCGTCTGCGTTGTGTCTGCTGGGCAATTTATTACATTATTATTATTATTATTATTATTATTATTATTATTATTATTATTATTATTATTTCCTTTGAATTCTGGCGTTTACATATTTTTCCGGGTCCCGCCCAGGGACCTAAGTTTAGAAATGGCATCATGACACTTTCCACTGACAAAAAAAAAATTACATAGATAAACCCCTTCGTAAAGTGTGGGCTGTACTTGCCAGAAAATTATTTTGTATCTGTTTGAGGCATGGACTTCCAGAAATCCCTTTAATTAGTCTACTGGAATTTTTTCCAACCAATCCTAGGGCTCCAACTACAACAGGTTTAGTTGATGTTCCAATGTTCCATATTTTCGTGATTTCTATTTCAAGGTCCTTATATTTTGACAGCTTATTCAATATCTTCAAAGTTTCATTGCAGTCAGCAGGGACTGCCATATCAATGAGGAGACACTTTTTTGTTTGTGGTCTTTAATAACAATATCTGGGCGGTTGGCTTTGATTGTTCTGTCAGTGTGTATTTTGTAGTCCCATAGAATTGTAACAGGTCCTATTTCCGTAACCGGGTCTGGGTGGTGTTCATATCATTTTCTTTCAGTTTCCTTCCCGTAGAAGTTGCAGATTTTCCCGTGCAGATATCGACCCACTCTGTCATGCTGGGTTTTATATTCAGTGGGTGCCAATACCGTGCAACCTGATACAAGATGATCAATCGTTTCTGGATATTTATCACAGAATCTGCATTTTGGGCTGACACAATATTGTAGTATTTGTGCTTGATAATTCCTATTTAGCAAGCATTGGTCCTGTGCAGCAAGGATAAAACTTTCAGTTTCAGCTTTCAACCCTGCACTAACTTTGTCTACGTCACCTTGTTTGGTACGGGCAGAGTATTGTCCATGAAGCGGTTTATCCTGTCATCGCTTCTGTATCTGGTCGGGTGCATTCGTCTTTGCTGTCTTTTTTAAGTATTTTGCAGTTTCAGCTGGTGTATTGTGCTGTACTTGCATCTCTACGCCCATATTATTATTATTATTTGCGGAATTTGCATAATATACAATCATGTTCAATTGCCGGTTCACGTACGATCATCGAAGGTAAGCAACATTGAGCCTAATCAGTACCTAGAGGAGTGACCGTTTAAGAATTCCATGTGATTGAATATGCAGCTAATAGCTCGGAATTGTTAATCAGTGAGCCAAAATATTTGGAAACGGTATGCTGTTCTGCTTGGCATTCGTAACCGAAGCTTCAGTACAAATCTATCAGAGTGTTTATGTGTCAATCCCAGGAAAATGCAGGGGATTCAGAAATATTTGGCTGATTCTAATGATGATTACCAAAGTACGACAGCTCGAAAAACTTACTCTTATATTTCTGATAGGAAAAGAACTCAGACTCAACACGGGGGCCTAAATCAAGTACTTGACGCGATAATGCTGCCCTGGTTTAAAAAGTTGGCTGTTGCAAGACCCTACATCTAGTAACAGGACGCGGTACCATGTCACACAAGCAGAAGAACTCAGTCATGGCTGTCAGACAATTTCTTCGACCACTTCACTATTTACATCTTGCCACTTAACTCCCCTGAATGCAACAACCATGATTATTATTTCTGGACTTCAGTTGAGTGAGAGAAAAACAAAACCAATTCTAACACCAAAGAAACGAATGCAAAGATTGTGGTAGCATTCACCAAAGAGACCGTCAAGAAAAGATGCTGGTGATTCGGAAATTGTGTTGGAAGTAAATTTTATTAAATAATTTTACCCTTTAGTATTTCGAGATATTTCTGCGTAATTTTGGTAAATGTATCTGTTAAAATGAGATGTCAATTTTAATTCTGGCGTAATTTAGACGACAATTTATTTATTTCGCCCAATATTCATTGTAGTTCTAAATTTGACACAAATATTTCTGTTGGGAAATCTATTTTTCATAACGTTTTCGTCAAACATACCCTTCTTTTCTTGATATGGTAATTTCAATTGCTTTCTTTAGCCAATTTTCATAATATTCAACATTTTGTCGTTAAATTTATTTGCGTTCACAACATCAGCTTCTTATTTAAAAAATTCCCCCCAAGCAAAGCGTTGAAGCCACTAATACGTAAAAATCGACAGCAATCATTTTTTTTTTACCTCGGGCAAAGAATGGCTTGTTAATTTTAGCGCCACCCAAACGAAATTGCTCTTATTTAATCGTTTAAGAGAAAACTTTATGCCTTCCATCAACATGACAACTTTTCTCTCCAGAATCTGTCTGACACTTTTATAAGTCTTCCATTCGTCCATGCTTTGAATATTGTTGCCACATCTGGTTCAGTGCTCCTGTTATATATTTAGACATTCTTGATAAAATCCAAAAAAGAATCTGCAATGTTTTGATCCTCCGATAATGAACCTTTTTTCTATGGTCCCTAAATTTTATGAATTTAATCGCAGTACCAGATTGGCGGCAAAGTCTCCTCATTTTACAGCTGAAATGGCTAGATGACCGAAAATTCTATGCTAACAGTTTCTTCTCTCGCATTTCTCGTTTACGGAAATCTTTTCCAGCTCTTATTTACAACCAACTTTCATCTTCAAAAATTATAAGCAAAGTCTGTCACCAAAATAGTGATTTTTTCTTCTCATCTTCCCTTACACCTAGTGGCTTTATTGCTTTGCTGCGTGTGAAAGAAACTGAGAAAACGTAAATGAAAAGAAAAGAAAATTAAATTAAAACGAGGCAAAGGAAGTGAAGATGGCGAATGGCGTTACATTTAAAGTTTTGATGATCATAGTTAACAGAAAATCAAGAACCCGGACAAGAGTTCCAGAGGTGATAAGTTTTCAAATATTTTATTACCTATCAATTCATTTTGCTTGTTTTTACCTTTTTAATTTGATTCTAACATATATTGTGCCATTGTCAAAATTTAAAATGTTATTTTGTGATCTCTGTTCACATTCATTGCAATTTCCATCACACAATACATTTACGATATGTATTTATTTATTTTTTGAGAATACTTATTTGCTATAATAAAACTATCATACATACTTATTTAAAACAGAAAACTGAATTTGCATAGAAATCTTCTGACATCAGCAAATATTTTATTGTAAACATTTATAATAAATATATTTATTATTACCAATAAAGCTCATCCAGTAATTTCTAATTAATTCTGCTTCTAGGTGCCATGTTTCTTCAGAATCATGGTCCTCGAAAATGTTCTATCATTGTAGATCCGTTTTGTCTAATTTGTCTCTTCATCAACCCAGCACATGTTCATACTCAGCGTCCTTCTATATAACCACATTTTTGTTAAATTTATTCTGAATCTGTGAGGAGATTGTCCAGTATTCTCTGCCATATAAAAGGTTTAATATTCATTATTTACATTATTCGGACTATCATCCTCATCTTTGTCGCCATATATATTACAACGTTTCGGCCGTTGTCCGCCCCGGCCTTCTTCCGCTGGTTGGAATGTCGAACTGAACCCTTTATTTTGCTCACTAGGGGAGAATTTTCTAGTTCTATTTGCCATGTTTAATGGATGTCAATGATAACAGCAAAAATTGCAATAAGAGCACTGGTAAAAATGGTTGCTGATAACATTAGGTTTATAATACCCATAAATTCATACACAGATGTCCTCAAGGACACATGGCACAGTGGATAAAGGCATTGGTTAGATCCAGTGACAAGACCCAAAGAGTTTTAGACCAAAACCCGTTTAATTCAAAGGAGAACATTCAGAGGGAAATTAAGAGGAGATAACTAATAACTGACATCCATTATACACATGGAACTAGAACAGTCTAACCCAGTAAGCAAAATAAGGGGGTCAGTTCGACATTCCAACCACCTGAAGGTGGCCGGAGCGTAAAACAGCCGAAACGTTGTAATAATGTAAACAATGTACATAATACCTCATCTCAGAAATAGAGAGAGATAGAGGTTTAATATTACATAACATTACGCACGTCTTTTATTTCTAACTAGATTTCACTATTTCTTAATGTGTTGCTTATATTCTTTATTTTTTTAATCGATATAATTCCAAGCAAACTAGTACAGACACTAGCACGCAAGGTGTGAATGAATTAGGAACAGAAACATCAGTAATGAGGAGAAAAAGGAAATAACATTCAGGAGAGCAGTATATAGGTATTGACAGTCCATTTTATTTTTTTGTAGATTAATGTTGGCTGAAAAGCATGGATCTGGGAAAGTTTTCGACAAGCTGAAAGCATAGAAGTTAAGGCTACATCTAGCTAACTCAACTGTAAATTGATGAGATCTCGATGACAGCCTTGCATTGCGCTTAGGTACCATAGCGAAGAGCTCATCCAGACAATTACCATGAACGTATTTATAAAAAAAAATGCATAGTGATGCAACCTTACGGCGTTGGGCAAGTGGCTGAAGCCGAACCACCAGATCAGGACCAATAATATTGCAGATTCTTCTTTGGATTTTATCAAGGAGCTCCAGGAAAATAGCAATGGCGCCGGATCACATATGGCAGCAATATTCTAAGCATGGACGATTGGTAGATATACATATGCAAGATAGATTCCGAAAAGAAAAAATGATCTCGCCCGGCACAGTGAACTTAATTTCTTAGCAGCTGCACTAGCGATGGATTCAATTTAGCTTTTCCAACACATGTCACCTGAGAACGTTAGCCCCAGAAACTAAATGAGAAAGTTTCTTAGAGGAGAGAATCAGTCATGCTGATGGAAGGCAGAGAGGGATCTCTCAGGTGATGAATGGAGAGCAGTTTAGTTTTGGAGCCGTTAAAATTGACAAGCCATCTTTTGCCGCATTTAACAACGGTCTTACTGTCGTTTTGTACAACAGCTGCCATTTTTACCTTGTCTGATTGATCAACCTTACTATTGAGGAAGGAGTAAATGGTAGTGTCGTCAGCATAGATGTCAAGTTGAGAGCATATGTCATTGGGAAGGTCGTTAATGAACATAACAAACAGCGTAGGACCAAGGATGGATCCCTGGAAGACACTCGCTTTAGTATGAACTGATGTAAACGAATTGCCGTTCAGGACAACTTTCATTTCAGTATTTTATAGGAGCGATTGGTTCAGTTTAAAAACATACAGGAGTTACCGTAGACTTTCAGCTTATAGAGAAGACCTGAATGCCAGACCCATTCAAAGGCTTTAGAGATGTCCACTACTACAACCTGGACTTCATAGAACTTGATAGACACATCTCGTCTGCAGCCGCTCTCTCACAAACGTACCATCACCACCCTCTGTTATTTTTACTTTCACGGTAACTGCTCCAATGAGCTTCTTTCGCTGGCTCCTAGACATAATGAATTTAAGCGTTCAACTAGGCTGGCATCTCGTTCTCACCCTTTCACTGTCGAAACTGTTAAATGTAGCCGCCTCTTCTACACCAATATCTTCATGTCTTGTACTTCTCGCCTGTGGAACTCCCTCCCCTTTTCTTGTTTCCCTGGTAGTTATAATCTCATTCTATTCAAATGTACCGTCAATCGCCGTCTCCAGATGCCTTGATCTTCTCTTCATCCTTTCCTTCTCTTTGCTCTCGCTCCAACTCTCTGTAACCCCGTGCGTGCTAGTGGATTCCCGCGTTGCTTGGGGTGACACACTTAAAAAAAATTCCGTAATTATCGTTAACAGTCGATCTGGAGAAGCGAAAGCTATATTTCTTATCAGAGAAATGTCCCTGCGAGGAAAGATGACGAACAAATTCAGCATTGATTCGAACTTCTGTTAGTTTCCCCAAAATAGGCAGAACGTTAATAATAGGTCGATAGTTGGATGAGTCATATGGTTCAGCAGATTTCTTAAAAACTGGAACAAAAACGATGCCTTCCAGGAAAGCAGGAAGCACCGAAACATCTATCATAGAAGTTAGAGAGAAGAGAAGCTATTTGGGGGGACACTTCTTAATGACTATAACCGATATGCCATCGGGTCCACATGATTTGTAGGGATCTAGGCTAAAGATGATGGTAGAATCCATGGAAGAGGTTATAGGCATATCGTTCAACAGAAATTCAGTTCTAAGTGGGAACTTAGACAGGGATACTCCAGATAACTCAAGAATAAAGTTTGAGGAGAATTTACGAGCAAAGTATTCAGCTATATCAGCAGAAGATAACACCTCAAATTCTCTCAGCATCGCTACGCTCTAAAGCTGGTATAAGTCTGGTGAGAAGACACATCATTGTCGTACGTTCATTTCTGTTTTCGTGTAATTGTTGAAGTCATTTTCTAGCCGGCTGCGTCTGGTTTGCTTCCAGTAAAAGTTTGGCATTCTTCTCTGGATCCCTTACACTGTTAAACATTTCCTTGCGTCATACCTTATCAAACGCTTTTGGACAATATATCACACGTAGATCCACATACTTTAGCATTTGCTTTGCTCTTTCTGAAATCGTTCATAAATATGGAATAACTTCTTTCGCAACCTTTAAGCATAATTCACTGCTGTTGTTTTTTTCGGCTCTAATTCTGCTAGAATACAGATAATAAGTTTCGTTATGCGGCTCATTATGCTGATTGATCTATGGAATTCGCATTCGATTGCAGCTGGCTTCATAGCAGTGCTATGAAAAGAGATCAACTAAAGTGTTTCGGTATGTTACATTCTTGTATATTTCATTTATCAAATTTGTTAGCACTGAAATCATCCACAGCGAAAAGCATCTAATCATATTTGGCCCTGCTGTTTTGTTCCTCTTCATTTTGCCATAGGTTACCTTATTTCAGAATTTTATATTCCAGTTCCTCTCTTATTGAATATATATTGCAGGTTTTAAGTCAGATTCGTTCCATTTGTGATGCATTTTATTTCTCTATTATCAACGTAAATTACTTGATGCAATTTTATCCTCCTGTCATTTCTACTTCTTCTTTTATACACTTATGTTTTATGTATGATGTTAATTTTTTCTGATTGCACACTTTTCATTGAGCCTTTTTTCTTTTGCTTGCATACATTTCATTTTAATTAATTTGGGTAATATCTAAATTGGTAAGCGAGTTTTATTTTTGTATGAGGCACATGTCGTTTTAATCCACAAGTTTTACATTTAAACTGTAAGCCATTATTTTTTCAACACTCACATTACTGCTATTTTGTAATCATTCAAGAAAATCACTTCTCTTTATATATAGCCAATCTAAACGGTGACGTAAAAGTCGTGCTCGATATGCATAATTGTTTAAAAAGTGTAATTACACTAGAAAATGTTATTTACTCATCTTGTCTGAAGTTATTAAGGAAATCATATAAACGTCAATAATTCAAATTTGTTTTGAAAAGAAATTGTCAGATTTTAAATAGTCAATTTAGGTGTCAAAACAAAGCTTGAGTTAAAATTTTGTGGAGTAACAATAGGTTTTTTGAAGTTATTGAAGTTATTTAATGTATTTTAAAAAACTGCATCTGAAGTTATTAAGCAAAACCAAATAATCAAATTTTACTTCAATAAAAAGGTAATAAAATAATTACAAATTTGTCAACACCTATAATATATAAAAACATATACATGTGATAATTCGTTGAATACTTTACTTTAATATATTGACCCTTCAATTACAGGCAGTAATCTATCATCCATCGATTTTCTTAATTATTTTACATCGGTAAGTTCAATGACCGATATGGTAGTTTTAATTGCTTACGATAGCTCGGCTTTGCTTTTAAAATATTTGCCAACTTCATATGATTTTATCCTAACTATTGACCATAGAATCGGATTCAGATCAGGATTTAGTGATAGCTATTCCATTATCTTATCTCCTATACATAATTTATTCTCAGAAAATTTATGGTTAAGCTTAGATATATGAGCAAAAGCATTGCCGTGCATGCATACAAACTTCTCTTTGAAGCTGCAAGGCTCCGACTTGCACCATGCAAAGAAAGTCTTTATGATAAAATCGCAATAATAAGCAGTGTTCACTTTAACTACTTCATCGATTTTTTAATATTTCAAATGATAAAAAAATGTTGGCAAAATTTGACATACGGGATACAAATTCTGCAGCTATCGAATTTTGGAAGATATTTCATAATTATAAAGTCCTTCCAAAGAGGTAAGTCCATGAAGGCCTTTATTAATGTCCAGTTTCCTGAAGCTCACAAGAACAGCGCAAGCGTTCTGCAAGCCATTCTTCTCAGCCATATACCCTTTCTGTTTATATTAATGATTTGTCTAAGAACCTACCCGATCTTTAGGCAACATCTATGCAGATGATACAACAATGTATGGCTGCAGTTTCAAAATTCGAGATAACAAAAACCTAGCAGTTGATCGTTCCACTTCTTTCGCTCCGATAGTCAATTGGTAAAAAAATACTGGCTTGCAATATTCAATACCTCCAAAATCCAAACTACAGCATCATCAATAAAGAAAAGGGCATGATAACTGGTTGTTCTTTCATAAAATGATTTTGATTTGAATGCTTGATGGAACTCATGTTCATCTCAGACCTCAAGTAGATATCATATATATGATCCAATGTTAAAAAACTTGGAAAAGTTCGTAGTGCCACTCAAAAAGTACCTGTCTTCTTTTGCAATGCTATCTTTTTACAACAGATAAACCCAAAATCGATCTACTGCAGTCATATCGTGGTTAGAAGTTATTCAATCCAAAATTCCCCTCCTTGATAAATTTAAACTCATCTACGCAGCCTTTTGAGTGATGAATTATTTGTGAGTGATTAATTATTTTCACCTTACAGCCTGATCCCAAAGATGGTCTTTTGATAAATAACTGCTATTCACATGGCAAATGTTCTGACAAAGATAGTTTCACCAGTTCAGATCTTCAGGGCTAAGATCCACTATCACTGTGATGAATCATCACCCACTCGCTTCGTGCTCATTAATAAGAACGAAGTTCCATTCGGATAGTTTCTCCTTAAGAATCACTGCTTTTTGGAACAGGCATTTGAGAGGATGCTTCTCCGATCACTACGACCTTAACTTGTTCAAGTTTAGACTTAAAAGTTATTTTTCCTACAGTCCCTCATAATTTTAAATTCTTATCTCCTCTTATTAAATATCTTCAGTAAATTTTTGTGTTGATGGCGCGTTGTATTTGACTGAAAAACTAGTAAGATTAACAAAGCATCTTCTGTGCCATTTACTAGCATTTCTGCTTATTCCTTGTCGTCATGTCAATAGTTTAATCTCATAATTCCTTTTTTATTTGTCTCGGATTTTTTTTAAGCGTTTCATCCCAAGGAAGGCGGGAAGCCACTAGGACGCAAGGGGTTACAGAAAATTTGGAGCAAGATCAGATAGGAGTGATAGAAGAAAGGATGAGGAGGAGGGTAGTGGATAGATCAAGGCAACTGGAGATGTCGATTGACATTACATTTAAATAGCTGGAGATTATAGTTCTCAGGGAAACTGGAATAGGGAAGGGAGTTCCACAGGCGAGAGGTTCGAGACATGAAGCTATTGGAGTAGAAGAGACGGCTACATTTAGGAGTTTCGACTGTGAATGGGTGAGAGCGGGATGACAGCCTCGTAGGGCGCTTGAACTCATGAAGTCTGGGAACCAGCGAATGCAGCTCCTCGGAGCAATTGCCATGAAAGTATTTGTAAAACAGACAGAGAGAGGCGACGGTGCGCCTGTGAGAAAGTGACTGTAGACGAGATGCCAGAGCAATGCCAATTATATTGCATATCTACCTCTGGAGCCTATCAAGAACCCCGAGGCAAACAGAAGGGGATCCAGACAATATATGGCAGCAATACTCCATGCAAGGGCGAATTGTTTCCTTAGGATTATCTCTTTTTATGGTCGTCAAAGCTTCTAGTAATGTGTACCAATTTGAATTTAAATAATTATTTATTTCAATGCATTTGGTTTTAACGTTGTCTCTATATCTTTTTGCAATTTGGGTTATTCAAGAATCTATCGTAACACTTGTTTAAAAGCCAATTCAGTTGTGAAAACTTTGATATTCCTAACACTGTCTGAAATAGTGTGTATTTTTGTATACTTAAACCTACAGACACAAGCATTCTTCCACTCATTCGCCCCTAGTCATTTGTTTAATTGCACGAATTTCCAGATAAGGAGCTAAATATTTACTCTCTTCCTCACTGATATGAAAACAATTTCACTCCCTAATTTTGTCTTCAAAGCTAAAGATATTGCGCCAAGCCTAGGGAAGATTACGGTAAAAATCCAGTTCAGAAATCATTGCACTCCACAGATATTGTTTATTTATTAACTGAAAAACAATTTCTTGGGAAATGTAGTGAATTTGTTAGCCGCAGCATTTGAATTCGGAGTCGTTTTTATCGTGAATTGTGTGCCACACCAGGCTAGAAATATTATTCTAGTTTTGTATACTAGACAAATATGGTTGTCATGGTGAAGTTAAGTTGTGTCGTCTCCGGAAGAATTTACTCGACAGACAAGGCAAGAATTTGCTGATAATTATCATGCTATCGACACATTCTCTCATAGTTTATGCATATTCGAGCATTTGGATGGAGGAATGACTAAGTAAAATGTCAGGCATAAGGCAAAAAGCATGGGCATATTTAGTAGGGTTGTTCTATTGAAATTATTTCATCTGCCTACGTTCCTAAGTTGATTACAAACATGTCTATGTTTAATTCAAGTGAAATGCATTTTTTCACTTTCGTATTTGTACCTGTTTCACTTTCACGAACATACAAATAAGCGATTGAATAAAATGATAGAAAATATACCATGAAGATAATCATGTGTAAAGCGAGAGCTGAAAATAGCAAATAATAAGAAAATGAATAAAAAATAAGATCTATAACACAAAAGAAGAAATGGAATAGAAGCGATAAGTTTAAGCAGGTAAAAAAAAACTGTTCTAAAAGATGAAATAAAAGAGAAAAGAACAATGAAAAAGATAGATAAAGAGTTCAAAAACAAGTGTTGAAGAAAAAAGCAGATTGATGATTAGTTAAGATGGAGAATGAATAAAAAAATTCATGTATATATTATTTATCTTTTATACAAAAATAGAATAATATTTTTATACGTGTTATCAAATAAAACACACTTATTAAAATACAGATATAAAACAGAAATAAAATAAAAAAGAGTAAATGTAGAAAAAAAGAGAATTATAAATCTGTGGAAATTATCAATTATTTAAATACAAAATTTGTATTTCAACCATATAAAATACACAAACGTGTGCCTGTAAATATACCTATATTCAAACATATTTACTTGTACATAGCATGCATGCATACGTACATATCTAAATCCTTAATTGTACGTACACACACATATATATGAAGATATATATGTAGATATATATGTATATATATATATATATATATATATGTGTGTGTACACATATATATATATATATGTATATATATATATATATATATATATATATATATATATATAAATATATATATATAGATAGATAGATAGATAGATAGATAGATAGATAGATAGATAGATAGATAGATATATGCATGTGTGTGAGAGGAAAATTGTATCCAAGTAATTTAACTCAATGAAATAGGATACAGATAGCATAAATATTAAGATAAATTGAAAAGAATAGAAGGAAATACTTAAGTAACTCAATTCCTGTGAATATGTAAAAAAAAAAATAGTAAAACGAGCAAATTCTTTTGAAATAAATGGAAAAAAACATGGCGAATGAAAAAGTGAAAACAAATGAAAAGAAAGATAAAATCGTCAGAAGGCAAGGAAACTTTGTCAAATAAAACTTCAGGAAAATGCAATAGCAGAATAAGAACAAATAACCAAAAATTATTTATGAGAAAACAAAAACATATGGACATCGATTAACAATAGAAAAAAATGCATTTAAAAAAAGATATAAATTTGTGAAAATGAAAGAAACGTTAGCAATAAGGGACGAAAATAAAATAAGCAAAAGAAAAAATGAAATAATTACAAGAAAATAAAAATGTATATTGAGAGAAAACAAGATATTTTGAAATAGATGAAAAGAACGTGAATATGTTTGGTAAATGAGTAAATGTAAACAAAAATAGATAAGCATATATATATATATATATATATATATATATAGACAGATAGATAGATAGATAGATAGATAGATAGATTCACTGTGTGTGTGTGTGATATTTTGCAGGAGAGTGATCGTTCGATTTAGATTGTTATATATATATATATATATATATATATATATATATATATATATATATATATATATATATATATATTAGTTTGGTGTATAAAATAATGTCGTTTTCTTACATAGTAACATATGTGAGAAAACGTCATTATTTTTGCACCAACCTAATATATATATATATATATATATATATATATATATATATATATATATATATAGGTATTATTTAATAGATTAGGAAAAGCACGATTTCTTGAAGCAAAATATTGTATCTTTTAGAAAAACTAAAGCATAAAATACAACATATATATGTATATATGTATATATATATATATATATATGTACATATTCATATATATATATATATGTGTGTGTGTGTGTGCATGTGTGTGTGTGTGTGTATATATTATTTATGTATAGACAGATAGATAGATACACAGAGAGATAGTGTGAATAGGTGCTGATTGATAATACATTAAAATATTTCTTACATTCAAAGAGCAAGAGATAAAATAATAAGAGTTGTATGTAGAGACTAAATAATTTCACAAATTCTCACAAACACGTGCCCGCACACAGATGTGCGCACACATACACACATCTCGAGGTACATGCGTGTAGAAAGAGAAGTTATAATTAGAGATAGATAGAAACAATTACGAAGGTACTAAATTAGACATCATTAAATACCTGGTAGGTCATGTTAGAGAAAAATAAGAAAATAGTAGAGTAACATGCGAATTAATAAAAACAGGAAAATGTAAAATTCAACAGCCATAGATGGACTGGTAGAATATTATATGAAGGCATGAATAACGAAGCCAACTTAATATAATCAATGAAAAGAATTTAATTAATGTGTGTGGCGACAGTTCCATAATGCGTATGGATAAAAAAAAAGTATGTACACACTTATGTACATTAATAGAAATAAAACGAGTAATTCCGTTATTATTAACTTTTTTTTCCAATGGAATATGACCCAGTTCCCAGGGTAGTATTTCGTATGTCCATTCCATGAAGACGTTCCTTGCAGATTTACCAAAGATTCTCTATTGGCCTAAAATCAGGATAGTTTCCGTGCCAGTCGATATTACTTTGATTTGCTCAATTGTAAGGCCTGCCATTGTATTCGTCCAGCGTTACATTTTTCGTAATCTTCCTTGGACTACCGCAAATAATAGCGGTAGGACATCTAATCGACAATCAAGACAATAGTGTCTGGCTGTGATAAAAATCTGATTTCAAGGCCAAACAATTTTCACCCGAAAACAGATTCATAATTCTGCATGCCACTGAAAATGACCGAATCTGTGATTAAAATAGAAATTGTTTATACCCTGTTAAAAACTGGCCGTATGTTGTAAGAAAGGAAACTGAATCAGTTGTTTCAATAAATTTGTACAAAGGTGTATATTCCT
This sequence comes from Acanthosepion lycidas, assembly GCA_963932145.1. Lineage (NCBI taxonomy): Eukaryota > Metazoa > Mollusca > Cephalopoda > Sepiida > Sepiidae > Acanthosepion > Acanthosepion lycidas. The sequence goes on from OZ010582.1 coordinate 9,374,361, forward strand.
GCATATACATGCATACACAATACAAAATATTCAGTTAAATACGAGCCGATACATTGTCATCCAGAAAAAGCTGGTCGCTGTTTATCTAATGAAGTCGACAAATATTAAACATATTCGGAGGCGGTGAAAAGGACAATGAAAATAAGAAACGAGAGAAAATAGCTAAAGATAACTCTTTAAATAAATAACACTTTATATAAATATACTCTAAGTTTTCTTGATATATTTCTGAAATGTAGATCATATCTTTAAAGTTTCTTGTTTTTTGTGTTCCTTATTTAACATTAAGAACAAAAAATAAAATATATTCTAACAAAAACTGTTTTTTTCTTATATTCAGAACGAGAATAATGTCGGTAAATCAATTTAAAAATATGAAATATTGACACCTGCGTTTTATAAAGGAAAATATTAAAGAAAATAACAGGCTCGACGTAAAAGCTTTTGATAAAACCAGTTCTTTTCATCTTCAGCTTTGAACTTGTTTTATTTTGCTGTTTCTCGACTTTTTTGAATGCTGTGAAAATTAGATTAAAATAAAAATGGCTCCCTAGGGACCGGCACGTACCTGGTACGTTTAAGAGGATGCGTATATGTCTGGTGTGTACTTTTCGTTTGCACATATATCATTTTTCTCTTTCATTCTAAATTTCGCTCACGTATTTTTATTTCTTTGACGCACCCACTCTTAAACTCTACATCTATTTCCCACTTACTCTCTCTCAATCTCTATCCCTCTGAATCTATGTATCTGTCGGCCGGTCTCTCTGCAAATTTTGCAACGTTTAAAACATATTTTGTAATGAGTATGCAATCGATAATTTTACCTATGAAGGGGGAAGTAAGAAATTTAGAGAGCAACTGACATACAGACATAGATTATAGGAAATGACGCATAGATATAGATTACATGGTGACCACACTGTATAAATTTGGAAATGATCTCCCAGATTGAATATTTCTCCCGTAAGTCTAGCAATATATATATATATATATATATATATATATATATATATATATATATATATATATATATATATATATATATGTATGTATATGTGGGGAGAGAGAGAGAGAGAAAGAGAGTGAGTCAGTGAGTGAGAAAGAGAAAGAGAGTGAGAGAGAAAGAGAGAAAGAGAGAGATGTGTGCATACGTGCTCGTGTTTGTATATGGGTCCAAAATTTACTGGAAATTTTCCGGATCTAACAGCAAAATTGTCCAAATTGGTTAGTTGCCCATTCCACAAATATATAAAAAACAAAACAAAAAAAAAAAAAAAACAGAGAACAAATTGAGATTCTTTTTTCCAAGTTTTCAGAAAAGACGTTTAACAACCTTGACACCATTTGTCGTGAGAATCGCTGAAATTCCTTTGATTTATTGAGCTAGAAATAGAATAGATTAAAATTGTTTTATTTCAACTCCACTGTCTTCCCAAATGAGCAATGTTGAAAGGAAAAACTTCATTCAGGCCTTCTGTAATGGTACCAACATTTATACTCGGGCTTCCATCTTCAAATTCCACTCAAGAACTGTAAGGAGAATGAAGAATAAGTTTAAAAATAGGGGAAAATTTGATCAGGAATTCACAAAAGGAATAGGGATCATTTCAACTTAGAGCTAAAGGGATCAACTGCAAAAAAACTCAACTCATTCCATAAAACTTTTCGCATTATTTCAGCAATGACAATCCAAACAGCAGGGAAAAAACTCTGGAAAAGGAAATCATACATGAAAACTGTGAGACACATGTTACTCAAGGAGAGAAAGTTAGAAGTAGAAGAGAATATGTAGATCATGTTGAATAAATTGGAAAATGAACTTGGAATAATACATGTTTGATCATTATTTCAATTCTTCATGAGCTTCTGATCCTTAGCTATTATTAATTAATGATGATCATGTACTTTTCGTTTACGATCGATTTCATCACGATTCTTCTGTTAATCTGAAAGAGTAATTGTACATTATTAATGTTCAACGTATAGTCCAACTGTGTTAGGGAAAATGCGAAGAATTCTATTAAGTATCATTTCTTAAAATGCTTAAATCAATGCTTAATCTAAGAATTGGTCAATTTTACTATGACGCGATTTAATCAATTTTGCAATAACACTGCATATATATATATATATATATATATATATATATATATATATATATATATATATATATATATATATATGTGTGTGTGTGTGTGTGTGTGTGTGTAGCCGCGAGCTTCTCTAACTGGCAAGGAACAGTTTCTTCAATCTGTGGATTATTCTTAAATGTGTTTCAACTCTCACTAGTAAACTCATTTAATTATCTCTTCACTTCTTTCTTTATCGTTACACTTCGTCTCATGTATGTTGTAAGTGTAGATAAGTCCCTTTCTCTACAAATATCTTAGTGTTAGCTGACTTCAGTGTCCATCATGTCAAGTGGCTCCATCACACTAAAGTCAATGACCTCTCTGGCATCCAAGCTTTAAACATTTCAACTGACCAATCTCTCACTCAAATAGTAGACTTGCCCACGTAACAGACGAACAGAGAAAAGTGCAACGTGATCTCTTCCTAGGTAAATCCGGCATCGAAGCTTTCGCATCAGCTCGAAAATACCAAGTGAATTCATAATTTTCTTATTGTTTCTGTTTTCCTGTTCAGCCGCTATAGACCACAGGAATCACTTCTCCCGCATATATCAGAGCACTATCTCTGAGTTTAACAGACGTCTCTTTCTTGTTGCTCGTAATGCATATATGTATGTTCTAAAAGAGTCAAAGTCATTATTTGCTGATAGAATGAGACACTTTATGGCCTCTGACACGTTTTGTTCTAGAAATTATTGGCGGTTTGGAATAAAGATAAAAGAACTCCCCACGTGACTCAAGTGAAGTATCTCTGTCTACCCTGCCAGATAGAAAAGTGTATCGGCTGACGGATATTTGCATAAATCCGTTTCAGCTATCCTTTCTAAAGTAGATTTCCATCAGGCTTGCGGACTCTACTGCATCACTGCAATAGTCCTAAAGAAATGTGCTTTGACACCTTTTCTCTTCACACTTTACAATAAATTCTTCGTTACATCTTACTTTCGAGTTTGTCTTAAGGAATGCTCTATAGTTCCTCTCTTTATGAACACTGGGGAAAAATCCTAATCATGCTATTATTATACTTATTTTCGGAATGTATTGAAGTATTTAATCAACTAGAAAGTATAAGTCATACGACATCCTTTCAGATAAACAATATAGGGTCTGTTTCTCCCGGTCTACGCCTGATAGGAGCTTGTTGGAGAATACGATTTTCTCTTTAATAAGATTTCTAGAACATCCAGGCCTCTAGTGGAAAATAAAAAAACATGTTACTTACTGAAGATGGAGGGATATACATATTTTAAAATCTTATTGACATGACTCTTTTTAACT
>OZ010582.1:9380273-9400273 GCA_963932145.1 Acanthosepion lycidas
GTCCGCATTTTTCTCTCTATATTTATTACAACGTTTCGGCCGTTGTAGGCTCCGGCCTTCTTCAGAATTCTTTAGACATGGCACGTCGAACAAGAACAGTCTACCACAGTGAGCGGAATAAAGTGTTCAGTTCGACATTCCAACCACCTGAAGAAGGCCAGAGCGTACAACGGCCGAAACGTTGTAATAAATATGGCGACAAAGATGAGGACAGTATTCTGAATAATGTAAATAGTCTAGTAGTGATAATCTTACACCCAATATGAGATTATCATAAACTTATTTTTCAATAAATTTTTTATAATCACGTTTCTTCAAAAAAAGTCTTTATTCAGTTGTGACCTTCGTTGAGTCTGTGCAACGTTTCGAAAACCGAGAAAGGTGAACATCAATGTTTTAAATATCTGACAAGAAAAAAGTTATGAAAATAGTACAGTGTAAGATTCATTTATGCTAGTATATTAATTTATTAAACTTCAACTCTATCTAATTGTATTATTGACGAAAAGTTACTTTTGTATTAATATATATTATAAAGACAATTTTTAGGCATTTATATATTTTATTGAGTTGGTCAATTCTAGTGAAACTTAGTGAATAATTAAGGATTTATTAAGTCTATTTTATATTAACAAAAACAATTCAAAATTAATTTACTATCTTGTTTACCAAGAGAGATATTTATATAACATCTCGGAAATTTCCGTTTAAGTAATTATGTTGTTATTGTTTTCTTTTTGATGGTGTCGATGATGATAATAATGTTTATAAAAGAAACTTGAAAGAAAGAGTATTTACAACAGGTAATTGCCTCGTATGCAAAAAATAAAAAAAATACCCAATTAACTTTCGAGTATAGCTTACAGATGGCTGGAGGCATGACGGATCGTAATTACGCGTGTATCTATCTTCTCGGTGGTCACTGATATACAGTGCAATAAATTCTCCCTTAACACTCCTACCAACAAAAAACAAGAAAAAAGTGATCCTCTTAAAATATTCGTTACAGAATTAATGAGTACTAAATGTGAAAGAATATATTTTGTGTATAAATATTTGTTATTTCTCTGCAGAAGAAAAATGGAAAGGCATGCAAAGTTCGCAGTCTGACCAAAATTCCACCGAAGATTCTGGTGTTTGATATTTAGACACATATGGGTAAGTGATTCAAACCGAAATCTTTTCTGTGGCTATTCGTGCAAATATATGCCTTATTAACGCATATCCTCGCAAAATATTAATATCTGAAAAGTTTCGTATTCTAAAGTAAACAATACAAACTCTAAAGAAGTGATGTTTTTTTTTAAATTTATAAATCAGACAGATTTTATTATTGAACATTATTACTTAAATAAGCTCGTCGGATCAAAAGACGGCTCCTCCTCCCAAGGGGAACGCGAGTTCGAATCCGGCAGAGAGCGTATAATTCAAACATTCAATTTGGCAAAGTTTATCAGGATGGACACGAATAAATTATAACTACCAAATAGAGAGCTTATTTGTTTTTGATAATGATGAAGTTAATTGAACAAAATTAACAAAATAAGAACTATGGATAATTTCTTCACGAATTCGATCACAATAATTAACACCTGTACTGAATATTGAAAAATTATATATAAATATAATAAAACGTAAAAAGGCAAGCCTACTCATGCATTTTCATCAAACTCGTTTAGTTGAATACTTTCTGCCTAAATATAAATTATATATATATATATATATATATATATATATATATATATATATATATATATATATATATATACCCAAGTATATGATTGGTGTATATGGAATGAATTCCAATAACCAACAATTACTATTCTTAAAAGAGTGTTCAATACAAAGTAGAGCAGATATAATTATTTATTTAAAAAAATTATAACATAAATATGTTATAAAATCACTACAAAAATAGCCATTTTGTTTCAACACCCTCGGTGTCTTATCAAGTGATGATGTTGAATGTAAAATATTTATTTTACATTCAACATCATCATTTGATAAGACACCAGTTGTGTTGAAACAAAATGGCTATTTTTGTAGTGATTTTATATTTTAATATTCCAATTATTTGAGCCGATATCGGGTGAGCATATTGATGAAAGTTTGAAACAAAGTTAGCGGGAATGGCTGATCTTCTCATTTTACACACACACACACACAAACAATCACACGTGTGTGTGTGTGTGTGTGTTGTCTCTTTTGCTGTTTCACAGCTCATCAGTGTGGTTAGACATCCAATTGCCTCAAGCCGGAATCGAAACCCGACTGATTTCGTATGTCGAAGATAGTTCCCCTAAGTCATCCCCGAAGAGCTGTACCGAAATAATATATATATATATATATATATATATATATATATATATATATATATATATATATATATATATATATATATATATATATATATATATATATATATATGGGGGGTAATGTTTAGACATATTATTCATCGATATACATGAGATAGCGGAATAGTTTTCGGCACCAAAAATATTTGTCGTTTGAGTTCCAATTCCAGCCGATAATATTGCTTTCACTTTCACACAAATATCCTTGGAATGGTACGAATCAATCTGTTCTCGTCACACACACACACTCACACGCACATCAGTTCTTCTATATGGCAGTGATTGCTGGACAATCAGATCACAGATGAAGAACCAATTTGAGGCAAAATAATTCGTTCTACATAAAGATGCATAGGATTCCAGAGAATGAAGAAGTGAGCAAGGATGACGTCTTAGAGACAATGAAAACAAAAAGGACACATGCTTAATATAAGCAACCAACTGTTGAAGTTCCTATGTTGCATAATGAGGAAAGAGAGCTTAGCAAAATTGATACTAACAAGATATTGAAATCAAGAGGGACAAAAGCAAACAGTATATAATCACCCTACCGACCTTGAGTAAAGGCTTGGCAGAACAGGGATTAGGGTAAAGAAGGAAAAGAAAAAAAATTAAGTGCTACAAAAGACAGGAAATTGTAAAGAATCAAGATCGCCCACATCTGTAATGGGCACGACACAGAAGAAGAATTCTCTAGAAAACTTTTCGTTCATATACCCTCTAGGAATGTTTTTTAATCAGGGAGTGCCAACTTTCCTGACAACTGATCAGCTAGTGCGCTCAGGAGCGCACTAACTGATAACACCACGGGGGAATCTGACATTGTCTGCGGCAAATACGGCTGGTTTCTTTTAATGTACCCTAAGTTCGGATGAGTTTTGAGTTCATCGCTTTGAGGCAGAGATAAAGAAACAATGTATGGAGAGGAAACACCTTCTCACCTGCTCCAAAGAAGATAAATATCGTTTCATCGGACAAGTGATGGTCTAATTTTTGAAATATAAACCGCATTGTGTTTATTGACTATATTCAAAAGGGCCATACTATCAATGGATAGTGCTATGCCAAATTGCTGAGGCAGTTACGAAAGTATATCAACATCAACCGCCTAGGAAAATCGAGGAATATTGTCTTGTTTCATCAGGACAATTCTAGAGTTCATACGTCCATGATTTCAATGGCACCTGTGCATGACTATGGTTTTAAACTGAGTGATCCAACAATATTCTCATGATTTGCCCCATATGACTATCATCAATTATTGTCTTTGATAAACAGGATGAAAACTTCTACACCATTAACATCCGAGCACCAATGGAAGGCATGTATGGATTTCCAGGTTAACTGTAATGAAATATAAACCTCAGTTGGTCAAATTCAACCTGAGAATCCTAGTCAGCCTATGAATGATATATCCATTCCTTCTCCATTTTAATCATATCTTATACCTGTCAGCTGTTCTATGAATTTTGTTTATCACTTACACCTTTTAATCCATAAGCCTTTTCGAGTTTTTTAAAACTATTTTGGTTTTCTTAATAATATAACTTACCTTTAATTTTATAAATGGATAATTGACTTTATCTTTAAATTTTTTATTCTTTAATAAAATTTCCTTAAATATATTAATATTTCATATAAATTTTCTAAATATGATTTATCGTTAATTGTGTTAATATTGTAAGTATTATTTGGTATTTTTTTAAGTGGAAACTCATTTTGTTTTATATATTTAATTTTTATTTGTTTAATATATAAAACTCCCTTGTCGACCCTCTTTTAGTTTCAACTTAACATCACATATTACAGATAGCTCCAATTTAAGGTGATATGGTTAATATCCGGGATGACATCGTGTAGCCTTTTCCATTAAGACTGATAACTCCCGTCCCCCGCTTTCCACCAACTCGGCTATTAACTCTGGCCGAGGTGTCCAATAAGGTAGGTTCTGTATCAATATTACGACTGCTGTTAAAGTTAAATTTTAAATATCTAATTCACACACTTAACACTGTCCATACACCGGAATTGAATAAAACTAACTATACTTTGCGTTGGTTGAAATAGATCAGTACTCATTTGGATTTTGTTGCGTAATTTATATGCTCTGTTACAATAAATACATTGAGTTCTTTTTGCGGATCAGTTCTAATATTTGATATTACTAGGCTTCACTTGGATTGTATATCACCAGTTTTATTATATATTATCTGTACCATACCTATATATATATATATATATATATATATATATATATATATATATATATATATATATATATATATATTGAACAATAAAAATATAAAAAAATTAAAACTTAAAATATTCGTACACTCTGGGTTGTATATTAGTATTCTTTCGTTTTTTATTATTATTTCATTTAGATTCCTCGACTAGTTTCGGCCATCATCAGGAGAAAAAAATTTTCTACTTGCTGCTAGCAGTGAATTAAAGAAATGAATGTCTTGATGGAGAAAATGAAATTTTGTCTGTAGTTTTCATTTGTTTTTTTTTTATTTTTTTTTTCTAAAATGAATTTTGGTCAGACTTTGTGTTTGTCAAACAGTCTCTTTTAAGTTGTTATTTATTATAAGAGCTGGATGGATTCATGCTGCTATGAATTCCCTTGGTCCTTTTGAAAGTGTTATTGGCTCTTGGAAAGGGGATGTGTCTCTGTTAAGTGTCTGTGTGTTATTTGATTCTTAGGAAGTGAGAGAGTATAATGTGTGTTAACATTTGGCTCATTAGAGAGTGAGTGAGTATGATGTATGTAAATGCGTATATTCGTGTGGGTGTGTGTATAAAAGTGAGGTCTCAACACCTCCGTAAGGATGTCTCTCTTGTGTGGGTGAGAAATGTAGACAGGTCTTGATTTGTGGGGTTATATATTAATACTATCTATATTGTGAAATTTGTGATTAAGCCCGTCTGGATAGTGTGTTTTTAAACGCTTTTTCCACTTATTTTCATGGAACTCTAAAATCTTTCTAATGTTATCTATCTATCTATCTATCTATCTATCTACACACACACATATATATATATATATATATACATATATATATATATATATATATATATATATATATATATATATATATATATATATATATATATATATATATATACAGTTATTTTGGCCTATATTGTCTGGGCATAGCTCTCTTTTTATATTTAAAATATCGATTTTAATGTCCCATGCTCCCTTCTTCTAATTTCATTTCGGCTTCTCTCGTATTAACTGACAGGTTTTAACATTTTATCAATTCTCGTATGAAATAATTAACACTCAATTTGTATTCATTAAATGGCTTACAATAAGTACGATTTTGTAAGTTACTAATTATCAATGGTAATTAAAAATAAACATATAGCAAACTTAATGAGAAAATCTGCCAAGGATATTTTTTATCGACACCAATATACTCTTAATGAACCGATCATCGAAACACAGATATTCAAGGAAACTTGAAAGGTAGTTGCCACCTGCGAGATTAACACAAGCAAATAATTAATCTTCTCTATGTTTTCGAGGAAGACAAAATTTAATATTATGGATATATTACTGTAAATAAGAACTTTTTAATCTACAGAAATTAATTTTACGAATTAGCGAATATTCAATGAAATACTTGTTGGATGGTATGGATTATGAATACATTAAATAAGAATCACCGTTAATGAAAGAAAATATTTGAATCGCAAAAACCTTCATTCAGACCTATAGATTAAATTAATACAAATTAAAATGAATGTCTCGTAGGATAAATTGATTGATTCTACATTTAAAACGAATTTTCATTTGTTCAGAAATTAGATGAATTGAAAAGATCTTTCTTCTGTTACATTCCCAGGTACAGTAGTTTTTTTTTCTTGGAAATCAGTCACTTGATAAAATAAATTTTAATGTTATATATTTAAGGAACATGATACCTATCGCTTGACTGAAGGTAAGGTGATCAAATGTCAAAAATAAATCGATATCGCATTTAAAACAATATATTTGTAAGAAAGTATATTCAGTTTAAATACACGTGTCATAACTTCAAAAAGCCGCACTTTTCCGCTTACATTATTATATATTTGTTGCTAGACACTGATGGAAATAGACGTTATGCTTAATTATTAGTGACGTTTGAATATATTTTCATTCTTTTCCCCAACATTTATATGATTATACAAATTATTTAATCTGAAGAAGTATTCTGAATAAAGAAACGCGTTCCATTTTTTTTTTCTATTTTGTCATTCCGTTGTCGAAGTGTATAAATCTAATTCTGATTTTGCTTGCGATTGCCGAAAAGTTTCTCTCTGTTTTTTTGTTTTTTTTCTTATATCTTAAATAGGTCTTTACTATTGTTTAGTTTTAAATATTTAATGTAAACGATATATTTTTCATTCTATTGTGATAATTTTATGGTGAAAAACATGAAAATGTATAATTATATTTTATTGAGTATAAAATTGAATTTAAAGAAAGCACAATTTTAGCATATTCCTCAAATTAAGTGAAGAAAAATGCAATTTACATGCTAATATTTCTTTTCTGATTTGAAGCGGCGGTACTGACAATCTTCCAACGAGTCTAAAATGTTGTAGTTTCGAGTTGGTGATTTCTCTTTGAATATTGCTATGAAATTTGGTAAATCTTTTATTACAAGAGAATAATTCAAGTTATTCAACATATTCACGTTAACGGTTGAAAAAATAATGTACATCAGTTTGACAATGTTAGTCGCTTTGAGGTGTAACTGCCAAACGACAAAAAATTATGAATATTGTACGGTTTACCGACTCCTGAAGAAAGGTTGCAGATTTAACAACAAAGAGGAAACGATTAATCTACAGATAAATAATATAAGTAACATTTTGAACATGAAAGGATTATTTTCGTCTTCCCATTTCTTTCATTATAATGCTATTGAATTGAAGGTCAAGTTTCCAAAATGTATTATGAATATTTATTCGACGCCTATTTCATGATTATGTATACAATTACATATAATTATGCATCTCATTGTAGATACAAAGGTTGATAGATAGGTATGAACGGGCATAGATAGATAAATAGATAGATAGATAGATAGATATATAGATAGATAGATAGATGGAGAGAGATGCGTAAAAGTCGATCTTAACAGTCATAGGAAAATCTCAGGAACAGTTATTTAAACAGCAATTGTAAATGGAAAAGCAATTATCACAACCAAATATTTATACTTCCTGGGCAAATATTTATTCCAGAAAAGAACACTTTTAAAATATTGCATTCAGCTGTAATGTGCTCAATGCAAGCAATGAAGACTTTTGCTTGGAATGTCTACATTCCCTAAGTTAACAGCCTCAATATTTCTGTAACATTTTGAAAATAAATATTTGTTATTTATTTTAAACATTTATTTAGGATTTATAATCCCATCACAGGAAAGAAATACAAATTTCTCCATTAGAAAATGATGGATGGTCAAGTGCCAACAGGCATTATTGTAGACAATTAACTGAGAAATATTTTATTTTCCTACATTTTGGTAGCAGCAATCCATTTATCAATCTATCTATCTTCAGAATAATATTATTTATATAAATGAAAAACTTTCACTGCAGAGAGCTATGTTTATCCATATATATATATATATATATATATATATATATATATATATATATATGTGTGTGTGTGTGTGTGTGTGTTTATGTGTGTTTGTGTGTGTATGTGTGTGTATATGTGTGTAAATATTCTTAGCGTATATCTGTTGAAGAGATAAATTGAATGAAATGACGAGGAAAACTATACATAATTTAATCGACGCGTGTTGTCATTAGACGGACTTTATAAAGGCATATCAAGGCAAGACATACACCTTGATAAACGCATTGACTATACAAAGTATAGTAGTCCTCTTGACATTTCATTCACACAAACACACACACACACGCGTGTGTCTGTGTATAGGATATTACATCAAAAACGTCAAAATCGATACACAATTGCAGTCGTGTTTCGATGCGTATCAAATCTCATCATTACTTGCGAGTGAACGATTTGTTTAGATATAAAAGCAAAATAGAACCTCTTTTCTGAAAACAAAAAAAGGGAGGCTATAAGATTAGTCGGCTTTACTCAGATCAACCATTTGAATATGACACACGTTAAATTTAAACTCAGCGAAGAAGCAAAAATTAAGAAATTTGGCAATTGACGACAGCACAGACGTTAAACAGGAACGTATGTTAATGGATACATTTTTTACACAGTAGACAATGTCATTTCTTAAAAAAAAAAAGATAGGAAGCTGTAATTTAAAAATATATTAAATAAGTTATATGCTTTGTGAATGTCCTACATATTTTTTATACCTGATAAATAAGTAGCTTCTTTAATAATCTAGTAAATAAGTTAAACTTATAAAATTACTTGGTAAAATACTATGCAAATAAAGGATTCTATATATATATATATGATGTTAATAACAACAACCAACAAATGCAAATTGTCAAAATACTAACCAAATACCAATACATCTGTGCAAGATGGTAATAATAATACCCGGAGATTAATACAATATTATATTAAATCCAGATTAATCTAACAAATAAAAAGATAAACCATATATGGTGCAACAGAGTTCAACTAAAATCTAAGAAATAACATTGGCAAGTTCCAAGTCTTACTGAATTGGTAAAAGGTAGATTGTGTTTACAAGTTACCGTTAACACGGATCTTTGTTTTACTAAAACATTCTTATCAAAGAATCTGATAATTTACAAATTTTTAAGTAAACACAGTAAAAACGGTTCATGTATGCATCTACGGTAGATAAATTAAGAAATATGATTCATAAAGAAGATTAAAAAAGATTAAAAAGATTAAATCTTAAGGTTAAGATAAGTACTAATGTTAAACAAGTAGATGTTATGTTAGATCTCATTAATGATATATTTCAAACTTATATGAAAAATAATACGCTATATACTAGGTGATATATGGCAGCTATAATGATGGCAAATTTGTCGATATATGTATCAATGTCTCTCTCTCTCTCTTTATATATATATATATATATATATATATATATATATATATATATATATATATATATATATATATATATATATACAGTTCATTCATCGAGTTTAAAAAAATCCTCACCGGAATGCAGAAAGCACTGGAACTCAACAGCAGTGCGCATACACTACCGAGTTTCGAACCAGGACAGTTACGATACGGCGCAAGCTACACACCAATGGGCCTCGGTGATGAAGAGGTGACAAACTAAATTCGATATAGCGATGCTCTCACTTTCCGTAGTGTAACTCATCGGAGAATACCTTTCACATGGGATTGTCCACCCGACGAGAGACGTCGTCTTTCCCCAGCCGCTCCCTCTCAGAGCATTAGAAGCTGATTAAAACATCGATATACTGAATATCGATTAGCAAAGAAAGATATACTATGCTCAGGAGATTTGTATTTTAAATCAGTCGATATATTTCTCTATTGAAATCGATGATTATCAATATATATATATATATATATATATATATATATATATATATATATATTATAAATTAATTGATTTAAAATATGTTTCTTTCTCTACGCAGTTCTAACCATGTTTCAAAAGCGGAAGCTGAAGGCTTCGAATTTAATTTTGTAATTAAATTAAAGACATTAGTTCCATTTCATCCTCAAGCGAATTTTGGAGTAACTTTTAAAATTAATGGGTTTTAAAGACACAGCAAAATTCATAATTCACGTTTCCAAGGATACAGGGAAATCCAATTCAACCAGACAAGAGGTGTTTGCGTGTTCATTATCACTGTAGATGTATCAGTTATTGGTTACGTTTTGGTAGTGGTAGGGATGTTATTTTACAATGAAATCTGACATCCGTTAAATGCATGTCGTTTGGATTTTTTTTTTTAATTTTATTGTTAACGGCAAAATTTTTACGGTATTTTTTCTTTTTGTATATTGAAAGATTTTTGTGAGGTGTTTATGTTAGAATACATTTAATTTAACTACCATTTGAAAAATATTTTCACTTTTAAATTTTTAATATGCTATATTACATTTAAGAACAAGTAAATGTATTAGAATCACTTACAGCATGTAGAATTATTTTCAAATCAAGTATAGGTATGCATATTACTAGGTCACATTTTTTTTTGTTTTTTTTTTGTAAATTTATTTTGAAATATTATTTAAGTAAAATTTATGACAATGACGGAAAAAATAGCTAAATAAATTCACTGATTTAGTAAACTTTTATTTTTTATATAAAACCTAGTAATATATTGCTTCTGATGTAAGTACAAATGACATGGGTCATTCAATGGCTTACATCTAGCTTTTCATATAAATTTCATTTAACTGTAGGTGTTTTAAGTGCATGTAGTACTTTGAAGGAAGTGTTTAGGTTAGAATACGTTTTATTTAACTACAATTTTAAAAGATGTTTAGGTTAGAATTCGTTTTATTTAACTACAATTTTAAATACAACTTTTATATATATATATATATATATATATATAGTTCGATGGATACAATTTCGTCTAAATTACAGAAAAATGAAAATAGCACTGATAAACCATTTTAATAGATGAATTTACCAAAATATCGCACAATACTTTGCAATAGTAAAGAATTTTTTTTTTTTCAATAAAATCGCTATTGTCTTCAACCACGGCGTCCAGACTACTTTAGAGTCTCCTGCCTCTCTTCCGGGCTGTTTGCTTGTTTAAGTTTTTGAATACTGCCAAAATTTCTGCCTTTATTTCATTTTCGTATTATTATTTGTTGGTTTCTCGCTCAACTGCAGTTAGGTGGTTAGATGTAATGCGTGTTGTGGTCGCAGAAATTGTCGATAGTCATGACTGGATTCTCCTGCTTGTGTGTCATTTTGCATATCCTCTTGTCAGACATATGTTCTTCCAGCAGCCAACTTCTTGGTCCATACCTCCTCAATGAATTTGATGTGAACCTCCGTGTTAAGTCTGAGGCCATAATCAACAAATTCCAGTGTTCTTTTCTAATCAGAACGATCTGAGTGAGTTTTCTGAGTTGCTGTACCTTCGTAATCATCAGTAAAATCATTCAACTGTTTCCAAATCCTCTGCGTTCTTCTCAGAATGACACACAAACACTCGGAAATGATCGGATTGTAGCTTCCAGTGCGAATGCAAGGCAGTGCCTTTTTCAAATTTCTGGCGGAGTGAATTGCGTCATGGTGCTCTTTTCTCTCACAGACGTTGCCCAACCCACCGTACTAAAATAAAAATAAAACAACAACGATATATATATATATATATTGATGCATGTTTCATTAAATAATATAGGCCAGTTTTGTCTATGTATTTTATTTAACAATAATGATAGTCTGTTTTTGTTGCATGCAACGAAAATATATGTATGTATGCATGTATATATGTATTTTGACCAGCCCAGCACATGTGCTTACGTGTTACCATCTTTTCAATACTGAAC
This sequence comes from Acanthosepion lycidas, assembly GCA_963932145.1. Taxonomy (NCBI): domain Eukaryota; kingdom Metazoa; phylum Mollusca; class Cephalopoda; order Sepiida; family Sepiidae; genus Acanthosepion; species Acanthosepion lycidas. The sequence goes on from OZ010582.1 coordinate 9,392,112, forward strand.
GTAAAGATGCTAACACGAAGCCAGATACTCTGTACTGATCATATCCTAAGGATTGATGAAAATCGCCTGCCAAAACAGTTGTTCTATTGTGAATTGACAAGCTGCAAACGTCCTACAAACAAGCTCTGCAAAGATGTCATATAAAACAACTTTTGGCATAATTGCAAACAATTAGAAGGCTGGTGACATGTCTCACTGGCGGAAACTTGTTTAGGATGATGGTTGTAATAGTTTTCAAGAGAAAAAGTGTTGAACATGCAAGAGTAAAGCGGGCTTTAAAGAAAAGTGATGCTAATCTGTTGCCTCTAGACTCTCAGCATAAATGTTATTTTTGCAGTAGAATTTTCTTGTCCAAATCTGGTTTAACCTGCCACGTGAGATACCATCGCCACAGAAATATAGAACATGATTCCCAGACCAACTGGCGGCCTGTGTCACTTTTGTGACAAAATCTGCAAATCAACTTGTCTAAAGAGTCAAACTAACAGATTTCATCAAGACAAAATAACCTTCATTACACCATTCATATGTTATTTTGTAAGAAATCTTGTAAGAGTGCAGAAAAGTTTAAGAGCCGCTTGTGTGCAGATTAACGTGGCAATGCACTGTAAGTTGCAGTTTTTATCATAAATGTGAAATGGATATATTTTTTTTTAAACTTGCTTAACTGGGTGTTATGCCTTTTATCATTTTACTGGCTTTCCTTCTTTTGTACCCTTTTTAATATCCTTTCAACTATAAGTGGTTACTACTTAAAAATTAAGCATAGATTTTTATAAATTTTTTGATAATGCGGGTGAAGTTTTTATCATATTTCATCCTTTGTTTTTTATATTTTTCTTGCTTTAAAATCCTTTTATATTTACTGATCAAAATAATCTTTATTTTGAAAGTAAGAAGAGATGGTTGTCTTCTGTAAAGAAAGGGCAATATATATATATATATATATATATATATATATATATATATATATATATATATATATATATATATATATTAAAAACAAATGTTCAGATTCCTCGACATTAATTTAGGTGTCGATATATTTGTCCAAATATTTCGCTTGAGGATGAAACAGTGCTTGATACTTTAATTCAATTTAATTTTAATAATTATATTGAAGATTTTGGCTCCTGTTTTTAAAACATAAGAACACTTATGTAGCGAAGGAATCATATTTAAAAAAAATAATTATAATATATATATATATATATATATATATATATATATATATATTGATACAAACAAAATAATATATTAGCAACTGTATATACGTGTGTTAGGATTCATATATAGGTAAGCGGATAAGTACTTATTTGAATATAATGTGTAAAAAAAGTGCTCAATTAGCAACTTAAATATTGGTGGTTTTACCAACTCATCAGGCACGAACTATTACGGTTGACTTTATTGTATATACTGGGTCTCATGGGTGGAACGCTAAATTTACACAAAGATTCAAAGCTCAAAATTAATATGAAACTCATATATTATTGGCGTGTAGATACAAAATTTAGAGTGTAAATAGGGGATTATTGTAAATGGGAAAATAGTGACGCAAGTTTAAAATTTATATGCGGAACGCCGGGTAACTCGTTAAGTATTAATAGACGTTAAAATTTTTAAATCGGACAATCAATATGTAACCTAAAATATGTAAAGAGCACGTGATATTTGGATATCGATATGTATACAGGTAGCATAACTGTCCCCTCTCTGTATTTATGTATTATAGAACAAAGTATGAGTGCCCCATAAACGACGATTGCTTGTAGAACAATAAATATACCAAGCCATAACGGTAACGCAGAAAAAAACTTGCATAGGAATAAGCGAAGCAGTCTGGAAAATACGCACACTACTCATCGTTTACAAATAGTAAATACGCAAGCAGGACAAAGCTTTCTAAATATATCTGTGAGATTTAAAATAAAAATCAAATCACACCAAAAATATCATAGAAAATAAGGAAAAGAGCACCAGCCTGCAACAATAAATCCATGATCTCTAAACTCTGTCTGCAGGAGAAAGAAGATATAATTGCCTTTGCAGACTAAAACAAAGTAGTAAATAAACTATTAGAACTCATCTAAAAATATGTAGACATGAAAAACATTTTTTTACTACTTTACTTACTTAAAAATCGAAAGATTAAAAACAATCAAGAACGAACAAAAATAAGTATATTTAAAAAATAAATAAAAAAATAAGTAAAATAAATTAATTCACATTAATAAATAAGTAAAGAAATTAAGTAAATTATAAACAAATTAAGAAACTACGAACGCACATCTAAACACAAGTAAACGTAATAATAACAATAATGAACGATAAAATAATAAATAAATAAATGAAGTTTACAAACAACACTATAATAACAAAAAAAAATCATCCGAATTCAAAATTATTTTCACACAATAGCCTCTAGAAAAATTTGAAGCGTAACAATTATCACCCACCAAAATAACCACTAGAATAAGATAACAGACTAACCAAAATAAATCACTGACTTTATATATAAATAGTCGAGCAAAAGCACAGCGCATATAGCCTGACGATTGCTTATGAAACAGATTGTTGCCGCTGGGCGTTAACCTCAATGTTCCCTTTTTATATTTACATAAATTCTATACCTGATATTCAGCATTTTAACACATAAATGGAACATACCTTAAAACCCTATATATATCGGCTTGTACTTATGCATTTTAGTTGGCACTGAATCACAAACTGTTTCTTCAGTATCTATCTATATGTATATTTGTGCATATTTGTAAAGTTTGCGAAATGTGTAAAATAATAAATGCGGAATACGAATTTTAAGATCGGTCTTTAACTTGCTGCCTTAAATACATCGTCATAAAACAATATCCCAATGTTCCAGAACAAAATATCCGAGAATGAAAATATCAGAAAATATTTAAAACATGCATTGTGCTAGTTATTTCCAAATTGTTCAAAGCAGAACATTTCAGTTCTACATTATATCTTTATTCCGCTGTATGTTTCTACTGCGTGTTTTTCTTTTTTTTTCTTTTTTTTTTACTGGGTTGAGTTTTTAGCCAAACCGCACTCAACAATTTCGTCATTAAGAGTTATCCTTCAGGATGTACCAGATGCATACCTATCGGGTTACTTGTCTAACTTCCCTAGGATATGGGGGTGCAGAATTGTTATCCTTCATGATGTACCAGATTCATATCCATAGAGTTACTTGTCTAACTTCCCTGGGATATGTGGGTACAGAAGAGTTATCCTTCAGGATGTACCCGCTGTATAACCATAGAGTTACTTGTCTAACCTCAATTTGATATAGTGGGGGACAGAAGAGTTATCTTTCAGGATATACCTGATTCATATCCATCGGGTTATTTGTCTAACTTCCCTGGGATATGGGGGTGAAGAAGAGTCATCCTTCAGGAAGTACCAGATGCATATCCATAGAGTTACTTGTCTAACTTCACTGTGATATGTGGGTGCAGAAAATTTATACTTCAGAATGTATCACATGCATATCCATAGAATTAATTGTCTAACTTCCATCGGATATAGGAGAGGGGCAGAAGAGTTATCCTTCAGGATGTATCAGATGCATATCCATAGAGTTACTTATCTAACATCCATCAGATATAGGGACGGGCAGAAGGGTTATCCTACAGGATGTACCAGATGCATATCCATCGGGTTACTTGTCTTACTTTTGTCGGACATTGGGGACCGAAGAATAAGCAGCCAGCCTCTGTTAACCAAAGGAGATTGAACAAAGCGCCTCAACCAAGGACGTGACTAATTTGACGATGGATAATACGTGGTGTGTTGTTATGTGATGTGTCACAGTTTTAAAATTTCAATATGATATTTTGTTTCGGTTGGGTCGTAGACTCCCAGGCGTCCATTAATCTCATTTGTCAAAAACATACCGTGCAATTAAGTTAGTGATGATTCTATAATGACATCAGGTGTGCTCACGTTGTTGCATTGCTTTCTGATAATTTGAATATATGCATATGCTTCTTTTACTCAAAGTCAAGAATGGCTTGTTCATGTTGTTCAGACTTATTTTAGCATATTACTCGTCTCCAAGTGTGTTATGGAGTGGTTTCACAGTGGGTGCTTGTATTTGTACTAAGTCGGTCCTAAAATAGGTTCGACGTACAAAACGTTATGAACTTGATATAATAGGTAATAACGCAGAGAAAATCTAGTTGTAGTCGCTCATACTTTAGTATCCGACTAACAGTCATCCGGCATCGACAGACTCACTGAGCGACTCCCTCGTTACTCTTACTACTCCTACTTATTATAGGTGGGAGAGTCTAACTATAGAATAGGTGTGTTCCACTATATTTTTAATGAAGAAAAATTTAACTTCATTCAATTTATTCTTTATTTTAAAAAGTATCAATTCTTATTTCTAAATATATTCCCTTAAATTTTGAAACGAGATCAAAACCTTCAGTAAAACAAAAAATATGTATTTTCGAATCAGCTTTTCCCCTACGTGATATTAACTACTGAAAATTGATACTTATTTGTCTGTAAAAATTAAATTTTATTTCAATTTTTTTTTTTAATTTTAAATTAATATGTCCTCACATAAGGAGCATAGATAATCTTAAGCAATTGTTTATCTTCGAACTGTCATCCGGTCCTGGTTAGAAAGATAATACTCAGTATTCTGTTGTGTTTGAACACCCCACAAATTCGCTCTTTCGATTTTTAGCAAATTGTAAAAAAATTGTAAGTTAATTTCATTAATAATCTAGTAGCTCCGAAAACCTCTGTCAAGTAACTACAAGAAGTTTCTAGTTTAAGTCATATTATTTTCCTCAATAAGAAGGAATTAATCATAAAAAATTAAAAAAAATGTCTGTAATAAGAAATGTAGGAGAAATGCATGCAAATATAAAATTAACTTCTGTTTAAAGATTGGAATATGATAAAAGAGAAAAACTAGTGACTGATTCATCATACACTGTTTAGAAAATAAGAATTGATATTTTTTCAAAAAGATAATAAATAAAATGAAATAATTTTGCATATTTCATATATGAGTTTTATAATTTGATTACTTTTAACGTATTTTTAAGTTTCTTGTTATTCTATAAAACACAGAAAGAAACACGAGAAAATGTATAAAATATTATTATAGTATATCTATTATGTACATTATTTACATTATTCGGACTATTGTCCTCATCTTTGTCGCCATATATATTACAACGTTTCGGTCGTTGTACGCTCCGGCTTTCTTCGGGTGGTTGGAATGTCGAACTTAACCCTTTATTTCGCTCACTGGGGTAGACTGTTCTAGTTCCACGTTCCATATTTAATGGATGTCAGTTATCAGTTATATCCTGTTAATTTCCCTCTGAAAATTCCCCACTGCCTTAACCGTGTACTGAACTCACACTCTTTAGATCCTGTCACTGGATCTAAACAACGCCTTTATCCATGTGTCCTTGAGAACATCTGCGTATGAATTTCTGGGTATTATAAACCTAATGTGTTCAGCATCCATTTTACCATTGCTCATATTGCATTTTTTTGCTGTAATCATTGTGCGCTCTGGCCTTCTTCAGGTGGCTGGAATGTCGAAATGAACGTTAAGGACACATAATGTAAATAGTGTACATAATAATACCTCGTCTCAGAAATATAGACAGATACTGAACGGCCGAAACGTTGTAATAAATGTGGCGACGAAGATGAAGACAATAGTCCGAATAATGTATATAATGTAGATAATACCGCATCTCAGAAATATAGGCAGATATCTATTGTATTTTAAATAGTTCGATAGAAAAATCTTCAGTAGTAATGCTGTGAAAATAGCCATCAGTATCTGCGGATTGTTGAGTGTTTTTCTTGCAAATATTAAGACATATGTCTTCTATCTTTGACGCTTATAGCTATTACCATTATGAAGTTATAATTAGCAATCTGTTTATATTTCTGAGATGAAGTATTATGTACACTATTTACATTATTCAGACTATTGTCCTCATCTTGTCGCCATAACTATTAAACGTGTCACGTGGAACTAGAACAGTCTACCCCAGTGAGCGAAATAAAGGCTTCATTTCGACATTCCAGCCATCTGAAGAACGTCGGCGCGTACAACGGCCGAAACGTTGTAATAAATATGGCGACAATGATGAGGACAATAGTCCGAATAATGTAAATATGTATATAATTAGCAAACTGGCAAATCAATCTTCGATGACAGTTAAAAGCTAAATAACTTACTGATTTTCATTTATTTTTTCGGAAGATTGGTGTATTGCTATCTTCCTTAGGGTCTGCATGTTAACCTCTTTCAACACGTATTTACATCTCTTGTCTAAACTAACTGTACTTGTAATTGTAACCTATCTGTTCTTGACGCTGTAGATATTGGCTTTTTTGGAGTTTGCAGTCCATAATGCCGCCAACTGGTGATAAATTCCCAAAGGGATTAATATATTTTTTTACTCTCCGATAACAAAAACTGAGTTCTAGAACATACCAAAAATCTCATCCGGTTGGGAAGAAAATAAAAATAAAACCGCACCTAATTTTAAGTTAGGTGTTTGTAAAGAAAAAGAAGATTTTGTTATTATCTTCTTAATTGTATTCTGAATAGAGAAATACCTTTTTTTCTAAGACTTAAAAGACAAGAATAAAGATTGGGTAGCGCGTGTAACCAATCTCACGCTTCCTATTCTGCAACAAGAAGGATTAAGGAAATCCAGGGATGAGTTTCAAATATAGGAATTAAGACCAGGATTAGTAACCTGACATTCTTGCAGGAGAAAGCTGAAAGAATGGAAGAAAAGTGAAACAAATGGAAGAAGAGAAAAAAATCGAAGTGACGAAAAAGGAAAAGGAAAATGAAAAGAAAAAGAAGAGAGAATGGGAAATGTAGAAGGTTTAAATGCAATGAAAAAAGAAAGTAGTTAACATTACATACAAGCAAGCTAATAATGTTATCTAAAATCGTAATGCTTTTGTAGGGACATCTAGCATAAAAAGCATTAGGCATTCGTTGACCGAGCAAATTATGAAATTTATAAAATGTTTATCTTAAAGCAATTTTTTAGGGAAATTGGTTTATCAATTCCATTAACTGTTTTCATTATCGATGGGGGCTTCTGCCATAACATTTTTGTGTGATACTGGGTGGAATATCAACATTTGAATTATGTTATTATTCTATCTTATAGTTACATATGTTCTATCCATTTTATTTGCAGTTGATATTCAATGTCTTTAAGCGTCGTGGTTTCTGTTGTTTGGCACAATCATTTGTAGGTGGCTCAGTAGCGTCAGTTCAAGTTTTGAAGAATGATCCCCGCTAAGAACTATCGTTTTTCTTCACTCAAATCTATTTTGACTAGAATTAGTCAAGTATCTGACAAGACTTAGATAGATAGACAGAGAGACAGACAGACAGAAAGAAAGAAAGAAAAAAAGAACATGGAATGGAAGCGCATTTCCCAGAGTGGTTCATGTCCAAATTCTCGATGAATGATATGGCGGGAAATATTGCCGCAATACAATCTTCTTTTAGTCATTGTTAGCATAGTATAGGTATGTATATCACTGTATGAATCTATCTTTTTTTTTTTGTCTCACTACAAATACATTAGGATTTAATCTTACTTTCTACTTTTATTTTTAGAAGAATAAGAAATGGATAAATGAAAATATATTCACTACGGATGTGCAATTTCAAGTAACATTTATACATTTACATTATTAGCAATTTTAGTAGGATTCCAAAAATATTATGTTGTAATAAAAAGAATTATAATTAATGAACGTGTGCGAAGTATCTAAGAACAACTTTTTGAATAAAATGATAAAAGATCTGTAATTACAATAACCACACTGTTATAAAAAACTCCATAAATACAAAATATATGTTCCATTTTCCAGAAACCAAACTAATAAATCATTCCTCGATTAAATTTTGATCTGTTGTACTTCTTCAAATGACATAAAATGAATATCCAAAAGATCATTCCAAATATTATCACTTCAAGGAATGTAAACATTCTTCTTCAGCAGTCTCCAAAAGTGTTAGAACTGTTATTAAAATTCCCGAAAGCACAGGGCGTTAGACGTAAACTTATATTGTTTAAAAACAAGGATGTTTACTCAATCATGCATACCTCCTA
>OZ010582.1:9402773-9505273 GCA_963932145.1 Acanthosepion lycidas
TCGTCACACGGCAGAAAAGTAGGGAATTTAAACGTTTTTCTCTATACGAACTCAATTCATACTTGAAGATTAATGCTTAATAGCCGCTGTTTTTAAAACCCCTTTACCTAGGGAGCTCAACCGGATTCCCAGGAGGATATATATAGTCATCCACAGACAGACTGTTTCACTGTATCACAGTTCCGCAGTGGGGCTAGACATCCGATTGCTCCAGCCGGGATCGAAATCCAACTGATTTGACATCAGTCAGAGAACTTACCATCGTCCCATGGCAGAAAGGAAGTGGATTTTAACGTTTTTCTCCATACGAAATACGCCAGCGGCTCGGAAAACTCAATTCATACTTGAAGAATAATGCTTAATAGCCGGTTAAATGTTTAGTAGGAGCTGCTATGTTTTTTAAACTTTCCCTAGAGAGCTCAACAAGATTTATTGGAGCACATATATAGTCAAACACAGAGAGACAGTTTCGCTGTATCACATCTCCTCAGTATGGCTAGACATCCGATTGCTTCAAGCCGGGATCGAAATTTGACTGTTTTTATCATCTTTATTATCATATTCACCGTAACATGAATGGAAATAGAAAAATCAGTCGTGGCTGACCATATATAGGGGGAAAAGAGAAATCACCCGCTTCCCGCGAGATGTGGTTGAAATAATAAACAGATAACATCAATGGAAGTACGAGAACTTAAAGAATCGGAACATATGAGTTGCTACAAAAATATCCTAAGCTGGTTAAGCATTGACATGAATACAATATGGGAATCATTAATACGGAGTCAAAGGGGAAAAATAATAACGAAAAATTGTAATATGAGGTCTGGAAAAAATACGAGAGCTAAGACATTAGGCTTAAAAAAATCATACCCCAAGGACATATGGCCCAGTGGATAAAAGCGCTTGTTGAAGTAATCCAGTGATTTGACCCCAAAAGATGTAATTTCAGTATCTGGCCACAGCAGAACATAACTTGAGATTTGAGTTACTGAAATTGAGATATCCAGAAAAGGCGTTGCACGTGGGACTTAAACATCACCATCTACTGTAAACTTTTTTAAAAACTTAATAACTCAGAAACGAAGGATATGCCGACACATGTACATATGGACAATTGTCCTTGTCTTCGTGTGAGGAACCCGTACACAATGTTCATAACAGTATTTTTGACACACACACATTATATATATATATATATATATATATATATATATATATATATATATATATATATATATATATATATATATATATATATATATGGCGTGAATTGAAAGAGAGCGTGAGATGTAGGATTAAAAACAAAAAGTATATAGATCCAGATAATAAAGAAAATGAAAGCCATAAATCAAACAAGAAAGTAAGAGAAAGGTGAAAGGTGAAAGTTTTTTTGAAAGAGCCAGATTTAAGATTATGGAATATATTCTAAAGCAAACGTCTTCTCTATAGAATATAAATAAATTTTAAAAAAATATATGTGCAAATCCCAACGAGAGCCAAAAAACACAAGAGCATAATATTAAAGAGTCTGATCGAGAATTTAGTCCAGACTCTTCTACAAAGATTTACGTGAAAATAAAATATGAGTAACATTGATGTTTAGGACACATTTAGAATCTGATTTTCTGCGAAAAAGATCGAAGATGATTGCAGAGGGACATCGAACAGATGATGGATTTCCAATGCGTTGGCCTTAGATCAAAAATATTGTTCAGCTTTGGCTTTTTCTTATTTGTTTAGTTCTATTTTGTTTCTTTTTTTGCTGAAGTGGGGGACATTGTTTCACATGTTTCTCTCGCAGTGTCCAAAAACAATAATTGAATGTTAAAAAAATGCAACTACCAATTCTTTGACATGTATCGTCTTTCTGTCTCCCCTGTCCACTAATCCATTCTCTTTGTTTTCATTCTTTATATCTTCCATTGTTTGTTTTTTTTTTTTTTTTTTTTTTTTATTCCTTTAACTTTTCATTCTGGCTTTCTTTCTTTTCTGCTTCATCATTTTCCGTTATTTTTCCGTCTTTCATTCATTTTCTCCCTTTATTCTTTCATTGTCTTTCATCATACTGTCTTTCTTTTCTTTCCTTATAGCTTTCTTAGGTTTATATATATATATATATATTTCTTTCTTTTTTTATTTTCTTTCAACATCCATTCTTTCTTTACATATTCCTTTATTTCTCTTTTGTTTCCATTCTTTTTTGCTTTCGCTGTATCTTTATTTATTTTCTTCCTTGATTTGTCTTTCGTCATTATTCTTATTTTTTTATCTTCGAAAATTCTTTCATTTTTTCTTATTTCTTTCTTTCTTTCTTTTTTTCTTTCTTTCTTTCAATAGTTTTTTTTATTTCCATTTCTTTCTTTCTTTCTTTCTTTCAATAGTTTTTTATTTCCATTTCTTTCTTTCTTTCTTTCAATAGTTTTTTTTATTTCCATTTCTTGCTTTTTTCTTTCTTTCTTTTTTCTTTCTTTCTTTCAATAGTTTTTTTCTTTCCATTTCTTTCTTTTTTTTCTTTCTTTCTTTCTTTTTTTCTTTCTTTCTTTCAATAGTTTTTTCTTTCCATTTCTTTCTTTTTTCTTTCTTTCTTTTTTCTTTCTTTCTTTCAATAGTTTTTTTTTATTTCCATTTCTTTCTTTCTTCCTTTCTTTCTTTCAATAGTTTTTTTATTTCCATTTCTTGCTTTTTTCTTTCTTTCTTTCTTTTTTCTTTCTTTCTTTGAATAGTTTTTTCTTTCCATTTCTTTCTTTTTTTTCTTTCTTTCTTTCTTTCTTTCTTTCTTTCTTTCAATAGTTTTTTCTTTCCATTTCTTTCTTTTTTTTTCTTTCTTTCTTTCTTTTTTCTTTCTTTCTTTCAATAGTTTTTTTTATTTCCATTTCTTTCTTTCTTTCTTTCTTTCTTTCACATGCATCTTCTTCTTTTCTTAATTTTCTTAATACATTTCTACTTTCCAACCCAGACCTCATACCCCGTATCTTCTTTTGGATTCGTCTCCGCCCAACATCTTTCACTAGTCAGCATTTTTTTTCTCATTCCTAAACCAGAAGCTTAATCTCACTCATGATTTTTGATTCTCATCTCGAATGCTTTTTCTTTGCGAACGTTGGCCACGTAGGCGACCGGATAAAGACTTGCCGAATCCCTGTAATTGGCCCGAATAGTCTCCATGTCATGCCAATAGCCAGCCCATGCCATCCCGACTCGGATTAACTTCTCAGTCGGGCGACTTTACCACGATTAACTCGCGACCACGTGACTTGAAATGAAACCTTCGTTCCTATATCCATTTGCTTCCTCAACACACTTGTACAATTGCATGTGTGTCGACAACATTTACTTCATTTTTATATTATTTTTGGTGGAAGTGCCTCGGTAGTATTCCATTCGCCGAAGCGATGCTAATAGAGGCCTCAAAAGTTTGAAAAGTGTTCTTACAAACTTCGCTTTCTAAAGAATCGCTTTAGTAAAATGGTTTCTAAATTGTCCTTAGCTTCACCAGTATAATTGAATAAACTGTTTCGTTAAATAGAAGGTTGGTGAAAAAATAATGTCATTTTCTCACATAGTAACATATGTGAGAAAACGACATTATTTTTGCACCAACCTAATAGTAACCTAAAAGTATTAAGAAGATTGTATTGCGTCATTGGCCCATGTTTGAGTTTATGTTTACCTTGTAAATCAGAATATTAAATGTTGGTTTCTTACTTCCAGAAAGTGCGCTGTAATCGATGTAATACTCGCAAACATTTTTAACACAGAAAATGAAATATAGATCCTAAATATCATTGCTGAAATACCAGGACTGAAGTGTTTCAATTGCCTCTTCCCTGCCATGATAGTGTTCAGCGTTAACGTGACATTTTGAGTGATCATTTATTTTTGTCCCTTTCTCACAATTATATTACTACTTACTTATTTGTCAAATGTTTAGATGAGGTTGTTTTTAGCCAAGTTACACCAGTGCAGACATTTACAGTTAGGACCAAAGGTATAACGAACACAGGATCGAATAATGTCCAATTTTCTTTGTATTCCATTGGTAAAGAACAAGTTCCTCTCAGAAAGCATTTTCCTAAGAGCGAACTCCTGGGTATGACGATAAACTACATCCGGTAGCAATGACTCTGATCAAGAATTTTTCACGGTCATGGAACCACCTCTTAATTACTGTTGTTCCTGGGTTCACCCTGACACAGGGTGGTTGCACCTGTAAGACCCCCAGCTGTCGGTACATAATTAACACCAAAACTGGGATCAAAACACTATTAAAGTAAATTGTTAAATTAAAAATACCAGCAATATATTTTCATAAAAAAACATTACTAATGTTCCGAAAAAAATAAATTTCGGCATTAAATGACCCATAATGATTTGCTATGCCGCTAAAAAAAAAAACAAGCACACAATCCTAAAAGCCGTTATATTTTTTAACAAACTCCTGGATGCAATTTTACACAATCACAACCATCTTAACAAATCCATGTCTATGGTTAAATGTTATATATCTTAATATCCTCATAATCTGCATTTCTGACTATCACAACTTAATTCAGTATTCCGTTAACTAGTGGGCCTTGTATTAGGAGATCAATACTATGAAAATTATTAAAATTGCTAATCCTAGTTTAGTTTCTCACTAAATCACATTGGAGTTAGAAGGATTGACTTGGACTATGTGAAATGTGATCTTATTCACAAACAATATGTCGACAATTACCTCAACTATAGATTATGAACAAATGGCTTATTCAATGAAATCCTCAAGCATCATATATAAGTTGTGATTAATATGATTTAGCTTGATGAATAAAACATACTTTAACTCTTAAGTTATTTGAAATCATGATTAATTCTTCGTTGTCAAATGCAAACAGATTAAAAATTTTCGAAAAGAAAGTAAATTCTTTCAATATTAACGTTTATATTCTTGCACATTGTAATGAAATGCATATGCATTTATAATTGTTTCGTATTCAGTAACGTATAGAGGTGAATATATACAAATATACATCAGTTGTTTTGACAACTGACCTCATTATTTATGCTAATATCATTTAAAGGGTATTTTTGCCGATACATTGAAAATAATTATTCAGGTGTGCATTCCCCGAGAAAATAGAAGGATGTTTCTTTTTCAGCAACAAAAACGGTGATTATGTTAGAAAGTGGGTCAGTGTTTTGTATATATTTGCTCAGCAGTGGAAAAGTGAACAGCATACATGCGGATAGAAAATATGGAATCTTTTGCATTACACGGTTTGATGAGAATAGGATTGCACGTCAATAAAATTATTCAGTTGATATATAGGTCAATATTTATTTTCTAGTTCTTCGGGCTGTAAACATGACGAAAATAGCATTGGAACTTAGCTAAAAACTTGCAATAAATTAAACTATAATATTGAAAATGGATTCACAACCCTGACAATTTTTGGAAACGATGAATATTTTCCTAAAAAGTAGGAATGTTTGTCAATATTGGAAGATTGTTCCATATTTACGTACGGATTTAGAAAATGAATTAACCTAACATACCTCATAAATCCTATAATTTAGCAAGTAACTATCTAAATACGGGTTCTGGAAAGTGCGTCTGTTTAGAGAAATTTTCCTTTGGTCGTCAGAGATAAAAAAAAAATAATGTGGAGCAATGTTAAATGTGTGTACATATATTTGTTTTTGTGAGTTTGCATGCACAGATGAATCTCAATTAAGCAATGAGTAAGAGACAAATACAAGTTGGTTATATATATATATATATATATATATATATATATATATATATATATATATATATATATATAAGGCAGGATGTGTATGTGTGTGTAACGAATGCAGGGCTGCAATGTTCGACGTATTTGCACCAAAATTTACATGCACATGCTCCAAGTTAGTGGGAAGGCCAAGACCGACCATCGATAGTGGAAATAGTCGATTTTTTTCATGCTTCTGTGGCAGTTTTCATGTAGTTTCATGTAGTTTGCGGCCATTTTGCGTGAGAGCTAACAGCTGACTGACACGAATGTTAACTAGCATGCTAGCATGCAAAAAAAGTCACAAGTGGGAAAAATTTAAATCTGTATGTCACTACTCCAATTGGCTCATTCGCTTGCTTAATCTCAACGTTGATTCTGATTCAGCAGAACTGGATTGGGTGTGAAAAAGTATTTGTTGTTAACATTCTTTTTTCGTTCGGTTTTTGAAGTTACGCAAGAAAGGGCACTCCTTTAAAGGCCTAGGAAGGGCAAAACTATTTTAAGCCTAGTGATAGCGATTGGTGTATGAGTCGTACGATTTCTGAATCAAGCATGGGCAACACAGGGCCATGCTGCTTTCTGCTCACTTCTTAAAATCTTTAGTATATGTGATATAAAACAAAGTATGAATGTAGCTCTGACAGAAGAAGGACAAATGCGGGTATCATATCTATATCTTCTATCTTGTAGATTTGACGAGAATTACTGAGCAGCACGAATGCTTCCTGAATGATGATGAACGATGACTTTGAACTTGACTTGAAAAAACAACCTAAAATTCAAATAATAGTTATTCATGGTGCGGCGTTTGTGTGTGTATATGTATATATATATATATATATATATATATATATATATATATATATATATATATATATATATATATATGAAATATATAATTATATATACCTGAAATATATAAATATAGATGCATACATACATACATACATACACATTCATATATATATATAAAAGTTTCCAAGAGGACATAATCCAGGTAGAACTCAATGTCCAGGACGGAGTAAGAATACAATGAAAAGGCTTAAACCCTAATATTAGTGTTTAAGCCTTAATATATATATATATATATATATATATATATATATATATATATATATATATATATATATATATATATATATATGTGTGTGTGTGTGTGTGTGTGTGTGTGTGTGTGTGTTCACGAATATAGAAAGATAGATAAGGGAAATAAATGCAACGAGAAATTATGTGACATGCAAAAATCAAAGATGTCTAAATTTATCTATCTATCTGTATATCTATCTATCTAGATATAATACATTAAAGGTTAATGATCACATTTTAGTCAGACCAGTAGTATTAAAAAGTGCTCAATACATGTGACAAAATAAAAGTAAAACTAACATGCAGAGCTTTGAACATTAATCAGGAGGTCAGTTGAATCCGCTACATTCGTTTCAAACTTACGGTATGCTCAGGCGATTTTTAACAAAATGAGGATACCTTAATTTTGAAACCAAGGCAGCAGATTCAACTGACCTGCAGATTTATATCTATCTATCTATCTATCTATCTATCTATCTATTTATGTTTAGCGAAAATATCAAACTTCAAATTTCAAACGATCCTGATATTAAATCACTATTTGAAAACACACACACACACACACACACACATATATATATATATATATATATATATATATATATATATATATATATATATATATATATGATCGACTCTCCCGTCGAGATTCGACGTATGAGGGTCAAGCAGATCAGTTTCCAGGAAACCGACAGCCCGACACCGGCACATGAGATTTGATTATAGTGGTGAAGGCCTCATGCAGGACCATCCACACTTTTTGGAGGGACGAATACAGAGACCTGGTGCACCGAATGGCACAAGGTTCCCAAACGACCCTCCGCAGGTTTTGAATTCAGAGTTGTTCTTCTCCTAGACCATTTGCCATCCAAGGCTATAGAACACAGTCTGCCCTGCTATTTTACCCATAGCTGGAGGGAGTAGAAAAGGATTCATACCTTTCCCAAGGGCATTAGCACGCAAGTGAATGTAATGGATTCGACTGGAATTAGGAATTAGGAGGCACGGTAGAGTAATATATATATATATATATATATATATATATATATATATATATATATATATATATATATATATAATCCTAAAACACCTTCCCCTGTCGTTCAATACACCACGGCTGGTCAATCCAGAGCTACCTTATCCCACGGTGTGAGTTAAGTTTAATCATAACTCAGCCAAGATCGAATCGTCACCGTTATCTTTGTGTGGGCCAGGCCCAATCATGACGTACAGGAAAAATACAACACTCGAATTAATTGAACAAAAGTAAATACTGTTTTTTTTGTTTTTTTTTCATCAGTCCTCCGTACAATAATTGTTTCATATCAGAGTTCGCATGCAATTAATTTTCAGTCCATCCCGCGCCTAAATCAATATTATTGTTGGCTGGGCAAAATCTTGTTTGCTGTTCTTGATAAGGTTTGGTACAAGGCTGAAGTCGAAGTCTTGTCTTCGGCAGATAATCACCTGAGCATCTCTCTCCTGTCTCTGGTCTCGTCTTCGTCCCTTCTGCCACTCTTCTCTCTTCTGTGACTCGTGTTCCTAATTCGCTTTCCGCATTCGTATTTATTGACATTCACCCAAACTTGCGAAGTAAGAGAATTCCCCTTTTCCACTCTCTCATATTATTACCTCCAACTAAATCTCCTCAGTGAAGCGTGGGTGACTTAACCGACCCCTCCTGGTATTTCAAATTAACTTTCCACCAGGGAACTCAACTCCAAATTTTCGTTTTACAGCTTGCATTTGCAGGTGAGTGTCCATCAACATTGCCCCCTAAGCCTTGTTCAAACTGCCGACATACAATTCAAGTCGTTTATGTGAATTAAATCATCAATTGTTCCGCCGTTTTTTTGGTATTACCCCTTCTCGTTTCAATATCTCACAGCACATAAGACTTTCTATTGATAAGACAAGTTTCTTAGGTTTTATTTTACCGCGTTAACAACAAATAGTATCACACACACATATATAGTCAAATTAAGCAACATATTTAAAGCTCATTATAATGTTATAATTTTTAAAAATATATTCCTACAAATTTAAGTTCAACTAAACCATGTTGGGTGTCTGTCAAAAGAAACGTTTTTATTCTGGTATAAAATTATTCCAAAAATAATGACCCTGTTATCAAATTGTAAGATTCACAATAATTACCTAACAGAATAAATACTTAATATGACTTTGCAAAAAAATTCTCTATTATTAATGATAATGTATACGGTTCATGCTTTCCTTTTATCTGTTGACACATTTCAAATGATATAGAAGTGAGTCTGCCTTACATTTATTTGAAGAATGTTTGGTTATATTTATGAGCGTCACATGGTACAGCTGAAGTTTAGATAGAGAAACCATGACAATAATCAATATTTCAGTTGAATATTCTTTATCAGCCCATCTGATAATGCTAATACTAAAACATCGCCTTATGTAATACCATAAGTATAGCATGTGATCAACATGCTGAGAAAATCTACATATATCACAATCTATGTAACGAAGAAACATGTTCCTAACATTATCATTAATCTAGTCATAGGTCAGGTTTTTCTATTTAATTTTACAAGCTTAATAAATCATATCTTTAGGTTTTTGTCTCTCCTTTCTATAAATGTCATGCCTCCCATATTTTTGTAGGTCACTAATAAATCCGCAGTTATGTTATTATTAAATTAAATTTCATTCGAACATTTCATAATATACTATGTGATCAACATGGCTTCTATTCACCAAAGAATTAATCTAGTTAGCAATACTTGCTATCAGGCTGAATATAGAATTATATTTGAAATGAATGTTTTCAAGCTAACGGAAAATTGATTACCCTACATACATAAAAAATATCCCACACATTTTTTTTCAATCAAGTTCGCCCCAAGTAAGGCATAAATTCACTGAGGTATAAGGGCTTCATGGATGGAAAATATTTAGAAAAAGAAACATCAATAATGAGTAAGTACAGAAGAAATGCAATCAAGTGGACATTAGATAGCTTTTGACATTACATTTAAATGTTTTTAAGTTTAACGTCGGCTTGAAAATATGGATATGGAAGGGAGTACCACAGGCGAGAATTGTGAGAATTGCGAGAAATGTTCTGTTAGCATAGAAATTAATTTCACATTTATCTAACTAAACTGTATAATGATGAGACCACGTTACCAATCTAGTATTTCGTTTATATTCATAAATTCCAGGTACCATAGCGAAATGATTACCAGGAAAGCTTTTGGAGAAAAGGCACAGATAAGATTAATAATACCATTTCTAGGCAATCAGTTTAGATAATTATGTTTCTCAATATAAAGAGATACCGCATTATTATTATTATTATTATTATTATTATTATTATTATTATTATTATTATATATGTATGCATTTTATATTTCCTGCTTTGTATCCGGTAGAGTCGCGTACAAAATATGGTCCTTAGGCTCTATAAGAGAATTGTCATTTAAGTGACATAATTTTCACTTAGTATGTGTGATGTTCTTAGTAGGGCGATCTTCTGGGCAACATCTATGTTGATGTTACCCAGGGTACTGTTATTAAAATTGTCAATTTCTTTTCTCACGAGAACCAGAGCTCCTATTACTTTTGGTACAGTCTCAATCTTCATTCCCCACATCCTGTTAATTTCGATTTCCATGTATTTGGACAATTTCTCAATAATGTTTATGGAGGTCTTTCTCTCAGATGCTACTGCGATGTCAATAGGCATAACCTTGCTGAATTTCTTGTCTTTTATGATAATATCAGATTTGTTGGCTTTCCTTTCACTGTCAGTGTGAACTGACATATCCCAGAGGATAGTTACATCGTTATGTTGGGTAACTCACTCTGGTTGATGTTCATACCATGACTCAGTGCCTTCGATTTTGTGCTTCTTGCATATCTTCCAATGTACATATATCACTACCTTGATATGTATGTGGGTATATTTATTTTTTGCTAGTTCTTGATATCCTGAGATAATATGGCCGAAAGTTTCCTCATAATTTCCTCAGATCCTGCATTTCGGGTTAGTTCCATCCTTGATTATGTGACAGTAATAGGATCTTGTTGTGATCTTTGGTCCTAAGCTGCAATAATTTGTCCTTCTGTCTCCGCTTTCAAACAGGTACTGATGTCTTTTCTGTTTCTCCACATCAGTTTGTTTCTTTCTTTTTATGTATTTGCCATGCAAGCAATGTCCTCTCAGTTTTTTTTTTGTAATCTCGATTGGTCAAGTTGTTTTCCTTTCTGTTTTGGGTTATAAGGTATTCGCTTCGTTTTCTGTTGGCAGGATTTCAGGAATATTAAGCTGTTTCTTGAAGAGTGCAGGCTCTTTGATGAATTTGGTGTTTTATTATTCATATTACAGGGCCATTGGTGTTTGTGAGGTATGCTTGCAATGCTATTGTTGTAGTATTTAGAGTTAGTTCAATTTGGATTTGACGTTGGCATTCTAAAGCATTAGGTAATTACAGTCTATCAAAATCTGATTTAGGGCAGTGCATTCTCATTTGGGTATGCATTTTTCTAGTCTTGGCGTCCAAACATTTAATGTCATTCAACTTCCAATACTTCCGTTAGTTTACCGCCTTTGAAGGTGGCTTTGGCTCATTTGTCGATTCCAAACTCTATTCTTCGTTTCAGTTGTCTCCTTTTTCCTCCTTTCATTATGGCGCTCTTGTCTATTTCACTTCCATAAGACAAACGTCCCCTTAGTCTATTTATTGAGGTTTCTATTTTGTTTTTCTTTTCAGACAGTAATATTTCGTTTTCGTTTTCGTGTGATTTTTTTTGTTATTTTTCACCTAATTTTTCTGCGATCCTTGCCGCGACCGCATATATAAGATGATTCATTTATGTCAGGTTCATTGTTTTTTTTCTATTTCCTCAGTTATTTTTCTAATTGCTTGGTTTCTTTTACTTCCTTGATGTTGCAGCATAACTACGTGCGATAATGTGTATATCCCCCATTCATATAAATTCAGTAGTAAATACTTTCTGTTGGTCTGCAGTTGGAGATTCGTTTCCAGCTGAAATGGTCAAACACTTTGCCTCCGGGCAGAGAGGATCCCCATACAATGTCAAAGTACATGTTGTTAAAAAACAGCCCCCACCCCGACTCCGTTTTATACACGGTCTACTGGGAAGTTTGTCTCGGTCTCCCCACATTAAATTTGGCCTTGTACCTCATATGACAACATGGGGCTGTTGATAGATATCCTACAGTTGAAGATTCATTGGGAAATTCATTTAAGTCACTTCTAGCATTGGACAAATTATTCCGTGCGCCGCTAGCGAATCTTATATGTTTTGTCCTGTCCAAATTATTAACGTTCATTACAAAACTTCGTGTGATTATTATATTCAGTAACCTTCCCTTGGTTACAATATTTCTGTGCCTCAGAGGGATTATTGCAACTGGTTTTTATTTGTGCCTTTGGGTTGTTGG
This sequence comes from Acanthosepion lycidas, assembly GCA_963932145.1. Taxonomy (NCBI): domain Eukaryota; kingdom Metazoa; phylum Mollusca; class Cephalopoda; order Sepiida; family Sepiidae; genus Acanthosepion; species Acanthosepion lycidas. The sequence continues at coordinate 9,415,065 of OZ010582.1, forward strand.
CATTTATCCTTCAATGTTAACGCTTAATCTATTTTATGTTTTCTCGGATGCATTCGAGTTCTAACAAAATAAACACAAAATTGTGACCAAAAATAAAATAATATCGAAAAGGAAATATATAATTACATAAAATACCACAAAAATTATATTAAAGTTAAAATTCATAAGGGAAAATATTTACATTGAAATATTTACATTACATCCGTTATGTTTGTAAGATTTTTACGGAGCCTCGATTAAGCCAATCATATTTCCTGTGATACCAAACGCTATTCTATTATTATTATCTTCTTTCTTGTGCAAACTCATTTCTTTTCAGGTCCCAACCAGAGACCTAAGATCAGAAATGGCATCATGACATAGTTCACTGAGCATTTTTGACAAACATAATCGCACATATTTTGCATCGATAAAGCCCTTCGTAAGTTGTGGGTTGTACAGTGAGTTCAAATTTTTTTGGGATTTCTTTAAGGCGTGGGCTACTAGGAATTATTTCAATCAGTCTATTGGAATCTTTTCCAATCAATCTGAGGGTTCCAACTACAAGTAGTGTTGTTGATGTCATCATGTGCCACATTTTGGAGATTTCGATTTCAAGGTGCTTGTAATTTGATAGTTATAAAGATCTTTAAAGATAGATTATAGTTTGCAGTAACTGACATGCCAATAAAAAGCCACATTTTGTTTTTGCGGTTTCGAATCACGATGTCTAGGCGATTAGCTTTGTTCTGTTATTATACCATTCAAAATTGACCGATGGGATATTGTTGTTATGTCTATCATTCCTTTTGTTGTTGTTGTTCTTCTTCTTCTTCTGATCATTATTAAGCACCATCCCTTCAGGAAATAAAAATAACAGGATTTAACTAGCACAGCCCATATACCGCAATTTGCTTTGTTAATTTATTTTTTCTGTTAATAGCTGTCTTTTGTTCAATTAATTTTTTTCAACAAAAAATCACACACTTCTCTTCCCCTAGACCAGAAACTTTCACCTAGGCCAAGCGAAAGGTTTTATTTTTGCAGTGGAAGATCAGGGTCATTTCATTCGGCCATTCAGGGAAATACCATACATAACAGTGTGGATCCAAAATGCAGTGTCTGTGACAAATACCAGGAAGCCATGGACCATCTAATTGCAGGATGTTCTGAACTTGCACCAAATGAATATAAAAAAATCACGAGAGAGTGTGGTAAAATTAACATAGGACAATGTAAAAAGCGCTTTGAAAAAGATGGTTACAAACACTCGTATGAACGTCACCCGGCACCGGTTACAGAAATAACGCATCACAATTCTCTATGATTACACCATCTTTACAAAGAGTAAGATTGATTAAAATAAACCGGACATATTTTTCAAGAACCGGAAATAAAATCTTGCCTACTGATTGATGTGCCTTCTCCAGCGGACTGTAAGGAATTTGAAAAACTATCGAAGTAGGAAGACCTGGAAATCGAAATAGAAAAAAAAAATGTGGAAATTGAAAGCAAGATCCAGTCATAGTAGGTCCTCTTGGAATCATAAAAAACGGACCCAACAACATATTGAAAAGATCCCTGGAAATAACAGAATAAGAGAAAATGCAAAAGAATTATTTCATAAGTGCAGACAACACACTAAGAAAAAACTTTGTTCATGTAACTCTGGTCATGTTAAGGAAGGTAGGAAAACAAATCATGAAATGTAGCCATAACAACACAAAACTACTCTCCTTTGGTCTTTCCGAAGTCTTGGTAGGTAGTGTAACCATAGCAGAAACTGAGATATAATAATAATAATAATAATAATAATAATAATAATAATAATAATAATAATAATAATAATAATATCCAGATGACCTTTCATCTGGCAGATCTTTCATCTGTTAGTGGTCATTCCGACTTATAAACCTAGAAAATTATGGTCAATACCATTTACATATCTCTATGTTACCTCCATGAATGCAGTAATAGATGATGAACTTTTGGACCCTCAATATAATCTCCCCATATTCCATATGTAGGACGGTATCTTTAGTCTTGGACAGCAATCTTTCAAGATTTGATAACTTGAACTAAATTACCCTTTGGCGGTCAATGATAACACGCAAATAATTACACATACTTAAAAAAAATACTCATACCGTGTCAACAAAGGTTGCGTCCCTCCCAGATGAACCAGTCTAGTGTTGAAAAATCTGCCGCTGGAAAAATCTCTTCCAACAACGATGAGACTCCGGGTCCCTAAAACTGGAATATTTCCAACCTTGGACCAAGTGACTCGATACCAAATCTATCAATAAAAAAAGAAAACTAACGAAATGGACTTGCGAAAAGTATCAGCATTCATAACATCCTTTTTCATCGCACTCGAAAATCCGTAGAAGAACATCACGGATCATACACACTATGTCGAATTATTGTAAGAACTGATACAAGATCATATATCAATAAAACATGCTTTCCAATGTCCGCAGGGACATCGTGCGGAATACAAGACTAAAAAAATGCGAAAATATAACAGATAAAATGAAATATACGAAATAATATAATGAACCATTATTTAAAGAATAAAGAGGTGAGTGTGGAAAGAAACAATATGAGAGTGAATGAGGTAAAAACTAAAATAAATGAAATACAAATTAATAATCTCCCAGGAAATAAAACTGAAGAATCTGCCTGCGATATAAACTGCAGTTATTCAGATTATGTCACTGAAGATGATAAAAACGACATTCGGGCAGAATTCCTTGAAAACAACAGATTTGAAAACAAGGAATCGAAATCCACATCATCCAAGTACTCAGAAAAGTAACTCACACAAATGTCAGAGAGAGACCAGCTCCCAAGAATTCATATGACAAAGTGCAATAAACCTGCAACTATAGAACGCGGGGCAGACAAACCGCTGGGAAACATCAGTGTAGTAAATCCTGTCATATATACAACCGCAGCAGCAGCTACTGGGAGGCTTGATGCAAAGGCATAAAATGAAGTAAGAAATAAATCAGGTGTGAGTTATCGGTGATGAATGAAAAATGAAATTACTTATAAGTTAAGGATGGCATCTCAAGTAACCCAAATATCTGAACATGCAAATATAGAAAGATCAAACACAGATACAGAATTAAATTTCTAAATGACATTTCACCAATCAAGGAAATACTAAAACAGAAACTGCAGTTAAATGTACATAGAACAAGACGATACGAAAAGCGTTGTGGGTTTTATCCCTAACATAAGACATTCCAAACAGACTTTAATAAATTTTGCAGGGATATTGGAAAAGCATTTTTAGAAAAAGCCACCATCTATTGAAAAAGTAAAGAAATTGTGGGTGTATATTTGGAGCTGCACAAATAAGTGTAATCCCAATGCAGAGTGGATCAAAAAACAAGTGGGATCTAATGATGAATAAACCGCTACAAGAATTGCAAAATATAACCAGGATGAATGATAGGCAAGCTCTAACGAAATCCCCAAAATAGAAATCCCTAGGAAATGACAAGATATTCAATATTTGGATTTATCATATGACATGAAGCGAATGAACACCAAATTAAGAAATCTTTTCACTTGCCATCGCATACATCCTCCCAAAGCTGATGTTGATTGAAATTATATGCCCAAGATCCTAAGGAAGCAGAGGATTAGTTCCACTGGAACTGTCCTACAAAGCTATATTAATAAGCTTTCAAAGATATCTGAAAACTGCAGAAGACTGGATGATGATCTGTGACAAATAACATGAAAGAATTAAGAAGATTTATTCAGTAATAAAGGAATCTAACAATTACAAAATGTAGTTTCAAGTGGGTGAAGAAATACACGTAAATCAGAATACATATACTGAATCTGCAAAACACTTAAAAAACAGTGAAAAGGCGAATGCAATCGCCCAGATACAGAAATAGGAGCAGGATTAACCTCTTCACAGCCAATACTCTGCTCGTACCAAACACGTTGATGTAGACAAACTACATACCTATCAATGGCTACGTTGTGCAGGATTAAAAGCTGAAACCGAAGTTTTAATTCCCGCTGCATCGAACCAGTGCTTGCTAACTGGAAACTACCAAGCACACACAAATGAAAAATTGTGTTAGTTCAAAATGCATATTCTGTGATAAATATCTAGAAACAACTGACCATCTTGTATCAGGTGGCAGTGTATTTGCACCAAATGAATATAAAACCCGGCATGACAGGGTGGGCAGATATCTGCATTGGATAATCTATGACCTTTACGGAAATGAAACGGGAAGATATTGGTATGAAGCCGACCCAGACCTGGTTACAGAGATAGGACATGTAACAATTTTATGGGTTTTTACAATACACACGGACAGAACAATCAAAGCTAATCGCACAGAATTTGTGATCAGCAATCTCAAAAACAAAACGTGCCTTACTGTTGACATGTCAGTACCTTCACGTTTTAATGTATCTTTGAAGATTCTTCAGAAATCGAAATCTCCAAAATCTGAAGCATGAGGACATCAATAGCACCATTTGTAGTTGGAGAAATCGGATTCATTGGAAATATTCCAATAGATTCGTTGAAGGACTCATTAGTCTATTCCTTAAATAAATATTAGGTTGGTGCAAAAATAATGACACAATCACGTCGTTTTTTGACGTTAAAAAATACTTCAAAAAACGACATTATTGCGTCATTATTTTTGCACCAACCTAATACATAAAAATATACTCCCAATTACAACCTACACCTTATAAACGACTTTATCTATGTCAAATTCGTGTAATCTAAAGTGTTTTCTGTGTGGGAGGGGGCGCACTAAATGCTCAGTAGAAAATGACATGATGTCATTTCTGACATTTTATCTCTTTTTGGAACCCACAAAAAATGAGTATAGATCAGAAATGAAACAAATAATAATAAAGTTGTTAATAATAATAATAATAATAATAATAATAATAATAATAATAATAATAATATACAGCAAAGGAAAAATAGTTCATTTACTGCGTATTGTGCGACAAATGACTTTAATTCGATTGCGCAAACAAATCCCATAAATATGGGATAATGGTTGTTTGAGAATAAGATATACAAATAAATCCAGATAAGGAAAAAAATCAGAAATAAAGATTATCTTTCTATCTGATCGATCAATTTGTCTTTTCACTATGTTGTAAAATCAGGAATAGAACTTGTACCTTTATAGAGAACACTATGGAATATGTTAACGAATATTATAGCCATTAATATTGGGCTACCGAAAACCTCACTGGAGTCACTTGCTAAAAGATTGAAAAGATAAGGAAAATCCAAAGGATTTAAGTTATTAAACACTTCACACAGGACTTCTTTTTTGTGTGTATGTGTAATGGGATGGTAAATAGGTCAAAATTCCGAGCAATTTATCATAAAAATGAGTAAAACATCTGTAATTTTTCATCCATCGTCAGATTCCAGATCCTGATTGAAACATCATTTAAACATATTCGAAAAAGAAGTAGACGATAAATTTAGGTTTGTTAAAAGTAATTATGTAATCAATTTTTGCTTCAATGAGAACTATAATTTCCTTCTGTCAATTATTAAGCTTAACTAAATGAATATTGATATAAATAACATAGCTCCATTTGCACCAAAAGACAGAAAAAATATTTAAGAATTTATACCAAATTGTTTTCTTTAAGAAAGAGATATCTGATACCAAAGGAAATAATATTGTTGTTAATGATGTGGATGATGTCCAATAATAATTATAGTATTTTATGAAAACTTCTTCACTTTGTTTGTGTAAACAAGAATATCAGCCAGCGGGGCAAAATGCTAGAAAGGAACTGTAAGATAAATTTGGGCTTGGGTTGGACTCACGATTCTGAATTTTGTTTTGCGGACGATAAGTGCGAGCGTGCCTTGCCATAATAGCATTGCTGTTCGGTAGAATTATTTTCTCTTTATTTTGATTTTCTTTTATTTCCTCTTTGCTTTGTCTTCGTTTTTTTTTCTTCGTATTCTTCTTCTTTTTTTTGGATTCTCTACTGTCCAAACATTTTAATTCTTTATTTTTTTTTTACCCTTTACCAATATGATTTTTTTTTTCATTATTCTTCTTTTAAAATCGTTCTTTCTGTTTTTCTCTTCATCTCACAGATTTTTCTCTTTTTTAGATGTTATCTTTCTTTCGTTTATTTTTCCTATTTCTGAATGTTTTTTTAACGTTTTTCTCGCTGTCTTTTTTGTTGACATTTTTTTTCCCTTTTTATATTTTTTTCTTTTGATATTTCTCTTGCTTACGTTTTCTTCCATTTAGTTTTCTTCGTCGTTTTCTTTTTATTCTATCACTTAAAACATATTTCTTCATATATTTTGAAAGATTTTTCGTTTACTTTTTTTTATTGTAATTAATATTAGTATTAGTAGTAGTAGCTGTAGTAATAGTAGTGGTATTATTTATTTTTAACTTTTATTTTACAAATAATATTTTATTTATCCAGCTCCATTTTCTTACTTCTTAATTTTTATTTTTTATTTTATATTAATTACTACATCTGATCTTCCCCTTCCTCCTCCGTCTTCTTCTTTTCCTTTTCTTCCTGCTCTTCCTCTTCCTTCTTGTTGTTGTTGTTGTTGTTCTTCTTCTTCTTCTTGCTCCTCCTCTTCCTTGTTGTTGCTGTTGTTGTTGTTGTTCTTCTTCTTCTTCTTCTTCTTCTTCTTCTTCTTCTTATTATTATTATTATTATTATTATTATTATTATTATTATTTACTTTGTTTTCTATTCTATACACATTACTTTCCTTATTTTCCTCTTTTTGTCTTATTACTCTACCTATTTTTCTATTTTCGTCCGTTAAACACACACATACATACGTACATACATACATACATACATACATATATATATATATATATATATATATATATATATATATATATATATATATATATATATATATTCCTTTTAACAGATGGGACTCGCACTGAAGCGAAAATATGTTGTCAGACGCCAGACACGATTGAGATCTAATTAGTGAAAAACGTGTGCACATGATTATGTTATTGACGCGCTCGTTTCGTAAACATCTGCTGAATTTCGTTTGTCCTTTGCTTTCAGGAAACAAAACCAAGCCTCATTTACCAACGGCTATATATTTACAAAATACCTTTTCGAAAAATGCAATCCGTTATTTTTAATAGAAGATTTTGCAAGCATACAATTTGGACGATTAATTCAGATTTTTCGGTTCATCTCTGACAATCGTAAAGCGTTCAGAATCGTTCTGGAAATAAAATTGCCTACTGACTGTAATGCTAGTAGGGTACAAATTATTTCCTGTAAACTAAAAGGCACTTTGTTAACTCAAGAATTCTTATTTCCTTTCTAAAGTTACATATACAAGAAGAGGAATACTTCAAACAGAAGATTAATCGACTGACAAAGATCTGATTTATAAGAAAAAGAAGAAAATATGAATAAAAAAATATTTTGAGATTGCAAGTAGATGTGGGTCTAATGTAGATATACGAGTTATAGCCAATAATATATGTAATGTAGTTATTTAAAAATACACTAACATATGTATATATATATATATATATATATATATATATATATATATATATATATATATATATTTAAAAATTATAACATAAATATGTTATAAAATCACTACAAAAATAGTCATTTTGTTTCAACACCTCTGGCGTCTTATCAAGTGATGATGTTGAATGTAGATTGTAGAATAAAGGTTTTTAAAATGTTAAAATTAATTAACCACTGCTCGTAAGGGAAAAACGCTGTCACATGAGCTGAAATGACCAATCAAAATACAAGTATACGAGAATTCAAAAAACTTGACAAGGAAGTAATGTTATAAAAACTATTAAATGCTTTAAAGTTAGGTTTATGCTAAAATAGAATTTATTCTAACTAATAAGTATTAAACTGTACGATAAAATTTGAAATTAAAATTAAAAACTACCCATTTCAAAAATGTAAATTTAATCTATATTAAGTTTAAAATTTTAAAATTATTGAGGAAAAAAGCAAAAAAATACATGTGTTATTCTATACCTTTTGTTTCTATTGAAATTACGTTGGAATAAACGTTAAAATCGACTGCCCTTAACTTAATGAGATACAAATGTATACATGGGATTATGACATCTTGCAAAAGATAATATAAACACAATCAGATTATAATACATAAGCACGCAGACATATTTAGATATATACACACAAAAAAAAAGTGACGAGACAGGAAATATTTGCACGACCTTTTACAAAAAGAAAAGACAAAATTAAACCACACACATACACAATGAAATGTGCATGTAATTTAACATATAGAGACACCAAAAAAGATACGTATATATACCCACATACATTGACATAGACACTCTGATATAACACTCAAGAAATATTCAAGATTAAAAGGATTCTAACTACATAATAAAATATAAATTTATACGGCCAGTATACATAGATAAAAACGGTCTAATAGAACAGAGAAACAAACAATAGGTAAAGAAAGGACATTAAAATAGATATATACGTATGAAAAGAAAAAACACCATCTAATATATAAAAAACGAAAATTCCAAACGCACATACGCCTAATTGTACATTAGTTGAAAGAAAATAAGAACTACCTACAAAAATATGTGTACAGTGTACACGCATTCATCACTACAGACGGAAGTGCAGAAAAGCCAATCTATAGAAAAACATATACACACATATATATTTATACATGCATACACACATACAGATATATATATATACACATATACACACATACGCATATGCATACGCATATATACACATACAGAAGCAAGCATAAATATTTCAACAAATTAAAAAGTAAACAAACCAAATAAAAATATATATACATGCATATACATACATACATATACACATAAACACAGATACATATATATATACATATATAATACACACACATAAACAGGTATATACATACATAAATCTGCACATATTCTAACAATATTATCCTATTGACGACAAAATAACAGAAGAGTCCATAATAATTTTAAAATGTTTCAAGACACAATTATCGATTAAGTCTATAAGCAATTAACAAACCCTTATCAAACAAAATTAAATTTTAGTTAGTATAGATGATACATTCCCTGACACTAAGATACACATACATATACATATACGAATAAATACGAACATACATTCACATATACAAATATATATTCATACATAAATACCAATATCAACACATCCACATATACACAGATGTAAGTACGCACACCTCCAAGCATATATATATATATATATATATATATATATATATATATATATATATATATATATATGTAAGCAAATATAAATGGATATAAATCCGACAGAATGGAGAAAAATATTTGGAAAAAACAAACAAAAATCCTTAAATGCAATTATGTTGTTTTAATATGAATGAAATGTCAACGCCTGACGTTTCGGTTTAATAAACCTTCTTCAGGACAATATTCATTAAAATACAATTAACATAATCAGTTCAACATGACATAGACGATGGACATAAAAACAAGACTGGTATTTATTGGTACAAAAAGTACAAATTGTGGCACGAGGCCAATAAAGGGGAGGGGTAAAGGCTGGTCAACACTAACTATCTTATACCTAGCTAATCAGATTTGCAACCCATTCGTACATTACATTTTACACATTCACCAAAAGAACTCGTCCATCACCAAACAATCCTTCAACCACCATAATACCACGTGCTCTCAAGGGAGACCTACCAAAATCGCGCCCCATACCATGAAAATTCTAATGATGATATATATATATATATACAATTCTAATAATGATAAAATGAGAGGGGAGGGAAATGAACCCAATAATAAACTTAAAATAAACACAAATACAAACTAAACATAATTGATGTTAGTAGGGACCGTCCAACCCATAAAACAGAGAGGCCGCTGTATTCTGCCCAGGGGACAAATTCAAGAGACGCTCTCGCTAAGGGAGTGGGAAAAAGTATAAAATATTAGGCTGGAATGGGAAAATATAAAACTGACCCAGTCGAGATGAAAATGGGGTGGGGGTCAAAACAAACTAGGGAGGATGGGAATCTCGACTTGGATCATAACCAAAGAACGGCCGGGATGCAGGCCAGGAACAACACTTACTCACATTAACTAGGTACACTGAAGCTTGTCTAACCTAACCAAGGGGAGGGTTCCACAGGAAGCCACCCCGATGTGCAAAAGGTTGACCTAGAAGAGAAAATCAAGGCTAGCCCCGTTCACACGAAGCAAGCTCGCTTCTTTTACCCACCTTTCGCTAAAGACTGACGAATGCAATCGTTTTCTATCCGATCTAATCTTCATCTTGAGCTGATGCTCAAAGAATCGAATCAGATCCGAATGAGAAAGACGATTGCCTCGCAAGACTTCCTCCTTTCGCGTCGTCCAAATCACCATTCGAGCCGTGGCCATCAGCGTCAGAAACACCATCCGTTTCATCCCGGAATACGGGGGCGACACATTGTCACACGCGTATGCGCGATCAATGGACACAAGCTGTTCGGGAGCGAGACGAGCCGTCAGCTCGCCGACATGGTCCCATAAGGGGGGGACCTGGGGGCAATGGTAGAAGGCGTGCGCAGCCGTTTCTTCTAAGCCAAGGCCACACCGTTCACAGTCTGGCAAATCCGCCAAGCCCCATATGAAAGCCTTGTCGTTGAGAGGCAGCCGATTCCGGGCCAATCGCCAGCTAAGCGAAAACTCAGGGTTACTGAGGTAATCCGCTGCTGGCGCCCAAGACCAGTAGGAGCAATACTCCTCCTCCGACAAGCCGAGCGTATCTCGTAGGAGATCCTTCGCGGGCCACTCCACTAATTCACGATAGAAGACCTTCCTAGGCCGAGAAAGGTCACTGGACCGGGGAACGGCCCTCAAGGCCGACCGACACTCGCGAAGGAAAACCGATTGATCCCGGGGTTTACGACCGCGCTCAACCCGCGAGATGGGGGGGACTGATGGTAAGGCCAGGGAACGCGTCCCTAACAATCTCCTCCAGAATCGGAACTCCTCCAGTCAATGCACGGCGTAGGAAAGCCAACCTAGAGGCACGGATGTGACTCGGCAGGTGCGGCATTCCCAGCCCCCCATGACACGGACGTTTAGTGCAGACTCGTCTGTCGACCCGATTCCTGCGTCCCCTCCATAAAATGGAGGATAGCGATTGCTCGAGCGTATTTCTTTAATATTTCCCCTTTTTTAGCGAGATTAATGCTCGACAGGCGTACATACAATTTTCCATCATAATAGAATTTTTTTCATTTTTTCGTTTTCATTCAAAATACTTAAATTTTAGGAATACGTTTTGAAAGCGTCGCCCATTTGACGACAACGTGACCATGCTTAAACGGAAAGCTGATCATTTAAAATTTTCAGTTATCTGTTTTGGATAAGTCTTGTTTTTATGTCCATCGTCTTTGTCATGTTGAACTGATTATGTTAATTGTATTTTAATGAATATTGTCCTGAAGAAGGTTTATTAAACCGAAACGTCAGACGTTGACATTTCATTCATATTAAAATGACATAATTGCATTTAAGGATTTTTGTTTGTTTTTTTTAAATATTTTTCTCCATATATATATATATATATATATATATATATATATATATATATATATATATATATATATATATATATATGAGTGTGTGTGTATGTGTGTGTACAGACATATACATATATTCATATACACACACATACAAATACAACAATATATACATCTACACACAAACGAATATATATATATATATATATATATATATATATATATATATATATATGTATGTGTGTGTGTATCAGCGTATAAATATATATATGTGTGTGTGTATGTTTAAGTCTCCGTTTTTTGTTTTATATATATATATATATATATATATATATATATATATATATATATATATATATATATATATATATATTTATGTATGTGTATATGTATGTATGTATGTGTGTATATTTATGCATGTGTATATGTATCTATATATATTTATATTTGGTTTGTTTACTTTTTTCAGTTATCTATGCTTATTCTGTATGTGTATATATGCATATGCGTATTATCCATATTATCCTCAGTATCCTTCTGTAGAACCACACCTCTGTCGCCTCGAGTCTCTTCATCATCTTTGAGGAAATCGTCCACCATTCGCTGCCGTAAAAGACAGATGTCACGTAACAGCTCAGTAATATTTTCTTTGTTTCCAAATAAATCCTACTGTCTCGCAATACTCTCCCCATTTTTGGGAATGTGTCCTTGGCCATTCCAATGTGTCTACGGATGTCAATGTCGAACTCTAGAGGAGATATCTGTAAGAATTACCTGATTGTTATAACGTGAGCGCATTTTATATATGTATTTTTAACTACGCTGTAATTAAAAAAGTTAAGAAAATATTCCATGTAATCTAATGTTTTATTGAATTCATGAAATTCAGTTTTAAAAATTACTATTGCTATACATTGTCTACGGACTTTACATTTACAAAAAATCGTAACGTATATATACATAAAAAAAATTCAAAATTATTTTAAAAATGCTGATGATCAATGAATTCTACCAACATTTGAGTTTATGATTAGTAAATATAGTTTTCTTTAATTACATTATAACCTAACCGAATAAAATGTAAATCTTTAAAATTCTTATAATTAAAATTAAAAAAACAAAACAAAACAAAACAGTTCATTGTTCATTAAACATTATATTTTTCTTATAACAATTGTGTCCATAATATATTTTGGACAAATAAAAGCTTTTCTAATTAAAAAAAGTGACATAGTTTTATTGTATTTTTTTTTTTTTACGTTACATCGTAGATATTCTGTAACGGGTAATTCTCTTTTACAGAAATATATTTTGACGCTTCAATTTCCACCAAGGACATCTGCTGATAACAAATATAAATATGACACTCTACAAAAAATAATTTCTCAAAATGGAATGAAATTGTTTTTATTTAAAACAATATATATATATATATATATATATATATATATATATATATATATATATATATATATATATATATATATATATATATAACATTAGGCAGCATATAATTTACATACAAAGAAATAATCACACATAGAATCAATCAGCAATATTAATGCCGTTAATGGTGACATCCGTCACTAGAAACATAATATATGCATTAAAATACTGTTAATCCATAGAGTGAAGTGATCCTCTTCGAAACCATTGATGTCTGTAGTTTTCAGTTTATTTGATGTTAAAATGCTAGTACTTACGAATAGTCCTCTATTCATCATCAGGCATGTGTTTTTTCTTTATAAAATCAAAAACTTGAAGACGAAATACTTGTTTGTCGACAGAAAGATGTTTTTTGAATATCTGCTATTAATGACGGTTAGGTTATTTAACATACATATATATATTTTTTTTTCTGTTTATATATATATATATATATATACTAGTAGTATAACCAGTCTTCGATCGGGTGTTACACTACTGCTATTTTTTTACGCTCACTTAGAGCAGTTAAGTTTAAAGTCAGCCTACCTGAAAATCAATATCAGTATCAAAAATTGAATGCAGCTGAGTCACATCCCCAAATGCGGGTGTAACAATTTGAAGTGGGCACTGAAAATGGTTGTTTTTGCGTTCAAATCTCTAAATTGATGGTACATATCAACTCTCTAAATTGATAATAAATTCTATATTTTATAGACAATAAATTTTGCCTTGGATTTTTGCGCAAAGTGTAAAAAATCGAATTTTCACTTCAAGATTATACTTTTTTCAAGGAAATTGAGACTAAAAACAGAACTGAAGAATTAACTGTCAAACAAAATAAAATCATCGAAATCGGATGTGAACTGTGAAAACGAATAAAAAAACATCCAATCACACACACACCCCATACATACACACACTTTTTGGGAATTATATATATATATATATATATATATATATATATATATATATATATATATATATATATATATATATCTGTGTGTGTGTTTGTGTGTTTGCGTGTGCATATATATATATATATATATATATATATATATATATATATATATATATATATATATATACGTCAATATATTATCGGCACCGGTAAATAGCAGCACAGGCTTGGGGCTTGGCTCTCTAGCCTTGGATGGCAACTTGTCTAGGAGAATGATAACTCTGAATTCAAAACCTGCGGAGAGTCGATTGGAAACCTTGTGTCCTTTGGTGCACCAGGTGTCTGTCAGTCTGTCTCTATCTCTCTCCCTTTCCCTCTCTCTCTGTCTATATATATATATATATATATATATATATATATATATATATATATATATATATATGAAGTAGCAAATTAAAAATATAATAATGTTTTTTATGAAAGTATTTTTTTATTTATATATATATTTGATATTTCCGATTGACCTCAATCTTTCTTCAGAAATAACTGTTTGCTTACAAGTAGCGTCCCTCGCGAGACGCGGACGTCACGTGATATGGAACGCCAATGTGTTCGAATATTCCTAACGTAAATCTAACTGTAAATATTTAAAAAAAAATGTTTAACTATTAAAATATTTATAAAGATTTAAAATACCCAACTCTGATATATATATATATATATATATATATATATATATATATATATATATATATATATATATATATATATATATATATGTAAAGCATTAAATTTCAAGGAATGACATGATACGAACGTAGAAGCAAGCTCAAGCCCAGTTCAGGTGTTACTCTTTCTTGTTGGCTGTCAATTCCAAAATGTTGGCATTCATTGATCCCTTTGCGATTCGACGCCGGCCGTTCGTTAGCCTGTCGCTGGTACACGAATGTAGTGGTTCAAGCTTATTTAAATTAAGTGCGTTATGGATTCTTTGCTGTTACTCGTGATATGATAGTAAAATTAATGCGCCATTCGCGGCTGAATCATTTGAGACTTGTTGCAGTGACATAAGATCTCTTGCGGTTACAACCTTCAACCATATCTAGATCACAGTGTCTAGAATATGTAAGACAAAGATCCAGATGAAGAATAAATGGGGCGTTATGTAATGGACATCAAGCATGACATCGCCTGAGAGAATCAGAGACGACCTGAACCTGTTGTGCCGTACATGGCGTATGATGCTTTATGTAGAGCCACTTTTATTCATATACCGCTGGTAACAGCTCGTTCTGTTTGGAAGCTAGAGACATGAGGACGATGTGCTTTTCATTCTTTCTTTGGGATTAAGATCTATCGTATTCAGGATTCCAGTCTTTTGAAAATGGTGCGAGAAAGTTGAAATTTGATTCAGGCTGCGTAACTGTATTTCGTTATTACTCATAAAAATGTTGCATCAATCAAACACACACATAATCATACACACGCACATACATAAACACAGTAACTGACACACAGCGATATAAAACTCTTACTAGTGCACACTCAATGTCTGACTTGCAGCTGGTGACATATGATACAATAATTGAAAGACTCCAGCGAAAACACGTGTTTCTTTTATTCATTACATTTGCAGCAGGATCAGGAGCACGTGCGATTGGAGCCAGATTTTCGCGTATAACACAACACCGGTGTGTACATCTCCATTTCCCTGTTAATAGTTTAAAATGGACGACCGAATGGTGTTTTGTAGTACTTAGTGATGATAGCAATTTCTAACTTCTTGCAAATGATTGTGTTTGTGTGCATGAAATTGATTTGAAGAACATCACCTTCTAATGTGTAATCGCCCTCAACACACAGGTACATAACCCGGGAGTATAGAGTAGTTAGACATAGGTAATAATAGTCGCTCGCTTTGAAGCATGTAAATATAACAGGACAGAACGTTAATTTTCAAATCAGCTAATCTAAGACCATTGCTTCTACGAAAACGAGGCTACCTCGATAAGCTCAATTTAGTATAGCACAAGGTAAATGACATGAGGAGAATTCCATTTGTATTCTGCTTCCTACTACATATGGCCTGCTTTTTAAAGTAATATTTTAAATGCTGGGCACTGTATACATATTGGGTCTTCTAGGAAATAACATAAATTTAACTTGAAGAATGGGGACAGAAAACACATCTGAAGTCAGTTAGAGTGGAATATATTTTAAAGACTATATTGTATTTATCTAAATATAAATCTAAAATAAATATTAGCGCCTCTAGAAAAAAAACAGAAAATTCACCCTGAAGAAGTGGGGCAGGAAACTTAAACTACATCTGAAGTCATTTAAAGTGGAATGTATGTTAAAGACTATATTGGATTTATCTAAATCTAAATAGAGCAGCCACTCGATTCCGAGGATGCCAATTATTAGTGCGGCTAGATAATCCCTGTTGCAGACGCTTGCTCAGGTACATTTGTGTTTGTTTAACATCCACCAAGCCAATCCCTGGTCTATAGTGCAACTGCGCCGAGCGGGCCTTAGTTATATTTTCGGTGAGTGCTACAGCAGCCATCAAAGGCAGCTAATGTTTCCGTCCATCAAATTTCACTCACAAGACGTGGTATGGTTTACAGACATTTTCCAAAGGAGCCGCACGCTAGGATCGCCCTCCTCCAGACAGATAGCATCAAGAACTCATCTTCCTGACAAATCGACTATGTAGATACTCGAACCCGGGTCTAATGGTCAGAGAGTAAACATTCTAACCACTCGGACATTGGATTTATATGTTTACAAATAATGCGTTGCGCAAATCCACAGTTTTCTTGTGCATTGTTAGCTTGACTATGAAAAAAAAAAGGATATTATGTGATTGACTACGTAATAATTCGTTAAAATTTATGTCTGACTCATTTTCCTAAATCAAACCAAATGATTTAGTCGGTCAGAGAACATTACAATATTGCATCATATTTATATGTATGATTAACTGGTTTTCATAAAGATTTTGAGTGCACATTAACCAAAATAAATTTATGTTTCCGTATTATTTCTACAGAAAATAAATGTTAATAGAATGTAGTAACTTATTAGATTCAATATAAATCCTCAATAAAACGTAAGTGTCGAGGGTGAAACTGCAAACCAGAAATAAATGCAATGTTCTATTGATTCAAATAATTAGATTTTTCATAATGTCTTTTCTTTGTAAATGTAACTTATTTAAGATATGAGCTAAAACAAAAACTGTGGTCTCAGCGGGGCATTTAATGCTTTGTCATATTTTATGATTTGTCGCTAAGTTATTTTACACAATAAACGTTCCCTGTAGCCGTAAAAGAAAATAAACTGAAATTATTTTTCTTGGCTTCTGGTGTATACTCATTTCTTTCCGGTTTCCGACTAGAGACCTAAGGTCAGAGAATATCATCATGACATTTTTCACTGAGCAGATAATAAATAAAAAACAAAACAAAAAAAAAAACGAACATATTTTACATAGATAAAACTCTTCGTAAGATGTGGTCTCTGCTTTTGAGTACAATTTTTCTTATTTGTTTAAGACATGGGCTACCAGGGATTCCTTCAATGAGTCTAATGGAAACTTTTCCAATCAATCTGAGGGTTCAACTACAACTGGTATTGTTAATGTCCTCATGCGCTACATTTCTGTGATTTCGATTTCAAGGTCCGTGTATTTTGATAGTTTTTTTTTTATGATCTTCAAAGATACAATACAGTCTGCAGGGACGGTCATGTCAATAAGGAGGCTCCTTTTGTCTTTGTGGTCTCTAATCACAATGTCAGGGCAATTAGCTTTGATTGATCTGTCAGTGTGCATTGTAAAGTTCCATGAAATTGCTATAGGTCCTATCTCCGTAATCAGGTCTGGGTGGTGTTCATACCAATTTCTTGCAGTTATCTTTCTGTAAGTGATGCAGGTTTTCCAGTGTAGATATTAGCCCCTTTCGTGCCATTTTAAATTCAGTGGGTGACAATACCGCGCGACCTGATACAATATGGTTAATTTTTTTTCTAGATATTTATCACAGAATCTATACAATTTTTAAGTATGTCCGATTTAGTAATATCTAATTAGCATGCATTGGGCCTGTGCAGCAAGTATATAACCTTCAGTTTCCGGTTTATTATTATTATTATTATTATTATTATTATTATTATTATTATTATTATTATTATTATTATTGTTATTATTATAATCTCCCAAAGAGAAGCGTAAATATGGTCGATACAATATCTATGTTCTAGCCACAAAAAAGAAACTCTTCAAAATAAAATCTTATATTAAGTCTCACGGAGAAAATTTGGGTAGTAATTGAACTGTGAACTGTTCATCAATCGCTTTGCATAAATGTAATATTGTTGGAGGCGGGGGTAATGATTAGTTTTGCTTAAAGATCATCTTACTTGGAATAATAGAAGTTTTCTCGGAATTATTCAAATATTGTTGGTTTTTATAATTTATTTTCTTTTTTTGAGGGAGGCTTCTTTCTCTTTTATAATATCGTAGATTATTTTTTTAAAAAAAGATTATTTTATTTTAAATGTTGGAAGAGGGAAGACAACAGATAAAGGCCATTTCATCTTGTCTCGAAAGTAGAAATTCATATCAATCACGATGTGTTTAGTTACTTTTTTCGCAGTGACCATTAACTCAGAACAAAATCGATGTTGTTTTCGAATGAAATTAGAAAAGCGTAACTGATATCGAAAACATTTGCTCCCAACACAGCTTTTCAGGATTTAGAGAAGACTAAACGTAATGGGGTATATTTTATGAATCAATAGTTTTAAACACGTCACTGTTAGAATATTCAATATCATCTCTAAACTGTATTACTGTTAATGATGTGAAAGAATGCAAATGAAATTCTGATAAAAATAACTTAAAAATACAGATGTTTGATTGAAATTTGCGAATGCATGCAGAATATAATTTGATTGGAGCAACAAAAATCTGTAAAAATCCAAATCTGGCGCAACAAGACATTTTTTACCGGAATTGATTCACCATAAAAGCGTTTCCCTTCTTTCAAATTTCTCAGCGATTCCCCGTCGGCAGTTTGTTGATTTGTTCATTACGCAAAAACACATCAACTGCGCTTATTGATGTAATGTTTTTCAACACACGGGAACTTCTTTTAAGAAGGGGAAAACATTTGCGATTCAAAACAAATTGCTTTTTAAATCAGTAACGATTTCAAAACAGTAAAATACTAAAAAAGAAAAGAAAAAGGACTTCGTATCCGTACAGGTATGATGAGCTGTTTGGAACTGTTATAGAAAAGTAATGATGATCATTTCTTTATACATTTTTATTACATTATATTTAAACCATTTTATAGAGAAAATTAACATAAAAGATATTGATTTGGCCAAGGTTATATCCAAGATATTTTAGAAAATAAATCTTTAAATGTGCCTGAAATCATTAAAACAATTTTACCTGTCCCTTCGTCCCTTAGCTCATGCGTTAAACCTTGGCAATATCTTAATAATAATGAACTATTCCGTGTTGATCACTTGTTTGATTTAATCGAGAAAATAAATAAATGAAGAGAAGACAGAGAAAGCGATAACATTCTCATGTGTTTAAAGTCTGCTTCATTGAAATAAACACATGTCAGTTATCTTTTCATTTGTACACGCTTACTTATTTAAATAATGGTCGACATTCTTTTTTGATTGTTAGTGCAACATGTTGACAAAAGCACAAATACTAACGATGAAATAGGAGAATATGTACTGGTATATTATCGTCGTAGAAATTACAAGGATTTTATTCAATCATTTAACACAAGAATTAAGGATAATCAGAAAATGAGATAACAACATTTTTCACAGATACGATTAGTTCCAACCAAAGATGTAACTATTTATATTTTTCTGTGTTCATTTTAAATTTTCTGAGAGCAAAATAGATATTCTTGAAACGATTTTACGATTTGCTTGCATAAAATCATTGTTATTTATTTGATTTCAGACAGTTAAATGCCTGATAAACGCTTAGATAATTATAAATCTTTCAATTCATGATTGACACGGCAGAATTTTTCCCAGCAGTAGGATACTATTTCTTTCTACTCTAATCTATTTGTATACCAGTGCTATAGAACCGACTCTCTCACACTGTTCAACCCATAAGAAAAGAGAGCCTGGTTGGAATTCGAAATCTACTCTCCGATTTCTAATTCCGAGACGATAGACTTATAACAAAATGCTCATCCTTTTTTTGATACGTGTTATTAACACATCGTTAAGCCGTTAATTCCTATGGTGGTTTTTAAGTGCGCGCTATAAGTGGGCCTCAAAATTCGTCAGTGGAAAGTAAAGTAGAATGCCGAATGGTAAACAACGAGTATAGCTGTAATTATTTTTGATACTAGAAAAATATTACAGAATCTCGCAAACGTAGAAGACATTGAAATTCTTTGCAATTTCAGTTGAGAAATAAAGATTCTGAACAGGAAACTGAAGGTTGAAAGAAACTGAGTGACCAAAATCAGAAAGAAAAGCATGAAAATTGAATATGAGGAAAGAGTGTCAAAATTAAATAAGATAACAACACAATATAGAAATATTTTTGAGAACGCAGAAGGAAAAACTTGCCCTATTGTAGTAAGTGAAGAAAGATCTTCGAAAACGCAAATCAGACATATCGATTTAGGATAAGATAGAGGAAAATGTAGAATTCTCGACAAGACATTGCAGAGAACAGATTTGGGGAAACTTTATGAAGCATAAATGTTTTTTAGCATCATAAAGGAAGAGAAAGAACCATCGAAAACATTAATTCGTTTCTTTCTGCTTACCAACCATTTGCAAGTTATTCAAAGCCACCTCCGTTCTGAGTAAGACGTTATACTACATCTGGGTCCTGGGTAGTATGATAAACTGCGTCCAGCAGCGGGACCACTGATCGGGAGGTGTTGAGTAGCATGCAACCGCTTCTTGATTGCTGGTGTTTCCGGGTCTACTCTGACGCAAGGTGGTGACACCTGTTGGGGTCCCTGCTGTGGGAAAATAGTTAACAATTTACCAGCAATGTTTTTTTTTGAAAGGAATTATTACCAGCAATGCTTTTTTGAAAAAAAAAATTACCAGCAATACGATATTGACAGACACAGATTTTTGATCAAACAAAATATTACCAGCAATAAAAAGTTTTGTCGGAATTAAGTGGCCCATTGATGTCGACGTGGGGTAAGACAAAATAAACCAAACCAATCTAAACCAAAGAATAAATATTCTATTCATATGGATCTATCCTAAAAATGTTGTCAACATTAAATAACCAAATAAGGTTCATATACCGTAAAACAGAATAAACCAAACCAATCTAAACCAAAGAATGCATATTCTATTCATACGAATCTATCCTAAAAAAATGTTGTCGGCATTAAATAAACCATTGAGGTTGATATACCGTAAAACAAAATAAACCAAATCAATCAAAGACAGCTAATATTTTGTTTTAGTTTGTAAGACTTTTTTAAGATAATAATGATTTAGTGATACAGATATTACTGATAAACTATCTATTTGGAAAAATCATGGATTCATACGTTTCCCATTGGTATTTGCGCATATGTGATAATAACGCAGGTGATAATAACGAACATGGTTTAAATTGAAACTCTGTTCTCCGATTAACAATTCCGATCCCTTATCCTTTAATCGACCGCAAAAATCAATCTTACCACATTTGGTATTCGCACCCGTCCAAGTGCTGATCAGGCTCATCGAAAACAAACGATTCCTGACAACATATATCAGAAATCACGATTATGGAATAGGCAATATAGGTAGATGGATTTTTAGCAGTAAGCAAGGAGTGATCTTCGACAAAGCTAAACAGAAAGAAAATAATTTCAAGACAACGTAGAACGAAGTTAATATAGAAATATTTTGGTAAATCTAATAAATCAAAAAATGTATGCAACGATATGCAGCAAGAGTAAGGAACTACTAATATTTGATTTTTAACATTAAAGAAAGTTCTTCGATAACGTAGAACAGACAGAATAAAACTGAGTCATCGCAGAACAGAAAGCAGACAAATTTAGAACAACGTAAATTACTAAAAAATCATAATGAACAAAAAATATCGGTACAATGTTGGTTGGTTGGTTTTGTTTAGCGTCATATCTACAAATCTATAGGTTATTTAATGCTTAAATTTAATAATATGAAATCAAGTTTATGGATCCAAGGAAATATATTTTGAATACAATTGCATACCTTCAGCTACATAGAAAATGCACTGTTGGTTATTTTGCTTTAAACACGTATTATTAGTCATTTTACTACACGTAATTTTGGTCCTTTTTATTATAAAAATATATTGCTGGTCAAGTTTATTTTTTAAACTTTCATAGGTGTTTGTTTGGTGGTTCACGATTTGCACAGAGCTGGGACTCTAACAGGGGCTACTACCCAGGATCAGTGTGTACTTGAAACAACAACAATTATCAGGTTGTTCCACGCTTCTCAGAATCTCCAATCTCCCGATCAGATGCCATGCTGCCGGATGTAGTCTATCATTATACCCAAGAGAACATAATATGATAAGATATGTACGACAGAGAAAATATAATTTACCAGTATGTTACAAAGAAATTATGATCACAATTATTCATGCTAGAATTATTGTATATTTATGCCACGTATACAGGCTCGAAATCTCCCCATGTTTCGTATTCCGTTGGTATTCCACCCAAATAGCCTCTTTCAATGTGCAGCTGTTTTGAGAAACAGGCTCCCGAAACGATTCTTCCCGATCTCTACAATTATATCCTCCTCACGTTTAATGTCAACTCTTATCCATCCTCATAATCCCCATTATCTAACTCCTCCATCTACGTCCATGAAGCAAAAGCATTCAAAACCCATCTAACTGTATTGAGTGCAAAATAGTAATAAATTATGAAATGTCCTTTCAGATGGTAGGAAATTACAAATCTCTACATGTTTTCGCCTTCTGCTTTTCTAAGTAACATTTAAATTATTACCAATCTTCTCTGTCCGTTTTTCCCCATTCGGTGCATGAAAGATCTCGTGTAGATTTTTCCTGCGATTTTTGCCTTCAGCATCTCATGTGAGTGTTAAAATCTCCAAGCCCTTTATCCTCAGCAAACGTCTCTGAAATGTCCGATGTTTCTTTCTGATTAAAACATTCAGGTTTCTTGTAATTACTATTTGTCAAATATAAAACATCACTGCTCATATATTCTTATAATTGTTTCTTCATCTATGAGGATATATATCATTTACTGCTATAGAGCAGATTAAATATTACTCTGGAATTATCATACTTTACTTTGTTTCCAGGGACATTATCACAACTGCTACTTAATTTCTTGAAGGCATCTTTCATTGAGTTACACTTCCCATCGTCTGTAATTAACCTACACAGTTCTGTGACTATTTTGACGAACATAACATGTAGCTTACAGATGATTATCCTTAATGAAAACTTGTCCAATTTATTCTCTGGAAGTTCTAACATAAGGCTTTACTTTTTTCCGGGACATTGTTAACCAACAAGAATTGGATACATATTCACATCTGACTGAACATTTCACATACAAAATAATGCTAATGAATGAAGCAGTTACGCCCCCCTGATCTATCAATTGACGAAATTACACCGTGACATAGTAAACATATGTTCTTACTTACAGATAGGAAGAAACGTATAAATCAAGTGTGTTTGGTGACACAGTACGTAAATACTCACTTCAGCTGTTTTATCTATCAGGAATATTTGGAAAATAAATTAATATTACATTTATCATATGTAAAAATTTCCGGAAGTAACATTTGCCAATGTGAAATGTGAAGTTAATCGGTTTGTGGCCTCTAAGCGTAATCGGAGATTCATATAAATTGTAACGAAAATAAATCCGTACATTTAAGCATAGAGATATGTATGCATTTCGGCAGGCGTGAATGCATATATATATATATATATATATATATATATATATATATATATATATATATATATATATATATATAGGGAGGGTTATGTATGTGAGTGTGTGTGTAGAGATAGAGGGAGAAGAGAAAACGTTATGTGATATTTAGAGAAGGAGGATCTTATTTCTATCACGCGTGCGCAGAAAACCAAGGGAAACAGACCGGAGACAGTTACACCTGGAAGACATCTGGAAGTAACAGAGAGTTTCGAGGTCATTCCTGTTAACTGTCGGGTAGAAAGTTTGAGAATAAATATTTGCATGCGTGCGTCAGTGTGCTCACATCGGCGCTCTCTCACTCTCCGTGTGTATGTGTGTGCATATATATATATATATATATATATATATATATATATATATATATATATATATATATATATATGCACACACATATCTGTGTGCGTGTGTGTAGTGGTATAGAATGAGGGAATGAGTGAAAGTCTCAGGTTTAAACAAGTACAAAATTTGATGAAATGGAGTAACAAGAATGTGTTGGGTTAACTTTCGAAGTTACTTCCTGCCTTTGAATTTAAAATATCATGTCCCTCCAATGTATAGAAGGTCATAGCTAACGACAGATTCCTTTTTACATAATCTGTTAACTTCCATGATTTCTTTGTAAAATGATGTTGTTGCCCGTTGCCTGTCCAGCTGTCGACCGTAATTAAATATCAACATAGTTTATGCTGATTTGATACCCATATCCGCCGGCAAAGACTTACACTAAATTCTCTTGGTCATGAAATTATATCAGACATGCATTCGATCAAATCGACCACGACGTTTTAATAATTTCCATCCAAGCAATGCGATAAAGCCACTAAGATTCAAGAAGTTACCGAAAGTGAAGAGAACTGAAAAAAAAAATGTTGTTACTGTGGAGACAGGACAATAAAAAGAAAAGGATGCAATTTGGTAGAAGATGACAGATATTGCTTTTAAACTTTTTGAATATCGTGGTTGACAGTAAATTTGATGTAAAACGCTGAAAGAGGGTTCCACGTGTGAGAAAAGAAATTATTCGAATAACTTACGGTAACTCCTTTAAAATTTCAACAGTAAAATAATGTCCTAGCTTCGAATCTCGTACTGCACTTAAGTTCCTGAAATTCAGCTACCAAGGAGGAAAGCGATATTTATTCTGTTATCAACAGAAATGTGGCACGAAGCCGAAAAAGGAATTGGGGAAAGGACGGTCTTCTTCTGTCTTAACTATAACTTAGCTAGCCGCAAGCACTGACCCAATCGTACGAAACAATATTCTTTACATCAAAACACACCATTCATACGTACCTTTCTTACTACAAACACCACAATACCTCTTTGTCTCTCTAAAAATACTAACTAGTCCCCATATTTACAATTCGTTGTCTGTGGGGGGGGGGAATAAAATAACAATTCTAAAAATTAACCCTAATGAGTATTTACAATATGAATACAAAAACCTATTTACAAGAAACTAAAAAAAAAAAAAAATGGAGGAAAATTGAAAAGAAGAGTTGCCATGAAAATATTTATAGAAAAAGGCTACCTCACGGAAGTGAAAATTGACTGAAGACGAGATGCTACGTCAGAACCAATAATATTGCAGATTACTTTTTTGATTGCCGTAAGAACTTCTAGATGCATAACAGATGCACCGGACTGGATGTGGCAACAGGATTAAGTGATCCGAGGAATGGTACATTTATAAAGGGTATAAAGGCAAATCTGAGTGAGAAAAAATGCCGAGTACGACACAATGAACTAAGTTTATTAGCAGAGGACTTAGCAATTGACTCCATATGTTTATTCCAATTAATATCACTGAAAACATACTAGACTGAAACGGCGCAATAACGAAGATATTCATTGGTTGATCCATAAATATTATTTCGTATAAAATTTTAAGTATCATTATGATGATTAATGTATTAGTTGTTTAACTTTATCCGCCAGCAATTTTGTGAACCTCAGGGAAATTATAACAATTATAATTAATACTTGAATTTTGTAAGCAAATATTCGGCTTTGGAATGAAAAATTTAACAAATTTAAAATAAATTTTATCTCTTTGAAGATTACATTTCAAATAAAATATAGAGAACATTTATGTAAAGAGTAAAATGAAGCATGACGCTTAGTGTCCAAAAGTCAGTAGCATTTTCTCTTAATGATGAATGTAAATGAACTTTGTTTGAAATGGTCAGTTAAGATATTAATCTCTGCTATTACTTCTGATTTATATATTAAAGTAACAAGACTTACACGTCGTTAATAGTGTTTGTACGAAAGATAAATTTGACTGTGAAACAACTCTTTAACTAGAGTAAGCGATAGAAGATCAATTGTGAAATCATGTATGGTCGTTAGAAAAAGGGACATTGTTTAACATAAGATGGAGAAAGCGTCAGCGAAATAAGAATGCACGTTGGGTTATCGATTGATACGTTCCAAAAATAAGCAAATTATTAAAAAAAATTAAAAACAACGAACAAAGTAAGAAAATGCTATGTAATCAGTCCTGCTATATGGTATGGAATGCTGTATAATCTCTTCCGCGATAAAGAAGACACTAGAAGCAACAGAAATGTGGTTCTACAGAGAGATGCTGAGAATACCAAGGTGCATCTATACATGTGAGCAACAACGGGAAATAGAAAATAGATCACTTATACGTAGCATCAGAAATATACAGTCAAAATTTCTATCGTACATAATGAGGAAAGAGGGTTTAGAAAATTTGATACACACAGGACATACTAAAAGCAAGAACACAGATTAGGGGAGATGGTATAAAAACAAATTTTATTTAGAGTTATAAAGAACAAGAAATTGTGAAGAGCCATGATCGCCCCCGTCCAAGGAGAATAATAATAATAATAATAATAATAATAATAATAATAATAATAATAATAATAATAATAATAGTAGTAGTAGTAGTAGTAATAATAATAATAATAATAATAATAATAATAATAATAATAATAGAGTCATGTCAACTGCATTATTTTTTTTTTACTTTTTCAAATATATTTTATTCATCTCATATTGGAGCATGAAGAAGCTTATAAGTACCTAGGAATTAGCGAAGGAGATGGCATACAACACCCCCAAATGAAAGAAAAAATAAGAAAAGAGTACTACAGGCGTGTACGTCTGATACTAAATACTGAACTAAACTCAAAAAATAGAATATCAGCTATAAACACATTGGCTGTCCCAGTGGTGCATTACAGCTTTAATGTCCTTAACAGGACCATAGCTGAAATTAAGCGAATGGACGCCAAAACGAGAAAGCTTCTCACTTGCTATCGCATGCATCATCCCAAAGCTGATGTTGATCGTCTGTATGTGCCCAGATCCGAAGGAGGCAGAGGATTAGTTCAACTAGAACTGTCCTACAAAACTACAACAATTGGCCTCCAAAAATACTTGGAAACTACAGAAGACTGGATGGTGGTATGCGTCAAGGAACATGAAAGTAGTAAGCGTCTTTACTCCGTAATGAAAGAAGCCAACAAATTCAAACTGGAACTTCAAATGGGCGTAGAGATGCAACTACAGCACAATACACCGGCTGAAACTGCAAAATACTTGAAAAAGACAGCAAAGACGAATGCAACCGACCAGATACAGAAGCGATGGCAAGATAAACCGCTTCGTGGCCAATACTCTGCCCGTATCAACCAAGCTGATGTAGACAAAACCCGTACCCATCAGTGGCTACGCAGTGCAGGGTTGAAAGCGGAAACTGAAGGTTTTATCCTTGCTGCGCAGGACCAATGCTTGCTAACTAGGAATTATCAAGCACATATACTAAAATATTGTGTCAGCCCAAAATGCAGATTCTGTGATAAATATCCAGAAACGATTGATCATCTTGTATCAGGTTGCACGATGTTGGCACCCACTGAATATAAAACCCGACATGACAGAGTGGGCCAATATCTGCACTGGAAAATCTGCAACTTCTACGGGAAGGAAACTGAAAGAAACTGGTACCAACACCACCCAGACCCAGTTACGGAGATAGGACCTGTTACAATTCTATGGGACTACACAATTCACACTGACAGAACAATCAAGGCCAACCGACCAGATATTGTTATTAAAGACCACAAACAAAAACGGTGCCTCCTTATTGATATGGCAGTCCCTGCTGACTGCAATGTATCTTTGAAGATATTCAAAAAGTTGTCAAAATACAAGGACCTTGAAATAGAGGTCTCGAAAATGTGGCATATGGGAACATCAACAATCCCTGTTGTAGTTGGAGCCCTAGGACTGGTTGGAAAAGATTGCAGTAGACTAATTGCAGGGATTCCTGGAAGCCCATGCCTCAAGGAGATACAAAAAATTGTTCTGACAAGTACAGCCCACACTTTACGAAGGGCTCTATCTATCTAATTTTTTTTTTTTTTTTTTTTTTTTTTTTTTTGTCAGTGAAAAGTGTCATGATGCCATTTCTAACCTTAGGTCCCTGGGTGGGACCCGGAAAGAAATGTGTAAACGCCAGAAAGCAAAGAAAATAAAAATAATAATAATAATAATATGCGATCCGTGAGAAATACTTATAATATTACTAAGCGAAAAATCGGAAAAAAAATCTGAACAGATGGATCAAAACAAATGTTTTCTCATTCATTAAATCATATTATTATAACTTTCAATAGTAATAGTCATGATAGCAGAGCTCCGAAGCTCATAGCACGTCAAAATAGACATTTTTATCTCATTTTCTTCACTGTTTATTTTGACTGTATGTAAAGACTCGTAATATCGAGATAAAATAAGAATAATGTAGAAAAATTTAATAATCAGCTAGTGTGCTTTACGTAAAGGTATTTCACTGTTTACTTACGACAACATATTTCACTGCTGTTTTTAATTAGAATGAGACAAATTGCGAACATGTGAATATTGAGTGAATAACTAGATAAAAATTTACCTACGATGATGAAAACACTACTATAATTACACACACACTGACACAAAGCACACACACACACACTCTCTTATATATATATATATATATATATATATATATATATATATATATATATATATATATATATATATATATATATATATATGCATAAAAAAACGGGGTTTTGCTAAAGCCAATGCAAAGCCAGTCAGATGACCAGAAATCTAATAAAAGGAAAAGGCGCCAAACAGCAAAACAAACCCAGAGAAAAAAAAACGATAGAATAAAAGTGTAAATGGCAATATAAGCTAAGAATAAAAAGACCAAAAGACTGACAACTAACTGGAGTTTAATAAACATTGTTCTATGTCTAATAGACCAAGACAGCTTATTCGCCTTCCAGAGTCACACTTCAGAAAGTATTAAATAATAATAATAATAATAATAATAATAATAATAATAATAATAATAATAATAATAATAATAAAATTGAGATTTGATTAAGACCACGAATCATTAGTATTAAAATGTGCTCAATACACATATAAAAAATAAGAATGGAGAGATTTTAAGTATAATAAATTAGGAAATTAACCGATTCCGCTACCTTTGTTTTAAACTTATTATCTTCATGTGATTCTGATCAATTCATGTCCTAACGCTTTACTTTTTTAAAAAGGAATAAACGAATCTTATTAAAAAAAAAAAAAAAAATTAAACAAACGCACATCGTGAAATGTGATGGAATGCAAAGAGGAGGAAGTGGAGAAGAAGTTGGAAGAGGAGAAAAGCAAGTTTCTTGGAAATGTATGTAAAACTTACAAAAAATCTTCAAACTCGTACATTGAAAGTACAAACAAGGTAAGCAAAAAAATATCACAGCCAAACTATTTATAATTGACAGGTTCCACATATTAAACTTTAAGCAAGTGTTTCTAACTTAAAGAACAATAAAGATGAATTCCCTAATAATCCTTCTTTTCGTCTGATTAACCCAACGAAAACATAGTTGGGTAAAATAAACTAAGAAATAATGCAAAATGAGCGCCTCATTAAGGATCGCTAAACAATCCAATTAATGGAAAAAAAAAACTTAAGTGAGTGCACTTCTTGCTTTCACAAAATTAAAAATAAAGTTATGTATTTAAAAAATAAAACATAATTTTTTTAAAAAAAGTTCAGCTTGACGATTTGTATTTCGCCAAAGGCTTTGTAAATATAACTCCGGAACAAATGAATTTAATTTTTCATTACCGTAATTCAGTCTTATTCCATAATGGAGAATCGTGGATTACAAAATCAAAAAGACAACTTCGATGTACCCACAAGTTTCGTTTGATCGTGCTGGGGTTTCTGAATTATTTGGCCTACATATTTTATATAATATAAACGAAATTGTACATATAAACTACCACGTCATGTATAGGGATGACGGACTGATGATAGCCCCATTCAACAAGAAAACAAATAATATATACAAAAGTGCTTTTCAAACTATCCAAAAGCCTCGACTTTGAAATAGAAATCGATATGAATTAAAAAAAAGTGGTCAAATATTTGGATATAGAATTAAATGTACTAACTGGCAGTGTATCCCTGAAACCCAAAACTAAATTAAAATACGTGAATTTAAAATCCAACCACCCTTCGAGTAAAATAAAGCACATCCTTAAATGTACTGAGTCTAGGCTATCTAGAAATTCCTAAAGTAAAATAATTTTCGAAGATAAAAGTAAATAATATGTAAAGATTTAAAAGAAGACATAAAACTGGTATTTAAAAATAATCAAAATAATCTCAGCATCCTTCTGTCGAACATCTCTGTTGCTCTTCATCTAGGGAGAAATTGTTTGGTATTCACTTTCATAAGGGATGATTTATTTCAGTATCATTTTTCTGAAGATGATATTAATAAACATCGAACTATCAACGCAATTAATTTAAACTTATTTCTCTGCTCGAGTAAATATGTTTGAAATTTAAATTTCATGTTAAACAAGTTCAATTTCACAAAATATAAGGAAACGTATGTATTTCTGGTTTTGTATGTGTATATATGTGTTGAGTTTATTCAAATACCTGACACTGTTAATGATTCTTCCAAGATACATTTCTCGTAAAGTTGCAGACAAACTAATTACGTCGTTGTCCTCGTCATTTGACAGACTTGTACATTTGTTTTGAAGAAAACAACTGCTTGAGATTTTCGCATTATCGTTGGACGACAGACAAATTTAATTGAGGTATAAAGTCTCTTTTTTTCTAATTTAATTATTTTGTCGTGGTAATTAATAATCATTGCAACTAACGAAGTGATCGACCAAGTTAAAAAGGAACATTTACAGTTTCAATAGATCTGATTTCATGTAATGTAACCAAACAATTGGCATTATTTGCTTATATACACTAGCTGAATTATTGGAACAACAAAGCTGATTTGCTTAAGTTCGACTACATTGTATAGTGTAGAGGATAATATGAAAATGAGCAAGCAGAAAATATCTACTCGGAATAAAATGCATGTTAATTGATAGTGAAGGCTACAATGGCATCCATGTACTAATTAGAAACAGGGCAATTTCCACGTTCATTTTTTTTTTTTTTTTTGTTAAAATTAGTTTGACGCAGGTATTACAGTGAACCTGCCCAAATAATAATAATCATCGTCGCATACAATGTCAGGATTATTGTGCACCAAGTATGAAACTGACTCGTAGAGTCTTTATGTTTTCCCAGTTTAGTTTGTTAACTACTGATTCACCAGATGCTGTGAACACAGCTCTCTCTTCTAAGACGTTTATGTTATTTATACTTTGAGCATTTAAGTAAATTATAACGGAGAGATAAAAAATAAATACCAATTCATACCCGAACATTCGTAAGACTAATATTAGTTTTTTTCTTTATCAGGAAACATTCACCATTCATTGAGCGAACAACCAGAGCTACTTTTGGTTGAAAGTATGTATAAATCTTTCGATTAAAACAATTTTTCAGAAAAATAGGTTTCTCAAATTCACTAATAAATATTCGTTGTGGGTGTGGGGGGTTCCTTCTTAGACTTTATTTAAAATTGGAAAATCAACATCTTTGTCATTCGATTCTTTTCTCTGCGAGATAAATGTGAGACCCATTTTAGTGTTGTACAAATCCTCAAGTGATATGATTTCCGATATTTGGTACAGTATTTCTTTTAGTTTTGATTCTGAAGCGCCAGGCAACGTGGTTTAAGTATGATAATCTATAAGACGTACAGTCTTAAAGACGTTTCAATCTTTGATCTAAGAAAGTGGTTGTATACACTTGACAGTTTCTGAACGACTTTGCCGACATGCATAATATCCCTACGAAGGTCTTGATATTAATAGACTATTTTATGACCGGTGTTTTTACGTTAATATTTCGGTTTTATAGCAATCGTAATATCCAAGACTGTCCCTAGCTCAGCCTATTAGATGTTCAATTTTCTTATCTTCTATACTAAATTTGATGTAACTAATCCATACACCGATGTATTTGGATTATTTAGTATTTACTAATTTCATCTCCTGAATTTATATGAGGGATTCAGTGCAGTTGACATTACTGATTTTATTGCATTTCCCGATCAGTGTTTCTGTTTTGGAAAGGTTTAACTTCATGGAAGATTTTGTCTTTTTGCTTCAAGTAAATTCTTATCTAAACTATGAATAAAGTATATGATCGTCATGCCCACTTCATTATCAGTGCTCTGACCTTGAGATTTTCGAACAGATATCAGCTTGTCAGAAAGAATGAGATTTCCTTTTCCTAAACGGAAGCTAAAGCGGCAAATCTTAGTCATTTTGCAGACGTTTTGTCTTCTATCCTGCAAAATACATTTATTTTCAATGTTTAACCCCTCCACCATAATTTTCCATTCAGTCACTTTCTCACTTGATTTTCGTCTTTTATTCCCAGACATCAATCTTTGCTTTACATTTTTTTGTTTTGTTTTATTTGAAATCTTCGGAGAATTTGAGATTTAATTAATTTATTTTCACCTCTTTAAACTTTCAGATGTTTTTCTATTGCTATTTCGTACACGTCTTTCTTTCTTATCTCCTTTGTCCTTCCATATATTTCTTTATACCTCTTTATTCGATTATTTCAAGTGCGACATAATTTATTCCCTTTTCTTTTCTTTTTGTTTCTTACATTTTATAATTTTTCATCGACTCAAAATGTCTTTCTTCTTTAACGGCTACTCGTATGAAATTGCTCTGTCTATTCTTTCTGCTATTAATTGATAGTATACTTTTCGTTAAACATATAGCATATTTATTTTATAACACCTACAGTTTAAGGACAAGTGGTATTTTTATTTTACAAGTGATATATATCTATCATCGAAAAGAAGCATATGATAGACGACAAATGTGGAATAAGCCTCATAGACAGATGACAAAAAATAGTTACCCTGAATAACAAGTTTGATTAGTCACAAAAGCAAATAACTAGTATACAAATAAAAATAAATGAATAGGGGAACAATCGTGTTGTATTTAATATACTGAAACTAAAAATGTAAATATATTCGGAATGTTTACAGAACGAGCAATAGAAATGGAATAATATTATGTTGGTGCAAAAATAATGACGTAATAATGTCGTTTTTTGACGTTAGAAATACGTCAAAAAACGACATTATTACGTCATTATTTTTGCACCAACCTAATATATGCATTTCAACTTAAATTCATTTTATATTTTAATTCCATCTCCTTCTCACACATAGATGTTAATGATTCTTCAAAGTCACCTTTAATCTGTAATCTTTGATTTACCATTCTTGGATAACATAGTGCAGTTGCTTCCTGTTGCCTTCTTTACAGTTTGACTTCCAGATTTTTCCAATTCTGTTGTAACCTACGGAAGGTACTGAATAGAAGAATTACACGAAAGTTGTTAAGGAACGATAATACTTATGACAAGAACAATACATATAAGACTCGCCAGAAGAAGTAGTCACCTGGTAGAAATGAGCCAAGTGAATTCCACAATAAATCTCCAACTGCAGGATATCTACCAACCGCCACACATGGTCAGATGTGGCACAAGACCGAATGCTGGATATCCGAGCCCGTAGGCTCGGCTAAAAATTCGCCGTAGACCCTGTATAAAACAGAGTCTGGTAACTGTTTCCCGAGACTAGAATCTGCCCTTCGACATAGCCTCATCTGGAGATCCTCTGTGCCCGGAGGCAGACAGATTGACCAGGACATCTAGAGACGAATCTCCAACTGTAGATCAGCATTTACTACTTTATTTATGTGAATGGGAACATACCCATTATCGTCCGTAGTTAAGCTATAACAATCTCTTAGACTCGTTGCTATCTAAGTTTAGAGTACCCAGAGTGAGTGAAGAAACGGATTATACCTTTCCCGAGATCATTAATGCGAAAGTGAACGCAACAGATTTGCTTGGAATATGGACTTCTAATTCTGCTTCCAATTACTGAGGTGATAACAGTAACACTATTTGCACAGCATCAACCTGAAATCTACTTTTAAATTTTATAATTGAAGAGATTTGCGGAAATATTTACAATATTAAAGCGCAGGATATTTTATTTGATATGCATGAAATATATTAGGAGACTTCAAGTTTTCTCTTTTGTTATTGAATATTGCAAGTATAATGAGACATAGTGGTTAAAATGAAGAGTTGATTTACCTACGCCAAGAATATAAATGAAACAAAACAAGAAAAAGATTTTCTTCAAGAATCTGCTTGAAGTAGTTGTCCTTTATCGTCTTCTTTTTATGTCCCGTGTCCTTTCGTTGGCGATTATAGCGCTCCATTTCCTCCTATCATTTCGTCACTCTGCCACCTCCGACACACCATGTTCTGTCATCCATTTGTTTCAGCCCGCTAGGTATGTCATGCATTGCTTTACCTTGTCTCTCTTTCCCTCTATTCGATCTGTGAGAATCAGATTCTCCAGGCTCTCTTTTCTCATTACGTATCCCAGAAACATTAGCTGCCTTCTCCTGATGTTAATTTTAAGCCCCCTCCTTAATTGTATCCTCTCTAAGACCTCATCATTGCTCGCACACTTGACCCATGATATCCTCAGCATCATTCTGTAGAACCATATTTTCGTCGCCTCGAGATTCTTCTTCATCTTCGGGGAGACCGTCCAACATTCGCTGTCTTAAAGGAGGACAGATATCCCGTAACAGTTCAGTACTATTTTCTTTCTTACCAAATAAAGTCGCCTGTCCCGCTACACTCTGTCCAGCTTTTGGAATGTGACCTTGACCATCGCAATACATCTACGGATCTCAGTGTTGCACTTATCGACCTCTGTCAAAACACTTCCCAGATATTTAAACTCCTGCACCAGTTTGATTTTAGTGACCCGACATGAAAATCACATTTTGGGCTCAACCTCTTACTGATAACCATGCATTCTGTCTTCTTGTAGTCTATGCTTAGTCCCTTCTTCTCGCTCTCCTTCAATACCTTCTTTTCCGTTTCTGCTATCAGTACTGTGTCATCTGGTTATTTATGTCACGATTGTGGCCGCCAATGCTGAATACAATAAAAGCCTATTATTTTTTATAGATGCTAATGAAAGCAGTAGAGAAACCGGTGCTGTTATTTCAGCTAGACGGACCGCCTATATCCATCTAGTATCCATTGATAATAGGTACAGATATGGCGAAAAATAGGGATCTGCTATTTTTTTACCGAAGGTAGTGGACCTATAATGTTTATATGCACTATCTAAAAATGATTAAATTGTATTTTGTAATTTTTGCTTGCTGGAAATTGTGGCAGAAAAATTTGACTAGTGTGTCCACCCGTGGCCTGCAATACTAAAGTTTTAATAAGCGTTTATATTGCTGGGTGTTAAAATGTGTGCGCATATCATATACAGTTTTTCGGGGTTTCTGCGATACAAATGATCTAGAAACGGTAATAACATGAAGCGCATTATAAATTTTTACTTGTGTAATAATGTTTCAAATTGCCTTTCAATTGTTTATGTCTTCAACAGAATGCCGATGATTGATAATTTATTATAAATCACAAAAGATCTATTGTTACAGCATTATCTGCCTTGATAAACTGTCTGCAATGATATTTCCATGCCCTCTCATAGGAGAAATATAAGTAATGTATTCACCGATAAAGCTGAAGTAACGCTACTGATGTCCGACTTCAGATGGTAAATGGCTAGTAAAGGTACGACATATGATCTGTTAACAAAAGCATATTGCTACTTGCTTTGAAGTATTTAAAGTTCAACGGTGATGGATATTGAGCAAGCAAGTCAAGATAGAAAATACAATATCTCTATTGAGTCTGGGATATATTTCTCGAGAAGAAACCAATGGGAAGAGTTTGGTCAGTTATCATTTGATATAAAGTAGCACCTACCACATAATTTGAACAATCCTTGTCAATTTGATAATTCTTAACGTTCCAATTTGGTAAGATTAATGCAGTTACACTCAATAATAATTTCTTCAAAGCTTGGAAAGAAGCTAATTCTTCCGCGATTGAAGTGAATTGTTTCGCATTAGGATTCAAAGTGGATAAATCAAATCACGAAATTTTATTTAAAAATTGATCATTCCAATAAATCGTCACGATATTTTTGAATCATGAGGGAACTAAAATTGAGCAAGTTTTGAAGCTTATTAGCGCTGGTTTAAATTTCTTCCTATGGAATATTAAATCCTAAGGAGTCAAGTTCAGTAACAACGAATATATATTTTGAAATTTAAATTTTAAGATCGTATTCAATTAACTTACGTAATACTTGATCGATTTTTTTTAAAAATAGTGTCCTCTTCATCGAATTTATTTTTTTCTTTTTAAGCATTTCACCCCTATCAAGGCTGGAAACCACTGGCACACAAAGGGGTTGCTGAGGATTTGGAGCGAGAGAAGATAGGAATGATAGAGGAGAGGATGAGGAGAAGGATAGTGAGTAGATCAAGGCAACTGGAGATGTCAATTGATATTACACTTGAATAGTTGGAGATTAAAGCTATCAGGGAAACAGGAATAGGGAAGGGAGTTCCACATGCGAGATGTGCGAGACGAAGTTATTAGAGAAGAAGAGGCGGCTACATTTAACAGTTTCAACAGTGAAAGGGTGAGAGATGGATAACAGCCTCGTAGGACGCTTGAATTCGCGAAGTCTTGGAACCAGGGAAAGCAGGTCATCGGAGCAATTACCATGAAAGTATTAGTAAAAAAGACAGAGATAGGCGACGGCACGTCTGTGAGAGAGCGACTCAGACGAGATGCCAGATCAGGGCCAATTACATTGTATATCCGTCTCTGGATCTTGTCAAGAACCCCGAGGCAAACAGAAGGGGCTCCAGACCATATATTGCAGCAATACTCTATGCAAGGGTGAATGGTTGATTTGTAAATTTGAAGGATTGATTCCGTGGAGAAAACTTTCCTGGCACGGCACTGGGAGCCAACTTTCCTGGC
This sequence comes from Acanthosepion lycidas, assembly GCA_963932145.1. Classification (NCBI taxonomy): domain Eukaryota; kingdom Metazoa; phylum Mollusca; class Cephalopoda; order Sepiida; family Sepiidae; genus Acanthosepion; species Acanthosepion lycidas. The sequence continues at coordinate 9,452,342 of OZ010582.1, forward strand.
GGTGGACGAAGCAATTGACTCAATGTATTTGTTCCATCTCGGGTCAGTAGACAACGTGAGGCGAGCAGCCGCAGAGAGGCGCTCACGAGAAGTTGAGCGTCAGATATTCTAATGGGGGACAGGGAAGGTTCTTTGTTGTGATTAATAGAGAACAGTTTTGTTTTGGTGGCGTTAAAGTTAACCAGCCAATTACGGCCCCAGTTCACAACCAATTGGAGGACTTTTTCGAGACGAACGGCCAGGTTAATTTTTGTCAACGACACTAGATTTGTTTTTGAGGCAGAAGCAAATTGTAGTGTCGTCCGCGTAGATGCCTACTTGGAAGTCAATGGCGTCAGGAAAATCGTTGATGAAGATAAGGAACAGAGTAGGGCCTAGGATAGAGCCTTTGGGAACACCTGCGTTCGTTGGATAGGAGCTGGAGGAGATTCCTTTGAGAACAACCTTCAATTCACGGTTTGACAGAAATTATTGTATTAAGTCAAACAATCAACCTGTAATACAATAACCCTGAAGCTTGCGAAGAAGGCCGGCATGCCAAACCCTATCAAACGCTTTGGAGATGTCTAAGGCCACGGCATGAGCTTTTCCGTTATTCGGAAGAGCTTCGTAGACAATTTCAGTGATGGCCGTAAGCACATCAGCTGTAGATCGGGCAAAGCGGAAACCATATTGCTTGTCTGAGAATATCATCGATATACACAAATATACATCCAAATTTCTGAAATATCATCCATCATCATTTTGAATGTACTTGATGCGTTCCACAACAATAACAAAAAAAAAACTTGTAGATATATTCAAATGAACCCCGGTCAGATAAGATAACAGTTCTACATTCATCATCGTTATAAACTGGTATCTGGTTGCATTCATTTTTTAAAATATATTTCCTATATAATTTCATCGCAAGTGAGTTGATATTGGGTATTGTGTTACAGTCCTCTTTCGTAATGCTACTTAGCTGTCTATATTCGCACACTGGCATGTACATGCCATTCTGGCACTATGTGAATCGTTTTAAATTCTACTTTGACTTATGGTTCGACAGCTGTCGCATTTTCGTAAATGCAGGAAGATTTCTCCCTGTTTCAGTTCTGTTAAGTGGTATTGATTTTTGGGGCGTTAGGGGCCCGATGCGGTGATTATCAGACATTTTTTAATGATTTTTGTGATGTTCTCTTTGAATCTTCATCCTCATGGATTGTAACGTGTAAAACATAAGTTGACAGCTTGTCGTCACATTGTCTATTAGTAATTCTGTCGCTAAACATTTTTAATATCTAATATTAGTCCATAGTGTCTTAGGAAGTCATAACTGAAAAGTGATGTTAGCCACAAACAATGTCCACGTGAAATTTCTCTATTTTTTTTTTTTTTTGTGCCAAGGTTTGCACGATATGTGCGGAGCACTATTTTTATATTGTTAGCAGAAACTCGTGAGATATTCGTTTTATATTGTTAGCAGAAACTCGTGAGATATTCGATTGGAACAGCAACCCCGTTATCCACAGCAAATGTAATTTTCTGAGCCCCTGAACAAGCCCGCTTTCTCATCATATCAAGAGGACGGTTCTAGTTTAATATTCGACTTATTCGGCCATATACACCATAGTTTTCAAGTAGATGTGCGCTCTGAATATTTTTGGTTTCTCGTCGTGATGATTCGGGTTTACACAAGAAGTGAATTTGTAATTCCGACTACGAAAGTCTTTTTTTCATTGTATTTTGTTTGAAGCCACTGAAAAGAACTGTGGCCTTGCTTATGAAAATGCATCATTATGTTATCTTCTCAAGTTTTTTTTCCGTTTCTAGATCCGTTTGTGTCTTATTTTAATCAGCATTGTTTGTATGACTTTGTCGTATGATGTCACTACTCACTCCAGTTGTTGCTAATGAATGAGTTCATTTAAATGGTCTGCCTGTGAGAATGGAAGACATTAATTTGTCAAGCATCTCTGGCTTTGATTTCTCATGCAACGTTACAACAGCTTCTTTACGTTTGCTATATTCCCCCGACTGAAAAATGGTAGCTTGCAGCATGTATATTATCACCGGTGGAAATGCAGCTTACACGTGATAAAAGTGCCCTTATCCTCATAATATTGAACAATGACTCTTTTAATTGAGAACCATGCAGCAACATTCAATTCAATGAACATGGGTGGTTTAATGGATACTGATTGTATCGATTCGCCGACCTCCGTTGATGCTTGATTCAACTCCCGTTCGTTGTCAGATGTTCACTTGCGTAGAATGCAGTATTAATATGTATGCTTTTCCTAGCACGTCAAGAAACAACACTTTACAGTGGCGTGGGGATTACAGGGTAAAATGGACAGTTGATTTACTGACGACAGGAAGACTAATGAATTATGATGATGACAAGGAAACACGGGTTATTTTATCAAAAGAAGATAATGAATTTCTTCACGAATTTACACTAATACAGTAATGTCAGTGGCGAGTTTCAGGAAAATAAATTATAATTCTTACAATTTTAACGTATTGTCATGAAAAGTAAATGTTCAACAGATTAAATGAACGGTCACAAAATAATATTACAAAAATTTTGAAGACAAAGGTAAAATAATTTGTTTCTCAAAGAAGGGATATATAGTTTGCATACATCTAAAAGTAGACAAAGAGAGATAGTGTGAAATGCTTAGATTTATTGGATCTTTAACAGAAAACACTTTGAAATCTCGCGGCTTCTAAAAACCGATAATAAAAGTGACAAGTAATTTTACACTGGTGAGAACTTCAACGCTGGTTGCGAAGAACCGAAACGAAATATTTCACATGACTTTAGACTATCTTTTCTTATTAATTTAATTTTAGCATCATTTTACATCAAAAACACATTTCTCGTAGGCTCGTTGGTTGGCTAATATCTATGAAGGCAAGGTTTTCATTAGTCCCAAAACAATGTCACATATGCTCGGAAATTTGTGTCCCAATTCTTTCTCAGTCCACTGAATTTGAAGGAAGTTATTATTAATTCGTACACACTATATGAGTGGCACACAATTAGCTATGTTGCTGAAACTCCGAGGGACATTAAAATTAAACTTCATAATTCCACGATGCGCAAAATGTTTACGAAGACAAATGTTTTGAACAGAGATTTTAAAATTACGTTATTATAATAACACATTTATAATGGCAAACTTATCCTGAAATATAGTCTTCATATTTTGAAACCATCTTTCGTGTACTGATTGGATGAGTTGTTTTATTTCTTTAATTTTGAAATTCCTATCCGTCGCTACGTATAATTTCACTCGAGATATCACACTATGATTGATGGGTAAATTCCAAATGTTGTATAGACGACACATGTACTGATTGTATATGCTTACCTTAATATAGTTTAATCTTATAAAAAATATCTTGCTCCTGACGTTAATGAATATTAATTTCGCCGATATTTCAGATTTTTTTTATTTATTCAAGCACTGCAACAGTCATGCGTTTGTTTCTATGTTTTAAATAATTAACCTCATTGGTGTTCACATTACATTTCATTTTGCTCATGTTTTGTGTGACTTTGATGTACAAAATGTTTATTATACTGACTTTGAGAAATAGTTGTAAATCACTGTAATCACTGTCTATTAACTTTTACTGTATGCACAGTAAACGTTAATAGACTTACATAAAAAAGCTGTATTTCACTGACATTGTGCAATTTTAAGTCCATATACAGTAGTAACAAAAGTACCTTCATTGCTAACGATTCCAGTTTTGTAATTTTCTTTTGCCGATATTGTTGATGATATTGTCATGAGGACGAAAAGAACCAAATATTGTTCTCCATTTCTTCCGTATTTACTGCAAATCGATATCGTTCGTTTCTTACCTAATTCTGAAATTCCAACGTATGTTTCAATATTTTATAATGTGCGCGATAATGTCTATTTTTCCCAAAATGATGCCTATTCCTCTGACGTTGTACGTCTTTTCATTTCATTCGTTTCTTTCGGCGTTACATAATTTATTCACATAAACTCAACATATTTGACATTTTTCTTTCATCATAATTGACTGACCTGATAGTTTTTGCTCAACATAGATCTTTACCTAATTGTGAATGTTTTTTTTTTCTTTTAAAAAACAGAAAATGTAAAATTTCCTATGAAGGAAGAAAAACGGAAGTGACAGAGATAAGAGAGTGCATAAATAATATAAAGAGTAGTATTTTCTTGCATCTGTCTCCTGAAGCCACGTAAAAGATAGAAAAATACAATAATATATATATATATATATATATGTGTGTGTGTGTATATATATATATATATATATATATATATATATATATATATATATATAAAGGAGTAGACTCTCCCGTCGGTTTCAACGTATGAGGATCTGACAGCTGAAATATGGAGCAATAGTGGGGATTGGGAGGAAATATCAATGTTAGATTGGCTGACCTCTTAGATCTTGCTCTCGCTTCTTAAAGATGATTCCGACAAGCAGACTGAAAACTACTGAGTCCATTAAAACACGTTGATCTCCATTGTACCTGCTCCACGGCTAAGCGCACAAGGGTGTTATTCGGTATATTGAATGCTGACAAGTTGCTTTTCAGCTTGTCTTTCTATCTTAGCCATGGCCCTCCTACATTCCTGTAGTCCTGATTTAACTGGTTGTACATTAGGATCTTGGGTATCCTGTAATCAGACATTCTCAAGACATGACCAATACACCTTAACTGAGACTGTATGAGAATATATATATTTATATATATATATATATATATATATATATATATATATATATATATATATATGTATGTATGTATGTATGTATGTATAAAGTATAAATATAAAAATGTCTTAAAATAATTGTCATTTGTTTACTTTTTCGATACGGCATGAGCAAATATGAATATACGTGAGAGAATCATGCAAGAGTGTAGTTTAAAGACAGTAAAATCAACCTTGCTAACCGAAAGCTCCTCTGTGGCTCACTCGCTTAATGCACATCAGGCTATATCAAAATTCCGTATAGGATACAGGTTCTATTCCTCACGGAGGGCGAATTTTTTTCTATGAAAATTTCTCAGACATTCAAGCCGCTAAATGTTGTTTAATGCAGAGCATTTACTTAAATATGTGTATCTATAAAAGAATGTATAGACATAAAAATGTCTTAATATATATATATATATATATATATATATATATATATATATATATATATATATATATATATATAATATTTGAAGGGAGAATTATAGACACTATCTTGACTGTAGTTAATTCAAGTATATCAAAAATTATGACCTGTTTAAACATATTCTTTCACACATCAACAAAAAAAGACTCAGCAAATATGTCTTTAATTTATCATTGTCAAAACCGTCAGAAAAAAAAGGTTTACTTCAAAGCGATTGAAGAATATTCTTACTTAAAAATGGTATACTTTTCAATGCTGAAATAATCCCTAGAAAGGAACCCACTCCATTTCCCGCGATACAAGATCTAGTCTATAGCGTTTTTAAGTGAGAAATGTTTTACGGTATCAATGTGTTAGTTTGTATGTTTCATTACTTCGCAAGTTTAGACGAAAGTAAAAATAAAAATAACTGAAGCCATCTCATCAATTATTGAAAATATTCTTACCATGAATTTTGAAACCGAAGGTTTAGCAGAAAAAATTGTCGTTTCTTACTGGTAATAAAAATTCATAAACAGACTATAACTTTTGTTTTCTCAGACTGTTGCGAAATTCGACACCCCATTTTAAGCACCATTGGAAGGTAAACATAAAAATATTGATTCCTTTAGATTCTTTCAAGACAAGTGTCAATTTTGACTATCTCTCTCTCTCTCTCTCTCTCTCTCTCTCTCTGTCTCTCTGTCTGACTCTCTCTAATTCTCTCTCTAACTATATAGTCATCCAAATTCAAGCCGCTTTCGCTGTATCCCAACTCATCCGTGTGGCTAGACAACCGATTGTTTCAATCCATGATCGAAACTCGACCAATTTGGCATAATTATATATATATATATATATATATATATATATATATATATATATATATATATATATATATATATATACTAGCAGCATGGCCCGGTGTTGCCCGTGTTTGATTCAAAAATCGCACCACTCATACAACAATAGCTATCACTTGACTTAAAATATTTTTGCCCTACTTTGCCTTTAAAGGAGTGCCCTTTGGCGTGCTGATGTTGCTACATGCTTTACTTCTTGCCTATCTCACACTGCGATTTTTTTCTAAGCTTATACTAAACATTAAATCAGTTACGAAAAAAGAACTAAACAAAACGATCAACTTTAAAAGAAAGACTCGTAACTTGAAAAACCGAATGAAAAAGAATGTTAAACACAATTACTTTTTCACACCGAACCCAGTTCTGCGGAATCAGAATCAACGTTGAGTTTAAGCAAGCGAATGAGCCAATTGGAGTAAAGTGCCAAGCAGATTTAAATTTTTCCCACATGTGACGAATGCAGCTCTCGATTTTTTTTTTTTTTGCATGCTAGCATGATGGTTAACATTCGTGTCAGTCAGCTGGTGGCTGTCACGCTGTCCAATAGAATTTTCCTATAGACTCTCACTATGGCCAGTAGAAAATGGTCGCAAACTACATGAAAACTGTCGTAGAAGCATGAAAAAAATCGATTATTTCAACTATCGATGGAAGTTGTGAAATGCAAAGTCGGTCTTGGCCTTTCTCTAACTTGGAGCATGTGCATGTAAATTTTGATGCAAATCCGTCGAAAATTGCGGCCGTGTATTCGTTACACACACACACACACACACACACACATCGTGCCTTTTATAGATAGAGATATTAGGTTGGTGCAAAAATACTGTTGTTTTCTCACATAGTAACATATGTGAGAAAACGACATTTTTTCTGCACTAACTTAATATATATATATATGTGTGTGTGTGTGTATGTGTATATTTATATATCTACACGCGCACACACAGAGACACACACACACACAGACACGCAAACTTAGCGGCGATAGTTTATTCCATGCTTATACACAACTCTAAGGCCATTCATTCACATCCCAATGTCAACATTTATATTTATATATGCTCTATCCCTGTTACTGAGCATTTTAACCCATAAATACAGTATACCCGAAAACTATATTCTATCATATATATATATATATATATATATATATATATATATATATATATATATATATATATGTGTGTGTGTGTGTGTGTGTGTGTGTGTGTGTGTGTGCGTGCGCGCGCGCGCGTTTGTGTATGCGTGTGTGTTTGTTGTGTGTCTGTGCGTATTGGTGTCTGTTACAATCTAAAACAATCCACTTCAAGTAAATCATCTTCTTTGTTTTCTCTATTACTTCGTGTTTCACATTGTATCACTCTTTTTTGCGGTGTGACTATGCATGATCTCAGTCTTACATTTATTGTCAATAATTGCATGATTAGGGCAATATCATTGCATTTTCTTCTTAGTAATCTCTCCTGATTAAACAGGCATTTATTATATCCATGTCTTAATCATATGCATTACGATGAAGTACCTGTTTGTTTAAATTGTGGTTATTCAGTATATCACTGCGACTCTCATATACTGTTTATTGATTTTTCCCTCTGTTTCGTGGATGTACACCATTCGGTGTTTTGCACAATCTATTTTGTATATTCCTGTCTCTGTCGTGTTTTTTATTGCTATCTCCTTTAGTGCTAAATATATATTTTAATATTTTAGAGATGGATTTGAGGAATTTTAGGTTAACGTTGGATCAAAATTTCGATGATGTTTATTATGGATTTGGTAGGTTCATTATGTGCCAACATTTAGGATTGTTTCTTAATCTGTGGATCTTTGTATTTTTTCTCCTGTGGATTTTAAAGTTTTGACATTGATATTGTACATAAAAAGATTGTCGTATTGGAAGAGTACAACAGTGTTTTTAGTGTGCATCTTTTCCTCGAGTATGAGTTTATGGCTTCAGATTCTAAAGGCCTTTAAGTAATAGACTATGATTACACTGGATTTTACTTTTTATTGCGATGGGAATAAAAATGTATAAGATCGTTATTACTCATGGAATTTGAGTTGTATATCTTTATGTGAGCGTATAAACATGGCGTCGAGAGGTGGAGAGATGGTAAAGCATAGGTTGATTCCGTTCCAGAAAAGAAATCACTTCTATGTTCTATACTGTTTAATCAATCGAGAAATTCAGGCCGTGATATATCCTTAGGGGATATTAATAGGTCTTCTTCACTGAATCGGAAATATGTCATTCATTTATCTATCTATAAAAATTGCCGTTGTAAGTGAAGTGAAACTGTTTTATAATGAGACTAGATATTTTTATAATTTTGTCCGTTCATATTTGGAAGTTAATTTCGACTAGCATTGAGGAAAGGCACTAATATATGACTAGCGAATTTTATATTTCTCTATCACACACACATACACGCACACAAACACACACGCACAAATCTGTCTCTCTCCCACACACAGACATATATATAAGTATAGAATGTGGATATAAACCAAATAATTAGATATTAGCAAATGTATATGCGTGCGTTAGTTGGCATATACAGGTAAGCGAATAAATATTTATTTAATTTAATTTAATATAAGGTATATACAAAACTGTGTTCGGTGTAGTTAGACAATGCTTATTTAAGTATTAAGTATTATACATTAATAAATATAGATATACCTACATCCGTCGTGTAAGTTAAAGTTTCGGCGTTTTCCCGACCGTCTCAATAGGCACGAACCTGCTTGATGAGTTATTAAAACTAGGAAAGTTTAAGTTGAACTAAGAACGTATATATATATATATATATATATATATATATATATATATATATATATATATATATATATATATATATATATATATCCATAGAAAATTCAACTTTGTTTTATATCTTAGAGTAGAATATCAATTGTCAAAATGAACTTTCTTTCATTTTATTCTTTCTTACAGACCAAAGACAGGGAAGCATGTTTTGGGAAATGACAATGTTTTGAGATGAATTTACCCAATGACAATGTTTTGAGATGAATTTACCCAATGTCAACCCAATGTCAATATATATATATATATATGTAACACAAATGATCAAATTGCCATATTAGTAAAATAAGCACTCTCTTAAATTTCCCCCAAAAATCAAACTTAGGTTTGCGAATGCACGCTCCAGAGGTTTGTAATAGTTAACAATGATACATTTAAAAAAAAATTCCGATTCGCATAATATTTTTTCATCTTGGATACTGCCTGAATTTGACCAAAAATAAAATAATTTCCTTTCCTGAAGATGACTGAATATACAGTTGAAAGTACTTGCGTATTAACCCCCAAGAACACTAGCCATCAATTATATATATATATATATATATATATATATATATATATATATATATATTTCAACATTTCGGTATCTTCAGGCGATTCCGGTTAGTTGAATTCCCGAATCTTTATTTTTAAGAATAAAAAATTCTGTACGTTATATTTTTGAAAACCAAATAAACAAATAGATGTTATAACTGCACAACTTTAGGTGTGGTGTAAGGTGAGGAAGAGAAGGGGAAATCAAATGTATTGGAAATTTATCGGTCGGGGATTAAATGAAATATGTATGCTTTCTTTTCATCCCACTTCATATGAACTCAAAAGGAAAATGAAAAAATATTATGCGAATCGGAATTATTTTACACACAGGTATATATATATATATATATATATATATATATATATATATATATATATATATATATATATATATATGTGTGTGTGTGTGTGAGTGTGTGTATGTGTGTGTGCGGGCGTGCGCGGGTGTGTGTGTGTATTAAATATCTAACTCACCTCTACCCTCTGACCTTATTTTTCTATTTAGTGTATATCTGAAATTTATTTTTTTTAATCCAGCCACAACCAGAAATCTGTTTTTAATTTCTGAGCTTATACCCTAGTTTTAACTCTAGGAAAAGAGGCAAGAATTTGTTTTAAATTTCCCTATGTAATCATTTTTAACCAATTACCAACTATCACCTCAGAAAGTATAATCATATTATTGAAACATGAAAGCTTTTGTATAGCGATTTAAAAATGGTTTTATTATAATATTTTATAATAAATAATAATAATAATAATATAGATATATATTATATAAAGACATACATATCATATTTATAATATATATATATATATATATATATATATATATACATATTATATTATATATATATATATATATATATATATATATATATATATATATATATATATAGAGAGAGAGAGAGAGATAAACAGACAGACAGACAGATAGATAGATATTTTCCGATTTATTTTGGAATTTGTAGGTCTGATGATCTGGATCGTGATTACGATCAAAATGTAAATTATAACCACGAAATATTAGTGTTTGATACTTTAATATTGTATTCTTACTCTGTCCTAGACATTGAGTTATACCTGGATTCTATCCTTTTGGGAAAATCATATATATATATATATATATATATATATATATATATATATATATATATATATATTGGGAGCGATTTCTGACCTATGACGGTCTACCTACTCAATTCAAATAACCAAATAACCAAGCTAACTGCCCATTTGACTGTCGTGTCAAGTCTTGTGCAAAATCGCTATTTTTGAAGAGCCGAATACAGATAACTGGTGGAGAGCGTACCAAACTGTCTCCAAACAGCTCTGTTCAGGTTATGAAATCACAGTTGCCCTTCTCCTAGACCGGTTGTCATCTAATAACCGGATCTGCCCTGTTATTTACACATAGCTGTCGGGAGGCGAGATGGTATTTTTACGCTAGTGAATGTAACAATCTCGACTGGAATTTGTAATCGACGCTCTGATTTGTTATCCATTACACGAACTGCTTCACCACAGATACGCATACACACTATGTGAACGTTTTTATGTTTTCTTTGGCGGGGTAGTGTGTGATTTGCACACACACACACACACACACATATATATATATATATATATATATATATATATATATATATATATATATATAATTGTATGTATTAAGAAAATAATTGCTGTGGTTACTCACTGTTTTGTTTCTTAGAGCTAATGTTTACTGTTATTTAAGGTTTTATATCTAGGTAGCTTATTATTGTGGGTTCGGTGGTTGTTTGTTAATGGTATCGTGTCATTTTTAGTCATAATCTTGAGGTTCCTTATTTATATTCTTATTTCTTATATTCACTTCATTTGTATATTTATCCATTTTCCATAGGTATTGTCATGTATTGATATTTTAATAGAGGCTATTGGGTTTTAATTATTCATGTTTGGCCATGTTGTGGTTAAATGTAGAGATAGCTGGTCTAAACCTCTCATTTTGGAGGGAAATTTATAATCACCATAAAGTAGTTCTATATCCACACTCTATCTATAGAAAAATTTTCTACGGAAATGATCACTCTTCTATAGATAGATCAAATCTTAAACACTATAAAACTTGTGTCCTTGCGTTTGTTTGTATGTGCATGTCTGCTAGATTAAAAAGTTCAAAGGTGATTCTCTTCCTAATTTATATCGTAATCTGTAAAAAAATTAATTAAATTTATCTTGCATAATAAAAATAAATGTTCATCATTAATCAATAGGATAGAATATTATGAAGTATCTTTCATCTGTTTTAATATTTTGAAGTTTGAACCTAAAACTCCTTGAACATTCTGAAAGGTGCCAGATCAAATCTGACGGCCTTGTGTAATAGAAATTAATGGGGAAAAGATGACTCTTACAGTCATGTTTACAATGTTTTCTTTATCCAAGGCTGAACTTTATCGCAAAGACTAGAACATCCCTTAAGTGATTTACCATACTGCATATAACCGAAGGTGAATGAGTGTAGAGAACGTAAGACATCTGTACACAAGATGTTTAACCCTATTTGGCTAAGTCGTTTGAACGAGTGAGAAGTGGTCACAATGTACGGTTCAATGTAAGAAATTTAAGTTTACTCTCTGAAATTAGACAGAATAAAACGGATTTCAGTTGTTTTGCTTCTTAAATATTCATGTTTTCGAATCACAGAGTATCTGTCAATTTTGGATTTCTAGATCAAAATAATGCGCCAGATTTCTTATTTAACTCATTAATGCACACCGTACAAACTTTGTACCTTACAAAAATGAACTAAATATTCAGTATTATTTACAGATCAAAAGACATGTATCAATTACAGGTTTATATGGCGATAAATCAAATATCATCATCACTTTCTCCATAACATATCTTTCAGTTTGTCTCAGTTATTTCTGCACGTGAGTGGTTATAATTGTTACTATTGTCGTCATGTGATCGAATTTTGAGATTGATCGCGCTAGTTTTCTTGCAGATGTTCCAGTTTAAACATGGCCGCTCCGCTAGCAGTTACTCACCGTTTCGCCAGTACCATCTCATGAGCTTGCTGAATCATCTCATCACCGGTGGAAGGTGATGGGTGCTCTCATCCGTCATCGTGAATCACGCTTGTCCGGTCATTTTTTTTTAAACTTCTGGATCCACTCATACACACCTCTACGGAATAATGTACTGTTACCGTATTTTTCAAAAAAACTTCGATTAATTTCAGCCCCTGAAAACCAGAGAAATCAGACCACTGATTTGCGTTCTTTCTTGGTGCACACTGCCAACTGAATGGACATGTTTACACTATAACAGCAGCAAGAAAACTGGCATGATCAAGCTAAAACTTCGATCACGTCATCCCAATACTACCAACTATAAGCACGTAGCGTGACAAACCTAAACATATGTTTTGGCGAAAGCGCGCATAATTCTTTTTACTCATTTCCGTATATATATATATATATATATATATATATATAAAGAAATATAGTCTTAAGGTGTGCTATATTTATGGAATAAAGTGCTCAATATCAGAGATAGAGCGTGTGTAAATATAAAAGTGAACATAGAAGTCAACACTTAGAGGCGACAGTCTGTTTCATGCTATATGCAATCGTCAGGCCACGTGTGCTGTTATTTTTCTCGGCTATTTATATAGCCGAGAAAAATAACAGCACACGTGGCCTGACGATTGCATATAGCATGAAACAGACTGTCGCCTCTAAGTGTTGACTTCTATGTTCACTTTTATATTTATATATATATATATATATATATATATATATATATATATATATATATATATAACTCATTAATACTCACCGCACCCCAGGTTGAATGGTGGGAATTAAAGTGTTAAAAGGAAAGACAGGCTTAAAAGGAAAGTGATGGGTCTTATAGTCATTTAATATAGTATTGAGTTCATAATGACGTTTCCTTTCGAAGAAAATACACTATACAAGTTTGATTCTCCACGCTATTCAATCGAACATTATGATATTTCATTTTGTTGCAACGTTTCAGTCGATATCATCTTAAACTTCCTACACTGCACACGATAGTTGTTACATGTCGCTTACTCGTTGTTATTTTCTTTCCTTGTGAATGACAACTGAAAAAGTGCCGTAATGGATGTTCAAGATTTAGTGGAGCAATGTCTATTCAAATTCTATCAATCCAATTCTCCCTGGCTTTTTGTCGGCAAATATCACTGAAATATGGATTCTGTAAACTACGTTTTGAAACAAAAAAGGAAACAGAAAACTAATCTAAATGTGGACCATTAAGATAAGATCGGTGTTACATTCAGCAAAACTTCTGATATTTTCTGCAACTACCGAAACTGACAATTCAACACACCTGAGTAGTAAATATCACTTTGGAGGCACAAAGTAAGATCGTCACTTTGCAAGCAATAAATTCGCTTTAAAGGGATTATAAGATCAATTAATATTCTACAGTCTTTGCGCAACAATAGTTCAATTCTACATTGCGTTGAAATAAAATAAAAATATGTTTTTTTTTTGTTTTTTTTTTAATTAGGGTAATCCTCGAAGTTATGTTCACATTCAGCAAACAAATGAAACTGATAACACTCAGGAACATCCAGGCGGGCAATTTATTCGGATGAAATACAGTACATCTCTTCAAAAATCAAGATATATATATATATATATACATATATATACATATATATATATATATATATATATATATATATATATAATTTCAATGATTATTTATATATACTTGAATTTCTGTATCCCATTCAGAGATTTTCAAAACATAGCAAAGATATTGTGTCCATCTTCGTAGTTGATATTTTTAGTGTTAATTTTTATTAATAAGTCTTCCATTTTTTTTAGCCTTTTATTTTGGATGTCGATGATGCTATTATATTAGTGTTGTCAACAAGTATGTTACGACTAGTGTCCGGTAAGTCTCCATGAATATTTAAATGAGATCTAATTGAACTATGATCAGAAAAGTGTAGAGTGAGTCTGCGTGTTAAACATGTTGTAGTATGGCCTATATATTTATTTACGAATTTTGATTGATCAGGAATACAATTCCTTAATAATTAATAATTGCTACCAAAATATACAATATACATACATACATACATACATACATGTGTGTGTGTGTGTGTGTGTGTGGAACATTTTCATATATATGTGTTTCTGTGCATGTGTACGTTTGTGTGCACTCAAATTATAAAATATAAGCTAAACCTTAGAATAAGAAAAATGCTTAAAATGTAAAATAAACCTGTGGTCCAATGCTAATTGTTGCAGAGTTTAAATATATTTCATTAATGAAATAATTTCAAAAGATAACCAAATTCTGCTGCCCATAATTTCATGCTAAATCACATTCAGCATGCGGACAAAATCGGAAACGATTTCTCGATTTAATCTTACTTCTAAAATCCGGTGGAGACAGGCATTATATTTTTTATTGAAGTACTTATTCTTATACCTACATACGGTCATAATTTATTTCATTTTAATTAACAGCTGGCTACCCATTCGCTGTAGGATAAGAAATTTCTCTCTTAGGATAAGAAAAACTTTAGTCAACACATTTGTATAGCAACACAATTTTGCCAGTAATTTACATCTGGTAGTTGGAGATTCGTTATCCACTGTTACTAACGTCCCAACGTAGAGAGGAAAATCAGTGATGCCTTTATATGTTCTGTTGTTCAAGCTCATCATATGTTTATAGTAGCGTCTTTTCCATTCACCCTCTGCGGCTCTTATGTAGTAATATGTTTGAAATTCACTAATCGCTTTAGTTCCATATACTTCACTTACCCAGAACACACCGTTCAAATGGACAACAACTTTATAGAAAAAGTAAGATAAGGCATAATAGAAAAATATTCGATGAATTGACCTTTGAATACATAGTTATCACAGACATCTCCAAGATGTTGGTGTTTCGCAGAGTGGCAAGCATCTCCTCGATATCGAGTTGTGCTGAAAACTTGTCAGCTTACCAATTGTAATGAACTTGTTCCATGAAAAGAAACACACTATTCGACAATTAACACAGGCAATGCATCGTATATCATTTGTTGGTTCACCATTCATGAAATATTATTATGCTTGTTTTATTGAAATGATTATTTTATCAAGTGGGCAGGCCGTTAGCATTATGTCACCCAGGCTTAAACACATGTAGAAACGTTTAAGATGATATCTGTGTGTTCGTGTAATTATGTTTATGACAATGGAACGCTAAGCAGAAAAAATGACCTGAAAGATTGTTTACCTGATTGACAGACGTGATCGATAACAATGGGGGAAAACAAGGTTTTTAACTTTTAGCTTGAATCCTCAAAGAATTTGATATCAGGCAATGCAGCTTGTAATCGGTAAATGTGTCAGTCATTGTAAAAGAAATAACCATATTGCTTTTAGAAACAAACTAAGCATTACATATAAGCATCCAAATGTTATTAACTTATTGTAGAATAATTCTGTATGGATGTATAAAAATTAAAATTATGTAGGCTCTGAAAATTATTAAACTTGCAAAGAAAGATATGTATTTCCTAATTAACATAATTGAGGCTTGATATGGTGGCTTTCCAGGACTAATAAAGCACATTTAGATGAAAAAAATCTTTACTTGATTGATAAAGGGAATTTCTGATTCCTGTCGGGAAGAAAATTGTATTTACGCATTTTCGATATGCAGGCTGGTATACAGTCATTTCGTAGTTAAATAACATAATTCAAACGAAATGAAAAACGCGTATCAGGTAGATATAGCGTTTTAATAAGAGGTGCGTGTATGTATATATGCCTGAAATCAGACAAAACCGCAGTCCACACACACATTAAATGAACAAATATGTGTGTTGTGGTATAATGGGTATCTGTTCGACTTTTGAATTTCAGACTAATTTGTTACATTCATTTAGATGTAAAAGCCTAGAGAGAGTTATGAATCCATCTCTTCTCGCCCGAGCTATGGGTTGAATAGCAGGACAGAGTGGGTTCTATAGGCTTGGCTGACAACCATCCTACCACAGAACGAAGCTGCAACCTGCTATGGAAAAATCTTCTACTTAATCATTCATGAATCAAGAAAGGCATGATTGAAAAAGCGGATATCATGTATGCCACAAGACTGGCTATATTATTGCACGCTTTTAATATTTCGCTGATATTTCCCTTCTATAAGTGAATACAAAAGGCTGTTATTTTGGAATGCGTAACAATAAACTTTTCTCTGAGATAATAATAATAATAATAATAATGACAATAACTGGCCAAATTCGAGACAAAATAAATGCGATATATATATATATATATATATATATATATATATATATATATATATATATATATGTAAGCTGCTTTAAAATATTTCCTACAAAAATAAGCGTATACCAACTTTTTTGTAATGCTCAGTTCAGTTTAGACTTCTATCATTTTCAACTAAGCTTAATAAATATTAGCATTAAACATCCTGAGGGTAATATATACTTTGCTTTGATGGTTCAATTCTTCTTGCATCAATAAAAATCAGAAAAGTTTCAAGTATATAACTTTTTAAAATATGAATTGCTGAATTTCCATAGAGAATAAAACGGAAACAAGACTAAAATGGAAGTAAATGTTCGGCGAATCACCACAGGAACACATGGCAGTGTAAACCCTAAACACATCCGACTAATATTTATCTTTCACGTATAACGCACTCGCCATGAGGCTTTTGACGTCCGCATCTGTTCAAACACCCATTCCAACTCTTTCTAAATTAAGCTTCTAGATTTACGGCGGTAGATATCATTTCTCCCTATTAATTCACTCTGGCTACTATATTTATTATTTTATGAAAACTCTGGTTATCTGTTCGTCCTTTGAGAGAGGCCATGTTGTCTCATCTGCGTGCATGTGCTGTGCGCATGTGCAAGCTTACACACACATTTGAACGGGTATTGGCGTATACATTAGTTAGGCTTCACAAATTTGGTATTAGGAAGTGAGCAGATGATTTTAGGAGAAATAAAAACAGAAGTTTTGTTAATGAAAGCAACCTTTCAAAGAAAACAGACGCTTAACATGAATTCTGGGTGTTCTCCGCTATTGCGAACATCGTCAAAAATAAAGATATTGAAAAAACAGAATTGAAAATTAAATATCTTCGTATCTAATTGATGTATTTAACTTTTGGAACGATAAGATATTTTTAAATATTTTAAGCTTCTTTACAATTTTATCCGAGTAACCTGATATATTAGGTTGGTGCAAAAATAATGACGTAATAATGTCGTTTTTTGACGTATTTTTAACGCCAAAAAACGACATTATTACGTCATTATTTTTGCACCACGCTAATATATATATATATATATATATATATATATATATATATATATATATATATATATAAATATATATATATATATATAGGTTAAAGTGCTCAATATCATGGATAGAGAGTAGAAATCAACACCCAGAGGACAGTCTGTTACATACGAAACGGAATCGTCAGGTCATGTACGTTGTGTTTTTGCTCGACTATATATATATATATATATATATATATATATATATATATATATATATATACAGATAAGTGATGCATACACGCTCAAAACATCCTTTAAAATAGTAAATACGCAAAAAGGACAAAGGTTTCTGAACATATCCGGGGAATTAAAACAGAAGAACAAATAACACCAAATATAAAATGAAAATTAAGGAAAAGAAAACCTACCTACATCAATCAATCCAAAAATTGTAAACTCTGCCGGGGGGAAATATAAGTATAATTACATTTCGAGACTAACACAAACTACTAAATAAACGATCAGAACTCATCTAAAAATTCATAAAAACAATTTTTTTCAACGTTACTTAAAATCGAAAACGGTAAAAGGACAAGAAAAACGAAAATAAATAAACACGAAACAAATGAAAAAAAAAAAAACTCAAATAATTAAATCCAAGCAAATATATAAGAAAATAAACCCAGTAAATAATAAACAAATTAACAAAGCATACCCAAGAATATATATTAATAAGAACTAATAATAAAATAAAATATTATTTGACAGCGCCATATATACCCAGAAAGCTTCATTCGGATCTACAATTATTCCCACTCAATATCACATAGAATAATTCGAAAGACAACGCTTACCGCCCAAAATAATCACTAGAATAATACAATGTTCTACGAACAATGCCATACAAGAGACTACCCACAATGCATCACTGACCTGTATATAGAAATAACCCAGCAAAACATAAGGCATATTATGGCCTGACGATTGCTTTTAGCATGAAACAAACATTCGCCTCTGGGTGTTAACTTCAATGTCCACATTATATATATATATATATATATATATATATATATATATATATATATATATATATATTATGCTAATAACTAAACTCGGTTGGTGTAAAAAAAAGGATAACAAAATTTTCAAAAAAAAAAAAAAAAAAGACTAAAAGCATCCGAGTAGGCCGAAAAAAAATCGTTCTGTGCCTTAATTTCAAGTTCAAAGAAAATGAAACAATCGAGTAAATAAAAGAACTTAAAGCGCTCAATACGCTAAGTAGGACAGAGTATAAAAAATGCTAATGAGACAGTAACTACCTACCTAGGTTTCATCTAAATGGATCTTCAGGACAGGCTTACACATACGTTCTAGAGCACGCAAGTTTGTGTGTGCGCACGCGTGTGCGGTTGCAGAGGACTGTTGGTTTGCATGCTGTTAATTTAGGAACACGTAACTACTGATAGAATATTAAAAGGTCCACTACGAGCATAGGGCGAATTCAAGTTATGTCAAATCGAAGATCTAAAGAAAAGCAACAAGACCGATATATATATATATATATATATATATATATATATATATATATATATATATATATATATATATATATATATATATATATATATATACAACAAATATATGTAATAAACAAGAAAATTTACAATGGACATAGACATTAATATTTGTGTTTGTGTGTAAACATAAAGTGTTTGTATTTTGGTGAATGTTCGTACGTACGTGTTTGTCTGTTTCATGGCGTTTTCCCACAAGTGGGCTAAACGCAGATCTCTGCGAGAGATCACATTTTGTAAATGTGTCCGCTGAAATGCAAAGTAAAAAAGAGAACGAGGCAAGAAATCTCCCAGTATTCATAGTGTAGGGAGAGCGACACCTAGTGAATAATTTGGAAAATTAAGGAGAAGTTAACTCCGACACGGTAGATAGATATTTCGATTACGACATCGGTTTCTGGATTCGTTGGATATGTTCATAATATCATGTAATGACGTCATTTGATCGTTATTTAGATCATCGATTTTAGATGCCTTTGGAGCATCGTTCATTAAACTATAAAAATTAATCATACCTTGCATATTTATATACACTCTTTTGTATATAGACTCTATGAATATTTTCTAAAGGATAGGTTTCCATATTTTAATATTTCGACTTTATATAAACTAACAATTTTCGTATTTAATTTTAAAGTGTAATGTTTCATTAATAGCCTTACTGAAAACGAAGTATATATGAATTGACTTCACGTAATAATTAAATAACCTTAAATATTTAAATTAATAAGTTATCAATTAACTCAATAATATTTGAAATTATAATTTTCTAGAGTCCATGAAATAATCGCAAAGAATCTAAAAGTGACACTTGAAATTTATGGGGTACATAATGATAAAGGAGGACTTGGATAATTTGATACACTCAAAACGTATTGAAGCAAGAGGGACAAAGAACAGAAGGAAATAATCTATATTATTGTCTTGTGTAAATGGTTGGCAGAACAGGTTTGGAGGTATAAGAGATATACAAACTTTACGCAAAACTACAAAATCAGGAATATATCTAGAGCCATGATCGCCAACCCCCTGAAGAAAAACAGCGGTAGAATAAAAATATATATATACTAAGGAAAAATAACTAACAAACAAATCATTTTTTAAATGACATTCAATCTTTATCTTAAATTATATCATTTTTAGTATGCCAGTAATCGTAGATAACATTGCATATAAATATCATAAATTAAAATATTCATATTAAAATTAATTAAATAAAATTATTTGACATTCGTCAAGAATTTTCATCTTAAGGAAACAACGTACAGAAGAGACGAAAGTTATAAATAATTTGTAATTCAATTTCAAGTGTTTAGAGAGCTAAGATTAATGCAAACAATTTCCATACCAAATTTAATTGACTATGTTTAATTCTATTAGTATATTACTTAGGTGCCCAGCGCTATTCTCACAACGGTGGTCTATTAAAAATTCTCATGTGAGAGGTGTGGGGTTCAAAACGACTACTTGAAACTTTCTAGACACAAGTTGGAATTTAATATGTTACCATTTTTAGAGAAACACATATGCGATTGACTCTATGCTTTAATTTCTGATGGAAAAATATTTTCCCAATAAACGTTTAAGAAAGTATAAAGTTTAAGTGGGGAATTATACTGGTTACAAGAAATATCTCAAATATAATTTTTATAATCACATCTGCAAATGTCATGATAATTGTTTTAAATCCTAATGAAAAAGAACAAAGACCCGAAAAGAATACCTCCTTTTTTGACTCCCAGAATCTCTAGCAGAATGTAGTACAATAACAATGCTGGATAGTCAGTCAGTCATATGCCATGCGTCATACACGCTTAGGCTAACATGTATCTTAGAATTCATGACAGACGTGGCAGATTTTTCCCTTAATAAGTTGCATTTTCTTTCTGTGTTAGACTAATTGCCATCCAAAGCTATAAAAACTGGTATGTCCTGCTATTTAGCCATAGCTGGAGGGAGAAGAGGATTCATACCTTTCCCAAGAACTAAGTGAATATAATGGATTCGACTGGAATACGAACTCAGCTCTCCGATACCTTAATCCGAGCCGCTATCTATTACTCCACTGTGCAAACAAACTTAGTTACTCATAGAGCCACCATAATTGGTTATTCATTTTCAGCAGCATTAAAAAAAAGTGCTTGCATGCCCGGCTAGTAGACATTTGCACCTGTGAAGGGGATCCGCTTTTTGTACTGAAACATTAACGCAGTGCATAACATTAGCTATATTGTTTACTGCATTTCACTGACCTTTTTGTCGTATCAATGAACGGAGTGAAATTAAAGTCTGATGATATTTGTTCATTATTCTTATATGTGCCATATACATTCAGTACGTAGACGATCACGGCACTCCACTATTCCCCTGTCTTTTTTAGCTCTTAATAAAATGTACTTAATGAATTTTCTTTTTAGCTCACCTAAACCTTGCTCCAAAATCAATTTACTCAAGCTTGCGAAGGAAGTTATGCATGTTATACTACTGGTTCTCTTGCTTTCCATCTGTCCTGTGAGTTTAAAATTTTACAAGCCCTCTTTCCTCATAATGTGCCCTTGAAATATCAACTTTCTCTTCCTGTTGTCAAGTATAAATGCCCATATATTGTATACATTATTCTCAGCATTTTTCGGTAGAATCATATTTCTGTTGCTTCAAGTCTCCGCTTGATCTGCGAGATTTTCCAATATTTACTGTCATATTGGAGGACTGATATTACGTTGGATAATGGAAAGTGACTCAGATTGAAGAATCGGAGAGCCGAGTTCGAATTCCAATCGAATTCATTACATTTATTTATGTGTTAATACTCTTCGGAAAGGTAAGAATCCTCTTCTTCTTCCCCACAGCTAAGGATAAATAGCAAGACAGACCGGAGCCTTGGATGGCAACTGGTCTACTGCAGAAAGAAAATGCAAGCTACAGTGTGAAAAATCTGCCTCGTCAGTTATGTATCGAAAGATACTTGTTCACCTAAGCGTGGATCACGCATGACACGTAAGTAACTGGTAATACATAACAGTTTAATACTCTTTACTTTGTTCCTTAATATTTTTGTGTCTTAATATTAGGTTGGTGCAAAAATAATATCGTTTTTTGACGTTAAAAACTACGTCAAAAACGATATTATTTTTGCACCAACCTAATAGCTTGATCAGCTTTTTGAAGGCAATTTAGCTATCCCAATTCGCTTTCGGATTTCAGTCTCGCACTTTCTATCCTATGATAAAAACGCTTCCCACATATTTAAATTATAATATGTGTTTAATTTGTGTTTCATCAATTTGCATGTCGGGCTTTTCCTTTTGCTAAGCATTATGAATTCCGTTTTCTAGCAATTGATATTTAGTCTTTACTTTACGCTTTCTTTCGCCACATTCTGTAGGTGTTGTAGTTTTCTTTCTGTCTGACACTGTATCATCTGGATATCTTACGTTGTTAAGATTCCATCCACTAATAATAAATCCAGGCAGAACATCTAATTTGATACGCTCGAGACACCTAAGGTTAGCAGATGCCGACATTTACAGAAGACATCGGGGAACACCAGCAGTTAATTTATCATACCTATAAACTTACACTATTTCTTATTTTGTATAATGAACTCATTTATATCCGTATGCAGGCAGTTTGCTTCAGTACATGTTCTGGAATATTCTAGTCTCCTTCCTTAATATTTTGCGGTTACCTAGTAGTTACAATATTTCTTTGTGACTTACTTTGTCTTATAAACTAATAATATGTCAAAAATATTGGTCTTAACTGCAGACATTTAACTCACCTGCCATAGCACTAATATCTGATTTCGTGAGCCAACTTATTAAAATATTAGGTTTTGCATTTGGAGTGGCCTTCGTATATTAAGCTAGTTTTGTAAATAACAATTAATTATTTTTTATAATAGTCAGAATCGTGTATTATTAATTTCCTTTGCGACACATAGAGATTGAGTGTTTTAATTTGCTCAACCAAATCTTCATTTTTTACTAAATTCAGTGCTTAAAAAAAAACATACTATTTTTACGTCCAAAGTTCGCATTTCATCCGTTGCCTTATGAACGCCATCTTTTAGTAAATCTAACACAGTAAAATTGACACGGCTATTAAAATATAAATCATTGCACGTTTAATTTACGTTTTCTTAAGTAATTTAAAAGTTTTGCCTTAAGTTCATAATCTACCAAAATTTAAAATTAATTTATGAGAGTCCCATGAAGTTTAAAAGGAAATTTTCTTGTTAATTCTTCGGGTAATTTTTTCATTGAGACCAAATCTCACGATCAGTGGGCTATTGCAAATACTTCAAAATGTTGCATTTTAATTTAATACTTGCTTATATGCCAAAGCTATTTAATCTCGGCATGCGTTTTTTCGCTCCCCTGATTCACTAAATTTTACCAGATGTCTAATAATGTATATGTCGACATCTGCTAATTTATTCGATTTCTCTATTTTTCTATGATATACGCAATCATTTCTTACGTCATACAACATCTAGTTACATTATATTAGGTTGGTGCAAAATAATGTCAGTTTCGTACTTTAAAAATACGTTAAAAACCGACGTTATTTTTGCACCAACCTAATATGTTCTTTATGTAACAAACGTATAGATATGGATCAACTAATATAATAGACTGTATCGAACGATTCTATTCCGATATTGATATAATTTGCAAGTGACGTATTATTATGCAATTTCTCTTTCAATAAAATATCACTATGCTAATTATTCGATAATAGAATACATGATTCAGAATCTTTGAGTTATATTAAAGGCAAAAAATGTCCGGCATATTCTTAATCAACTAGAGGAAAAGTTGTGAATTCGTATCTGTTTTTCTGGAAAAGTTAAAAGTTTCATTCCTTTTAAACATTTCAGCCCTGACCACCGCTTTACCCGTGGTAGAAAAATGACGTAATACCTAACCACTGATTGAACAGTGGTGGAGAATCAGTTACGGGTTGAACGCTGGGTAAACACTTGCAGTTTTTTGGGTATTATGTACTAGTGAGCCAGTCAAAATGAGCTGACTCATTGTATAGTTCACCAATAGAAGGGTTAACCAATCAGAAAGCTCAAAATATTCAAACCGACGTGTATAAATGCAGCCATTTTGTTTTCTTTTTTCCCCCAAAAGTATCTTTACTGCCAATCTGATATCGAAGACTTAAAGAATTAACAGTCGCTACTTTCTCCGAATCTACACTGCCAACCTCTGATATTGAAGCGATTACGGACTTCACTGGATTCCATATTCAGAGACTACGGCAAACATGGCCAACAAACACTTGTAACTAAATTTATATCTACTGTGAAACATTACATACCATCCATTTGTGAATTTTGAGTCAGGAACTCAGACAGAAGGGTTAAATATTTCAGGAATGCAAGGCTCAAAGAATTTGAATTTGTTCTCCCATTTTCTACCTTATTAATTGTTGATTCGTATATCATTCATCAAATGTTTGTTTTATCAAATTTTTATACTAAGATCGTTAAATAACATAGGTTGCAAGGATTGCAACTTGCATCAAGTTATATTTCAAGATTTTCTGAATTGGTCAAGAAAAACAACACGAAGATAACGACAGTCATGTAATAATATATCACTTATCTGTTTGCATACTTTATAATATTTGATTAAATCTATTTAAATCATGTAGCGGATTCTTGGTCAAAACTTTCAGACACCTGACAAAAAAAGAAACTTTTCGTTATTATAGTATCATGCACTAGTGGTTAGTGTAAACAACCTGATATTATGAACAATATTACCTCATCTTTAGTTTTGAAACAATGCGGCACAGGGATATTTTTAGATTAAAATCTATCATTTTGTAATAAATAGATTTTCTTTAATGTTTATATGCTAAAATTAGCAAAAATATCGTTACTTTCTGACATTCAAACTAGCCCAGAACTAGCCAGGATAGCAGATGAAATTTCCAATCCTGGCAAGTGATGGTACTTAAATAACTTACAATACACCATATAAAATCTGTGAGTTTTATAAAACGAGAATTTAATAAACCGTGTAAGAACCAACGATTAACAAAAACCGCTGAAATTGAGAGAAAAGATGAAATTGATATGCCGTAAAACAAACCAAACCAAACCATCACAGTATGAAACGGTTGTAAGAAGACGACAGTTCACAATGTTGTCGGCATGTACCAAGCTAATGGACGTCAGAGAAAAAAAAATACAAACTTACGTTTATAATTCTTGGACCATGCCAAATTAATAATACTCCATAAACATTACGCCAGTTATTCTTAACTTTTCAGCGATATAACATAACCAGTGTAAGTCATGGCTAAAATGATCAAAGAACATTTCTGTGATACTGGTAACGTAGTCTAATCTCTGAAAGATTTTGTAACCAAGTCACTCAGTAGTGATATGAATTTCTACCAGTGAATATACCTTTTAGCATATACTGCAACGGAGTTTTACTAAAGGGAGTTATATTTTAAGCATTGTTTCTTATATTGTGTTAAATAGTATTAATAAACAGAGACACGTGACCAAGAAAAAGAAAGTAAGTTTCTAAATACACATCTTGTGCCAATGAGGTTTTGACCATGGAACACATACAAAATTGGCTTCGACAAAGATGCTCTTCCAATGTTTGTTCATTTAGTAAAATCTTGGGAAAAAATTGAGGCCAAAGAGATTTTAGTTATCACTCTCACAATTAGAATGTGAGCAATGATCATTCTCATACGGCGTATTCGCTCGTTCTGTGTATCGAGAACCGGCAGTGTTGAAATTTGAAAAAATTTAAATTAGAGAATTAATTTTAGAGATTTGAAACTTCCATCTATTGCATAAGATCCAAAGAATGTAAATCACAGTATTGCGGTGATATGTATAATTAAGATTCCAGTTTTTTGTATATATTATAGTAAGATTATTTCGATTAAGATATTTAGGTGTTTAAAGTTTCCATTGTTGCATCATTTTAGTTACTATCTGGTATTGCAAAATTTACTTTTCTTCATTTCAATTACTTTGAAAAATAGGCTAAAAACTGTCCGTCTGCCAAAAACACAGAAAATAGTGAATTAATTGTTATATGTCTCAACATTTGATTATCAGCGGAATAAATGTACCATTGCAATAGTTGCATCAAAAAAGAATGAGATGTTCTGAAAGTATAAGAGTGCAAAATAAAATATTTATTTAGCTTCAAGACAAGGCGTTATCTCTTTCTTTCTCTGTATATATATATATATATATATATATATATATGGGTGGATATGAGATTGTGACCCTGGGTTTCACGTTATTTGACGCTCGCCAATACCGTGAAACAAAGACACATCAAACCAACTAAATATGTTAGCACTATCACTGATATTGAGTGCTTTCCGATAAGTACAGCGCATATATACATACATACATCTTTTTAATTTTTTGCACAAGCTTTCGTCTGTTCCTACAGATACCATCAGGTATGGAAGTAGATTTTGTTCTTGTTTTACTTCTCGGTAATAAGAGGACAACGAAAATACAGATGTAATCCGAATAAATGCTATGAGAAATGTGTTATTATTTTGGAACGTGCGGTCGCAACGCTGAGTTTGAATTTAAATTTTAAGGTTTTTATACAAATATAGCAATAAGAGAATAAGAGGAACCCGACTCCATCCCAATGTATGTAAAAGCATTTTTGATATACACCGGATATATAAATTCTAAAAAGTCAATACAATTTTATCGGGCATAGTTTGGTAATATCCGAAACGCTAATTTTGAATGCCCATGTTTAAGTAGACATCTTGTCTCTACGTTATTTTAAACCGAGCGGTGTATTTTAGAGAAGAAGTATCATGAAAATAATGTTTGGAATAGAAGGAAATACGTATATACATGTATAACCATATCACAATGTTGATCATATATATGCCTCCTCTCTCTCTCTCTATATATATATATATATATATATATATGTACACATATATATGATATATATATATACACACATATATATACACACAAACAAACACACACACATATATATATATATATATATATATATATATATATATATATATATATATATAAGATATAACGATTTTATATAACTTTTTATATCAACAAACAGCATTTAGAAATATTGTCTAAAAATATTCTTGCAAAAGTTTTGAAACTACCTGCATCTCTCGTTTCGTATGCATGAAGACCGGTCCGATACAATACTAACCGATGTAACGCATCACAAATCTTTACACTTTGTTATATATATATATATATATATATATATATATATATATATATATATATATATATATATATATATGTGTGTGTGTGTGTGTGTATATATATATATATATATATATATATATATATATATATATATATATATACATACATACGTACACACATACATAACTAGAATCGTTTCGAAAAACCCTTGAATTTTTGATTTGCCAATAATGAAAGCAATCTCGAGGGAAAAAAGAATCGCACAGATGCAGGTCTGAAGCCGAAAGAAAAAAAAACCGATACGAGTAAACAACTAACTAACAAAAGAGCTCAATACAACCGTAGAGCAGACCTAGATACACCTCGTGAGCCAGACAAACCTACCTAGGTTTCACTTAAACGGATCGTCAGGGAAAGAATGGCCATTCTTTCCCTGACGATCCGTTTAGGTGAAACCTAGGTAGGCTTTTCTAGCTCACTAGGTGTATATATATATATATATATATATATATATATATATATATATATATATATATATATATATATATATATATATGAGTGTATATCTGTATATGAATAAGTGTTTTATAGGAGGTACGACAAAAAAACAATTTTGAGTTTGTGAATTCAGTTATGTCAACGCAATTTTTATCAGGAATTTCTGAGCAGAGGAAAACTTTTGGTTGCAGTTACTCAAATGTTGGTTTCACTAAAATATGTCTCAGTTGTCAATAAAAACAAAAATAAACACTTTACTCACACAATCAAAATTGGATTAAATATGTACAGATTTTATAAATAAAATAGACAGATATTCCATCTTTGAAATATTACTTGGCTGGTTAGTTTGTAAGAAACAAATACAGGGTTTAAATATATATTTATTTGCATACCGCTTGATGGGATTATAAATCGTAAAGATGAAATAAATTTATTTTGGCTACAGCATGAAGTTTGTGTAGCCAAATCGACGAAACATGAGGTCAAGTTATTTTTATGACTAGAAAATTGTGAGCAAGATGCGGTTTGGATAAGAAAAAAGAACTGAACTAGAAATAGAACTTTTGGTTGCAAATGTGTAATTAGGTTACAATATCTAAAGTCTCAAACAAATAAATTTCAAAATAAAGTAAAAGAGGGTAAATAAACAAAAAATAGATAAAAACGATAGAAAATGGTGAGGAAATTCAGAATCTAAAATAAAAATGGATAAAAATAATAACTTGTGGAATTTTTAAAGAAAGGAATTAAAAGAAGAAGAATTGAAAAAAATCAAAGCTGACAAGAGCAAAAGGAAAGGAAGGAAAATTTGAATTTAGAAAGGAAAAGTAATGTTCACTATCGACAAAACCTCTGCAAAGAGCGGCGTACGGAAGTCAGAGACTTGGAGTAATATCCGGCAGAGACGAACATTTCAAGAGTTTGGATTCGTTAACAAGCCAGTTGTGTCTTTTGCTAACGTGTTTCTATAAAAAAAAAAAATTGTCTTCGACTTTTTCGGGCGCCGGAAGAGTACCGGGAGAAACAATGTAAGTAAAAAAAGAAAAGAAAAAGAAAAAAGAAACATGAAAAAATACAAAAAGAATATATAGCGCTTTCGTTTTGTAGAATAAAATAAGCAAATAAGTTGTTTTTTTTAAAAAAAAAAAGATAATAAATTATCGGTAGCACATATGTCGGCGGATGTATTCTGTTTGAGCAGAAAGTGGAACATCTTTCTATTATGCTTTTGTTGAAGTTTGAATTTAGCCGGAGGCTACGCAATTCCGAGAAAATAACTGGTAAACGAATGTTGCCAGATAGCAAGCAGAAAAATGGGAAAAAAACTAAAAGAAAACAAAAAAAAACGAAGTTTGTGTGTGGGCGTAGATATTAGATTTTACACAACAGAATCTCTACACAATTTATGATTGGTGATGCGGTTTATTCTCTGGCAGATTGCGGACAATAGAGTAGTTATTTATGTATATATTACATAAAATGTGGCACAAGGCCTAAAAGTGGGGATTGCGAGAAAGCTGGTCATCAATGTTCTTAAATTTAGCTTAACTAGTCATATTCACTGACTCAATCATGCTAATAATAATACTTTCACCATAATACCACATTTATATAAAAATACATATTTGTCACAATCCACAAAACAACGGATTCTCTCCCTAAATACCTTAACTAATATCCCAATTTTTACAAATATGTGCAGAGTAGGATGGACAAATCATTTTTATTTATATCATAAAATAACTCCATAATTTGCATGACTATATATATATATATATATATATATATATATATATATATATATATATATATATATAATAAAAAGGATTAAACACTAATATTCCATGGTTATAATTTATTACAGTGGAATCGTAATAACGATCCAATTCATCAGACCTACAAATTCAAAAAGAAATCAGAAAAAAAACACCGGAAAAAAAAAATAGAATGTAGTGAGAGTATTTGTATGAGTGTGGGGGACGAATGAGAGAAGTAAATGAAAGCTCTAAAGTGTGTTAACAGATGATAGAAGAACAGGAAGGCCTAAAATTGATGGTGGGGAATAAAATTTAACAGAGAGAAGTTTTAAAGAGAGGAGGTAAATAACAGTTTACATGAGTGAGAAACAGATAAATATGAATTATTTTCCGATGCATAATTCATTACTGAATCGCTGACATGAATTAATTTAAAACCGACACCGGAAATGGGTGTATACATTTGTGGTGACATTACGCACAATAAAAGACGATATAATCTAACCTTAAAAAAGTTGAGAAGATTTAGAAAAAAATAAAAGAAAAAAGGAAGATGGGGGGGGGCAATTAAACCGAAAGGCATTTATAAAAGAACCGCTTAAAACCAAGAAAATTTGGCAAAATAAATATCACATACAGGTTACAAATTTAAAATAAACATATAAAAAATAACGAATATTTAATCTAGCAAGGACCTACTACTTCTATGCCCCAAAACAAATACGTATTAACACACATACACAACAACATATTTATATTTACACGTACATACATACATATACGCGTGTATACATAAACAAAAATGTTAATGATTTAAATTTAATATTCTGACAACACATTACTTTTAAAATATCAAAGTAAGTGTTACTGATAAATATGTTTTCCGAGGAGTAGGATGTTGAGTTTCACAAAAACCATTATCCTCTGCCTATATTTGAACATTGACAGGTCAGAAGTGCTGCGGCGAAAATGTACTAAAATTTAAATGAAAAAAAATACAGGTAAAAAGATTACATTAATTAACAAATAAATGTGTTATACTTAAATTTCTGAGATGAGGTATTATGTACCCTATTTACATTCTTCGGACTATTGTCGTCCTGTTTGTCGTCATATTAATTACAAAGGTTCGGCCGTTGTACGGTCTGGCCTTCTTCAGGTGGTTGGAATGTCGAATTGAACCCTTTATTTCGCTTACTGTTCTAGTTCCACGTGCCATGTTTAATGGATGCCATTTATATCCGGTTAATTTCCCTCTAGAAATTTCTACACTGCCATAACCGGGTATTGAACTCACACTCTTTGGGTCCTGTCACTGAATCTAACCAATGCTTTTGTCCACTGTGCCATGTGTCTAAGCTTACAGCGAGTGTCTAATTATTTTTAATTAAATAGAAGTCATTGAAAGATTCAATGAAAACTAGTGTAATTTTGTTAACATTGGTATAATAATATTTTGTGTTTTTTTTGTTTTTTTTTAACAGCGATATTACTCTGTACTGAAGCTCAGATAAAAGTCTTGTTTTCGAATTTCGGAGGTAAGCGTTATCTAGTATAATTAACTCCATGAGATCAGTACAAAATAGCTTCAGAATATTGCTCGGAAGGAAAATAAAACAGAACTAATTTCGTCTTGGTTGTATGTATGGCTGTGACCACTTGTGTGCGGGTGTATACATACGCAACCACCTTTCTTTTCAGTGTTTCAGATTCATAATTATTATGATAATTTCGAACAGATTCATCCCATTGCCTATCTAGGATTTGACACTTTCAAAGAAGCCCTCTGAAGGCGATAGATAAATAGAGAGAGTGAGAGAGTGTGCGTGTAGTTCAAGAAAGTTAAAGAGAGGAGAGGTTAATGAATATTCAAATTACTCTTGAACCCCTAAGATGCCAGTCACAATAAGAAGCTGGTTTCGTTTCTTGACATGACCACCAGAAGTGACCTTCGTGAAATGTGAAAGGTTACATGAGCGTTAGGCTTCTAAGGGAGAAGTACGGATGAACAACAGCACAATAATTGATTAGCATATGCCAATAACACAACGCATTGTCATGAGTTACATTGACTGGCTGGCTGTCAGAATGACAAGTATTTTTGCATCACAATATTGAGATGTCGAACAAAATAGTTGCAGGGATGTCTCAAGATATAAACACTGGGACATATATAGAAATGCGTGCTCCTCAGGGAGAAAATGGTGTAAATAAACGACACGGGATCTGTGAGTTGGGTTGATAAATATGGACTTTATATATGTTTATTTGAATATCTGAAGGTTTGGTAAGATGATCGGTGTAACATTACACTTCCGGGGAGAGCAAGTGTTTTCCATCTTTCTACATGAATATGTAGACTTATGTGTATATAAGATTAGAAAAAAGGACGCATTAGCTTGGAGATTAAAATGGACGGACACATACACACTTAAACATATTTTTTTTTATAGATCAAGCAAAATATCTATTTAAATAAAAAAGAACACTTAATAAAAATATAAATTTATGATAATCGCAAAAGTTTTATTTTATCACAACACGTAACATCACGACTTCAAGTCGGCATGGTTTGAAATCGCAGTCTCTAATTTTCTCTCAATAATGTACGAATCAGTCAAGAGTTTATTTTTACTGTCGCTACGAAATGACAACAGGATGTCAGTGGAGAAATTAAAATTCGGCTAACAGTGCTCAAATTATTCCTTTAGGATTGTCTTACCATTTTTTTTTCCTTTTAATTGTTTGTCACTTCTGGATCATGGCGGATATTTCCTTGCAGTTTATTTTTAGCATTTTCCATGAAAACTCAGTTCTATTATTTTCTCTTAAGTCGTTCTTTTCTAGATGTCGAATTTATATCTGTCTATATTTCTAAGATGAGGTATCTTAATCATTTACGCTATTTAGAATATCTGGACACTTATCCTCATCTTTGTTGCCATATTGACGACGTTTCGGCCGTTGTACGTTCCGGCATTCTTCAGAGTTTGGAATTTTGAACCAAACACTTTCTTTCGGGGTTGATTGTTCTAGTCCCACGTGCCATGCCTCTTCCGGGTATTTCAGTATCAGTTATTTCCTTTTAAATCAGCTCTATAAATTTTTATTCACCTCTGCTATTGCCAGGTATTGAACTCACAGCATTTTTAGTCAAGTCACTAAATTACCAACGCTTTGAATTTTGGGGACTTATAAACTGAATGTATCAATAAACATATTTTTTTTTCACCATAGCTCATATTACATTTTTTTTATTGTTTTTTTCTCTAGCATTCCATAGTACTGATTCCTATTCTTTGTATTCATCATATCTATGCTTGGCCGGCTTAGCAAATATTTATGGCCTAGCATTTTCGCTAATTTCTTAAGTTTTCGTATTTTCCAGTGATGTTCTTTGTCAATTATTTCCACCTCATCCCACAGGTGGCGATGACCTCTTTTTTCCCTCCATATAAGTTCAGCCACGCCTGATTTTGCTAATTCCCTTTTGTTACGGCTTTACAGAGTTCGTATAGTTTTATCTTGATGGAGCGGCCTGTTTCGTCTTCAAATATTTTGCCATAGCTGCATGGGATGTCGTACACACAGTCCTTAGACTAGGTACCTCCACTAAATTGCTAAAAAACGAGCATAGTCTGATGAAAAAGACGCCAAACTTTATGAAAACAAAATTTTATCGTCTAAATGCTTATGCTTTTAGGAAGAGGAAAGACCAAAGTTTTCCTTCTTTTTAGAACATTCTAAATTTTGATTAAAAAAAAGCTTGTTTCTCTTTGTACCAACCGGGGCTAGTAAATAACACAGACAATTTTTAGCACGTTTTTTTTTTTGTATTACACACATTAATTTGGAAATTCTTGCAAAAATAAAAATAATTGTCAGATGTTAATGAAACTTTCAGAAACTATTCACAGATGATCGAAATTATTATAAATATGTTTTTTTATTAAAGTCATGGCAGAATTTTTTTTTTTTATATTTATTAACACCCCCATAACTAATTTTATGAAAAACTCTAGAAATTCGAGCGAATCAACCTTAGTGATTGCAATAGTTAAAAGCACAAGGCTTGGAAGAATGCAAATCATTTTTTTTGTTTTTTTTATTGGATCCTGAAAATCAGCTCTGAATTCTAACAAACAAAACTTAATAAAACAAATATATTATTTAATTTCAAATGTTTTTATTTTTTTTAGTTGTTTATATGAATATGAACAATATTTTCTGAAAGCAAAAAAATTTTTCAATTAAAATTTAATTTTTAATACAATTATTTGTTATTTCTTTAATTATAATAGATTTTTATATTATTTTTTTTAAATATTATATTTTAATCACATTTATTAAAAAAAATCAGGTGTCACTTTTATCGAACAGCACTGTATATGCAGATCGAGATACATAGAAAGAAAAAAAAAGAGCTTATTTTTGCTTTTTTTTTTTTCATTCTTCTGCCAAGTTCGTCTCATGTTTATTTTCAGGGTGACTTCAAAGTTTTGATGTGTGTGTGTGGCTGGGTTTGTTCTTTACGCCATCCCAATATCTAGTGAGTGTACCAGAATAATTGGCTCAACTAATTAACCCTGAATTTCCATATAAATATTTCAGATCGTGTATGTCTATAAAAGGACTATATGAAAAAAGAATTAACATAGCGGACGCGTTTCGTCCTCCAAGGGACTATATCGACTAAGTTTTCCTATTGTATATATATGTATCTCTGTTTGTATATATGACTGAGAGATTGAGCGCACTGTTAATAACAATAGTTTATATGCTTTCTTCTAGAAACAGTAATAAAAGACGGCACATTTTATTTGCATTATTAAGCATAAGTGGGTGATGTGAGGGTTGAACAAACATAAATTTGCCTGAGGAGGCATCTGAAAACGGGATTGGCTAGCTAGACGGTTGCACCTAGAAACGATTATCCGACACAAATAAATGCATATGCCTTTGTGGGTGTTCGTGTGTAGTTGCGAGCGTCCGCCTTTATACGTGTTCTAGAAATATAAATGGTTCGTTAATAACATAGAAAAAATACTGTTAATTGTTATGTAATATCAATTCTCCTATGTGGCAGTGAATGCCTCACAATCTCCTTACAGGTGAAGAAGATACTTGAAGCAACTGAAATGTATTTCTACAGAAGGATGCTGAGAATACCATGGCGCGAACACCTGAGTTTTAGCGAAAGTAGAAATGAAAGCACACTTATACTTATCATCAGAATGAGACAGTTGAAATTTTTAGGACACACTATGAGGAAGGAGGGGTGGAAAATTTAATACTCATAGAACAGATTGAAGACAAGAGGGGAAGAGGAAAACAACGCTTAACCTACTTAAAAAGTTTCATAGCGGAGTTTAGGATGAATAATGAAAAAATAAAAAAAGAAAACATTTATTAAGAGCTATACAGGACATGAAATTGTGGAGATCCATGATCGCCTATGCCCTGAAGGGGTACGGCAAATAAAAGAAAATGACTTGGTTACAAGCAACTGTTTTGAATTTTTGTCACAAATACATAAGTAATATTCAATGGAAAATCTCTGAATATATTTCTAAGTTTTTCCTTCGTATGAAAAATGTAGACATTTTATCGGAGGCTGTGGCGATATAGTAATTTTTTTAATATGCCCAGATATGCATGGAAATAAGACGATATTCATGAGATAACATTAACATACATAAATCGCTCTAAGAGCGAACAAAACTGTTCGACTTGCCTGATGACCGTTCTACCTCAGTGAATCACGATATAGCATGAAAATATCTTAATTATTATTGATAACAATAATATTGCTTTATTTTTGTTTAAAACAATAAAGCCAGTTAAAAATAGCAAGTGTGTCTTAGTGTCGCAAAACTGTATCTCAATCTAAATTGCATAAAAATACCGTGTATCATTGTAGGTAGAAATATATAACTATTGCTATACACTGCAAGTAGCGAATGTTTACAGTGAATAAACAGGAAATGAACATTGTTAGGAGTAGAGTTAGCGTTTTTAGCAATTCCAACAAGCCACCTTCCGAGTGGCGCCATCCAGTCGCAGACCAACGAAATGTTCTTACTGAATGTTGGCAAAAGTAAATAGCCAGTCCTGTGTGTTTAGACATTGTTTTCTAGGTGAAAACTGCAATATCCAAAAGTGTTATTATCCTACATATACAAGGCGTAGATTCCGTGGAAATAGGATCCATTAAATTCAAAGATATCTATGACATAATATTATAAAACCAAAGAAAACGGCTGATCATTTATTGCAATAATTTTAGACAGAATCTACTCAAAATTTATTGGTCGGAACAAATACCGTAATTTCTCATGTATAATACGCATTCATCAATAATACGCACCCCTAAACGAACGTGTGGTAAAATAATTCTACTCACATATAATAAGCAACTTTTGTTTGGTAATCAAACCCTGTAAATTGTACCTCCCCAATTTCCTTACTGTCAGCGTTTCCTGCTCTTATTTAAGCTGTAATTGAAGATATTTATCGAATTTCCGATCATCACGATTATAAAAGGAAACAGACTCATTAACCAGTTTTTGTTTGATAAAATGTGTAATCTACTGGATCAGTATATAGTTTTTTCACAAAAAATGGTTTAAAACAAAGAATAATATTATTCTAATTTATTTTTATGATAATTCTTATTTTATTTTACATTTATAAGTATTGTTAGGCACATATGATTGCATTTGACATCCTTATGGGGTATCAATTGGCGAATGTTATGGTCAAATTGTCGTATGTTAATTTTGAGCAGACATTTTGCAATAGAAATATGAAACGGCTGTTTTTGAAGAAATTTGTAGCTGTGCATAATACCCACTCCTAATTTTGTTTATTATCTTTTAGAAAAAAATGCGTATTATACATGAGGAATTACGGTAGCAAACTTAGAGTAAGAAAAGTGAAGCCTCCAAAATGTCCAGAAAAAATTCAGCGAAGTGCAGCTATTTCATATAATCAGAGCCCTACATCTCTTCTGATATAAGCACTCGTTACTAAGTAGTCAATACGATTGGAAAGAGGACTAGCTATATAAAATAAGTTATTCCTGGATTTCCCACGAGTATGAAGCTTGCTCTCTTATTAGTCTTTAAATTCGCTTATTAGTTACATCTGTATTGTGTGTGAACAGAGACTTTACAAAATGTCGTTTTCAGAATAAATAGTCGGACCAGCAGACAAGCCACTGACGACGACGAAGAGACCAGAAGCAAATTAAGCATTGAGCGTGATTATGTCGACGAAGTTAGTAAAATTTGGATAAGTGGGTTAGAAAACGCGGATCAGAGCAAAAGCGCAAAATGTGGTTGAATGGTTGGGTTGGGTGTAAACGATTTAATCTCTTGATGTGAGAATTGACTGAAAAAGCAGATGCAGTGAAAAAGAATAAAAATTATCAGTGACTGCGTGTAATCTTTTTGATCCGCTTGAAAATCATGCCAGCAAGGAAGGGACCACGCTGGTTCGCATGTTAAGCATTTGACAGAGAGAAACCAGAGGTTCGCAAAGAAAGGAACGAAAGGGAGAAGAAATAAATGCAGAATTGGGGAAATTAAATTCTTGTAATAAAAGAAAATAGAAGACTCGTGATAGAAAGGAAGAGTAAAGAAAAACAGACTACGTCATATAGGAAGAATAAAATGATCAATATGAAATAAATATGAGAGAAAATACTGAAGACGAACTAATGATCAGATGACATGTATGATAAATAAAAAAAAGAAGGTCATGAAAAAAGAATCAAGATGGAGATAGCAAAAATAATTTTATTTAGAACTGTGTAAAATTTTAAACGACAAGGAAGTATCAAATGAGTAAGATATAAAAAGAAAGAAACAAAGATATTAAGGAAGAAAATTGAACGGTTTTTTATTTGATTTTAGTAATATTAAAAAAAAATATTAAAATGAAACAAGTAAAAATAAATCGACAAAAAGAAAAGAATATCTCGAAGGGAAAAAAGAATATCTCGAAGGAAAGAAAGAATATCTCGAAGGAAAGAAAGAATATGTCGAAGGAAAGAAAGAATATCTCGAAGGGAAGAAATAATATCTCGAAAGAAAGAAAGAATATGTCGAAGGAAAGAAAGAATATGTCGAAGGAAAGAAATAATATCCTGAAGGAAAGAATATCTCGAAGGGAAGAAAGAATATCTCGAAAGATAGAATATCTCGAAGGAAAAAAAAGAACATCTTGAAGGAAAAAAGAATATCTCGAAAGAAAGAAAAATATCTCGAAAGAAAGAATGAATATCTTGAAATAAAGAAAGAATATCTCGAAAGAAAGAAAAAATACCTCAAAGTAAATAACGAATATACTGAACGTATAAAAATATATATCGAATGAAAAATATATCGAATGAAAAATATATCGAAAGATAGAATTAATATATCAAAGAAAGAATATATCAAAAGAAAAACAGTGGAAAAACGAATGTATCGAAAGAAAAAATGAATATATGAAAGAAAAGTATTTATCAAAAGAAAGAATATATCAAAAGAAGGATGGGATATATGAAAAGAACGAAAGAAATAAAGAAAGAACGGAATAATTTCATATTAGAATTATTTGCGAAGAAATATATAGAAGATTAGAACGAAATAAATTTGAATCGCAAAGACGAAAAAAAACAAAACAAAAAAAAAAACAACAGAAAAATGGAAGAATTAAATGTTTTCCCGAAATACGAAAATCTGTGAAAGAGTGAGAAAATCAAACTAAATGCGAAGAGAGAATGAACTATGGAAGATAACCGAAAACTAATTGAAAGAGGAAAAAATGCCGAAACACAGAATCTGTGAAACATAGAAATATAGACACATAGAAAAGGAAGAAAGAATAACAAAAAAGGAAGTACAAAGATTAAGATGAAAGGAAAAAAAGAAGAATGAATGAAAAAAAAGAAAAAGAAATAAAGAAAATGACCTGTGAGAAATATTTGAATAAAAACAAAGAAATTAATCAACGAAAATGAAAAAAAGAAACTTTTTTTATTTTTCGTGGACTATGTTGGTAGAAAAATAATCTGAAAGCGCAGATGGAGTTGAAGGAGTGAATGTAAAAGACAGAAAAGCGGAATTGAGCAAAAGAAAATTAAAAGAATAAACGAGAAAGAGAGAGAGAAAGAGAGAGCGTGAAAAGAAAGATTATCAGTTACGTAAATGGGTCATACAGTGCAAAATCTAATGCAAATAAACAGACGATACAAACATCAGAAAATAATATTGCTGAATTTAAGAATTCGTGGAAAAACGTTTATTAGTATATGCATACATACTTATGTCCATCTTTTTACTAATGTTCATACAAGTGTTACTTTAGGTAAAGGGATATTAAATGTTGTTGTTGCATGAGCGGTAAGAGTAGAAGTAAGGATTTTTGAGGCTATGTGAGAAAAATAACGGTTAGCTCTTAACATAAAAATTGTAGATTGTAGTTGTCGCGAAATAATCCTATCGAGCGACTATTCTACAAAGTAACGTCTCATGGGGAGAAGGTAGAACTTCAGTCTTACTAATAGATTACGAAGTTATTGTAGATGGTTCTTCCTAGTGTACGACTCATGGCATGTCATATCGGTGAAGGTTTGTATAGGTGGAACTAACGAAGGTAGGTGCTCAAAACATTTGCATTGGATATAGCAATAGATTAGCGAGACGCTTTTGAAGTTTCGTCTGAGGGAAAGGGGTCGTAGGGTGGAAAGCAATTAACCACACCCAAAAGGCCGTGTAGACGCTTTTGAACTTTGTAAAGGCTGCAAAGTTAGGATTGGACATCTCCGGTAACGACAATGCAGCAGTAGTCTATTTTAAATCTAATCTGTCTCTTGTAAACAAAAATCATAGTAGGGTTCATTGTTTTAAAGCCAGAAAATATTTTTTAGATTTTAACAATATTTTCAAGATAATAATGGATTAATGTTATAAGTCTTAGAATTAGTAAGACTTATATTACTAAAACATTATTATATTTGGGGTGAGAAGTGGATTGCTAGCTTTTTCCAAAGGTGCTTGTGCATAATTAAATATAACGAAACGAACGGAAATTGGAACACAGTTCTCCGATTAAAGATTCCGAAGAATTATCCATTTCATAATCCGTCCATCCAAGCTTACAGAACTTGATATTACAAATCGAGCATAATAGGAGGATTCAGCGCTAACCGTTACTTTTTCCAACATTGTAAGTGATGAGTTTTACATATAATTTCACTTGTGGTGTTGGGTCAACTCGAATCACAATAAGCGTTCAAGTCAAGGAGAGACCTTGAGAGATCTGCTATCTATCGCGGTAGACGAAAAATTCAATGCTCGGAGCGTTTCTAGTTTTAGATTTGAGTTAAAATACAATTATCCTCCCCTGTGATCTGTTAGAGCTGTTAGAGGACGAGCAGAGAAGTGATCGGCTGCCAGACGGTGCTCATCTAGAATTTTTGCAGCTTCACCCATACACGGAACGTTGAATCATCTGAATATATATACTCTAAAAATCGGAGTAGGTTTTTCGGCAGATTGTTAACATAAAGCAGAAAATGGGTAGAACTAAAAAGTATGTCTTCCGGTTCGTCTGAATTGATCTTATAGTTTTCTGAAGACTAGAGATTAAAAAAAATAAGACCTACCTGTAATGTAGTTTTAGATAATTGATAAAACTCAGAAATTCCATAGCTGGAGAGTTTGGTTATCAACACACAAGATAACAAATTTTATCAAAGAACTTCAACATAAAAAAAGTCGATGGTTTTCGTAATATATTTAGCGTCTAGTGCGCCACCGATTATGTGAGTAATGACAGCTTTGATAGAAGCAGTGGAACTAACAGAGTCATATTGATACTGTTTGTCGCTCAGGTTTTTTGGTTTTTGAGTTGAAAAATACACATCGTGATCAGAAAATCTACGTGTTTCCTGATGACAACGTTTTATATTTAAAGGGAGTTGTCATCGCTTTATTCAGTTATTAATTATTTAAAAATCATGGGCAAATCCACGTGTTGCATGCGAAAAGTTCCCCTTTGCGAATGGCAAAATTTATTCCAAGAAGAATATATTTAGTTTCGTTCTTACTTGTTTAATTACTTTCTCACATACATAAGCGTATAATGACAATGATTAAAAAAAAGTTTTGTTGTATTTTGTGACATTTCGAGAAAGAAGACAGTTTTCAGCATTTAAATATTTATTTCAGTGAATTCATAGCATGCGAAGCAAACCTTTGTGCTACACCTTGTTAGATGTCTTTGAGATATCTAATGCTATGGGGCTTGCAGTATGTGTGACATCAAGGGCTTCACTAATTCTGTGTGTAATTGTAGTTAGGACATCAGCAGTGGATCAGGCAGATCGAAACCCAGAGTGCTCGTCACGCAACATGTTGTTCTTATTCAGGTGCTCGATGACCTTCTTGTAGACTAAGGGTCTCAAAAAGCTTATGGACGACACTGAGGAGAATAATTGGAATATAATGGATGGAGAAGCGTCGTCTGTTAGTGTTCTTAAAGACCAGGCATACACTTGCCAATATCCACCTACTCGGGAAGGATTTCTCATTCAAGCAGCAGTTAAATACATTTCAATAAAGTGGGTCATCTTTTGCTGCAGAACCAGAATATATTCATAGTAGTTTTTTCCTGCAGAAGAAATATATTCACTTTTAATGCATTTCTTAATCAATTCAATAAATTATGAATAAATCACACTTAGCAAATTGTGTTCCCCTGTGATAATATTATCGTGATGCTGGAACGCATGCTAAAGTGCATATCATTCGACCCATTGCAGGTGAAAGATTTCGCATACTGTTTTTTAAAGAGAAGTGCGAATAAAACATTTACATTAAACTATATATATATATATATATATATATATATATATATATATATATATATATATGTATATATATATATAACAAAAAGGCTTAAACACTAATATTCCATGGTCATAATTTATTCCATTGGAATCGTAAATACGATCCAATTCATCAAACCTACAAATCCTTACTTTGTCCTGGACATTGAGTTCTACCTGGATTCTATCCTCTTTGAATTTTTTTAGACAAAATATATATGTATGTGTATGCATGTATGTATATATATATATATTTATATATTTTGCATATGTATGTGTATATTTACCACAAATATTATATATATATATATATATATATATATATATATATATATATATATATGTATATATATATATATATATATATATATATATATATTTATATATATATATATATATATATATATATATATATATATATATATACTGATGCAACATGTACTCCCCAAGAAACACGATGTCAATGGGAGAAGTGATGAAATTGAAACGGTTGTATGGCGGTCGATCAAGGTAACAGGCAGGGAATCTTTTTATCTTTGTCCGCCAATTTTTATGATTACTGTTGTAATAGATTCAGTCTAATTGGATGTACGAGACTACAATACATTTAAATGAGACCGTCTGGAAAAGGATATCACTTTCACCATCCAGAAAGGCATAAAAATCCTACACACACACACATACACACACATACATACATACATACATATATATATATATATATATATATATATATATATATATATATATATATATATATATATGAAGATAGATTGTCGCATATTGTGCGCATATATTAGGTTGGTGCAAAAATAATGTCGTTTTTTCACATAGTAACACATGTGAAAAAACGACATTATTTTGCACCAACCTTATATATATATATATATATATATATATATATATATATATATATATATATATATATATAAGCAAATATATGGATATAGATCCAATTCTTCATATATATATATATATATATATATATATATATATATATATATATATATATCCGTGCAGTACTTGGTGGAAAGTGCACACTGGAAGTGATAAAGATAACATATTCAGTTGTATTAAAATGATTTTGTGAACCTGGGTTTTTGCGAACATTTAAAAAAAAAAATTGAATCAATGTATGCTTGTTTGGGTTTGACTATGTTTGCTGGTGCGAGGGGGAATTTTCTTCTGTGCTTGTTGGCATGTCTGTGTGTCTAGGTATTTTTGAGTTTCATCCCAATAATAAACGAGTTTGTCTGATCATGGCAAAAGCGTGAAACCCAGGGTCGAAAAACTCATATCCATCAACTGAATATATATATATATATATATATATATATATATATATATATATATATATATATATATATATGTGTGTGTGTGTGTGTGTGTGTGTGTGTGTGTAAATATATATATATATATGTATATATATACATGTAAATATATATATATATATATATATATATATATATATATATATATATATATATATATATATACATACATATATACATGTATATATATATATATATATATGTATGTAAATATATATATATATATATATCAGTAACGAAAAACTTGGTAATCCGTATGGGTAGCCCCAAGGAGTATGAAATCGTGAGAGCTCAATGTAAATTCAGAGCTAATTATTTAAAGAAAAACAGACCAGTTTAAGGCTCCATTGTAATAGTTTATTTCCAGAGATCTTTTAAAGTAACCTGGATCTTCTCATATCACTTTCAAAAGGTTTAACGAAAGATGAAATGAAAAGTTACACTTTTGATGGTTAGTATTTAGGTTATAATAATAAGGTCATCATCTCTGCATAGCCCTACATTTTCGGGGTTAAGGAATCTGCTTACTATATCTAAAATGTATATACCTATTAAATCTGCTATTTGGGCTGAATCACATTCTCTCATTGGGACATCGAAATTATCTCTGTATTTGTAATTCACGTTAAAATCTGTTTTTTACCTAAATTGCTAAAATTATACCAACCCTCTTCTTACTCCGTAAAACATAAATAATCTCCTTTCTCTTTACTTCCCCCTTTTTCTTTTTCACTTATCTCTCCTTCCCTTTCAACATATCGTTTCCGTTGAGTTGACCGATTAAAAAGGTCAATGTCTGATCCTTAACCCCTCCTTCCTCAATATTAAGTATGATAGAAAGAAATATAAAAATAAACCCTCTCTAAACTCGACCATGTCTCTCACACCACTAATCGCTACCTTCTCTGTTAAATTACATAAACTTAATACTACACGTCAAAAGTGTAAATTTTCATTTCATTTTTCGTTTCGACTGTTGAAAGTGATGTCTGAAGATCCAAGTTTCTTTAAAAGGTCTCTGGTGAAATAATTTATAAAAATGGAGCCTTAAAG
Organism: Acanthosepion lycidas; assembly: GCA_963932145.1. Classification (NCBI taxonomy): domain Eukaryota; kingdom Metazoa; phylum Mollusca; class Cephalopoda; order Sepiida; family Sepiidae; genus Acanthosepion; species Acanthosepion lycidas. Next base: position 9,496,358 of record OZ010582.1, read on the forward strand.
TGGTCTGTTTTTCTTTTACATATATATATATATATATATATATATATATATATATATATATATATATATATATATATCAATGTTATTCTGGAGCGTACACCTGTTGTGCTGAAGGTGGACCAACTGTTCATATGTCTCGGTTCCACTATTATGGATATCCTCTACTGGGATTCACTGTCAGTAGACGGAACGAATTAGCAGCCAACACCGGTACGAGCTTGACGAAGAGATTGTGTGAGAACAAACTTTATTTTTGATGGATACTTATATTCGATTAGAAGCTCTTTTATTTTAATAATTTTTTATTCAACTACATCTACCGACCTGACAAATCCAGAAATCTTGTCAGCAGGGTTCGAACCTACATTCTATGAGGGGAACGGTCTTTGCATCTGATGTGCCTGGCCGCTAACCCACTTCCAACAAAGCCCGAAACGTGCCTTTTGAACACGCACTCTGCCGATTCTCGAAACATCCACATTCTCTTTGTTTACGTTAAGGATGGATTTTAATGGACTTATTAATTAATTAATTAATTAATGGATTTCTATTAATTTTAATGGATATTCCTATTCTAGTAGAAACATTTTTAAAAAATAACTATTTTTTATCCAAATACTGCTACCCTACTTGAATATTCAAAATAAATAATAGATACAGTTGGATAATAAAAAGAAATCCTGTCAAATTAAAATAACAGGGCGTCTACTCGATTATGAGTATACATCAAAAATAAAGATTTAACAAAATAAATTAAAAATAACAATATATGAGATTTATTCCATTTACATATTTACCACATGAGATCAAGTCAGAATTTATAGTTCTGTTGAGAACAGGTATCCGTATTAAGTCTTTTAAAAGATCGGGTGTTTTAAAATGCCAAATGAAAATCCATCAGATTTCGGTGCCTATCCAACATCTGTTACAAGTAACAACAATTCAACAGATAATTCTACCTGTTCCATCTGTTGACGTATATGTAAATCTCTCGTAAGACTTTACATTTTTTTTTATCGCAGACATGACAGGTTTGTGTCAGTCGAACAATGACTCACTCTTCCCGTATCAACATTTCTTGGCACAAAATAAACCAAAAATTGTCTTGCTCGATAACGAATAAATTGCCACCACGCACACAATTACATGCGCACACACACTTATACGCGCACATACAGACAAACAACAAACACGCACACACACACACGCACACACACACACGCACACACACACACACACACATATATATATATATATATATATATATATATATATATATATATATATACATATATATATATATATATATATATATATACATATATATATATATATATATATATATATATATATATATATATATATATATATATATATATATATATATATATACAAAAGAAAGATATTTTGGTCACTAACACACGAAAAATCCCATATCGAGAATATTTAACATCGAAAAACATAAGAAAAAAATTAATTATTTTTACTAATATGTGGAAATCATCACGCTTTGCTTGATGACGGTTGCAAGACCGGAAACTCGTGTAACAAAATTATGGAAAATACAGCATAATATTTTTAAAAGAAATCCACATTACAACCAAAAACTTTTGTCGGTTTCTCTCTTCTTTTTAATATACACACTTTTCTCTCGTTGGAACTATAATAACCTCTTGGAAATTTACACACTTACACACACACACACACACACACATATATATATATATATGTGTGTAAATTTACAAGAGGATAGAATCCAGGTAGAATCCAATGTCCAGGACAGCGTAATAATATTATATAAAAGGCTCAAACACTAATATTCCATGATTATGATTCATTATATTGGTATCGTAATCACGATCCAATTGATCAGACCTACAATTTATATAAAAAGTAGAATATATTGTGTGATTGATCACTTGAGATTAATCTCTTCTTCATTTACCTTACTGAAGGAAAATAAACGGAAGTTAGAAGAGCTTATATGGATGAAAAATCCACAACTGTTGAAAAACGATTTAATTTTTAAACTAAAATTAAAAATAAACAATTAAATTTTTTACTACTTATAATGATGAAATACGGCTTGGAGAAACTCACACTCACAAAGTATAATGAATTCAGCGAGATGAGCAGAAAGCAGCGAATAACATATGAAACGACATTGCGTAAATGGATGACAGAAGAGGAATTGCTAGAGAGAAAGGATACCAAAATATACTAAGTGCTACATTAGAAAGGATGTTACCGAGAGCTATCATCACTCATATGCTGAAGGGACATATCACAGAAAAAAGATAAAATTCAGTCAATATATGGCTATTGTGCCATAAATTTCAAATACCTTTAATCAAATAACTCTAAACAAAACAAAACAAAAAAACAAAAAAAAACACTAAGTTTTGGTTTGCCTACATTTGTTAGCTGTTTTGAGTTTCAATTTCAGTAAACATAACTGCATTAACGCTGAGAACTTATCATCTTTGTACAAGATCAATTCTCTGTTTGAACATACCCTTCCATTCCCCAACCTCTCTTGCAATCATATTTTTGTTGTTATTGTTGTTAAACGAGAAAAATATTAGCAGTAGTATTATGATTATTTCATTAGATTAAATATTGTTACTCATTTTATTACTTTTGTTTACATACATTTGCTTCAATTCTTTAGTTGCTTTTTATTGCAATAAAATGAATAAATACAATTGATGTTCTTACACCAAATGTCGGTATTCATTTTATTGGAATAAAAAAGCTACAGAGAAGGGAAGATACTTGAGTAAAATAAAAGTAACTATTAAAAATATAATAAAAAATAACTGGTAAAAAGAGTAATACAAAAATGGAAACTAATTACATTGACAAATGAATTTCGAAAAAGTAAAGACCCATAAAAATAATCTTAGACTAAAGAAGAGAAAAACTGGAGAAAGAAGAACTTAGTGCTGACTTGACGAATGACATGAAAAGATAATGTCAGAAAAAAAAGTAGACGATTGCTAAAAACGAATGAAATAACGTTTGGAAATCTCGCAGATAATAAATGAAACATTCTCATTGCCTGATGTGATCTTCTGTTATATTATTCACCCTTTTCTAATGATGATTCAACATGTGAATATGATGGAATGCGTAACTGATGTCGCTAGAACGTACAGATTCTTCTCTAAGCTAATCGTACCGGTTTCATCTATTCGTCTCTTGTTTTCTTTGTTGCATTCAGTCTGTCCATTAGTCATCTATCATTTCGAATATCGTGCAGTCGTATTATGATCAATTTCCATTCGAAAATTTAGTTATTTGTTAAGAGAATTGAGTTTATACCGTTTTAATCTATTTCAAATATATTTATCATGCAATTAACCTTTTTCATTATATTTGTTATACTGATACATTTTATCTATTATTATTCTTACTCGTTATCCTTTATCTTTGCAGATATACAATCTTGAGGTATCGAAGCTTATATCTGTTTGTTTTTGTAAAAGCAAAATGCCACAGTAATAAGATGCAGTATTAATAAAATATAAAAATAGAAATTTTTGTGTTACAAATTTAAAAGAAAGAAAGATGGCGTAGAAAATACGACAAAACATATTTGAGAATTAGTAAAAGCTTATGTGCTCATTAAACATCGAATTTTCAGTGAGACATGGTTGAATTTCGTCAAGGAATGTTGGATACTGATTCAAATTTCGTCCTAATCTAAAGTAAATCACTATTTTACAAGCTGCTTACTATCGTAAATTGAAACCCTAGTGATGAGAAAAAAAATCGCAAAATGGATCTGATTAAATCAAATATTGAATAAAATAGTGACGATAGGGAATTCTAGCATAAGATTAATGACAGACCCTATCCCGCAAAAGAAAATTCCCAAGCCACTTGATAATCTGTCACTATTCCCATGGAAGATGTTCTGAAGTGCTACATTACTTAGTTTCACCTATTTTACCCTTCAAAGTGGAGCCATAATCCCACGTTCACAGGAATGAATCAACCTCTTGGCTAATAAAAAGAAAATATCATTCAGACAAAGTTTTTCTCAAGGAAATTGACTTTACAGAAAGACACCAAAGAGGATGCTACTTTGATGGCAACTTTCTTAACCTCATCAACTCTAGAGTTATTCGTTATGTATCTGGCAAATGCTCATAAACTGCATTTCATAATTTCGCCTTCTATGTGCCTCGTCAGTCTTATTCAGTGATTCTGTCTAGAGGGACATCTGACCATATCTTTGGGGAAAAATCTATTAAAAAAATAAATACTGACATGATATTTGTTTTAACCCTAATCGACATTCAAGAGTAACATTTTCAATGAACACTTATACTTAAAATTAAGAGGTGAAACACGTAGCGGATATGAGAAAAAAAGGAAACATTAGAGAAATTAACACTCACGGGAAATAATTAAGACAAGCAAAGGGAAACAGCGATTACCGTCTTTTAAAGCTTACAAGACGCACGTTTTTTTTTCTAAGAAAATACCCTGAAAAATACGTTTGCGTCTTCCAAGACGAATGTATGGCAACGCCCAAGTTTATGTTTTGACAGCCACCGAATTGGCTTGACTGTGGTGGACGTCGATTTATATGTTGGGTCATTACACTATAATTTTAGCTATCTATCTAATCTTTTATATGAGGTAACTTCATTACTTAGCTGTTACAAGTATTTCCAATAGTTTAAACCTTCCTGGATCCGAGCCACAAACTTTAACATGTTCTATTTAGTAGCATCGGCGGGAGCCATTCTGCTCTTAACGTTGCCATACAAACACAACTGGATGAGTAATTAATCTAATCAATAATTGGCGCCAGTATGTGAGGAACGCATGGTGAATGTGTTGTTGTATAGGACTAACATTTTTCTTAAAAAATTATTTCCATTATTAGGGTGCGTCTTCTATGCCACAGCGTCTTGTAAGCCGGATAATACAACGATCTTCTAAACACGATTGTCATTAATGGTGAGAGAGCAGGCTCTGGTAAAAACATGCAATGATAACAGCAAAAATTGCAATATGAGCACTGGTAAAAAATGATTGCTGACATTAGGTTTATAATACTCAGAAATGCATACATATGCCACAGTGAATAATGGCGTTAGTTAGATCCAGTGACAGAAGCCAAAGAGTGGAGAACTTTAAGAGGAGATAACTGATAACTGACATCCAGTAAACATGGCACGTGGAACTAGAACAGTCTACCACAGTGAGCGAAATAAAGGGTTCAATTCGACATTCCAGCCACCTGAAGAACGCCGAAGCGTGTAACGGCCGAAACGTTGTAATAAATATGACGACAAATATGACGACAATAGTCTGAATAATTTAAATAATGTACATAATAGCTCATCTCAGAAATATAGACAGGGAGATTTGAATATAAATATACTCTTACATGAAGGATGATGAGGATACCATAGACTGAAAATATGAGTAATGAAGAAGATTTAGACACAATGTAAACAAAAAGGAAAATAATACTTAATGTCAGGAAGAGACAGCTGTAATTGCTAGGGCACATAATGTCGAAAGAGGGCTTAGGAAATATACCAAACACAGGACAGATAAGTGGGACAGAGTAAAACAGCACATAAAAATAAATAGTTCTAAATAATGTTCTGTCGTGTATAGATTGTTTTTTAAAAGCTATGAAATATGTTTACTATATTTAGTTCTAGACTTGATAAAATTTTATTAAAAGATTGTTTTTATGTTTAATGCTTTTTTGTATTTTACACTTTATGTAATATACTCTTTTGGTGTAGCTGCTAAAATATGTATATCTTCTATTTTGTCCTTGATGTATGATTGAATTTAATTATTGTGGGATAAATTTTAGGTTCATCGGTGTGATATATTTGTGGTTTTGTGATCAATGTAGGTGTTTTAGAACATATACTATTGTTTAGACATTATTCAAATATGCAAGCAAATTCAAACTCAACATCAAAACACACACACACATACATACATGCATATATATATATATATATATATATATATATATATATATATATATATATAATTGTATAGGTAGCAGTCCTTCTTTTATACATGTTTAATTAAAGATGTATGACAAGTTATTCCGATTAAGCACTTTGTTTACTTTTTTGTTGTGTTTGTATTACTACACAGAAAGTGTGTAAAAATTGTCGAAACGTTCTGCATATCTGAGCATTTCGGTTCTTCTTTTAAACAAGTTCCTGATCAATCTTTACATTATTCGGACTATTGTTCTCATTTTTGTCGCCATGTTTATCACAACGTTTCGGCTTTTGTACGCTCCGGCGTTCTTCAGGTGGTTGGAATGTCGAACTGAACCCTTTATTTCGCTCACTGGGGTAGACTGTTCTATTTTCACGTGTCATGTCCAAGAAGAAGGCCGGGTCGTACAACGGCCGAAACGTTGTAATAAACATGGCGACAAAGATGTGAACAATAGTCCGAATAATGTAAATAGTGTACATAATACCTCATATCAGAAATATAGACTCGTTCCTGATCAAGAAAAAAATATGAATAATTGAATTTGACACAACACAACACTGCATGCCAATCGAGAAGACTCGCGCTACACATCTCTAATCATAGCTCAATTAGGATCAAAATAAACACACGCACCAAACCCCATCTGCAACATATTTGTAAAAAAATACAAAGATTCACATGTGCCTCATTCACATGTAAAAAAAAAAAAAAAAAAAAAAAAAGAGAGTAAAAATAATGGAAACGATGGATATAGTCACAATTTTCTTGGTGTTTGCAAAATAAAACATCACTATAAGTCTAGATAGGGACACGAAAAATCCATGCATTTAGTTAAAAATCAAAAAAAAAAAAAAAATAATAAAAATCATCATCAATGGGTAAAAGAATAATCGAAAAAGAAATAGAAATGCTTTACAGTCGGTTTTAATGAAACTTAATGTAATACACAAAAATCTACACATGAATCTATTCTACACACACGCACGCACACACACACACACACACACACACACACATATATATATATATATATATATATATATATATATATATATATATATCAGTGGTCACTGAGGACAACATCTATCACCGACAGTCTATTTCATGACCAAACACAATCACCAACATATGGGTGTTGTATTTTTTGTCGACTATATTTATATGTTGGTCAGTCATGTATTATAGGTAGTTCGATTGGGTTATTGTAAAAATTACTACGTGGGTGGTAAATGTTATATTTCTGAAGTCTATCGAGTGGGAATCATACGAATGCAGGTTTGTGAACTATTTTATAGCATTTTATGCCTTTTTTATTCATGACTTATTGTTTATTTTATTATCGTTTCTTGGTTGTTACTATTACGTTTAATTGTGTTTATGTGTGCATTAACTAGTTAGTTAAATTGTTTATCATTTACTTGATTTATTTACACTAGATTAATTTCTTGTACTGATTTACAATCATTTATTTACATTAGATTTATTTATTTTACTTATTTAAATTCATTTATTTATTTTTATTTTCTTGTTTTTTGAGCTTCTATATTTAAATAGCGTAGTTAAAATGTTTGAGTTTTGATAGTTTATTTGGTAATTCGTACATATTTTCTCCCCCCCGACAGAGTTTACAGTTTTTAAATTTAATGTTATAGTTTGATGCTGTTTTCCTTTTTTTCCTGCGCGGTGTGCATGCGAATGTTACCGAAAATCCACTATCTTCTTTGCCTTCTTTGAAGAATGTTTCACTGGAAGATAACTTTCGGTTAATTCATATATATATTTCTCCGATTTAATCAGTAGAAAAGACAATATTTATGAATAAAAATGACAATAGGAAAACTGGTAATTGCTGACGCGTTTCGTCCAGAAACGCGTCAGCAATTACCAGTTTTCCTATTGTCATTTTTATTCGTATATATATATATATATATATATATATATATATATATATATATATATATATATATATATATATATATATATATTGATTTAGATCTTATATTTTCAATTGAACACTTTTGAAGGACAAGCTAATTCTAAAAAACAACGGTCACCTGCATAAATGCGAAGTACTTCAGTAAAATGAATGGAGCACTATGGCTGCTTGGTGTTTCTTTAAGTTTTTAAAACAATACGCTAGATTTGGCCGATACATTTTGTCGAGTGAAGATGTCTCAATGGTAGAAGATCTGACAAACACCAAATTGGTTGGGTTTCGATTCGGGCTTGAGGCATTCGATTGTCTATTTTCACTGAGGAGCTATGAAACAGTACTTTCTGCGAATGATATTAGATATATATAATTACACGAATGTGAGAAAAATTCGTTAGAATATTTTTTTAATTACCAGTTTAATTTTTCTCTTCATACCTGAAAATGCTTGCCATACCAGCTCAAATAGGAACAGTAAGTGTAAAGTAATTTTTTATAGTATTGAAGGATTATATGAGAGTTAATAGACTTAACATCAGATTCATCGCAAGATAAGCAGCGCGTATTTTTGCGACTGTACAATAATTATATGCATTCTTTCTTTTACAATGATAGTTAAATATTGCCCTAAATAGGCATTGTGAAAACCCCTGCCTTTCGAACTTCTGTAATAGCAGCATGTGATGTTAATATAATATCTTTAATAATTTTGCGACAAAAAATACGCCACTTCCACTGAAAGGAAAAGAGACAGGTTACCTGAAACAAGCTAACAAGGTAGAATTGATTACTTTACAATATGATACTTCATGGTACATATTCTCTTGTAAAAAAGTCCACCAATTGTTAGATGGAAACGTTTAAAACAAAAATCAACATTAAATAAGGAAAGAATAAACAGAAAATTATCAGACATATTTTAGTTTCGTAAATATCAATAATGGTTATATCTTGTTTTTGACTTGAAATGATGGCATTGATAG
>OZ010582.1:9515273-9527773 GCA_963932145.1 Acanthosepion lycidas
TAAATAATATTTATTATTTTATTTTATTTTGATAAATTATGTATGCATTAATTTATTTATTTTAAGTATTTAAAGATCTTGAATTTCCCGTTATCATTTACTTAGGTTTAAATTAATGCATGAAGGCTTGGGAAATAAATTTTCCTTTAAGAAAGCATATATTGGAAAGAAATTCAGGCGTCAGTTAAAATTTTTGCAAGAATCGATAATTGTTTCCTTAAGTACAATTCATCTATTATATCAGTTTTGACGTAATATAATATTATTTTTTGAGGATAATCAGTGGCGAAATATGTGATATTAAATATGTTTTCAGATTGTGTTATATTCATACATATATACATGTGTCTGTGTGTGTGTGTGAATCTGTGATATATTTGTCAGTGATTGAATGATCCGTTTTCTACAGCTTATCAAGCTATTTATAGTCAGGACATATTTTTAGATTGCAAGAACTTGTTTATGGAGATAAAAATAATTTAGTGATTAAAACCTTATTATTTAACCCATAACTTAAAGGAGAAGAGGTGGATTCATGACTTTCCCAGTGGTAATTGCGTGTAAGTTATTATAAGGAACCCGACTGGAAGAGTTCCGAGCCATTATTATCAATTACGCAATCCCACCATCAATGCTTACAACACCTGGCATTCCCAAGACGTCATTCATCTAGGTACTGCTGAACTTCGATAATCTTACAGGGACAGATTTTTCAACGGGATTTGACCGTAAGCCGCTGTTGACTGATATGACTGTTCAATAACCGCCTGAAAGCATATATGAAACATCACAAAAATTCTAGAACGAAAGCTGTAAACAGACAACACCAAAACAATAAACTAAAGTAAGAAGTCATTAGTCTATAGCACTTAAGCAAATATATTCCAGCAGCGAACATAGTTTTCCCTTACAAAAAAATAACAAGGTTTTCCCTTACAAAGGAATAACAAGGTTTTCAGTCAAGAAAGAATAAGGCCAAAATGAAGAAATTTAAGAAAACAAAAATGTTCAATGGGAGTTGAAAGAAGACGACAGAACTCTGCAAAAGTATTGAGGGGTGTCATCTAAAATGCCCCCACAGGTTTTCTGAAACACGGCCTATAGTTTCTATAAATACACGAACATTTTTTCCTGGAAGTTTACAAATATTTCAGCTGTCATCTCGCGTTTGTGCCGATTACACAACACGTGCATGTGACCCTGGGCGCCTCCACTTTGGATTAAGTGTGGGTGATGGATGAAGAAAACGCGGTGTTTGTACATGCTACAGAAATAGGGACCACCCACTGTCAGGTGGAGATTAGAGAAGAGATGAGAAAGAGAGAGAAGATAGACCCGATAATCCTTTTTAAGAATACAGCTATGTAATGGAAACGCGGCTTAAAATAACGATAGAACCTATATTTGAATTGCTTTTATCCTAAGATCTTTCCATCTATGTATGTATGTATGTATGCATGTATGTATCTCTCTCTCTATCTATCTATCTATCTATCTATCTATCTATCTATCTATCTATCTATCTACCTACCTATCTACAAAACTTTCTAGCAACATATCTATTTATAAAGTACAAGAAAGCTAATTTCATTGTTGAATTGATATTTTCAGTATGCCTCAGATATGTGTATGTTTAACTCACTTATTTACATGCGTTTTTCATATGCCTTTGTTTCTTTCGTTCTTTCTTTACTTCTCTCTTTCCATCTTTCTCTTGCTCTCCCTCTCTCTCTCTCTCTCTCTCTCTCTCTATATATATATATATATATATATATATATATATATATATATATTTCAAGTGAAAAAAATCATTGCTTCAAAATTATTCTGTTTCTGTTTTGAATATAAAAATAATTTTTGATTATTTACGCTTATATGCATGTATTTATAAAAAAAGGAAGTTTTTATACTGTTATTTTTTATATAATTGTTCTCGTATTCGAATAATAATATATGTATATATTAAAATGAAAATAAAAAGAACAGTAAGATTTACAATCCGGTGTTCTTAGAAATTATATTTATTTAAAAAAAAAACAGTGCTCGATACAAATAAAAAAAAAATAAACAAAAAAAAAAGAAAACAATAGAGCATAATATTATCATTATTTTCTATTTTAAAATATAATTATATCGCAGCACAGTTATTAACATGTTTCAAAATAGAAACTAAACTTTCAAATTTAATTATAAAATTAAATTTAAAATCAATATCTCCGTTCTATTTTCAAGCGATTTTTGGAATAATCTATTAAGAAGTTTACTTTATCTATAAGCACAGACAATATTAATATTTTAAATTGTTAACGTTACGTAAGATTAAATCATTTTGATACGGGGTAGTTGGCTATTAATTTCCCAATACAACTTATGTATCAAATACAAGTTACTTTCAAAATCAGGTTAAGTTGGGAAAGGGTACCTGCTCACAAATATAATAGGAGTGTGTGTGTTTGGGAAAACGATAATTATTTAGAAGCTAAATATAGAATATATAAATTATATATTTTTTTAAACTGTAAAGAATTTCTCTCTAAACTTCGTTAATCTCCTTCAATTCCATTGTCATATAACGAACTCGATCGTTCACCAAGCAATGAGTCTCTAAAGCAATTCAGTCATGGAGTAATTTCTTAATTGAACTTAATAACATCCATGATGCAGCAGGTAGAGATATATTTACTAAACGTAGAAATGTCTGATACAACATCGTGGTATAAGTGCATAGAGTGAGAATCAAACGAATACTCGATCAATTTGTATGGTTGGTGAGATATACAGCACACGTGCTACTTAAGGTAAAAATGCTATTAATTATATCATACATGCTATGTCAGACAAGGGGCTTATTCTAATTTCTCAATCTATAAAAATGTTTCATCATAATATCCTTAAATTTTAATTCCTTCAGAATTTTTCTTTTTATTTTAGTCAAAACATTTGCTATAATCATGCAGCATTACTTTACAGTCGTCTACAAATAAATAAAAAATAAAAATTCCCACAAGATTGTATCAATATCTCACCAGCTAATTCACAAATATCTCATGCTAAGGGCGTATTCATGTAACAAAGTCTTAATCCGTAACATGCTAAACTTACTCAAATCTGTGACATGATAAGCTTACTCAAATCTGTCTAAGAGAGGAATCTAACAGCGAATACTATTTCAGTAACAAAACATCTACAGCTTAAGCGTCTTTTGCTAACAGATGCCAACATCAACAGCGCCAAGGAATCAGCCTGTCAACTCGCGCTCTGTTTCTGTCCAATCTGTCACAGATTGAAAAGCGAAAGGAAATATTGATAACAAATAAATCTACGCCATCTTTTAACCTGCCTACATTCTCTGTTTCTGTCGAAAGAGTTCTTCGTTGTTATAGTAACAATGTTTCCTTTTATATATTCTATAAATCTATCTATAAATTTTAATAAGTTAGATTTTTTCGTTAATTCGGTTTTTATCTGAAAATAAATACGTCTAAATTCACCTTCATTCCTCTCCGACTGACGCCACTTCAGCCGGGTTTCGATCCTAGCTAGAGTCAACCGGACGTCTAGCCACACTGATGAGCTGTGATACCGCAGAAGAATGTATATTCATTAATATATACTTAATAGCTCTGTTATATTATATCGAACACTATTTTCAATTCAATTGAATTAGAAAACACAAAACCTGAAGGATCCATTGATTATATTTTATTTTTCCACGTATGTGGTTTTAACGTTGTTTCATCAGATCACATTTCCAAGGGTGAAAAAATGGTTTTAAATTTAGGTATTATTTTTATACTCATTTGAAGGGTAGTTTTAAGTTGATGTAAGGTGATAGAGAGAGGGGTAGAGGGGTATGACAGATAGGGTCGAAAAACTAGAGAGGGAAGGTAGAGATAGGAACAATTTTAAACATTTTTATTAAGATACTTAAGAGTAAGGCGGTTGGTAAGGCCCAGGCATTAACCTATGTAATAAGACATCTCACAGGAAACGAGTTAAAGAGAAAAAGAGATATGAGAAAGTAGATGTGGAAGCAGGCGTATGAGGAAAGAATGGGGAACAGAAAGTGGGGAAAGAATAAAAGGTAGAAGAAAAGGAGGAATAAATTAACATACATGGGCATATTGCGGCTAATTTTTCAAAATATAATTAAAAAAAAAACAGATTTTTATGTTTGGCAGTTAATGTTTGACATTAATTTAAACATTTAAGAATTATCAACAAAACAAACTAAAATAATTAAGGAGTAAAAATATTATAATTAAAATCTAAAGTTTTAAATTTTAAATTTTGACTCATAAAAATTCGAAAAACATTTCGAAATGAAACAAGATTTAAAAGTAATAATAATATAATATAGATGATATAGTAATATTGACAAAAATAATAATAATAATAATATCATCTACAAGAGGATTATTATTATTAATAATAATAATAATAATAATAACATAGAGAGGAATAACGGTAGATTCATAATGAAGAAATGTTAATATTAGATCAATTATAACCCATTCAGCCATATATATTGTATGTATGAACATATAAACACACGGACATATGAAAATACCTACACAGTCGCACACACACACACACATATATACATATTTATACATACATGCACACATATATATATATATACATACTTAGACACACACATATATATATACATGTGCATACATTTACATATATACATACATATATATATACATCAACACACATATACATCCATATATATATATATATATATATATATATATATATATATATATATATTTACATACACGCACATATATATATATATACATAAACACACGCATATATATATATATGTGTGTGTGTATATATATATATATATATATATATATAGCATAATGAGAACCACGTATACTTTCTTAATATGTATATTAGAAAAAAGAAATAAATAATAATGTTCTTTTATGAAGGTATTTATTTATTTGCATATATATTTGATATTTCTTCAGAAATAACTGTACTTCGATATAATACAACAGAGGTATTAAGTATGTAAATAATTGTGTATATATATATATATATATATATATATATATATATATATATATATATATATATATATATATACGCACACACACACAAGCATACACGCCTGAACGCGCGTGTGTGCATATATGTATCCAAACATCCAAATACAAGCAAGTAAATTCCTCCGTATATAAACACTTACATACACATACACACAATTATATGTATATTTTTAAATACCATATAATCATCTACAAATCGCACCACAATTATAAGGAAACATATCAACACACGTATGCCCATATACTAATATCTATATACATATATATATATATTATAACATGAGTAATTGTTCCTATATATAGAGACACCAGATGTTGTTTCAAGTATAGATAATTTAAACCTCCGGAGTTTGCATGGACAGGTCTCCCAAGATGTAGTTTGTTATTTTGTGACGATGTCTGCATTTAACGATAATCTTATTGCGGTGATTTAGTAATTCCTCGGGATCATTATTTTGGATTATTAAGATTTTATCCTCCATGCAGAAGTCACATCTGTCTCTAAAGTTTCTATGAATTCGAGCTCTAGAGATAATCTTCCATTTCTCCTGTGTGGTGAAGCTTTTTTCCACCAGATCTCAATTTTGATAGAGCTGTTTGGTGTTTTTGGGATTCATTTGTGAAGGAATGCCGATTGTTATAAAGACACCTTTTTCCAATTCCCATTAGATGTTCCAAAATAAATCTTTTTTTTTTTTTTTTGTTTCGCATTCTTTTTGGTGAAGATTGTGGCTTCGTAAGGATGACGTACATTTAAAACCATTTTTACATCCTTGGAAATGTGATATGATGAACCATGTAAAAACCACCTACTGGGGAAATAAATTATATCAATGGGCTTTTGAGGTTTCCTGTTTTCTGATTAAATTGAATTAATAAATGCTCTGGTTTCACATTGACCTCTCTGGATTACATCCTTCTTGGGATTATCCGTACGGATTACTTAACTATTGGCTCCTTATACAAATATGTTGTTGTCTCATTGGATTGCTTCCCGTCGGATTACTTTAAGAGTACACATTTTCAAAAAAGTATGGAAAAATCTACGCTGGATTACGTACAATTAAAAGCATTTTTTCACCCTTGGAAATGTGATCTGATGAACCAGTAAAAAACACCTATGTGGGGAAATAAATTATGATCAATGTACTCTTAAGGTTGTTTCTTTTCTAATTAAATTGAAGATTTCAAAGATTTTTACTACAGATCGAAGATATTTTCATATTAATTAATTAATGCAGCTTCATTGATACTGTAAAATACTCATTCAAAGAATAAATCAATAAAGTTAATGTAATTAATGGCGAATTCGCTTTGCTAACATTCCTGAAATGTTCGAAGACATTATTCTAATTATTGTTTCAATAGTCCATGTCACATTAACACATACAATAATAGAAGTTTTGAATTACTACATTACGCGGTCAGTCAGATACACTCTTAGGCGATCATGTATCTTTCGATACATAAGTGACGAGGCAGATTTCTTCGAATTCTTGGAATTCAAACTCGGCTCTCCGATTCCGCTATCCGAGCCGCTATATATTACTCCCCCGTGGCTACATTACTAAATTATTAAAACTATCTAGCGTTGCATTTCTGCACATTAAAAATATTCTTAACTGTTAATAACTGCACACATTTTTAATAAAACATCTTTCAACAAGTAACACATTCTTTTTCGTCTTTGAAATTTTACCCGAAATTACCTAATATCGAGAAAAAATAACATCTATGCCTGAAGATGGTGAATGTTTTCCCCGAAAGTACTTGCGAACAATATGGACCGAACATCTAATCCATTATACAATTAATAAAAACAAGGATCGTTTCGTTGAGGCCAGTGGTCAGTAAGTTAATGCCTTCTTAATCTGTTAGCGAAGTGAATTCGCCATTAATTGCATTAACTTTATTGATTTATACTTTGAATGACTAATTTACAATATATCTGTAATTGGCGTACAGGCCTGTTTCGCTCATCAGTGCGATTAGACAACCGAATGCTTCAAAACAACCGACTAGGTATCAGTCGAAGTTTCTACCTCTAAAACATCGGCCCTTCGGCAGAGAGAAAGACAAATTCTAACGTATTGTTTTACGAATATAAACAAATGCCAAATATATATATATATGTGTGTTTATTAATGTTATATGAAAAACCGTTAGATTAATAAAAAGTTCTTTAGTATTAATGTTTTCTTTTTTATTTCAAAAACAGTGCTCGATACAGCAGTAAAGCTTAAAATTATATTTTTTTTAAAAAAATGATTCCATCGTGACACAAAAAATATATTACATAAATTTTCTCAAAACCCAAACTCAAGCCCTAAATGTTAATATTAAGATTAAACATAAAATTTAGAGCACAGTTTCATTCTCAATCGATGCTTAGAATAACTAACCGAACCAATGTTTCATGCGTTAAATATTTCTTCGATTAATTATGGTACCTATACTTTTATAATTTAAGGGCAGTACTAGTTTAGTGTCGAGATTTCATCAATTTACAGTTGAGCTGGTTAGATGTAGCCGTATTTTTTATGCTAACAATTTATTTACTCAAACTTCTAGCTTATGTGACTCCTTTCTGGTCCCATGTTTTCCAGCCAGCTTTAATCTGTAAAAATACAAATGCAATATCAATCGCTAACTACTGACCTTCTGAATATTCATTCTTCTGTCCGCACATTATTAATGTTTCTGTTCTTAATTCTTCCACAAGCAGTAACCCCTTGTGTCATAGTGGCTTTACTGCCTTCCATGAAGTGAAACCGATTAAAGAATTAGACAGAGAGTGGGCATAGTGCTCAACATTGCCTGCTTGTAGAGAGCGAATGAATTAATAAGTTTTGTGGGTGACATTTGCAATGAACATGAAACTAAGAAATCTTACTATAAATTTTAATTGCTTTACCAGCATCACACAGTGTGCAGTGTATATATATATATATATATATATATATATATATATATATATATATATATATATATATAGACAGAGAGAGAGAGAGGGCGAGAGAGGGAGAGAGAGAAAGTGAGCGAGTGACAGATAGATAGATAGATAGATAGATAGATAGATATTACTTTACACATTACTATAGCCGAGATTTCCTATTTTAAATAGAAGCTAGGTGTTTACTTATTAAACAGGGTGTATTTCCTCTATCTAGTAAAGAAGCTACGTCACAATGTGTAGCGGAAAACAGAGTTGTTTACATAGACAAAGTTATTGTTTGTTTCATGTTTATTTCAACAAAATTTGATTTAGTTAAAAGACTGCATTCACAAGACTATCGATACATACGTTAATGCTGAATGAAAGATGAAGTAAACTCTGGAAATCAATCTAATTCTGTCTGTTTATTTTTGCGGAAGACACCTTAATTTAATTGATGAACTCAACCAACGAGTTCATCTGTCTGTAATTGTACAAGCATACACACATAAAACTCATTCGCATACACACAACCCACACACATGCACACCAATATATATATATATATATATATATATATATATACACGTTACATTTATCTAACCACAGCTCAATTAGAAGTCTTTTACACACGCAAGAAACATTCAAAATTTGATCCACAATATACTAGTAGATAATACAAGAATAATAGCATCATCTACATGTTAAAAAGAATAACAATAGTGGAAATATTTATAATAAAAAGACTAATAAATAAATATTCAATAACATTAACTATTAACACGGCCACAACGCACTCACCGTGTTTGGAAAATAAACTTTCCTATAAATTCAGAAACATATATAAGAAAAACCGCACATTCAGTGAAAGATAAAAAAATAAATAAAAATTGTCCTTAATAATGTCTAAACGAACAATTGAAAGTGGTCGGATAAGCAGAGCTTTTTAATAGCTTATAAACAGTTTATGTCCACAAAAGAAAACACTATCACGATTGCAAGAAAAATTAAATAAAAAGCTTAATCGTAGTACTTTGTCAGTCGTTTTTAACGGAACTTGAATAAAAAGGGTTGCTGTCCAAATACACAATTGTATATATATATTAAATATCAATTTTATTGTCAATATTGGCATCTTTATGCTCTCATTTTATTCCTCAAATTTTAAAACCAGCCCATTAAATCTAAATATTACAAGAAATATTCATGGACCACCTTTCATTTAAATCATATATATATATATATATATATATATATCTGTGTGTGTGTATACACAAATAGATAGATAAATAGATAGATAGTTAGATAGATAGATATGGTTAAAGAGAAGTGTTCAAAAGTTTGAACCCCACCCCCAACTCCCAGAATTAACATCGTATGAACTTTACAAGGTAGAGTGAAAAACTGAAAAGAATGCTCTTAAACCAGTGAAAAAAGAATGGAATCAATTCTCAAACTTATACTGTGAGAAACATTTACGATGAATGCTAAAAATTTGTGCTGTAGTAATGAAGGCTAAAGGAGCATATACTAATGAGAGCAAAATTTAATCATAAAAAACTGTTTTCTTTGTGTCATAATAAAAATTTCTTAAAAAATAAAGCATGTCTCACATTTTTATATAATAATGTTCTCTTATTTAAAGTACAAAACACCTACATTTTGGCTTAGGGTGTGGCTTCAAACTTTTAAAATGTCGTATGTATATATATATATATATATATATATATATATATATATATATATATATATATATATATATATATTCCGCGGACTCATATTTTTACTCCTCGCAAATCTTTACTGATTTAATATATCTGTGACATTAGATTGACTCTCATGAAAATATCTCGTACTCCAATATTCGCAGTTTGATATAAATCTGGCGGTGTATTCATAACTTGGGAACTATATTACGTAATATCCTCAAGCAGCAAACTAATGCTAATCATTCTTGAAGAGACTTTTTATCTGATACTCAAATATGATACTCTCTCTAATATTAGCGATGTTACGCGATCGGATATATTATTTAACAAACGACCATCATTCCTACTTTCTTGAACGTTTTGCCAGTTGCTTGCCGCTAATAAATATTGATAAGTAAATGTCATAATGGGGAAATCCGAAGGGACGCCATTCTTTCTGAGAGGGATCTTTTTCAGACTAATTCTGGTTACGTCGATGAAATCAGTTTTATATAAAGAAGGGGCATGTTGTGAACGAACACAACAAACGCCGGTTGCACAGTTACATTGAAAACGTTGATTATACACAGACGATCCACTTTAAATTATGTAACAGCCCCTACAGTAATATACGTGCATTCCTTGTAACAGGCTTTTGTTGAATTTCTCCTTGACGTGTATTTTCTGCATATATATTTTCGCATAGAAACGCACGTGCACACACACACGCAGATGATGTGATGGATAAATTGTCGTCTAAATTACACAAAAATGAAAATAATATTGTTTTCACATTTGAACAGATATATTTACCAAAATCCCACAAAAATACCTTGAAATACTAAAGAGAAAATTTGTTCAATAAAATCGCCATCAGCTTCAACCACGGCTTCCAGACAACTTCTGAATCTCCAGCATCTCTTCTGAAATGTTTCCTTGTTTAATTTAGTGAATGATGTCATAAGCCTTGCCTTAAGTTCATCTTTGTTGTTACAACAAGTTTTGTGGGTGCCTTGTTCAACTGCACCCCACGCATAATAATCAAGTGAGTTGCAGTCTGGGTAGTTAGGTGAGTAATGTGATCGCAAAAATTGTTTGACAGCAACTTCTCTGTTCTACTGTATGTATGGCATGATGAAGAGTTCTGTTGTCATACATAATTCTTCCATCAACCACCCTCTTGACGCAGGACAGGAACTCTCACCTGAAGACACTTCATGCAGGCCTCCGTATTGTATCTGAGTCTCTCGCCAAGAAATTCGGTAATTATCTTCTTATTATCTGCATATTATGTGCTGCCGTACCTTCGTAAATACATTTGCACACAATGTGTGTTATTATTATTATCATTATTATTATTAGTAGTAGTAGTATTATTATTGTATATGTGGAAAAATTTTGGATGGGGAGAAATTCAGCACATCCGTCTCTCTTTCTCTCTCGCTCTACACAAACACACACACACATATTATTATATAGTTATTATTATTATTATTATTATTATTATTATTATTATTATTATTATTATTATTAATATCATTATTATTCTTATTATTATTCTTATTATTATTATTATACATGCAGAAAAAAATTGGGTGGAGATAAATTCAGCACATCCGTCTCTCTCTCTCTCTCTCTCTCTCTCTCTCTCTCTCTCTCTCTCTCTCTCTATTTAAAGAAAAACAGACAACTTTAAGGCTCCATTTTAATAATTTATTTCACCAGAGACCTTTTAAAGGAAGCTGGATCCTCAAATATCACTTCCAAAAAGTTAAAACGAAAAAGGTAAACAAAATTTACATTTTGACGGGTAGTATTAAGTTTATGTAATTTAACAGGGAGTGTAGCGAGGAGTGGTGTGAGAGACATGGTCAAGTTTAGAGAGGGTTTATTTTTATATTTCTTTCTATCATACTTAGTATTGAGGGAGAAGGGACCAGACCTTGACCTAATTAATTGGTTAAGTTGACGGAAATAATATATTGAAAAGGAAGGAGAGAATAGAGAAAAAGAAAAAGAAAAAGAAAAAAAGAAAGAAGGGGGAAGAAAAGAGAAAGAATATGTATTTAGCGTTTACGGAGGAAGATGAGGGGTGGTATAGTTTTATCAATTTAGGTAAAAAAAAACAAATTTTAAAGTTTGATAGTAATTTAAATGTTTAAAAAAATCCACAAAGAAATTAATTTGATGAATGCTAGCAATTTAAATATTTAACTCTTTTACAAATAATTTAGGGATTTAATATGAATTAAATACTATATTTAAAAACACATTAAGAAAAAAACACATTAAGAAAAATACTTAAAAAATAAAGATTTACTGATAGTAATCTTTTAATATTGTAAATGTCTGTTAAGGTAACATCTATATCAGTTTGAGTCTAATTTATGAATGTAATTTGTAACTATTTTTAGATGGGTAATCTTTCTTACTTAAAGTTTAGGTTTCAAATTAAGATGGAGTAATACTTGAATGTAATATTAAAAGTTTTGCTTTTCTATATATATGCCACATATACACTTATGTAAATCTTACATATACATACGTTCATTTACATGTACAATTACACACATAAGCACACACATATATATATCGATATACACAGGTACCTATACATATTCATATTTAAATACTTACACATACATTTACAAATATTTACACATATTTATATTTACATCTATTTAAATTTGTCCTTAAATTTCACAGTTAATGTTTAACATTAGGTGGTGCCTTAAGTCTTTGAATATCAAAAATAATATTTCTAATTTTAATACTTTTACTCTCAAGATTGATAGTTAAAGAGGAATTTAT
>OZ010582.1:9532773-9592773 GCA_963932145.1 Acanthosepion lycidas
ACTTAGGATATCTAAAATGTATATACCTATTAGGTCAGCTATTTCAGCTGAATCAAATGATCCCATTGGGACATCGAAGTTGTCTGTCTTTTTTAATCCAAGTAGTGTTGTTAAGTTTTAGTATGGACTGTCTACAGTCCATATATATATATATATATATATATATATATATATATATATATATATATATATATATATATATATATATATATATAATTGAAATGAGGACGAATCAAATATAAATTCAAACGTTCATAACATTAATTTAAAAATAGGGCTCACTACAACAGCATAGCGATATTTTTTATTGTATGATATTACATTCCAACATATTTACCGTTACAAGAATGGATTCACATTTCGAGGCAAATCGACGCATCTTATCAGGATGCGATATATGATGTTTATGAAAATGTTTAAATTTATACATATACAATCTCTCTTCCGGCGAAAAATTAAAAAGAGTCAAAAAGAAAGCAAGCAAGAAAGAAACACATAAGATATAGTCTCATCTAAAAAGAATAAAGAAAAAAAAGGAGAAAAGAAAGTAAGACAAGATACAATCTTTTCATAACAAAAATAGAAGGAAGAAAATAAGAAGAGCGATAATGAAAGAAAAACATCACATATAATCTCTAAGAAAAAGAAAAAGAGGAAAAGGTATATATGATATAGAGCATTAAAGAAGTTAGACAAGATAGGTTGAGAATCAGTTCATCCAATCAAAAAATAGTTTCTTAAGAAAGATGTTGTGAATGATAGAGTCAAACACTGAATACATTCACTTTATTTAAAAAAGCATTCTGATACAATATAACGTTATATAAACAGTTGACATTTTCAGTGAAAAGGTAGCATAATTTAACACTAATTATTTAATAGTATATAAATAAAATAATTTTTAAGAAATAAAAAGGAAAGAACTGGAAAAATATCAAAATTACAAAAACAGAAAAATAGAAAATTAAATCAAAAATGAAAAAAAATATATAAATGAACTAAACAAACTTAAATGTATATAGGAATATACCAATAAATCATATAAAAAAATAAAATAGCAAGTTAATAATTTATATAAACAATAGATTTAATATAGTATACAAGTTAACTAAAGAGTTTTATATGTAATGTTAATAAACCAAAATAGAAAGTGTAAAAACATCGGCTGAACGTATAAACATCTATATAAGGTACTAATATTAATGTTAGAGGAATAAAGCACATACTATACTCCCTCACATAATCTATTATGTTGGTGCAAAAATAATGACGTAATAATGTCGTTTTTTGACGTTATACGTCAAAAAACGACATTATTAGGTCATTATTTTTGCACCAACCTAATAACTTAATAAGGATAAGTTAAAATGTTTACAACAAGGTTATTCATCATAAAAGAAGTGATTATTAAATATTAAAATTAAGCAAGATTGTAGCGTCAAAGATGAAACATGCTTACAATTGACGTTTAGTTCTATTTTTTTTATTTAAAAACTCGTCCTATTTAAAAATCTGATTATCTATCTTTTCTCTTATAAACACAAGAAACAAGTTTCATATATTCTAGCTAGTTCTAAAATACTCCATGTAAATTTAAGGGTTTTATTTTCTTCTCTAAACTTCCAAAAATATTTTTAAAATGAAGTTTTGTTTTTTATAAGTAGCGTTGGTAAATGACGGTAGATGCTTATACCAACGTTCTTTGAAATTGTTCATTCTGCTGTCAATATGGTAAAATTTGTCCATCCTCGGAAACACATACACACAAGGTATTTAGTCAAGCATTTGTCAGACAATGGTCATTGGTTAAAATTTCTACAATTACATTGGTTGCTATCCTTAAACGTATTAGATTTAGTACTTGCATTATGGCTATTATTTCTATTCTTAAATTGATTTAGCATTTTATTGTTGTGCAACTTTCTATTTTTCTCAAGATTATTAGTACAACTAGAGGTAAGTTTTAATGTATTACTATTAAAACTTTTACAGAAAGGATTGCTTTTCGAGAAATGTTTGTCAATTAGAATTAGAAGCTTATGGACCAATTTTCTACTAACTATATATATATATATGTGTGTGTGTGTGTGGTTAGTACGCTAATATATATATATATATATATATATATATATATATATATATATATGTATATATATACACACACACATACTTACATATATATATATATATATATATATATATATATTAAAGTAATTCACCCCAAGCAAGGCGGGAGTGACCTTAGCAGGCAAGAGGTTACAGAGGACTGAGAACAAGAGTAAAGAGGCATGTCTGAGGAAAGTATACAAAGAATGACGGGGAAAATTTAATCATTTTGGCAGTGAAAGTGTGGGACAGAGATGCGAGCCTGGTAACTCGTTTAAATTCATGCAATGTGGGAACCAATGAAAAGAACTCGTCAGAATAGTTACTGTGAAAATACATGTAGAAGAGACAGAGGGAATCCACGGCACGTCGGTGGGATAGCGACTGTGGACTAGATGCCAGATCCTGTCCTACCATATTGCATATTCTTCTCTGGATTTTTTCAAGAACCTCGAGGCGTACAGCAGACCATATATGACAGCAATATTCCATGCAAGGACGGATAGTTGATTTATATATTTGAAGGATAGACTTAGACGAGAAAAAACTTTCTAGCACAATACTGAGAAAAAAATTTCATTGCGCTAGGTGAATGTATTGATTCAAGGTATTTATTCGACCACACAAAAATTAATAGTAGAACAACTATTATACTAATGGGAATACTAGTATAATCGTTATTATATACTTACTTTTGCAGTACCTTGTGTGCGTATATATATATATATATATATATATATATATATATATATATATATATATATATATATATATATATATATATATCTGTGTGTGTGTTGTATATTTGGATAGAAATATTTACTTTATATATGTTTCATTTTCTATGGCTGAAACAATAATTTTGTAATTTTTTATCCAACTATTCTAAAGTGTTAAGTCTTTTTCCTTTGAGGAGTGTAAAGACGATATTGTAAGGGTCATTGGGGTTCTCTACAAATATCAGTCGTCTTCACCCAGGAGCTACAGCTACGAGCGATTACCTAGCAGAAGCTTCCCGATCAGTATTCAAAACAATCCATATTCATAATTTAAAGACCTTTGCATCGTGCCGGGGTTTTTTTTTATGAGATTAAGCGAGTGTATAAATTGTTTGTAATGAGATTATATTGCTCCAATGCAATTTTTCATAATCTATATATATAATGATTTTAACTTTAAACGTTTAAGTCGCTTGGTCTTGGCCACACTTGATGTTAGTGTCTTTTTTATTCAAATGATAATCTCTTCAAAAATATTTATGAAACTGAAAGATGAAAATACCATTTTTGTAAAAGATCCGAGTAAAATAATCCCGAACATGATTGTGAATCCAGTTGTTCATTTAGGCCGAAGGGGCACCATGTTTCCGGTAGCTGTGTCAGCAATGACTGCGCCTATCGTATAATAGCAAAATTATATTCCTCTTAAGATAATTATTATTTTTTTAAATTTGACTTATACAAGATTGTTTGTATAATAAACAGTAAATAGTTGTCTTCACTAGTTTTTACGGAGATTATAATTCAGTTTTATTCTCTGGTCGAGGAGCACTTAACCGAAAATCTAATGTGTTCTGGTTCTTCAGCCATAACTGGTAGAAATCTGATTCTTAACATTTATAAGGTGAAAGGAATACAAACTGGCTCGTTCAGAACTTAAAATAGATACACCGTTCCCACTTTCCGTGCAGATAAACATTATAATTTAAGTGTTTGCAAAAAAAATATATTTAAAATCTCAGATGTAAAAGCCTAGTAAGAGAAACAAAAATTCCTACGTTTATGATAACATAAATTGCCCTCATCTTTGTTGCTGTTATCAAACGTTTCGGTTCTTGTGCACTCCGACCTTCTTCAGGTACTATCGATCTTGGTAACCGAGGGGGAATTCTGAAATGAACCATTTATTTAATCTACGATTTAGATTTAGACTCTTCTCGATCCAGTGCTCTTGTTTGGATCAAGAAGAGTCTCCACTCGAAGTAAAATAGAGGTTTCAGTTCAGAATTCAGTGCAAGTTATGTAGATCAATATACAACGGTCGAAAAGTTGTAATAACAACAAAAAAGATGAAGATAATTGTCTGAATGTAAACAGTCTAAATAATAATAACAACTCATCCCAGAAATTCAGACATTAAGGCAATTGGTTGTAAATCAAACTCGTTATTAGTGTTTAATTTCAGAGATTATTATTTTCCGGTTTAGTTAGGCAGCGAATGTCCAGTTTTAATTTTCTGACTTATCAATTGATAGTTTAACAGAAGAATATAACTTCTCTATTATCATGGTAACTAATAACAATAACAAATTTGCACACCACCTTCGTTTCGATATCTGCCAGTCACAATTAAAACCCTTGAAGTCACTTGAACGATTTTCTCAATAATCATCTTTCAACTCATTTGTCTCTCTATCTAACCACCCGTCTCTCTCTCTCTCTCACCACCCGTCTATCTCTCTCACCACTTGTCTGTCTCCCTTTTCGCTAGTCAGTTTTGATTGTCGTTCCATCTGTTCGCCAGACGTGATTGAGATGAGACGGATCATGGAGTTTTATCCCTTGACCACAGTCGGTTAGCCCTTAACGTACGAGACAGAGGGAGAGACTCAGGAGATATGAGTCGGCAGATTCCGGTCTAATCCGACAGAAAAGCACGCGAGATATCGTTTTGGGGTTATCAATAAATAATTAATTATATTTGCTTCGACTTCTTCCGGTGGGTTTTAATTAAGTCCTTGAAAGAAGTGAAGTCACTGGAAGGGATCATTCTGCGGCTTGGTATTGGTTTGTGGAAGGAACGAAGAAAAGAATGATGAGAGGTCACGAAAGAAGGAACGATCGAAAAAGGTGTGGTGCAATGAGGCCAAAACAGGAAAGGAAAATGATGAAAAGAGACGATGAGAAGCAAAAGGAAACGAAGAACGTAGAATTTACGATTAAAAGGAACATTTTAACATATATGTTCTAAAAACAAAATGGAAAAACTGAATGATTATAAAGTATTTTCAGCTAAAATTCCTCGGACCAAAATATAATATAATATAATATATATATATATATATATATATATATATATATATATATATATATATATATATATATATATATATGTAAATATATATATATATATATATACATATATATATATATATATATATATATATATATATATATATATATATATATATATATATATATATATATATATATATATTTATAAACAAAATTTCCTACGTTTATGACAACATAAATTGACCTCATCTTTGTTGTTATCAAACGTTTCGGTTCTTGTGCACTCCTAACTTCTTCAAGCACGATCGGTCTTGGTATCCGATATTATAAAATATTTGGATTTATTAGAGAACCGAAATAATCTGAAACAAGAAAAATAGTCTCGTGGATCAAAGGGTTGGTACGTGAATTCGGTGATATATTATTTGTTAGTCAAATATAGTACTGGTTAGTAATCAGTTAAACCCAGGGAAAACTAATCAAACAACAACTAAGTAGTTTTAAAGTATATTCCTAAACATGACCAGTCGAAAAAGAACAAGTAGACGTAATAAAGGGTTCAGGTTAAAATTACCTAAAACGTTACAGAGATGGATAAACAACTTAAGAAGTCGTGAGGGCACAACGAGCGAAACGTTGTGATAACAACACCAAAGATATGGGCAATAGTCTGAATAAACGAGATGTAGTTACAGTCAAGAAATATATATTGAACTGTCAATTACTATGATAGGAAATGCTTAAAGAAGCACATTAATTCTCTACTCCAGAGTTTCCAGAACGAGGCAATATTCCCCATCGGTGGTCTATTTCAACAGTTAAGTGGGCGATGAACAACTGAATAGAAAATGATTGGCGATTGGTGTGCGATATAGGATTTTGAGTTTTATAAATGTATTTCAGCATATGCTACTCGACAAAAAAGTTCAAAGAAAATATGCAAAGACCCAGTAGGAAATAAAATTAAAACAACAACAACAGCAACAAAAAAGTGGGGGTTACTGGAAATAACTGCCTCACCTTAGATAATATATAAATATACTTACAAGCAACGACTATATTGTATAGTTTTGAGAAGGCACATTAACATCTTAAGAGAAAATCTCATTTTTTCAGAAAAAAATCAGATGAAAGGAAGACTAAGAACCACAAAAATATTCGTTGAATTTTTATTAACTTCACTATTTATTGCATTCAGACTGTTTCTCAATTTTATTTCTATATTCACGACGTTTCCATCGATGAAAGCTCCGGCATTAATCAAATGGAATTACGAATTAAATACTTTATTTAATCTGTTCTAATTCCTCGTGCCATGAAATTTGTCGGGGGAAAACTCAGTTTAAGTTAATTCTCTTTCGTAGCTTAACTCTTCAATTTCTTCCTCCATCTGAATTCGCAACTCTTTGGGTCAAGTGAATTTTTTTGATTATTCCAAACACCACTTTTATCGAATGGGCAATCGAGTTTTTTTATTAGTGTATAATCGTTTAAATTTAAAATTATCAACAAAAACTGTTTCATTTTTTACCCTAACCATAAAAAATACTATTGACCCTAAAAATAAATCATATATATATATATATATATATATATATATATATATATATATATATTATGTTGGTGCAAAAATAATAACGTAGTAATGTCGTTTTTTAACGTAAAAAATACGTCAAAAAACGACATTATTACGTCATTATTTTTGCAACAACCTACACACACAGTGCTGGACAGTGCTCAATATCTGTGATAAACGTGGATATTACTTTGTAACCCCAGGTTTAACGCTTTTGCATCATCAGAAAAATAAGATTATGATATTTTTAAAAAGTGGATCTATTTATGCTTATTTTTTAATTATATGTGTGAGTTAGAGGGGGAATTTTCTTATCACATTTTAACACTCACATACACAGAGACACCTTCATAGAGGTGGATATATTTTAGTTCGTACAAGACACACCCATATAAATATAGACGCATATTTTCAGAAAAAAAAACAGTTTTTTTGAAGAACGTGAAACCTAGGGGTACAAAGTAATTTCCATACAACTGAATAAGTTAACTCTATCACAGATATTGAGCACTGTCCACTAAGTAACGTTTATATATATATATATATATATATATATATATATATATATATATATATATGTGTGTGTGCGTGCCTGTGAGTTCGTGTGTCTGTGCGTTTATACATATATAAATATATATATATATATATACACACACACAGACACACACACACACACATATATATATATATATATATATATATATATATATATATATATATATTGAGAGAGAGCGAGAGTGAGAGAGAGCGCTAAACAACACGAACGTCATACAATTTGTTCAACACATTTTTAATGAAGGCTTGCGCAATAGAGAAGCAATTCATTTTGATTTTCAATAGCCTCAATCATGTAAACAATATTACACGACAACAAGATTTTCTCAATCTCAAAGAATTAACCTTGTACCATAACCGGACGGACTGATTAATCGTATTAATATCTTCTCTTGGGTACCTCCGACGAAGATATGCAAAAAGTGATTTGTACCCAAAGAATTGATATATAGCCCTAAACAACACGAAGGTTATACTCTTGTGGAACTGTTTATTTTCATACTCACCTTGTTCAATTTTAATTTTGTGTAATTAAAATTTCTCTTTTAATCGGGTTCCACCTTTCTCTCCTCGTTTACTTTATTGAGTTTGTCTTCATTTGTATTCCCAGTAGCCAACGAATAATTTGAACAAATATTTGGCCGAAAGGTACCGTAGGAATGACGTTTGTTTTGCTTAGTGCTATATATTGATGCTTTGGGTACAAATCACTGTTCATATATATATATATATATATATATATATATATATATATATATATATATATATATATAATTATTTATTTAAAAATATGATTCCAACACGCTACATAAGAGCTTTCATGTTTCAATACAAAAGCCGAAAACTTCAATATAATTATTTGAATTAAATTGAGTTCCTCTGTTCCATCTTCAAGCGAAATTTTTTTTTTGGAATAACTCGTTTCTGAAATTTACGTGTTTTAATAGGATATTCACAATTGAAATCAAAATTTCCATGGTAACAGCCAGGGTGAATTGTTTAAAATACTTAGGGGTGTTGAGTGTTAATAATTTGTATCAGTATAGAGTTACTTTCACAGATGTCAAGTCAGGGTAAGGTGGGGGTGTCTAAATTTAAAACGGAAGATGTTTTCGCCTAGTCTGGTTTACGTGTCTATGGAGATTTATTTATTTTTATTATTTTATTTTTTTATGAAAGGGATTTGTGCATATAAAAACTGCCGTAACATTTGTTTTTGACGACTTGATAAAGGGTTATCTTTTTTTGTAGGGTATTTAAACTATTTATTTGGGCTGTAGATTATAAAAGTTATTTTATTGTATGCTTGTTTTTAGCTAATTATTCAGTGCATAAATTTGATGATGTCGTAAAAACCCGTTAACTCATGTCTATTGTTTAATAGATTTTTATTATTTAGAAACTTAATAATGTGCAGTTTCTCATGGAGGCACAAAGGTCATGAGTCATCCCAAGTTTTACAAGTTCTAGTCCTATTTATAATTTTCCATTTTACTTTAGGTGTTCTGTTTATTTCCTTCAGATGCCAAAAATATTTAGATAGAGAGGTCTGATTACTTTTATTTATATTGTTGAAAGAGCATTCATGCTGCCTCCATCTGGCTTTAAAATCATTCTTTACCCCCAATCAAGAAATCAATAAATACATATCCATTTTATTAATGAGATTTGATAAATCATTTATGATATATATCTCTATAAGTGCAGATATTTCTGCGCCATCACTCCTGCTCATTTATACCTTATAGTTCTCATTATTATTAATGTTATTTTTGCTTTGTTAGGCATATTTTATGTTGCTATATATTAATGAATTTCTATAATGATTAATTATATCTAATTATTCGTCGTGTAAGTGTATTGTCTTATTGCTAAATTTAATCCTTTATTTAATTAATTGATATTTTATTTAATATATACTTTGTAACATTCTCACGCACACACACATGCACACACACACACACACACACACACACACACATATATATATATATATATGAATGACGTTCGTTTTGTTTAGTGCTGTATATCAATTCTTTGGGTACAAATCACTGTTCATATATATATATATATGTGTATATATATATATATATATATATATATATATATATATATATATATATATATATATATATGAATGATTTGAAAGAAATTATAACGATAGAAAAAAAGAAAATATGAGAAAATAAAAAATAGAAATGGTTAAGACATAAAATCTAATAAATTTTATAGACATAATATGTAAATTTAATAATAATATATACAAAAGATATACGAAAGGAAATAATAATCCCATATATATATATAAGCAAAAATTCAAATATGGACTCAGAAAGAAAAATAATTCAAATAAACTAAATTTAAAATCAGAAAATGTATCACTATATATTATTAATACTTGTAAATGTTGATTGTGTTTAGAAAAAAAAGTTTTATATAATAAATATAAATGAGCAAATTATATTATTAAACATGATAAATGAATTACAGGTAAATACCTTAATAAATATTTCCTATATGCCAATATAAATGCAAATATACTATAATAACATCATACATTACTTACATATATGTAAACACAATCAAATATATACTTAAAAAGTAAGAAAGAAAAGTTAAAAAATATACAATTGAAAAATATATAATTGAAAAATTATCACGTTTATGAATATTGAAAAAAAATCTAATGTTAATGAACGAACTCCTGAGCTCATTTAAAAATATGTACATGCACGTGTCCATAACGGAGTTTAAAAAAAGACGAAAATATGAAAATTGAACAAAACAAAAACGTATATTCATTACAATTGGAAATATACAGATTAACCTCTTGAAAAGTGGACACAATACTACGAAATTTCGAAGTCGGGGACAGGATAAGGACGATTTATATTGACAAGTATACTAAATTAACTAATATATATATATATATATATATATATATATATATATATATATATATATATATATATATATATATATATACAGAGTAATATATCAGATGAAGCAGAAGTGAGTAATAAGTTGTGTATGCTGTGTTATATTCGCATTTGTGAGTTTCATCATGTCAGCTGTTAGTGATTGTACATAGACATTACTACATCCCTGTAAATATTCCCTATCTCTCGCTATTAACCCTTTCCCATCATTTCCTATTGTGCTAATGGCAATGACGTTACTGCAGATGGCGTTAGATAATATTTAATTGAGTCACCAATGGTTGATTTCCTCTCTTGTCCAACCATGCGAAAAGTCTTCTTCAAAAAGTGCTGTCAATTAGAAGAATGAAAGTGCTACATCTGGATAGTTTAACATCTGAGGCGTTGTCCGTGTTCCATTTATTGCTTTCCGCACAAAATGTCGACCAAAATAAGAAACGTTACTAAATTTCATCAAAGGAGAAACAATTTCCAAATAGAGCCATGAGACGCTTTTAGGCACATCAGCAATTGGATCGGGAAACAAGGAGGGATTTCCCACCTGCTTTTCTGCTGATCTCCAGGTGTGGAAAATTTTAGTTCAGTCGTATATCTCCGCTTTCTTCCGAGGTGATTATCGGAAGATACAATTCATAAATAATGGCTTAGTTCATCGCTTAGGTCAACACGAATATTGGCACAATATTAAGCCTATTCTAAATAAACTGCACCCTAGAGCAAGTACTTAAGAAAATCATCTCATAAAACATTAACATATAGTCATTAATTTACATCACACCGATTATATATTTGTTAGACTAGTCAAAGATAGTAAAAATACACGTTGAAAAGTAATTAATTATATATATATATATATATATATATATATATATATATATATATATATATTTATATATATATATATATATGTGTGTGTGTGCGTGTATATATATATATATAAATATATATATATGTGTGTGTGTGTGTGTGTGTGTGTGTGTGTGTGTGTATCCAAGTATATGATTGGTGTATATGGAATGAATTCCAATAACCAACAATTACTATTCTTAAAAGAGTGCTCAATACAAAGTAGAGCTGATATAATTATTTATTTTTAAAAAAAATTATAATATAAATATGTTATAAAATCACTAAAAAAAAAGCCATTTTGTTTCAACACCAAGTGATGATGTTGAATGTAAAATGTAATATATATATGTATGTATATTTTCCATTCAACATCATCACTTGGTGTGTATATATATATATATATATATATATATATATATATATATATATATATATAGATATAGATATAGATAGATAGATATAGATATAGATATTATACGCACGTAAATATATATATATATATATATATTTATGCTATCTTATTTTATATATATATATATATATATATATATATATTTATGCTATCTTATTTTATATATATATATATATATATTTATGCTATCTTATTTTATATATATATATATATATTTATGCTATCTTATTTTATATATATATATATATATTTATGCTATCTTATTTTATATATATATATATATATATATATTTATGCTATCTTATTTTTTATATATATATATATATATATTTATGCTATCTTATTTTATATATATATATATATATATATATATATATATTATTCTTATTTCATTATTTTATGTAGTTATTTAGCAGCGTTAACTAAATTCTTCGTGCCGATTTTCATTTACAGAATACGTGTTGGCATCTACCTTTCTCTTTCTCTCTCTCTCTCTCACTCTCTCTAATATATATATATATGTCTGTATACATATATATATACATACACACTCACATATATATATATATATATATATATATATATATATATATATATATGCACATACACACACACATATATAAATATATATATATAAATATATATATATATATACGTAGGTAGATAGATAGATAGATATATGGATGTTTGTATACATTAATTTGCGTAGATTACAAGGTAATTTCAGGAGCAATATCTATGATTTTTCAGTACTATAATGAAAGTTGGTGCATTTCCATGGATCAAAATATAAGAAATTATTCACATTTAAATGATTCCAGGTATTTATTTAAGTTATTGTATGTTGCAAATTCATAATTAGCGGAATTAAAATAATAACAAATTCGATGGTGCGCTGAAAAGTACATGTGATAATGTGGTGCTAGAACTGTGAAATGCATGCAACGTCTTCTGTTATTGCATTGTTAAAAAAAGATATTCTTCAATGATTACTCGTAGTGACTTCTGCAAAATTGGTCAAACACGTGGTGTCAAAAAGCTCCTGCTGAAATAGTTTTTAGTCGCAAGGGACATCCATGCTGACATTGTTGATACATTAGTAGATTTGTTAAGAGTGCAGAATTCGGTGGTTGAATTTGGGAGGTGAAAAAAGTCTTGAATATGAGAGATGGTCTTGGTGTCCTGCAACTGCTACTCGCGAAGAATATCCTGTTGGTCCTATTCACCATATGGCAATAGATTACAGGCGATTGACTATAAATTAAATCGTTTCATCTGCAGGAATGTTAAATGCCTCAATTTTTTGATGGAGGTGTGCAAAATACATTGTCTTCGAAATTCAACCGCATCAATGGAGAGTACTATGATAACATTTTGATGTAGTCACGAAAAGCTATCAAGTGCAGATGCTCAGGAAAACGTTGATTTTTCACCATTTTTATGACTTGTTTATGGAATCATATAGAGGATGTTATTTCTAGTTGCTAACTCAACGCGATCTTATTGAATCCGTTTTACTTACCTAATTTCGACAGTGAAATGTTTGAATATTCTCTTACAGAACGAAAACAACTAAGGATTTAGGATATCAACTACGTAATCACAGCTGAATAATTTTCGACATTAAATAACCAAGGAATTATTGATTAGAAGTCATGAACAAATCAGTCAAGGAATGAAAAACTCTAGTGGCAGTACCTCGACAAATCTGATTTACCTCGACACAGAATATAAATAATCTTTACACTTAAATATCTACATTATTGTTAGGTTAAACGATTTTTGAAAATCTCTAAATCTTGTGGATCGACTACTCTGTCTAATAATTACGAAATCTGTCACAGTAACTGAGGGTGATGACTTGAGCATCTGTAAATCGCTGTTAATGCAAGAGCACATATGGTCGTGTCTTAACCACCAGACAGTAAAACACTTTACCAGTTTGACTGTGTGACTGCTTCGGTTGTTTATGAGAATAACAAGTTTGGCGCGTGAGATTTCAGTTCGAGAAAATAAAGAAAAAAAAATAACCTATTTTTTTTTTCTTTTTTGGTCCATGCTACTATTTCCCAAAACAAATCATATTATATTTACTTTACCTTCCGGAATGTTCCTGTCAGTATGTCTAACGCCCTCGCCTGTTTTCTATCTCTCTCACTCTTTCTCTCGCTCACTCTCTCTATCCTTCTCTCTTTACATATAAGAGATAAAGATATATATTTTTATATATCAAGAACAATATTGGATAAAAATGTATGACGAAGTGGGAAAATTTTTCTTGTGACACGTTTTGTTCTTTAGGACGTCATCAGACTAAATTTGTTAGGTTGGTGCGACTACGCATGCGCACGATCGAGGGATACTGTGAATATTAAATATAATTTTTATTTTATGTTTTTAATAACTATTTTGAGTTGTTCTGTTAGCCCGGTGCTGCATTTTTTTTTTTTTTGTTTTATTTTTGGGTGTCTTGGTTTGTATGTTCTGTATTTCTTCGTGTTTTGATGAAACGTTCTAATTGCATATTTTTTTTCAGTTAAATTATGATTTCTACGAATAATCACCAACTTCCGGTTTTAAGTGACATTTAACATAATTTCCTGCCCATTTTCTCCCATAAATCCACGCTAATTTCTCAAGCAATTTGCAAAGTGTTACTTTACTACGTATACCTCTTTCTCTCGATATCTATTAATCTCTCTCTCTCTCTCTTAATATGTGTTTATATCAGCTTCCCACCTTCTCTGGATCTTTCTCGTTTCTTACGTGTTCTCTCAATATTATTTTCAGCTTCGGCGCCGAGAAGTACATGTCAGAGACGAAGATGAAAATAAGACAGTTGGAATCATTTCTTCACCTGCAAGGCAATTATCCAGCGATCATCTCTATACAGAAGGATACATATGAAATAGCAGTTTAGCACATTATTTGGACTATCATCCCATATTTATTACAACGTTTCGTAATAATTATTATTTATTACAACTTTGATCGCTCCTTCTATTTCGCTCACTGGGGTAGACTCTTCTAGTTCCACGTGTCATGTTTAATTGATGTCAGTTATCAGTTATCGCCTGTTAATTTTCCCTCTGAAAGTTCTCCACTGCCTTAACCGGTTATCGAACTCACACTCTTTGGGTTCTGTCATTGGATCTAACCAACGACTTTATCCACTGTGCCATGTGTCCTTGAGGACACCTGTGTATGAATTTCTGGGTATTATAAACCTAATGTCTCAGCAACATTTTTACCAGTGGTCATATTGCAAGTTTTGCTGTTATCATTGTATGTTTTTACCAGAGCTCATATTGCAACATTTTGTTGTTATTATCGCTTTTCTCTGTCAGTCCTTATTACTGGTTCCCATATTGAAGTCATTTCTATGATTGGTCGGCTCAGGAAATTTTTGTAGCCTAGCCTATGTGATGATTCCTTAAGTTTACGGATTTTCCAATGGTGTTCTTTGTCTATGATCTCAACCTGATCCCATAGAGGTCGGTGATCTCCCTTCTCTCTCCATATGTGGTCAGCCACGCCTGATTTTTCCACTTCCCCTCATGTTAAATCTTTCTGGTGATTTTAAGCCTTACCTTAAGGGGGCGGATTGTCTCCCCTTTATATTTCCTTCCACAGCTGTACGGGATAGCGTACACACAGTCTTTAGTCATGTTCTCCTCTATGGGGGGGTCTTACTCGGGAGAGATATCTGCGAAGTGTCGTCCAGCTTTTGAAGGTTGTCCCGATGTTATATGGACCGCAGATCCTTTGTATTTTCTCTGATAACCCCTTCACAAAAGGCAGGCAGACTGTTTTCTCAGTGTTGTTGTCCACCTCTTGTACCCGCCTATCCCAGTTTTTGGGGACTACTGCCATGTACCCAGGGTAGTTGTTACGTTAATATAGACAAATACAGCAGTTTAGCATTCATTTCATTGTAGCTAATAAAATATACGTTATTTTATTTTGTCGATCGATCTTTATTATTTTTATCGATCTTTATTGTTGCCATTTTTTTACATTATAAAGAAACATTCTGGTGTTCAATGACTAATAATCCAGTATTATTGCTCTTTGAAATTTATATTTTTCTCAAAACAGTTTTTCAGGGAATTAGTCTAGTAGCTGTTACACCGCTTTCAGTATGGATGAAAGTTTTATTCCTAACCTATATTTTCAAGTATTGTTGAATGTCAACATATTGATTATGTCATACCTTTCTCTTCAAGTTACATGTTATATCTATTATATTAGTTATTTCTGTTGAAAGTCTTCAAGTGATTTTGTATCTGTTACCTAGTACAGTACTTAAGTTTAAGGTAAGTATATCTTTTTACTTTTTCTTTCATTTCTACTCTCACTGTCATGAAGGTGTCTGTTTTACCAATAACATTAAAATATTAACTATTTTCTTCGTTTCTAACACAATATTACGATAACTTATTTCTGTTCTTAGTATCCGTAAGGCATCTTTCGGCATTGGGAAAAGCCTTCGGATTTCTATGGCAAATATTCCGGCATCTGTTATTACAGTAATCAGATAATTACATTTCTGCACCTCTTGATTCTGAGGTGTTCAATTCAAAGCTCACACTTTTGACTATTTGTTATTCTGTCTTATAAGATAAGGCATATCCATTTATCCCACATTACTTTGTTAGTAGCTTTCGTATTTTCCTTTTGAGTCAATACAATGTCATTCGCGAATGTCATTCGTGAAATCCAATGAAAAGACTCACTGTTTTTTTTTTAAATCTTATTCTATTTTGTCTCTCTACTTAACTTCTCTCCTATCCGCATGTCGATGTCTTGTTCCCAGTAAATGATGTAGATTTTATTAATATACTGTGCTGTTCGATAAAAGGTATTCTATTGATAATTATAATTTTGGATATAAATGAGATTTAGGAAAAACCTCTGTGCAAAAAAAAGGGACTCACTTATTTCCTGCAACCAGTAATTAATAGAAACATATCCGAACAGCTTTAAATAAAGAATAATAGAGGTATAATTTATTTATAATAGGTAATATAGTTCGAAATATTTAATAATCTGTGGGTCCTCCTTTATTTCTCATAACATTTTCAACCCTTTTTGGCATTGAATAGATTAGGTTCTGGCAAATGTCATCTCCAAGCATTGATTTCCATTCGGATATGAAAATCACAATCAAATCCTCTTTGTGGCTCAAGTCCTTTCTCGAGAGCCTATACTTTATAATGCTCCATAAGTTTTCTATGGGGTTGAGCTCAGGAGATTGGGGCGGCCATGTCATAACACTCACCTGCTTCTTATCAAAGTATTCCTTCCTCAATTTTGATTTGTGACAGGGAGCATTATCCTGCATAAAAATGAGCATGGTGGGGTCGATTTGATCCCTTTCAGCAGAAGGGAGAAGACAAGACAAGACTCTAAAATTCTCTCGTACTGCTCGTTCCTGAGGGTCTTTTCAATAGGTTTTAAGAAACCAGTTCCATGAAAAGAAAAGCAGAACATTATACTGAATGGATGCTTGACAGTACTTACTGCTAAATTCACAGATCGTTCAAAGATTCTTCGGATTTTAGATTGCTCATCCATTGAATTTAGCTCAACTTTCGTTTCCTCGGAGAAGAGAATATTCTACCAGTATTCTACGGTGAAGTTTTGGTAATAGTGAGCCCATTCAAGTCTCTTGGCTTTGTTGGCTTTGCTTATTAGTGGCTTAAACCTTTGTGTACAAGATTTGTAGCCTTGTTCTAACAGCCACCGTCGGACTGTTGAAGAGGCAAGATTAACACTTTGCTCTTCGCTTAGACTGGCTGTAATGTCTTGGTTAGTTATAGTCCTATTCTTTGCAACTTCTCTCTTGATTACCCTGCCAGTTCTATCATCAATCTTTTTCTTTCGTCCCCTTGTTTCCTTCCTTGGAGCAGGAGTGGCATCATTATGTGCCCTAAGCACGCGAGAGACAGTTGGTTGCGAGGTTATAGCAATTTCTGTAATTTCTCTCGTAGACTTGCCTGCTTTTGAGAGAGCAATAATAGATGCCTTAAGTGGTTCTGAGTGGCTATTTCAAGCTGTTTTTATACTGTATGAGGCTTTCTGGAATTTAATTTAAGCTGTTCTAGAATTCTCTAGAATATTGTTCTGAGTGCATTGTAAAATAGTTTTCGATATTTTGTCAAAAGTTCTTTAAATTTACCGGTGTAATCATTAGAATGCGATATCGAAGTCACTTTTTTTTTTGCACAGAGTTTTTTGCTGAATCTCATTTATATCCAAATTTATAGCTATTAATAGAATATCTTAGGGGGAATAATTTTTTTTACTTGGCGGTCGGGAAGCGGTCTTTATATTAGTGCGATTAAAAATTATTTTAACCCCCAAAACAATAGATAAAAAAATCTTTTAGTAAAAAAAGTCAGGTGATTCACTTTTATCGAACAGCACTGTATTTGCCATATAAGTCGACTTTAAATCGCAGATCTTATAGGGATTTGAGAAGGCGCAAATATGAATAGTTTTGTCTCTTTCCAGGAACCATCAATTATTACTATACATAATTCTTCACTACGTGTATTAATATATTCACGATTTGTAGTATTGTTTGTACTGTTGCAGCACTCTGTAGTAATGGATAACGGCTCTGCTTGAGGAATCGGAGAGCCGAACTCGAATTCCAGTCGAATCCATTA
This sequence comes from Acanthosepion lycidas, assembly GCA_963932145.1. Lineage (NCBI taxonomy): Eukaryota > Metazoa > Mollusca > Cephalopoda > Sepiida > Sepiidae > Acanthosepion > Acanthosepion lycidas. Next base: position 9,550,899 of record OZ010582.1, read on the forward strand.
TATTCAGGTACGTTCTAATAACCATGGGTAATGTATGAATATTCTTCATCTCCCCCTTACCAGCAAATAACAGGACAGACCGAGTTCTATAGACTTGGATGGCAACCGACTGCGGGGAAAATCTACCTTGTCAGTCATGTATCGAAATATACATGATTGTATAAGCGTGTATAACAGTTGCAGCTAGGTAACAGAGATTTGCTGTTGAATCTTTTGTTCAGATTGTTTAAGAAAATCTTATGGTTCAGTTTAATAAATATTTTGCTTTTATTAGTTTTTACGTTTTTTTCTAAGATAGGGAATTAAACCAAATGATATTTCCATTTTTTCCGTTCTTTTGTTTTTGTTCTCTTTTCGGTGCAAAGTCATTCTCTGCTAGTGATACCCGTTTTGAGTATCTGGAACTTTTTTGCTGTGATGAGACATCGGATAAGCTGCGCTTGAGAAAATATGTGATTTGTTCTTTTATGGTTGCATCAAAATTTATTTGGCGCGCGATTTTTCTGATGACAAACTCTTCTTAGATTCTATCTCCTTAGACAAAGGAAAATAATATCCAAACCCGATGACGATAGGAGGACCTACTGAAAGTACTAGCATATTTATGGAACATATAGAACATCTAAAAACAAGGATCACATTATTCAATGAGTGGTTAGCGGGTTAATACTTTTAAACTCTGTTAGCGAAGTAAAGTCACCATTTATTACATTACTAATTTATTCTTTGCATGATTGCTTCATTGTAATATTACTTATACTGCACCAATCATATATATATATATATATATATATATATATATATATATATATATATATATATATATTCATTCAATCATGTTTGCTTCAATAATTTAGACGAATTATGTCTATTTATTTAGTTTTAAACATTTCACGTACACGGATTAATTTCTAGCTGCTTGTAGAAAATTGATCAAGAAATATTCCTAAATTTTCTTTCAAATAATTTTCAGTTTCCAAAGTACTTTCAATCTCATCTGAGACCATCTTCAGGAGTTGCATATCTAATGCGTTAAACACCATAAATTCAAAATATTTTTTCAACGTTATGCAAATGTGGTAACTCATGTGATTTTTAATAGTAGTATTTTAACTTAGTATCTTTATATAATACTTTGCTGCTACAAACATTGAAGGACTGTATTGCTGTACTAGTAGTTGACATTATTTATTTTTTGCGGCATATCTCTTATATAACCGGCTTGCAGATTTTTAAGTATTTTAAATTGTATATATACCGTTAGCATTTACTACAGTGATTTGGAAACTTTTAAGAGGTATTTACTTTTCACTTTTGTCTTCTTATTAAAAAGTTTCCATTTTTAATTCTTGTGGCAAAATCGTGTCGAAAAATTCGGTATCCATCCGATCAGTATTGTGTCCGGTCAGTACTTAAATGAAGACGGGGGGCTTAGGAACACGGTAAGCAATTCCCCTACAGTATGAAATTATATTATACAAGTCAACCAAGTTAAACAATCGAACTTGCATCGAGTTTTTTTTTAAATATCATATATGGTCCGGTAACCGTTTAATTTGTCTCAAGGTTCTTGATAAGATCCAGAGACGGATATGCAATGTAATTGGCCCTGATCTGGCATCTCGTCTGCAATCGTTCTGTCACAGAGGTGCCTTTGCCTCCCACTGTCTTTTTTATAAATACTTTCATGGTATCTGCTTCGATGAGCTGCTTTCGCTGGTTCCCAGACTTCATGAATTTAAGCGTTCGACTAGGCTGGCATCCTGCTCACACCCTTTCACTGTTGAAACTGTTAAATGTAGCCGTCTCTTCTAGCTTCAATAGATTCATGTCTCGCACATCACACCTGTGGAACTCACTCACTTTTTCCTGTTCCCTGATAGCTATTAGGTTGGTGCAAAAATAATGTCGTTTTTTGACGTTAAAAAATACGTCAAAAACCGATATTGTTTTGGCACTAAGCTAATATAATCTCCAACTATTCAAATGTAATGTCAATCGATGTCTCCAGATGCCTTGATCTATCCCCTATCCTCCTCTTCATCCTTTCCTCTATCACACCTATTTAGTCTCACTTCAATCCTCGATAACCCCTTGTGTGCTAGTGGTTTCCCGCCTTGCTTGGGGTGAAACGCTTAAAAAAAAATTTAAATAATGCATAAAGTTTGATAAACCGTAAAAAATCAAGCCAATTTCAAAATTTGAAAACTGTTTACGAGGAATAAAATTTCTAATAAAAGACATTTAATTGTACTTAATCCTTTTCAGGTAGAGTACTTTGATAAAGAAAAGTATCACCAAAATAGTATAAGAGAGATAACCCTCTAGTAACGTAGTATTGGGAGATTCGACATCGTTATAAATTCTTTGACAATGTTCGGTTAATGACTCATGGGATACTTATCATTTCTTTATACATGAATTTGCTAAAGCACGGAGTCCTGTTTTGTTGTTCCAACTTCAGACAGATACAATCCACTCGCTACACAAGTTTAGTGTGCATATTTCATAGGGACATGAGAAATGCAATTCTGCAACGTTCACCGCTAAAATAACTTTTTTATGGTGAACGGGTGGCTTAATAAATTGAGGATCTGAAGAAATCCGTTTGAAAATGCAGTTCTGTAAGTGTTATGTTTTGTAAGATTAAATTATATCATTGAGGATTTAAAATAGGTACTATGCAGTTACATGTATAAATAAAGACAAAAGGAAATCATATCTTAACCGACGCTTTTCGTCATCTCTTGAAGATTATCAAAGTAAGTATTTTATTTATATACAAAAATATTGTTTCTTCAGAATGTTTTAGTATATTTTTAGTATGTAGAGGTGTTCATGAACATTCATCTGGTTAGCAGGAAAAGGTCAGACAAGTTCATGGACCTGATGTGATATAGTTCAATGTTCAATAAATGAAAGTGAGTACAAGGGATCGAATATATCCAACCAAAATTGTTTTCTCATGTAACAAGAATAGAAAACAATATTACAATCAAGATGTTAACTTTCAAACTTAACGAACATTTTTTGGAAAGAATTTCCCAGTATTATTAGAAAAGTCCAATAAGATTTAGTGGACGTTATATGTAGAATATCCTTTAATAAAATATTTTCAGAAAATTAATTTTAAAATTTTAATAGGGCATAGCGTTAAATGTTCGGTTACCATGTATGGAAAGACAGATGTGTAAGAAAATAAATTCTATGAACATAAATATTTAATGGATTCAGGTATATTTTCTATGAAATTATTTTCTTATTCCTTTCAATGACGAGTGCCATAATTTCTCAAGGCTATCAAAAATAATCTCATAATCAATTCTGAGTTATAAATTTTATCGCTGTCTATATTTCTGATATATGTATTATGTACACTATTTACATTACTCGGACTATTGTCTTTATATTTGTCACCATATTTATCACAACGTTTCGGCCCTTCAGTATCTGTCTATATTTCTGAGATGAGGCACTATGTACATTATTTACATTATTCAGACAATTGTCCTCATCTTTGTCGTTGTACGCTCCAGCCTTCTTCAGAACCCTTTATATCTTTCACTGGGGGAGACTTTTCTAGTTTCAAAAGGGCACATGGCACAGTGGATAAAGGCTTTAGTTAGATCCAGTGACAGGACCCACAGACTGAGAGTTCAATACCTGCTTAAGGCAGTGGAAAACTTGGGGAGGGGAATTAACAAGAGATAACTGATAACTGACATCCATTAAACATGGCACGTGGAACTAGATCAGTCTACCACAGTGAGTGAAATAAAGGGTTCAGTTCGACATTCCAACCACCTGAAGAAGGCCAGAGCGTACAACGGGCGAAACGTTGTAATAAATATGGCGACAAAGATGCAGAAAATAGTCCGAATAATATAGATAATGTAATTTTATCGCTTTCATCATTTTAATCGAACTCTATGTAAACAATAGAGGAAGTCACAATCATTCGTATTATATCTTTAAACTGATTCTACTGCAGAGGTATTCATTTTTAATCACATTAAAATGCATATTTCATCAACATTTGTTTTTAATGTCTTGCATATTATTTCATTATTTTCACCTTTTTATTGCATTTCCGTTTTTATTTAATTCTTGAATTTCTGGTTCTTGTTTATTAACTTTTTACCATCAACTTTTGTTTGTGTGATTGTTGTATCTTTCTTGAATTTGGATTTTATTTTTTTATCACTTTTTCTACTTTTTTCTTATTTTCATTTTATTGCCTGTCTTTTTATTATTGTTTACACTTATTTTAATCATTTCTCTTAACATTTACTTCTTGATCTTATTGTCAATTTTTTTCTTTTTCTTTATTTCTTCCTTTTTCTTTTTAATTCGTTTCCTTTTTTTTCTTTATATTTATCCCCTTCATTCCTTCTTTTTCGTCCTTTTTATTTTCTTATATTTACCCCCTTTATATTCATTCCTTATTCATTTGCTTGGTTTTCTCTCTATTTAATATATCTTGTTTTTATTCCACCTATTCTTCATTTTCATACAATTCCGTACTTTTGTTTTTACATTCTAATCTTTCTCTTTCATTTATTTCATACTTGCTTCTTCTCTTGTATCCGTCTTTACAGTTTCCTTTACTGTCTCAAAGCAATTTAATTTTATGTTTAGACTTCATGTCTTCTTATTCGGAACACCGTAAAATCTTGCTTCAAACCCCCATTTTGACCAATATAATCAGTATACAACAACCTTATACCAGATGCTTAACAAGAAAGATCGTCCATTTCACTGTCGTCCTAGAGGGTATCACTATCTAATTAAGCTCTACGCTTGTTATCATATTCAAGAGGAAGATTTCACACTGCAATTCACTTAAAGATGATTTAGCTATCCTGCTGTCGCCATGTTGACTCTTAGTCTAAATAAGGACAAAGATTGTTCAATGCCGACCAACCCAATTCCACTTATTCAAGAGTTACTGTTCTCAGATCATTTAATGAATAATACTTCTGTTTGATGTCAAGAGAAAAATTGCTCTTCCACTATGATCACTTTGCTCTGAGACATCGACACTGTAAAAACTGAAGGGAAACATGGTAAACATTCGGGAGGAAGTGGACAGGGTCAATATAATTTAAACTAGAAAACAAAATTAGAAAGGATAGGCAATTGAAAAACAGAAGAAAATGTAGCGTATTAAGTGAAAGTAAATGTGTAAAATAATGGAAAACTGAAGACAAAGCAACAAAAAAAGACGAGAGAACTAAAGATATATACAATTAAATTTCGTAGTAAAAAGGAAGATTTAATATATATATATATATATATATATATATATATATATATATATATATATATATATATATATATATATATATATTATGGTGTACGAATAAGTTACCGTCTTGGAGATGAAGATAACGATTCATTAAATTTAACTTTTATAAATATTTGGTTGGAACAGATGCATGAACGCGTGATTTAACTTTTAATATTAAATGAAATTGATACAATGTTTGGGTGCCGCACGATCGAGGGTGTTTAAAAATGGGGAGCGAAATCTTGGGGATATAGAAATTTGCCACTGTCAATCCCTCCAGTAGCCTGCTCGCATCCGAAGAATGCGGGGATGTATACATGTTGGGATTGGGAGGGCATTAGTATATTACGAGTCTTTTTGAACAAAGAAAACATTCATCACATTGAATTCTGAATATTATATTTCCACGATGCAAATCGATCAAATGCAAGCAGCATTGATCATCATAACAATGTCAGAATTCACCTTTCTTTGCAGACTCTGTAAAAATTGTCACATTGGCTGAGTGGTACTACTATTCCAGCACATCTTACATTACCTTGAACATTCAGATTAGCTATGAAGTACCTTTAATTGAAATAACTATAATTCACTCTAAGTACAAATTAGACCAGACCACCACCCAGAAAGATCTGGCAGAAAGGAAAAATGAACCTGCCTAAAACTTGGCCGAAGCTTTTTGAAATTAAGTATAAAAGAAGTGGAAAAAATTCAATGCTTGTTGATGAAGAAATACGACTGATACCATTTGCTGATTCCGCTGAGAGGAAAGGAGCCATCTACCTATTCAAACGAAATTGAGGTTAATCAATTTAATTCCGTTGCATATCAAACCTCTTTCTAACCTTTTGACTCGCTTGAAAACCAACACATTCTGGCTCGCTTGCAAAACGAAACCACTTTCTACTTTCTTTGGCCTACTTGCAAAACAAACTATTTTCTACGTTTTTGGCCCACTTGCCAATCAAACGTCTTTCCACCATTTTGGTCCACTTTAAAACCAAACCGGTTTCTACTATATTGCCCACTTGCAAACCAAACCTCTTTTCACTGTTTTGGCTCACTTGCAAACGAAACGTCTTTCTACACTTTTGGCCCGCTTGCAAACCCAACCTCTTTCTAATATTTTGGTCCGCTTGCAAACCCAACCTCTTTCTACTATTTTGGTCCGCTTGCAAACCCAACCTCTTTCTACTATTTTGGTCCGCTTGCAAACCCAACCTCTTCCTACTATTTTGGTCCGCTTGCAAACCAAACCTCTTTCTATCTTTTTGGCTTAATTGCAAACCAAAACTCTTACAACCCTTTTGGCCCGCTTGCAAACCAAACCACTGTCTACCATTTTGGCTCGCTTGCAAACCAACATACACTCTACATTTTTTTATTCTCCTGCGAAGCAAACCCATTTTTACCTTTCTGATTCGCGTTCAAACAAAAACTATGTACCACTAAACTATATATCAAAAAAACAAATTCGGTATTAAATATTAAAAGAAAGATCGGGTGAAGAAAAATAGCTTACGTCACACATCTAATGACTGGACCAAGGTTTTCAATTGGATGTGTGTGTATGTGTGTGTGTATTCATGAACTTGATTGTTCAATTGATTTTAAGTTGTAAATGTATTTTATGACAACTGACTGTTTCAAGAGATTTTCAGATAAAGAAGATATCTTTAATAAATAACATTTGAAAGACGGTAAATCTCTCGGACATAACACCCTAAAAAATTCATAAAACGATATGTTCGAGAGCATTTCACAAAAACCAAATCTAGCGAGAAAATAGTTTAACAAAATAATTTAAATATGAAACGACTTACGTATCTGAAAGTCAATGTTATCAAAGACGACCTCAACGTAAAACTCAGTAAAACTAGAATTTATGACATAAAATTGTGCATAATTTCAGTTTGAAAATATTTACCTGGAAAAGTATTCGTCTGGAATCAACAACAATAATAATATAGAGGAAAATGCATTATCAGAAATATATATATATATATTCCACTATGTATTTTATTACTCGTTTATGGAATTATATAGAGGATTTTATTTCCAGTTCCTTACTCTGCGATCAATTTAAATCTGTTTTATATAAATAAGTTCGAAAGTGAAAAATTTGAATAATTTCTTACAGAACAAAAACAACTAAAGATTTAGGATATCAACTCCGTAATCACAGCTGAAATAAGTTTCGACTTTAAATAACCAAGGATTTTTTTATAAACCGTCATAAACAAATCAATCAAGGAATGAAAAAAAATCTAGTGGCAGATATCTGCTCTAAAATCTATCTGATTCACCTCGACACAGAATATAAATAATCTTAACATAGATTTAAATATCTACATTATTGTTAGGTTAAACTATTTTTGAAAATCTCTAAATCTTGTGGATTGACTATTTTCTGTCTATTAATTACGAAATCTGTCACAGTAACGGGCATCTGTAAATCGCTGTTAATGCAAGAGCACATGTGGTCAGAGAGGAAAACAGTTTACACGCCGTACTGGGTGATGCAGAAGCGTGAGTCTTTCTATTAATATTGTTTTTTTAAACAGTCACATATATGTATTTTTAGTCATTTCACTCCAAGCAAGGCGAAATGCCACTAGTACGCAGAGTGTTACAAGGAATGAAATTGAAAGAAAAGACTGATTACGGAGAGGATTGAAGAAAGAACAAAAGATGAAGGCGTTTCCAGATAATAGAGGACAACGATTGACGAAGCATTTAAAATTTTGATGATTGTAATTATCAGGAATCAAATAAACGGAAGGTAGTTCTTCTGGCAGGAAGTGCGATAAAAATAACAAATAAAAAATGTTCCAGCTATATTTAGCTATTTTAATATTAAATGGGTGGGACCTAGATGACAATCTCGTAGAAAAATTAATGTAGTTGGGGCACAAGGAAAAAAGTTCATCAGCGCAGTTGGCAAGAAAATATTTGTAAAAAAGGCAGAGGTAAGCCACGTCACGTAGGTTAGAATGTAACTGAAGTTGGGATGCCAAGTAATTATCTGTTATATTACCGATCTTTCCTTGTCAAGAACTTCAAGATGAATAGCAGGAGTACCAGAGCAGATATGGCAGCAGTATTCAATGCACGGGCAAATGGAGGGGAGAAGAATTAATTTTAACTTCACCCACCGCGACGCAAATGAGCCCGATTATTTATTGTCAATAACTCCAAAACGGTAGATTTTTTTAAAACTTTATTTTATTTTTTTTTCGAATTAAGCAATTACAACTAAATCTAACTATTCGGATAATTTTTGTTAGAAACTCAGCGAGGGGCTTGAACTTCAAATTACCCTTTCAGGTTCCGAGTTGAAATTAGTTCTGTCACGCCGAATGGCAGATAAATGTGCAAGATAGACTCTGATGAAAAATATGTTCTGGCAATATATGCACAATACATTAAATATGCTTGAACGAGATATGGACAACTAAAAATAAAACGTCGTCTCCAAGAAATTAAGTCAAATTTCTTCATCTTTAAATCTATTGCAGAATGACAATATTGAAGAGACGTATAATATGATTATCTAAATTACTCGCTATATCATTTCTCCATCTGTTCACTATTTTCTTCTGTGTCATTAGATAATGTCTATGAAGTATTTGATTTCTTGCTCGTATACAGCTAATTCACATTAGCTGTATATCCAGTACGAATTGCGAAATCAGTTTTCATAAAGTTTCCATAAAAACACTGTTTTTCTAATGTTTATAGAATAGTGATATTTATGAGGCATACATCAGGCATACATATGATTATATTCATGTTTACTTTCATTTTAGATTCGCAATATTTTCTTCGAAGTTTTAATCTAATCTAATTATTCAGTTATTAAAGATTCCATTTTTCCTATCATTTTCTGGAGCTCATAAAAACTATTTTTGCTTCTTTCTTCCATTTGCCAACGTTGTAATTTCATAATTCATTGTACACTTTTCAAATTATTTGCACGTGCCGAAGTTGCGTAATAGCGGAATCCGAAAGGTTAGCGAGAGTGAATGGCGTTAGCGAACGCCAGGGAACCGTGATTCGCTTCAAACTATAAACGGATATCTTGTAATCATTAAGATAGGCAATTTCCAATATTCAGTAACTTTAAAATATTTCTCTCACATACACACACAAGCACCCCCCCACACACACCCTGATATATAGCCATACCCTATCTTAAAAATATATTTTATCATATATATATACATATATATGTGTGCATTTGTGTGTGTGGGTGCATCTGAGTGAGTGTCTTAGTAAAAGTTAGGACATTAATTTTTCTGAAAATAAAAAAGGTAATATATAAGTGTGCGTGTGTATATATATATATATATATATATATATATATATATATATATATATATATATATATATATATATATATATATATATAGCTAGCCACTCGTATTCGGGGATAACCGTCTATAACGGTGATATGTGACTTCGTGTATATATATATATATATATATATATATATATATGTATATTTATATATATATATATATAAAATATTAAAAATATTTGGGTGAATAGACACACAGACTTAGGTTTTCTCAGTGGTTACAATGAAGTGATTTAATGTACCGTTCAATCGCCACATTCACACTCTGTGGGAAAAAAATATTCCTTAGTCGGGCAGGGTATATTTTGTAAAACATGACAAGACTAAAATCTGTCTGTATCTCATCATTGTATTCTGGTTTGGTTTCGTCTGTTTGTTTTACGGCATATCAACTTCAATGGGTTATTTAATGCCGACAAGATTTTTATTGCTGGCAATATTTTGTTTCAAAAATGAACTGTTGGTAATAATTTTTCAAAAATGTAATGCTAGTATCATTTTTTTCAAAAAAGTGTTTTTAGTAATATATATTTTTTTAAAATGTATTGTTGGTATTTTTACTTCAAAAATGAATTTGCTGGTAATTTTTTTCTTCAGAAATGTATTGATGGTAAGTTTTGCTTTTGAAAAGTTTACTGCTGGTAATATTTTTCTTTTTCAAAAATGTACTGTTTGTAATATTTTTTTTTCAAAAAAGTATTGCTGGTATTAAAATTTATTTTTACACTTTCATAGTGTTTTGATCTTTTGTGGGGATTACCTATTTGCCCATAGCTGGAACACTAACAGGTGATACCACCCTAGGTCAGGGTGAACCCAGCATTTTGTCCTTGCCCACACCTGGCACAGCGGATAAAGTTCAATACCCAGTTAGAACAGTGGAGAAACTTTGTAATAAATATGGTGACAAAGATGAGGACAATAGTCCGAATAATGTAAATAGTGTACATAATACCTCATCTCAGAAATATAGACAGATAATGATGAGTTTCCTTTTTGTTTGCATTTTCTTAAAAGCTTCGTCGATACACACAAATTCTAAGTACTATAGAGGGAAATTCATCAGAACAAATTCCATGAAAATCTTCTTAGAAACTGCTCAGGAAATCTACGTTACGACGGTGAGGAAGAAACTGGATCCAAGATGACAGGTCAGGTACAATATCTTTGCAAATTTGTCTTTGTATTTTATCAAGAATCGCTAAATATAGTCTAGTGAAGATTTCTTGGCGCTAATATTCAACATACTGATAGGAAATCCCACTCAAGGAATACGTAACAATCTCGGCCATAAGATCATTTTATGTTTTTTCATTTATCTGTTATTTACATTATTTTCTTCATCGTAGTTTTAAGCAATAATTTTATAACCGTTCGACTTCCTTTCCTTTTTTTACGTTTTCTTTACCTTTCCTCATTTCCTCATTGGAGCATCTCGAAAATTCATTCAACGCACTTGAAACCACGGCCTCTTTCGCCAGATGCCTTCAATATATGCGATCTTTACACAACAGAAAGTATGTAGACGAGAATCCAACTAAACCTCTGAGTGTCAGCTTTAATTATCTACGGCGAAATGTCGGGAGCAAATTGGAGAAACCCTTCTGATATTTGTTCTATTCATTTTCCCTTGCCTCTTATAACTATACAACTTAGAAATAGGCAGGTCTGAAGGAATTCATTTTTTATTGGAGATTGAGGAAAGGATCTGCCAAACTTATTATAAAAATGTTGCTCGAATTTACTTCTCTTCCTTTCGTTTTTCGTTGAGAAGTGATCGAATGCGAAAAATGTTACATTATCAAAATTTATTTTCTCATCTGTTTGCGCGGGGTTTCAGCGGATAATTTAGGGGCATTAATGGAAATTCTGTTTTGGGCGAGACTTTGGTTCATAAGGAAATATTCGATGTTGCTTGATCGTGGAGACAGTCAGAGGCTCACGGCGGATCCAACGACGGTTTCCCATGTAAATAGGAACGCAGGTTCGAATCCTGACGAAACTATTCTTTAATAAGAATATCTCTTTAATTTTAAAACCGGCTAACAAAAACGTACGTTCTAGCCTGGATTTTGAGTATTTTAACCATACATTTAGCCCATATATATATATATATATATATATATATATATATATATATATATGCTACATTTATACATGTATAACGGCACAAATAATCTCTCTCTCTCTCTCTCTCTCTATATATATATATATATATATATATATATATATATGTATATATATATAAATGTAGCCTATATATATATATATATATATATATATATATATATATATACATAGAAAGAGAGGTATTATATGTGCGGTTATATATATACAAACAGAGAGAGGGGGGGTAATATATGTGCTGTCATATATATATATATATATATATATATAAATTTAGCATATATATATATAGAGAGAGAGATGTCTTATTTGTTCGGTTATATATATATATATATATATATATATATAAATGTAAACCTATATATATATATATATAGAGAGAGAGAGAGAGACAGATGCATTATTTGTGCGGTTATATATATATGTGTGTGTATGTCCGTATGTATGGATATAAAATAAAAATTAAACGTTTTAATGACGTGTGCCAACAAAATAGATTAAATTTTAAAATAAACTCTTGTTTCTTGTAAGGTTTCTCATCTCTTTCGATGTTAATGAGATCCATTTTGCTCCACGTCTTGAACGTTGCTTCCGTCGAATGAAACATATCACTGACAATTAAAACAAACAATAAGAATATTTTGCTAGCAAATGCGCGAAGAGGTCATGAGAAAGAGGGAAAAGAGATGCGCAAAGAGAGATGAATGGAAAGGCAAGACGGGAAAGGCAGAGTCAAATAAGTAAATAAATACAAAAGAAAAAGTGTCAGTAGAAAATAAAAAAAAGCTACAAAAGAAAATAAATAGTTGAATGGACGTGTGAGATGTGGGAAATGAAAAATGAAGCTGAAGATAAAAAGGAAGTTTTAACACTTAATTGTTTCTGACTTCTTGATGTCAAAACAATAGGAAACATACAAGACAAAAACTAGAAGGAAGAAAAATCAAGAGTATAAGAATCTAAAGGATAAAAATTCAATCTCTCTCGTGGTAGAGCTGGATGAATATTTACCGATGGCGCCATTGGTCAGTTGTTGAAAAAAAATAAATCCAGTTATCAAACTGATTTTTAAAGCTGGAAAAATATGTCTATTTGTCATAAAACGAATATATTTCCATTTCAACAACATAACCGAATTCATTCAGCTACCTAAATCTTTCATTTTTTTATTCCTTTTTGTTTGTTTTTGTAAATAACCTACATTGTAATGGCAGTTATTTTGTTAGGAAAGGATATAAGATTTATGAATCTGGCGCCTGTTCTATTCTTTTCTCTCCTTCTACCTCATATGAGTCGGATGATAAAAAATGATGATGAAACACATAACAGGATATAAACTGATATTATATACTCGGCATCCAATGTCGATAGCTGTCATATATTTTTAATGTTATTACTTTTGTCACTTTGGATACAAATTCCAGGCAATACACACTTCCGAGCATGATAATATTTCCCATAATACTTCTTTTATATGCGCTCTGACCACAAAGACCTTGGTGATCATTGCTCTCCACAGCTTCTCATCCGCTCTACCTTTACGCAATATTCGAGACACTTTACTATCTTAACGTGTCTGTTTTCTGCCATCGATTTATACATGTTAGTCGAAGAGATAGTTCAAAATTTACCAATGATGCCATTGGTTATTATTTTAACAAAAAGTAAATCAATTTAGCAACCTGATCTTCAAAGCAAGAATAATTTGTCTAATTGGCATTAAACGAATATATTTCCCCTTCAACATCTGTCTATATTTCTCAGTTGATGCATTGTAACTATTTAGACCAGTGTTCCAGTGGATAGCTGAAGTAATTCAGTGACTTGACTCAAAGAGTTATGAGTTCAATTCCTGGTATAGGTGATAAAACGTTTACAGTTGAGTTACTAAAGGTAAAATGGCTGAAAATGAAATATCCAGAAAAGGCATGACAAGCGGAACTAGAAGAATCTACCTACGTGAACGATATAAAGGGTTCGGTTCGAAATTCCATTGTATATCACAGGCCAAAGGCCGGAGCGTACAACAGCCGAAATGTCATGAATATGACAATAAAGCTGAAGCCAACAGTTCGAACAATGTGCAAATATTTCCCCTTCTTCGTCTATTTTAGTTATCACCCATATTAATCTAAACTCATTTAAGAAGATTTGTTTATTAGGAATGGCAAAAATAGAAAGGGAGATAATCTGAATTTTTTGCTTACATTAAATGCATAATTAAAAGGAAAATTTTGTTAGAATCAAACAAGTGCTGGGCTTTTATGTAATATGAATTCTCTTTTATGGCAGTTAATGTAGAAGAAGATAAAACTGATAGCAACAAATATGTGGTTATAAAAGTGAATACTGAGAATTCCATGGACGGAACGAATAAAGGAAAATGAAAATAAAAACGAGCAGTTATCGTTGGAATAAGAAAAACAGTTGACATTTCTTTAACACATAATGCGGATGGAGGGTTTGAAGAAATTGATACAAGCTATAAGGATGAAAAGTGGGACAGGAGAATGCAAAGTTTCACTTACCTGAAAAGATTTTGTAAATGGAATACAGAAAAGTTCGGAAGGATTGGAGAAATAAGAAATGTTGCTAAGGGCTATAAAGAATAGGGCGTTATGCAGCGCTGATGAGACAAGATATAGTTCCTGGTAATGTCTGAACTAAGTTTGCAGCCCAGATATCCAAATATTGACGTTGAAGTTTGAATTTTTCACGCTGATTTCAAGGCTTGTAGACAAAGTCAAGAAAGTATGTAAGATTTTTTATTCGCCTTCTACATGAAAACATATATTAAAATGTGAATAAATATAGTGAAATAAAGACCAATGCTATTTAGTGATAATGTTGATTATAATCTTAATGAAAATGATGAAATAGATTTATTAGTTTAAAACATGCAAGTTACTTATTTCATGGCTTTAAAGTGATATATTAGATAGCTCTTGCTGACAGCTAAATCTCAACATATTTGAAGCTATTATTATGCAAATCATATATAACCCACTTTAACTTAAATATCTTTCAGAATTGGAGACTGCGGCTAAATTGTGTATAAAATATTTAACACGCACATGAGACTACACAATACATACAGACAGAACTATCAAATCTAATCCCCCAGAAATTAGTGACTGCAAGCAAAAAAATGTCACCTTATTGATATGGCAGTTCCTGAAGACTGCAACGTATTTTTGAAGATCTTCAAAAAGCTATCAAAATACAAGGACGTTGAAATCGAAATCTCAAAAATGTGGCACATTGGAACATCAGCAATGGTAGAAGTTAGAGCTCTTGGATTGAATGGAAAATATTCCAGTACAGACATTGAAGGATACCATGTCTTAAAGAAATAAAAAAAAATATCTTCTCATGCGTACAACCCACAACTAACGAAGGACTCTATCTATGTATTAGGTTGGTGCAAAAATAATTTCGTTTTCTAACATATGTTACTATGTGAGAAAACGAAATTATTTTTGCACCAACCTAATAAAATATCTGTGCGTTTTTTAATTGCTCAGTGGTAAATGCCATGACACCATTTCTGATCTTAGGTCTCTGGGCAGAGCCCGGAAAGAAATGAACACACACTAGTATTCAACCAGAAATCAAAGAAAATAATAATAATAATAATAATAATAATAATAATAATAATAATAATAATAACAACAACAACAACAAAACCCGTACCCATCAGTGGCAACGTAGTGCAGGGTTGAAATCTGAAACTGAAGGTTTTATCCTTGCTGCATAGGACCAATGCTTTTTAACTAGTAATTATCAAGCACATATACTAAAATATTGTGTCAGCCCAAAATGCAGATTCTGTGATAAATATCCAGAAACGATTGATCATCTTGTATGAGGTGGCACGATGTTGGCACCCACTGATTATAAAACCCGGCATGACAGGATGGGCCAATATCTGCATTGGAAAATTTGCAATTTCTACGGGAAGGAAACTGAAAGAAACTGGTACCGACACCACCCAGACCCGGTTACGGAGATAGGACCTGTTACAATTCTATGGGACTACACAATCCACACTGACAGAACAATCAAGGCCAACCGCCCAGATATTGTTATTAAAGACCACAAAAAAAAGTGCCTCCTTATTGATATGGCAGTCCCTGCTGACTGCAATGTATCTTTGAAGATATTCAAAACGCTGTCAAAATACAAGAACCTTGAAAAAGAAATTTCAAAAATGTGGCATATGGGAACATCAACAATCCCTGTTGTATTTGGAGCCCTAGGATTGGTTGGAAAAGATTACAGAAGACAAATTGAAGGGATTCCTGGAAGTCCATGCCTCAAAGAGATACCAAAAATTTTTTCCACAAGTACAGCCCACACTTTACGAAGGTGTTTATCTATATATATATATATTTTTTTTTTCAGTGGAAAATGTCATGGTGCCATTTCTAAACTTAGGTCTCTGGGCGGGACCCGGAAAGAAATGTGTACATGCCAGAAATCAAAAGAAATAATAATAATAATAATAATAATACACATAGATATTTAATATATTTTCTTATGCAACACACCCTCAGGGAGAACATATAGTAGATGCATCTCTTATAAGATATAATTAATTTGAATTTTAAAGTGATAGAATTATGTTAGGATTTAAACCAACAAAATCCAGTCAACACTTGATAGGTTTTCAGATATCGTCGCACTTTATAAAATTAATTTAAACTCTCTCTATCAATGAATCCTCTAGTCTTGGCTACTTTCCACTTCATCGAAAATATTCTAGGATATATATGCACACCCCTGATGTTTATAATCGGAAAAAATACTCCTAATTGCAAGAAAATTGTCTCTAGATTCACCAAGTCCTGTGTTTTCGACTTTCTTTATTACACTCTGTTAGAAGTCACTTTTTCTTTTATCTTTCTCGCTATTTTCAGGAAGGTAATATTTAAAACAACATGTCTGATAATGTAGAAATCTCTCTCTCTCTCTCTGTTTGTGTGATGATTTTAATGTTCGTTGCAATGGATTAAGCTTTCTAATTTTACTGATGTTACCGCTATTCAAGTTTACGATTTTTTAAGTTGCTCAGTCTTTCTGTCAGATAGTGTACTTTCCTTCTAATTTCCATAATAATTCTGATCAACATCTTCTTAACAAGATAGGTTCGTCTCGTAGCTCTTGTCGAACATCAAATCACTGTCACGTTGGAAATTCGGATCACGCTTTTCTATATGTCGATATTTCTTTTGGGTCGTCTACTAGAAAGGAATCTAATATTTAAAAGCTTTTTTGTTTACGGCATATTTCTTAGTATTATTTTGAGGACTTATAAATGTGTCCTCAAAGAATTTAATTCTTAGTTGGCAGATAGAACTAGGCACCGTATAGCCTCTAACAAGTGTCGTCTTTGTGACTACTTGAGGTTAGGTAATAGTGTGTTAAATTTTCTACCACTCATCTATTCGCTCAATTTGAGGTGTTAAAAACAAATGCTGATAAAGCAAAATTCGTTGCTCGTAAATTGTCTTCAATTCCTTCTCTTGACACATCTGGGGTATCTTTTTCTGACAATCAACTTAGGACTGAGTTTCTATTGAGTGATATGCATATAACTCCATCTATGGTTTCAGCTATCTTCTCTGAACTGGATCTTCAAAAAGCATGAGTACATAATGCTGTCCCTGTAATAATAAATAGGAAATGTGCTTCTGAACTGGCACCTGTTCTCCCTGAACTTGACAAAAAATTCCTTGCGGCTTCAAGCTTGTTAGAAATCTTCATTATTTCCAGTCTTTAAGAACTAATATGAATCATCTGATCCTCGTAACTATCGGGCTATTAGCGTTTTACCTCAATTTGGCAAAGTACTAGCATCTCTACTTAACTGTGAATTGTGTAAGCATCTCACCTTCTTTCAGATAAGATATATGGCTTTCGCTTCTCAAGCTCAAATGCTGATGTATTAACGATTATTGCCGAATGAGTTTATTGAAGTTTAGATAAGAGTTGTGAAGCTCCAGTATTTAGTTAGTTTTCAGAGAAGTTGCATTAGTGGTATTAAAACCAGGATCTCTTAACAGAGTTAATACTTTTTCATATGGAACCAAATTTTTCTACTGCTGTTTTCTGTTAATATATTACCGTCAAAATTATTGAGCCGCTATATGCAATTGTAGTTATTTTTTGCAATATGAACAATCCCACGATCACACATGCCGCCTCCCCAACCTATAAAAACACATATGTGTAAATATATTATATGATGGGCACAAGGATGAGGAGTAAGAACATCTATGGTCATTTTCTCTGTTATCGAATTGAGGGATCGATCCCAGCGTGCAGCACCTTTGGAAAGTACCTGAAATCTATACCACGAGTTGACACAAAACTTGTGAGTGAAATGGCTTAGATGGAACCCTTGGGGCGGTCGAAATATCTCCTAGTACGAAGTCACAAATCATTGTGGCTTTTTCAAATTGTTGATCACGCTAGATAAAATGTTCTTTCCTAGAAAATGTAACTAAGTTCTACTCATCATAGTTGCAGTATAAACCAAAAGTGTGCTCTGTGTGTTCTGAATAATGACAAAACGCCTGGGCAAGTGTCTGCAATGTGGATTAGCTAACCGCCCTAGTAGATTCGAATACTGGTGGCCAACTCTCTCTCTCTCTCTCTCTTTCTCTCTCTATACATATACATATATATATATATTATATATATATATATATATATATATATATATATATATATATATATATACTGCTACTACTACGAATCCATTTCAATTAATATGGGTTTGTGTGTATGTGAAAGAATGTGTGTGAGAGTGTTAGTGTGTTAGTGTGTGTGTGTGTAACTTTAAATATCAGGAGATCCGTTTCTTCCCCAGCATTGGTTTTAACATTACTGTATCTTAAGTCGATTTTTATAAAATTACCTTTTAACGATTTATTTAAAAATGACTAATGAACGCTATATATAGCTATATATAGCTATATATATATATATATATATATATATATATATATATATATATATATATATATATATATATACTATCGTGTTGCGTGTGCTTAATGTAAATTGATAGACGTTACTGCATAGACGTGAAAAGATACTATCTCGTGATGTAAAATATTTGAGAGTGAGTCATCATAAAATATATTTGTGTAATCAGTGAAATAAGAATTCACAATGATCTGTCGCGTCAATCCCTCAAAACCTCAGAGCTTATATTGGCAAAACTCAGTATGACAACCAGCAACCAGATTACATTTCAAATGTGCCGTATTGTAACCTCAGGCCACGCTATATTCACCATTAAATCTGCTTCTGTAAAGCGGGGGAATTCTCGAAAGACGAACTTCATATTATTTTATATATGTACTAGCAGGCTTCGACCGCTCGCCATCGCATCCCAAAATAATATATATTCATTAATTGTAATATTTGAAACAACATTTTTAAATGAACAATTCATTTATAAGTTGGCTTGTTATAGTTAAGGAAACATATACAAATTGATGTCAGCTTGTTGAAGTCCAAATAAAATGCAAATTTCAAACAGGGGCTGTGGGAAATTTTTCTCCCTTGCCCGAGCGCGTACACTCGGGTCCCCTTCTTTAAAACGACCTTGTGTCACATCTTGTTCTGGTGGGGGAACGAGTAAACATCGTGAAAATTCCTCCTTGGAGGGATTTGTAATGAATGGCTTAACATTTCTCAGTTGCGTCTCTGTCTTCGGATAGAGAGCGCTCAGGAGCTTCTCTGTCAGAGGACAGAGGGGCAACTGAGAAAATCATACTGAGAGGTGCCCAGCAGTGGGGGACAGCTGCCCGAGGCAGCGCATTCACATTGCACAAAAGGGAGAGATCGGTGCTCGCTCTGAGGCCAGCGCAACCGACGCTTGCGGGGGCTGAGGGCAATTTTTGTCACATCTCGCCCAAGTTGGGGGAAGGATTTAATACTGCGTGAAAATTCCTGCTTGGAGGGATTTGTAACGCATGACTTATCATCTTTCAGTTGCGTCTCTGTCTTTGGGCAGATTGCACTCAGGGACTTCTCCGTCAAAGGACAGAGGGGCAACTGAGAAAATAATACTGAGAGGTGCCCAGCCCTGGGGAATAACTTGGATACAAAAAGAGTTACACCACTTTAACCATGAAATCAACGATAATGGTTAGTATTGGTTGGTGCAAAAATAATGTCGTTTTCTCACATATGTTACTATGTGAGAAAACGACATTATTTTTGCACCAACCTAATATTAATCTATGTTTTAACCTGGCACAATCTTGCACCCCTGAATCTGAGATCATGAAAATCGTTTCCTGCTCAAAAATTTTCTAGGGCTTTTGAATGAGCTATGAATCATTGACATCGGGCCTTTTCACACACGCACGCACGCACAAACATACATTACACTTTATATATAACATGCATTTCTTCTGTCATAATTCTTTGATTTAATTAAAGAATGCTGAACAACTTTGCAAAGTTTGTTTCCTTTATGGCGATTCTCCGAAAATGTAATGCTCTAATCTTTTCATGTTGCGATTGAAGACTATTTGAATCTTGCTGTTTGATTTACCTGCCATACCACTAGTCATTTAATTGATTGCAAACATCATCGCAATGATTATTTATGCAGTCAAGCCACTGAGGCCGACATGTAGCTAATCAATCATTAAATAGATTTAGCTAAGTTGTAAATATTCATACTTCACTTAAAAGTTCAGAAATGAGAATTGATAAATAAACCATTTATTGTGATCATAATTCATACCTTATATAGTAATTTCGTACATTTCGTACCAAGGTGAATGTGTATATTAATATGTGAATTTAAGTGCATAAATGCGTGTATGTAACAATTAAAAGAGAAGCATAACACAGAGGAACACATGACAAAGTTGTGGCAAATAATATACAAAGGAAACCAACTGAAATTAGAAGGGAGAAAATAAAATCAGACATATCTGATCATATGTGGATGGGAAGGGCTAGTTATCAACGCTTGTAGAATAAAATGAATATTCTAAACGGAGGAAAATTTGGACGCCTGAAAGCATCAGCACGTATGTTAGACAATAAAGACATCTTTCGTATAATTAGCATAGAAAAATATACTGTATGTGAGCCGTTAATAAATAAAAATTAATTTGAATAATTTAAACAATTAATCTGAATAATGAGAAATTACTGCAATTTTTACATCACTAAAAACTGAAGTAAAAAACGATGCATTGGTGAGTGCAGTCAAAAGTCACAAGTAGCCGCAGCAAAACATATCAGCAGTCTAAGGATCAAGTACTGCACTCAGAATGGTCTAATAATTTAGTGGATTACCGCGTTTCCTTGTGAATTAGGTTAAAAAGTCATTGTGAGTTCAAGCACTGAGCCAGATGATCGTAATTACTCGCACTAAGTGTAAACAGTGTGAAAAAAAAACTGATTGGTTATTTGTTTTTTGTTTTTTTTTGCGGCATATCAGACTGTATGCTTTATTTTATATAAAAAATCTAAATATTTGAACGCAATTTTATGCCTTCAACTATAAATAAAATGTATTGTTGGTAATTTTACTCTAAATAAATGTTGTTGGTAATTCCCCTACTAATATGTATTGTCATTAATTTTATTATATATATAAAAATGTATTGCTGGTTTTATTTAATATAAAATGTATAGCTTGTATTTTTACTATAAAATTATATTTTTATACGTACATAGTGTTTTTCTTTGTTTGTGCTGTGGTCATTATTTGCTGGGTCACTAACAGGTGCTACCTGGGTACAACAGCAATTAAGATTTGGTTCCATGCTCCTCAAAATCCCCAATCTCCCGATTAGATTGTTTGTTTGTTTGGGTTTTATGGCATATCAACCACTGTGGGTTATTTAATGCCAAATTCAGTTTATATGAATTTTAAATGCCTATTTTGTATGGAATAAAAAACGTATAGCTGGCAACATTATTCCTTTACAAAAAAAACGTATAGCTGGCAACATTATTCCTTTACAAAAAAAAACAAAAAAAAACGAATAGATGGCAACATTATTCCTTTACAAAAAAACGGATAGCTGTCAACATTATACCTTTACAAAAAAACGTATAGCTGGCAACATTATTCCTTTACAAAAAAACGTATAGCTGGCAACATTATTCCTTTACAAAAAAACGGATAGCTGGCAACATTATTCCTTTACAAAAAAAAAAAAACGGATAGCTGGCAACATTATTGTTTCAAAAACTTAGAGCTGGCAACATTATTTTTCAGAAAACATTATCTGAGACCTTGCTGTTGGATGTAGTTTATCGCCGTACCCAGGACGTGGATGTAGTTTATCATCATACCCAGGACGCGGATGTAGTTTACCGTCATACCCAGGACGTCTCCCGATTAGAGGTTTTGTTGTCGGATGTAAAAAAAATAACTGAGCAGCAGAAAATAAGAACTAGACGAAGTTTCCCTAGACATGGGGAGCAGAACAAGAAAACAAGAAAACACAAATAATCTCGTCCACGTGAAAATAACTTCTCATTCCAAAACTTCGGACAGAAATGAGAAACTATTGAATATAGACAGTAGCTAATTTTAGAGAGATAAGTAATTTATAATGTAGAAAATATAGATTCAGTATCATTGAATATCTCTACAGTTTTGATTCCGAGTCAAATAATGCTAACTACTAAACAATTTAAATGACTTGTATCAGCTCAGTAGTCAGTTAATGCTGGTTAGCATGTTAATATAAAGATATCGATTGGATAATACTGATTAGATAATAATAGATTAATTTGGTCTTATGCCGAACAATGTTAAACATTTAGAAAATACGCATTCTATTGGATGTCTACACTTAAGTAATATTTTTGCAATTTAATCACTTAGGGATTTATTTCTAGAATTGATCCTCGAACTGAACCCCGCTACTCTGACCTTCTACCAGACTAAGATCATTTACTTTTGTGCATGCCGTTGACTAGTTGGTACTAATTTTGATTCTACTTCATACTGAGTTGTTTTTGTGTGGATCATTCATTTTCGTTTGTCTCAGTTTAATGAATATCTCTTTTAGCTACTTGGAAATACTATCGAGATATGTCACGTCAAATTGCTCGCATCTATACGGACTAACGATATATATCGCTGATATAACCTGACAGTTTTCTCGGCCCATTGCTTTGTAACCGCCTTTGACTTGGCAAAAGTGAGGGGTGATCACCATAGACAGATCCAAGCTACATCCACACAAATCAGACGCCAGCCGGTATATTATGCTGGCGCCGAAAAACAGTTGGCTGTTTCAGATTTGCTGCACCACTGGAGTTCAAACGCTCAATTCAAGATAGGGTTGCTGGTAGTCTGTATATCCTTGATCAATCTTATAGTAGTTTTGTTTTTCTTGCAGCGATGGTGAGTATTTAGTTGATTTCGGTATGTCTTTGACTGAGAGACACGAGCCTAAAACTATGTCGATACAAAGATGAGAGTAGTTTGGTATAAGATAAATCAAATATTTCTCCGCGATACTGCACTTTGTATATTTGAGAAGCTCTTTTTTAGTATCCCCATTGTTCACGTCTCTAAACAGTGAATGTCTAGTAAAGGTGAATGAAACAGTATCAGCTTCCTTAATTCGTCTTATGGTGAATGAACACTAATAATTGGGCATCACTTCCATATTGCCCTATAGTAAAGAAAACCTGTTGGTGCATTAAGATTCACTTATTGAATAATGCAGTTTAATTTCAACAACATAAAGAAACTTCGATTTACATACTAGTAAATGTTTTAAATATATATATCTACGTATATGTGACTTGGACAAGTAATTGTAAACAATATTATTTCTTTCATTTTATGTGCCATATCATTTCAGGACGAAGGAGATCATGGCTCTCCACCTCTTCCCTCTATCCCTTGCACCTCTCAACAGGTTCATTCCCTCTGCTTCCTCCCCCCAGACCACTTGTTGTTTTCCCTTCTCTTTGTTTCCCTCTATTCAGCTATTTTTTCCTAGTATTAAGTATAAGCCTCCTCCTGGTCTGCAACTACCCTAAGATCTCATTTTTGCTCACACGGTAGGGCTATGATATCCTTGGCATCCTACTGTAGAACCACATGTATGTCGCCTCGAGTCTCTTCTTCATCCGCTGCCTTAAAGAAGGAGATGTCATGTAACAGTTCAGTATTCTTTACTTTGTTGCCAAAGATATCCTCCTGTCTCGCAGTACAATGCCCAACTTTTGGAATGTGTCCTTGGCCATCCCAATACATCTATTGATCTCAGTGTCACAATTACCGTCCTCTGTCAAGACGCTTTCCAGCTATTTAAACTTCTGTGTCTGCTTTATTCTAATGTTCCCGACGTTCAGATGATATTGAAAAGGCTGGCTTCCATCATGACTCGTCATGCGTATACCTATGTTAATATACCACATGTTTTTGCTTCTTAGTCGAATAAGGAAATAAATATTTATTCCAGTCAAACGTTTGATTATGATGATGAAGCTGCGTAAAGCAATGACAGTGCTAAGATATTTCGCTGATATAACACATTGGCATTGTATATATAAACCTCAGTGGAAGAAACCGATATTTTCCTTGAGCGTATACAGGAAAATTGACAAAAAAAAAGATTTGTTTGTATGTGTTTTCAGGAGATCTGGTATATGGCAAGCTAATATGTTCGGTGCTGAGTGAAAATCTGATTCATTTTTTGTGTATACTAGCCTATGATAAACCCTAGAATATATGTAATACTATATAGATAAAAATAAGTTGATTTCTTTGAAAGGTATGTATATATACATCTCTTCCGCCCTCTCTTTCTCTCTCTCGCTCTCTCTTTTTCTTATCGCCCAAAATCGCGTCACAGTTTTATGCAATTTGTTTGGTTTATTATCTGTCTATATTTCTGAGATGATGTATTATGTACATTATTTACATTATTTGGACTATTGTCCTCATCATTGTCGCCATAGTTATTACAATGTTTCGACCGTTGTACACTCCGACCTTCTTCAGAGGTTGGAATGTAGAAAGGAACAATTTATTTCGCTCACTGGGGTAGACTGTTCTAATTCCACATGCCATGTTTAATGGATGTCAGTTATCAGTTATCTGTTAATTTCCCTCTGAAAGTTCTGCACTGCCTTAACCGGGTATTGAACTCACACTCTTTGGGTCCTGTCATTGGATCGAACAAAATAAATCCAAAATCCAGTGGATAAAGGCGTAAGTTAGATCGAGTGACAGGACCCAGAGAGTGTGAGTTCAATACCCGGTTAAAGCAGTGCAAAAATTTCAGAGGGAAATTAACAAGAGATAACTGACATCCATTAAACATGGTACGTGGAACTGGAACAGTGTACCCCAGTAAGCGAAATAACCGGTTCATTTTGACATTCCAAACATCTGAAGAAAGCCGGAGCGTACAACGGTCGAAACGTTGTAAAAAATATGGCGACAAAGATGAGTCCGAATAATGTAAATATTGTTTAGTTTATTTTAGGAAAAAAAAAAGATATATTTGGGGAAAATGTTTAGCAAAGACATGTATGGCCCAGTATTACTTCAGATTGTGCATTGGACAAAATGTACCGAAGATGATTAATATAAAATCGGTTATTATTGTTTCTTCGGACGTTTTTTTAAAATGATATAAGAGATGCTGTCAGCTACTAAAGTGGAAAGATATCGTAATCTTTTAGATTTAATTTGAATATAAATTAAAGTGAATAATTAAACAGTCCAAAATTAAATAATATCAGATGTTTCAAACAAGATGTATTGATTTTCAAATATAAACAATAATAACAATTATAATGAGAGAAATGTCATTCTAACAAAGAAGCAGTTAAAGAACTTTTGAATCGGTTGCTTCTAAACCGATTCATTTTGTCAAGATGTTAGAAAACAAAAACAATTTAAATGTGGAAACGAGATTAGCAAAAAAGTTAATTAAAAGCGGAAAATACTCATTTTGATTAATTTAACAAAACTAACACACTAATTAATGAAGAAAAATAAATAATGAATTTAATGACAATTTTAATTGCCTTAGAAAGATTTAATTAAAATGAGTCTTAAATTAATTGCTAGTGTCTTTAAATATGAAAATAGATGAATGAATAAGGATAATGAAGAAAAAATATAATGAATAATTGTTATAAGAATTATCTTTATAAATGTAATTCCAATCAAATGGATAATCCAAACTTGACATTGGGAATCAGGTCTAGTCATCGAAAGAAAACAAAACAGATAATGATTCGTCGTTCTCCCAGGAGACGAAATTATAAAAGAAAGAAAGAAAATAAAGAAAGCAAAATATTGTAAAAAATAATGTCTAGAACTTGACAGAGACGTACATTTTCTGTAACCGAAGATTAATCTATCATTATTTTCGTGTTATAACAATTCTCAGAAGCCCTGGAAATGATTTTGAGATTACAGACAGAAACAATATTTGAATCAACATCAAGAATACAGATAATGGCTGAATATTGAAAGAATTACTGTCAACTGATCACTAGCAAACCACTCGGCATTGCGTGTCTGGAAACTCAACAAGTACTTGAAGATAATTATGATTGGCCAAACTTCTCCAATGTGGCTTTAATTCGAAAGAATGTTAAAGTTTAATCTAGGAATACCAATAAATTTGAAGCCACGTAATATTAGCTATAAACAGTTTTCTTGTTTGGGTTATTTTAAATATCTTGAATATTTCTGCGAGATACATTTGATATGAGAATTACGATGATTTTCATTGAACATATGCTGTGTCTCTTGGCTAAGAGTAAGAATTATTAACTTATATTTTTGAGTCTACAAATTAGACATTGTTATTTAATAAAACTACCCTGACAAAGTTGATACAGCGAATATTGCAGCTTGTTCTTAGTTGTTTTGTGAGTTTGGACATAAATTAGGATACCAATATTGTGATTTCAAAATGTATAATTTTACTAAACCCGAAAGAATTATTATTATTATTATTATTATTATTATTATTATTATTATTATTATTATTACCTTTGATTTCTGGCGTTTACACATTTCTTTCCGGGTCCCGCCCAGGGACCTAAGGTTAGAAATGGCATCATGACACTTTCCACTGACAAAAAAAAAAAAGGAATTACATAGATAAAGTCCTTCGTAAAGTGTGGCTGTACTTGTCAGAACGATTTTTTTTTATCTCTTTGAGGCATGGGCTTCCAGGAATCCCTGCAATTAGTCTACTGCAATATTTTCCAACCAGTGCTAGTGCTCCAACTACAACAGGGATTGTTGATGTTCCCATATGACACATTTTCGAGATTTCAAATTCAAGGTCCTTGTATTTTGACAGCTTTTTGAATATTTCCAAAGATACATTGCAGTCAGCAGGGACTGCCATATCAATAAGGAGGCACCGTTTTTGTTTGTGGTATTCAATAACAATATCTGGGCGGTTGGCCTTGATTGTTCTGTCAGTGTGTATTGTGTAATCCCATAGAATTGTAACAGGTCCTATCTCCGTAACCGGGTCTGGGTGGTGTTCATACCAGTTTCTTTCAGTTTCCTTCCCGTAGAAGTTGCAGATTTTCAAGTGCAGATATTGGCCCACTCTGTCATGTCGGGTTTCATATTCAGTGGGTGCCAACATCGTGCAACCTTATACAAGCTGATCAATCGTTTCTGGATATTTATCACAGAAACTGCATTTTGGGCTGACACAATATTTTAGTATATGTGCTTGATACTTCCTTGTTAGCAAACATTGGTCCTGCGCAGCAAGGATAAAACCTTCAGTTTCCGCTTTCAACCCTGCTCTGCGTAGCCACTGATGGGTACGGGTTTTGTCTACATCAACTTGTTTGGTACAGGCAGAGTATTGGCCATGAAGTGGTTTATCTTGCCATCGCTTCTGTATCTGGTCGGTTGCATTCGTCTTTGCTGTCTTTTTTAAGTATTTTGCAGTTTCAGCCGGTGTATTGTGTTGTAGTTACATCTCTACGCCCATTTGAAACTCCATTTTGAATTTGTTGGCTTCTTTCATTACGGAGTAAAGACGCTTACTACTTTCATGTTCCTTGACGCATACCATCATCCAGTCTTCTGTAGTTTCCAAGTATCTTTGGAGGCCAATTGTTGTAGTTTTGTAGGACAGTTCTAGTTGAACTATCCTCTTCCTCCTTCGGATCTGGACACATACAGACGGTCAACATCACCTTTGGGATGATGCATGCGATAGCAAGTGAGAAGCTTTCTCGATTTGGCGTCCATTCGCTTAATTTCAGCTATGGTCCAGTTAAGGACATTAAAGCTGTATTTCACCACAGAGACAGCCAATGTGTTTATAGCTGATATTCTGTTTTTTGAGTTTATTTCAGTATTTAGTACCAGGCGAACTTTTTCCTTCATTTGGGGGTGTTGTATGCCATCTCCTTCGCTAATTCCTAGGTACTTATAAGCTTCATCATGCTCCAATTCCCTAATCTTTGTGACAAAATCTAAATCTATTAAGGGTGTTTCTGTAATTCTACCTTTCTTGAATGTTACTTTTGCTTATTATTATTATTATTATTATTATTATTATTATTATTATTATTATTATTATTATTAAAGTCAGAAATGGGTTCATGACATTGTCTACTGATCATTTTTATAAAAAAATAAAAAATGCAAATTTTATTCTCATTGAAAAAAAAACTAATTCCACACACATTTTACATAGATAAAGATCTTCGTAATGTATGAGCTGAACTTGTGAGTACAATTTTTTGTTTATATTTAAGGCATAGGCAACCAAGAATCCCTTCAATACCAGAACATTTTCCTATCTACCCAAGAGCTCCAACTAAAACTGGAATTATTGGTGTACACATGTGACACATTTTATACATTTCCACTTCAATATCCTTGTATTTTAATAGTTTTTAGAAGATTTTCAAAGACACATTACCATCTACACATACTGACATGCCAATAAGAAAAGGCCATTCTGTTTTTGTGGTCTTTGATCATTATGTCTGTATGATTAGATATGTGATTGTTCTGTGTGTATTTTGAAGTTCCATCAAATCGTTACATGTCCTATCTCTGTAACAAGGTATGTGTGATGTTCCAACTAATTTATTGTAGTTTGCTTCCTGTAGAATTTGCAGAGTCTATCATATCGAGCTTTTATTCATGAGTGCTAACAACGTGCAAACTGATACAAAATAAGTACATAAGCACTGATGATTCGAGGTTTGTCTATATCAGCTTCTTTTGTACGGGCTGAGTATTAATCATGAAGAAGCTTATCTTACCATTGTTTCAGCATTCGGTACATTGAATTTGCTTTTGCTTTCTTTTTTTAGGTTCTTTGTCGCTGAAGTCTGTATATTATGATTTATTTGCACTTCTTCACCCAACTGAAATTCCATTTTGAATTTGTTGGCGTCCTTTATTACTAAATGATTTTTTTCATTTTTTTCATGTTCTTTTACACTGATCACCATCCATTCTTTTGTATCTTTGCAAACCGATTTTTGTAGCTTTGTAAGACAATTCTAGTTAAACTAACCCTCTGGATCTAGACAGATACTAACAATAATGATCCACATTAGGATGACGAATGAACTGGCAAGTGAGAAGTTTTCTCATTTATTCAACTATTCTTTAATATCAGCTATGTTCCACTTAACAATGTTGAAACTGTATTACACCACAGGGACAGTCAAAATGTTTATAGCTGATATTATTTTTTTAATTCAAATCGGTATTTAACGCCAGATGCCTGTAGTATTCTTTTCTTAGCTTCTCCTTCATATGGGAACGCTGTATTTCATTTCTTTCGCTGACTCCTAGGTATTCATAGGCTTAGTCTTGTTCCTAATCTTTGTGATAAAATCTAAATCTATTAAGTGAGTTTCTGTGCTAGTTCCTTTCCTGAATGTTACTTTTGCACATTTATCTAATCTTAAATTCATATCGATGGCATTACTCATTGTTGACTTTGCAAAGAATTTAAAATAATCCATGTGAAATAGGAGATTAAACACTTTCTTTTTTGATTTGTTTCCAAACTTATTACTGTTTTGTTCATGCTAAAGTAAGTTTGAGAAAAGACAGAAGGATCAACAGTGAGTCACCTTAACAGATTCCTTGTCGGATATTCAAACAAATGAAAGAGGATGTGCCATTGTTGTGATTTCGGTATAATGTGTTTTTCCTCAGTTCCATACTATATTTAAGAATTCCGGTAAGTTTTTTTTTTAAATCCTGATATTTAAACCCTATTTTAAAGAAATGAGAAACTCGTTAAAGAGATCAGTCTTGTTTCATAAATATTCTTATTTAATACAACTTATTTAAACCATTTATTGCTGCCTTTATATATTGTTTCACACACAGGCACAAGTACACATTATTTCAATATAAGAATACTTACACAATTTATTTGGAAATCTGAGGATATGTTGATCTGCATCTGTAACCATTTATCCTGATATATTATTTGTACATTTAATGTTGAAATACATATTCAATTTGTTGCATTTTATGTGTTTAGTTGACACCTAATAATTTGTTAAGTTCAATGCTTAAAATAATATTGTTGTCTTTTTACCATTAACCATAAGAATAACTCTAAATTTCGTAAAGTAGAACTTGGTTATTACTTAGATAATCGATCTTGTGTCTATCCCAGTCATTGCAAACGACTTCAAAGTTTGACCTTCTTTACTGTTTTTCGAAAGAGATAATCGGGAAAACTTCTTTTCCCATTGTCAGCGGAGTTCATTCGATTCTCACTGGCTTTTCCATTGTTATATCCACAAGTCTCCAACGGAATTGGAGCCAGACAACACTAAACCTATAAAATAAATATATAAGTAAATCTGTTTTTATATACTTGATATCTGATCTCTAAGACTCCATACCTAGACAAAGAATGTTGTTTATACTTATTGCCATTCCTCTTTTCGTAAAGGTCTTTCGTTTTAAAGAATTCTGGATAGTGAAATATATATAAGAACAATAAAACTATTTTTTATTCTTGCTGAGTATTTTTTGAAATATTAATTGGAATTCTGCTTCTTCAGATTCTTCTAGTCAAAGTATTTCTTCTCTTAACTTCACCGATTCCATTGTTTTCCTAAACGAATTTTCTGCAGTAATTCTCTCTGAATTCCTCTTTCTGTAAAAGGATAACATATCATAATTGTCCTTTTGTTATTCTGAAAGAATATAGTTTTTTTTTTTTTTTTTGTATTTACTTTAGTTATTTTATCCCAGTTGTAAAAAGAAAAATATAAAACGTAGCCAACTACATATTTTTTAATACTGATTTCTTTCCTTTTTTTTCCAACATTTTTTCTTCTTTTGCTTTCAGCTTTCTTTTGCTTTTTCTTTTTCTTTTCTTCTTTTGCTTTCAGCTTTCTTCTTTCTCTTCTTTTTTCTTCTTCTTTTTCGTCTTCTTTTCCTTCTTTTACTTTCAGCTTTTTTCATTTGCATTTTTTTTTTGGCTTTCTTCTTTTTTTTTCTTTTAATTCTCCGTTTGCTTTTTCTTCTTTTTCTTCTTTTGCTTTCTTCCTCTTTTCTTTTGCTTTCAGCTTTCTTCTTTTTCTTCTTTTGTCTTCTTTTTCGTCTTCTTTTCCTTATTTTACCTTCAGCTTTTTTCATTTGGATTTTCTTTGGCTTTCTTCGTTTTCTTCTTCTTTTAATTCTTCTTTGGCGATTTTCTTCTTTTCTACTTTTGCTTTCTTCGTTTTCTTCTTTTTCTTTTGCTTTCAACTTTCTTGTTTTGGTTCTTCTTTTTCTTTCTTCTTGTTTTCTTCTTTGGCCTTCAGCTTTCTTTTCCTCAATTTTTATCCACCATTTACAGTTCATCTTAGAACTATTAGTTACCTATTGAGCCATTTCCGGTTCCTGCCATAACTATTTCCATTTATTTCATGTCTCATATTTCCCTAGATATTTAATTCTTACTTTTATTTCTGTTATTCTTTAACTTTATTTATCCTATTTATATGAATACTAACATTCTCATCTTTGTTGTTGTTATAAAATCAGTTCGCCCGATATGCCCTCCGGCCTTCATCAGGTTCATATCGATCTAGGTAACCTCCAGAAAAGTTTGAGCTGTAAACATTATTTAATCTACAGCTTTTGACTGTTCTAGTTCTGCTGCTCATGTCCATGTAAATCGCGTCTAGTTCTTAATTGTGGACAGTGCATACATTGCTTCCCCGTCTCTATTGATTACAAATACGTAATACTCGGCCCAGTGATTTTAACGCACAATTAATATGACACTACATTCACGACCCAACGCTTAAATCTACAAGACTATATCACAAGCCAACATTCAACGGACAATACATCAACTTCTGTTCCCAGGGTGTGAAGATAGGTATCGTCCGATAGATACAACACCGGTCAAAAATAATAAGTGTGAACCTAGATTCATGAAACCATGAATACCCTTCACAGTCAAGTTTACCCTTCAAAATAACAACTATCGTGCAAATATTAGGTTGGTGCAAAAATAATGGCGTAATAATGTCGTTTTTTAACGTTAACAAATACGTCAAAAAACGACATTATCACGTCATTATTTTTGCACCAACCTAATATGACATCAGCGTCTGGAGTTGGACACAGATGAATCAAGAAGGAAAATGACCAGCTTATCTTAAGTGCTCCATTGAGTTCACTACCCGGCACTGAGATTCCTGCTCACAATTACAATGTCAACAAATTAACGAAGAAGAAAAATAGCTACCTTATCTCAAGGGCTTATTGGAAAAAAATCAAAAGATCTACACTCCATACAGCATCAGGACACTATTTAGAAGCATATCCAATTTAGGGAGAAATCTCTGCCGAGCAAAGCATAAAACTGGGTAGAACATAACAAAGAACCGCGTTTACACCATTTCTTGCAGTTTTGGCAAAGGTGAAACGAACCGCCTCCTAAAAGTAAATTTGGAGGAAAATTCAAACGCCGTACTAAGGTTGAGACAAAGAAAACGGGTATGGCTGATCATATATGAAAGAAAAAGAGTTCTCATCTGCCACTGTGGAATGAAGTGAAAATACTTGACGAGGAAAAACACTGGGGAGTTAGACGTCTTTTAATAAAAAGAGAAACTACAGCAGCAAAACAACAGGTAAATATGACAGGCAACAGCAACACTAATAAGCGGGCAGGGTGCGTTTCGGGCTACAAGTAGACTATATAGAATTTTCGTAGTTGATGAAAGCGTTTTTCGTTAATTTGGTGACATTGTAATTGTGAACAAGAATCCCTGAGCCAGGTAGTGAACTCAGTGGAAACGGTACGAACAGTACGAAATACGAAAAATAAGACGAGATTTCCATAGACATGGCCAGTGGAACAGGAACAGTCAACGCCCGTAGAATGAATAAAGGATTCAGTTTGAAATTCCCCGAAAGTTACCCAGATTGATATACACCAGATGAAGACCGAAAGGGTTAACGACCAAATGCGTATGATAGCAACAACAACAAAAATGAGAACAATAGTTCGAATATAGTGTAAATAATAATCCTTATCTTAGAAATTCAAACAGAATTTCTTTAACATTGTTTTCATTTATTCGTGGTCACCAGATTTCCACTTCTTTTTACAATTTTATTTTTCTTTCTTTTTTTCTTTCTTTTTCTTTCTTTTTTCACCACATCTTCCTCGATTATTCTTCTCTTCATTTTAGCAAATCATTTATTTCATATTCCCGATATATATATTTCTTTACTTTCTCTGATTCTTTAAATTTGTTTTGGTTTTCTTCTTTTAGTCTTCCTTTTATTAAAATTGCATTCGTTCTTTCTTTATTTTCCCTTTCATTGTAATGCGCGCTGTATTTTTTTTCGATTTTCTTTTTGTTATAATAATTTATTTGTTTATTCCATATATTCTCAATTTTCCTCTCATCGTTTCTTCATTTTATTCAAATGACTCTTTTTCTTTTATATTTTTTAATATCCTTTTCTAACATCCATTTTTCATTCCATTACTTCTTCGTTTTTTCATTTCTTTTTTGTTTTTCCGTTGAAAGTATTCTTAGCGTGTGCATGACAGGTATGTGACCTGACAAATGATACCAAAGTTTTGCAAAGTAATTGGATCTTTTAAAGGCATCCGGATTTTTTTTTTTTTTAATATTTCATTCCCTACATTTTCTCAACGTCTAAGAAGAAAATAAGAAAAATCTAGAGGCTAAAGTAATATAATTATGTATATATGATATGAATTATATTCATGTATTAAAAAATAAATATTAACATAGCTAAGGTTTTCTAGTATAATACCGCCACAGCAGGTTATTTCAAGAGAATCGAATATATATTCCACAGTATTCAGTTTAACCCTTGAGGCGCCGCTCTACGACATGCGCATGACGTTGATACAGGAGAAGTCGGAATCCGTATTGAATGAATAAGTAAGTTATTTTTTATTGTAAGAAAGACAAGGAAATTTTACAAATATTCCGATGTCTATTACATGTAGATTAAATAAAGTTTATCTGACGAATAATGAAAGTATATTAAAAGAAGTGTGATGTGCTTGAGGTCGTAGGATTGTACTCAGAAAACACATCATGCAAGTTTTCTAGAAGAAAACGAAAACCGTGTTAAATAATAATAATAATAATAATAATAATAATAATAATAATAATAATAATAATAATAATAATAATAATAATAATAATTGTATTATTAGTAGTAGTAGTATTTTTGGTTCCTTGTGATGAGAACTTCATGAAGGTGGAGTCGTAAAATGCACACACACACGCACACGCACACACACACACATATATATATATATATATGTATGTATATATATATATATATATATATATATATATATATATATATGTATGTATATATATATATATATATGTATATATATATATATATATATATATATATATATATATATATTAAATTATTTATTCGAAAATTATTGCATAGATATGTTATAAAATCACTACAAAAATAATAATTTTGCTCCAACGCTTCAGTTGTCTTATCAAGTGATGGTGTTGAATGGATCAATTCAAAAAAATAGTATTAATTGGCACTGTCTCTGTATTATGGAAAACCTTGTCGGCAGAGATATTGCCAAGATGTGGCCGATGAATTTTATGCATATTTTCTGTTAGCTGAATGCTTGCCTGAAGAAGGAAACCATTGTCTATTGCTTGCCTGAGGTGCCTATTTGGCTGTCGGCAAGTAATATGCCAAAAACGAAGTTTTAAAGAACTTTTTTCAATGACGTTAGGAAAACTATAATGAAATCAAAATTGCGAAATATACCAAATTTAAAATGCTAAAATTTACGGCCAAAAAATTGGAACGAATGAGGAATATTTTATAAGAAAAGCGTATTTATTAATAAGAAATGCTGGAATAAATGTTTATTTGATTAAAAACATATCGTAGTAAATACGCATATGACAAATAATGACACTTGCATAAAACAGAATTAAACCTCTGGTACCTTTTCATATAACGTATTACAAGTGGTATAAGTTTGAACTAATAAACATGGTTGCTAAGTATTGTGCTAATGACTGTTCACTTAACATGTGGATAAATAAAATAAACATTAATTGGAACGTTTTAAATAAAAATATTAAAATGGATCATTTTTTTAATATTTTAAGTTTTAATTTTTTTAATTGTAATAAATCACAGAATCTGTACCTGAATTCTTGATCTTATCATCTTGAAATAAATCTATATTATAGGAAATCACGATGGATTCGAAATTAATTGAACAAATATTTTTACCTTATAAAAAAATAGAAGATTGAGGAAAGTGACGATAATAATTGTAACCATTATTTTGAGAACATTTGGAAGAGATATGGTTTTTTTTTCACAAGTCTGGAGATGCGAGCAAAATTGAGACCACCCATAAAGCCATTACGGGTATCCACCTTATTCTATCCCTTGCAACTATCAGCAAATTCTTTTCCTCTGCCTCCTCCCTCAGAACCCGTTCTATCATCCACTTGCTTAAGCCCGCAAGGTGCGTTAGACGTTGTTTTCCATTGTCTCTCATTCCCTCTATTCAAATCGTGAGTATCAGATTCTCCAGGATCTCCTTCCTCGTTATGTTTCACAGAAACTTCAGCTGCCTCTTTCTGGAGTTAAGTAAAATAATCCTCTTTGTTTGCAACCTCGCCAAGACCTCATCTTGCTCACACGCTCGGTCCATGATATCCTCAACATCATTCTGTAGAACCACATCAATGTCGCTTCGAGTCTCTTCTTCATCTTTGAGGAAATCGTCCAACATTCGCTGCCGTAAAGAGGGACAGATGTCACGTAACAGTTCGGTATTCTTTTCTTTGTTACCAAAGAAATCCCCCTTTCTCGCAATACTTTGTCCAGCTTTTGGAATGTGTTCTTGGTCATCTCAGTACATCTATGGTTCTAAGTGTCGCACTTACCGTCCTCTGTCAAGACACTTCCCAGGTATTCAAACTTCCGCGCCTGCTTCATTCTAGTGATCCCGACATGCAAGTCTCATTTTGAGCTCATGCCTTTACTGATGACCATGCATTCTGTCTTCTTGTAGTTTATGCTTAATCCTTTCTTCTCACCCTCCGTCGCTATCTTCTGTAGGAGATTTTGTCATTTCTTTTCCGTGTCCGCTATCCGTACTGTGTCATCTGTGTATCTTATTTTGTTACGATTGTGGTCACCAATGCTAAATCACAGTAGGGTTTCCAATTCTCTCAAAATTGCCTCGTTGTGTAGGTTGAACAGATCGGGTGAGAAGACGCATCCTTGCCTTACGCCCCTTTCTATTTTTGTATATTCACTGAACTCGTTCACTATGTACATTCATGCTGTCTGTAGGCTAATTAATGGATAAAATTTGTTAGATCATAATTAATAAAGAATAAAACATAGATAAAAGTGTATATAACAACATAATACTGACAGGCATACATTATAAGACAAATTGATGTAAATTTTCATTGTTTATTGGAAATCGCACTAAAACTACTGCACCACATAATACAGATTGCAATGGGTAAATTGCCACCATTTTATATTTTTAATTTTGCGAATGCGACTTTTTTATGATTTTGTCGGCTGCACAATATTGTAGGGTCAGTTGGGCACCGTCTGTGGGAAAAAAGAACACTATGACGTAATTCATTCCGTCAGATATTTGGAAACGGTATACTGTGCTGCATGGCATTCGCGCCAATAGGAACATTTCAGAGTGTTTTGGGTGCCAATATGAGGACAGTGCAAATATTTCGGAAAGAGTTGAAGCAGTCTAATGGTGATTACGATTGTACGACAGTTCAGAAAATCCATTTTGATCGTTCTGATAAGAAACGAACTGACGTATTAGCCAGTTAAGGCCCCGAACTAAACAAGGGGGGCTACATCAAGTGCCTTGAGGAAGCACGGCTCTCCTGGGTCAAGAGAACGTATCCTGGAAGACCCTATATCTGGCAACAGGAATCTACACCATGCCTCACACTCATAGCTGTTAGACAATTTCTGCAACCACATCATCCATTATATCTGGTCAACTAATTCTCCAGATTGAACACCATTGATTATTATGTGTGGGGTGCAGTTGAGCGAGGGACCAAACAATAGTCCTTGTAACACCAAAGATAAACTGAAGGCAAGGATTATGCCATCAACTTAAACAAGGAGACTAACCAGAAGTGTTGCAGGAGATTTCTAAATCGTCTGAAGGCCGTGGCTGAAGCTTATGGGGATTTTACTGGATTTTATTAATTTAGTCTTTAGTATTTCATGATATTTTTGTGTAAATTTGGTGAAGATATCTGTTAAAAAGACGGCAATTTATACATTGCACCCTATATGTTGCATCATAAGATAGCTAAATTGTTCAGTATAATTTCCATTTGAATTAAATGAGAATCTTATTTAATGGCACAATGATTTAGCAATAATGTGCCTGTTGCTTGTATCTTGGTTATATTCAGTTTGCGAATCTTAAGCAAATTATGAATTTTATAAGGAAGTGCTATAAGGCTTTCACTGATCACCAGAATGAAATTCCAACGCTACAATTTTGAACCTAAATAGAATCATTAAATTAATCTCGCCAGCCCAAATAAACAGTAACGATTTAGAAAGAAATATTTTGTCATTATTTATCATGTCAACTCCAAATTTCAAATTGTGTGCAATACCACGGTTCCAAGAAAACCGACCATTACGCGTATGATTTTAATATCCGTATGCAATTTATCTTTCTGTTTACAAGCAATGATCTTGGTATCTTTTTTTTTATATAATCTCGTTTTAATTTAAGTCAGTATTACGGTAGCCCGATTGAGTCACGTCTTTATTCTAGAAAGTTATTTTACGCGATTCGTGGAAATTAGAGAGCATTTTCTTCCTTAGATCAGTTGTCATTATTGATAATTATTTTCCTTATATGCGTGTATACAATTTATGTGTCGACATAAACACAGTGGATGCAGACATTGCTGGCCAAGTGTATGTTTCAATTAACATGTCTACGTTTGGACAAGTCTAAATATCTAAAAAGTGAAATAATTGTTTATTATCGTCAATTACATTCCACACTGTTCTGGAAGGATTCAAATTTGGTGTTGTCTGAAGGGATTCAATTCTTCTTCGAAATTTTCTCCCCTACTTCTGACTTTAGTTCATCGCTGTAAGTGTACCACATGATGTAGGCGCAACTCTAACTTGTATGTTCAAGATTTATATCAGATTTTAGTCTATAATCTGCTGTTTTCTCAATTTCTTTTTCTCTTTCTCTTTATCTTGTGGTCCGCTGAAACAACATTATATAACTTCATCAGATTTCGAACTGCTAGAGTATATTGTTTTCTTCGACATCCTTTACTTTGTGTTGGTTCAAATTCTTTCCACGGGTAAAATTATTTGCACAATTCCCAGGACGTCGTTGTTCAGTGAGCTTACTGTCAACTCTTTCTCCACAGATTCGTCATTTATTGATTTTTTTGTGTCCAGTCTATTTATGTTTGAATATGAATGTTTCTGATAGACTTGATCTAAGAATAATAATGATAACAGGCTATATGTATTTGTTCATTTTTTTCTCTGCAGAAACATGACACATTGTTTGTCGAACTTTAAATTTTTTCTTTAAGATTAACCTTCAGGGTTTTGTCAGAAATTCATATTCACAACAGTATATTGATATCTTCGGTCTACCTTTATCCTCTTTATTAGTCTTTTGATGTTATCTGTTAAAAGTTGTAGGCCTTGAATAATAATATCATATTTCATCGATGCATCGATTAAAGATTCTCTCTTTTCCAGTCTACGTATGGTAAGATATAACTCACTACCAACACATTAAATAATCGATTTTTTAAGCATTTCACACTAGGAAAGGCGGGAGAGTCACTAGCACGCAAGGGGTTAATGCGAGCGAGTGCAAGAGTAAAGAGGCGTGTTTGAGGAAAGGATACAGAGAAGGACGGGGATTAAGATCAAGGGATCAGAAGATGTCGATTGACATTACATTTGAATATTAGAAGATTATAATCATCAGGGAAGCAATTAGGAGGAAAGGAGTTCCATTGTCGGGAAGTGCTAGATAAGAAGCTGTTGCAGTAGAAATGACGGCTACATTTAACCGTTTTCGATAGCGAAAGTGTGGAACCGAGATGCCAAACTAGTAGCATGCTTAAATGCATGCATTTGGGGTACCAATTAAATTAGCTCATCAGAGCAGTTGCTATGAAAATATTTGTAGAAAAGACAGAGGGAAGCCACAGCAAGTATGTGAGAAAATGATTGTAGACAAGATGCCAGGCCCTTTCACATTGCATTATCCGTTTCTGGATTATTTCGGGGACCTCGAGATGAATAGCGGTGTCACCAGACCATATAGAACAACAGTATTCAATGCAAGGTCGAATGATAGATTTGTAGCTTTGAAGGATGGACTCAGCAAGAAGAAACTTTCTGGCGCGACACAGAGAACCAAATTTCCTTGCGGTAGATGAAGCTATTGATTCAATGTATTTATTTCACCTCTGGTCAGTGGGAAGTGTGAAACATAGCAGGCTCAGAGAGACGCCATCATAGAAGTAGGGCATCAGCCATTCTGTAAGATATGATTTCCAATGTCTATTTATCTTGAATGTGTAAGTAGTGTAAAATTGGAATTTTGTTTTCACTTTCGAGCAAATATCCATGGAAAAATATGAATTCATTTCTTCATCGACTACCACCATAATGACAGGGCAGACTGGCGATCTAGATACGGAATACGATTAATTTATGAGAAGGAAAACTGAATCTAAAACAGGTTAGGGATGTTGATAGAATTTCAGCCTGGAAAATCTTAAATGTATATTTGTATATAAGACAGAGTTGTAAAGCGAGCTTGGTGATGTTAGGAGTTTAAACATTGACAGGTAAGTCGATTAGATCTGCATAATTGCACATTGTTAGTTTTCTGAGCGTAGCCGCTTGATAGGGCTGCTAAACAAACCATGTGATGCAGACGACTGCTAAGACACATTGTCAACCTGTTCTTTATACTGCAACTATGCTGATCTGATTTTAGGATTTCTTAGATAAAGTGCATAATCTTGCGGTATAAACACGTTGAACAAAACCAGTACGCTGAAACCTTCGCTCACGGTGTACTAGGACAACCAACGACAGTTTCTGAACCGTTCGTTCTACCCAATTCCACTCGCATGGCTGGAATCAATCCGTGGTATGTTTTTCAGACACTTGCCAAATGTCCCGCCCGCTGAGATTGCCTCATAAAACCTATAGAATTAAATTTATGACAAGGGTTTCTTGGTTGGAAAGAGAATGTTCTAACTACTGGGCCACATTACATGATCTACATTTATACATGCGTATACATATATGCGGGTTACCTTGACGTGAT
Source organism: Acanthosepion lycidas (assembly GCA_963932145.1). NCBI lineage: Eukaryota > Metazoa > Mollusca > Cephalopoda > Sepiida > Sepiidae > Acanthosepion > Acanthosepion lycidas. Next base: position 9,591,586 of record OZ010582.1, read on the forward strand.
GTAATGGTTAGCAAACTTGCCTCGCAAGAACAATTAAGACTGAGTTCGATCCTCACTGGGTTCCCCATATTTTTGGCCTTGTGCAATATCTAAGCTACACTTAGAAAATCACTACATATACATATCCGTTTATTTATACGTATCTTTATTTATTCCATCAATATTTCTTGGTTCAATGTGTCACAGCCTGGTAAAAAAGATCTGTGGCGATTATTTCCGGTTAACACAGAAATCTTTTACACATTTTGTGATTCAGTTCCGTCTTTTTTGGTAAAAACATGCAATGATACCAGCAAAAATTGCAATATGAACACTGGTAAAAAATGAATACTGAAGACATTAGGTTTACAATACCCAGAAATTCATATACAGATGTCCTCAAGGACACATGGCACAGTGTATAAAGGCGCTAGTTAGATCCAGTTACAGGACACAAATAATGTAAGTTGAATACTCGGTTAAGGCAGTGGAGAACTTTCAGAGGGGAATTAACAGTAGATAACTGATAACTGACATCCATTAAAACATGGCACGTGGAACTAGAACAGTCTACCCCAGTAAGCGAAATAAAGGGTTCAGTTCGACATTCCAACAACCTGAAGAAGGCCGGAGCGTACAACGGCCGAAACGTTGTAATAAATATGGCGAAATGAGGACAATAGTCCGAATAATGTAAATAGTGTACATAATACCTCATCTCAGAAATATAGACATATACTGAAGGGCCGAAACATTGTAATAAATATGGCGACAAAGATGAGGACAATAGTCCGAATAATGTAAATAGTGTACATAATACCTCATCTCAGAAATATAGAGATTTTCCTTTCTGTTTCACTATATGTAGTTACTTGTCCGAAGCTCATTTCTATGGCACGACATTAAGTCTCAAATATTTCATCCATTCTTTTAATTCTTTGTATTATTGTTATTATACTTTATTTTCATGCTTATGTCTAATTCTTATAAATGGTATTGATGGTATTTTATTCAAATTCTAATAATAAAGCTAAAGATCATTGTCTTTAAATGACTTCTTTTCATTGTCAATATAGAGACAGATGTTTTCTCCCTTGAGGGTTGTATTACCATTTAGGACCTGACACCGTTTTATGTCAACACTAGTGGACAACTTGCATTTGCGTCCAACATGGCTACGTTCCTAATGCATTGCCCTCTGTAAAAATC
>OZ010582.1:9597773-9700273 GCA_963932145.1 Acanthosepion lycidas
CTCGTGCATATTCAAAAGAAAACATTCTTTCTCATAGAAAAATTTAAACCATTAATATAACCTCTATTTACTTCAAAAACTTCATTCCATCTATCAATAAGTTTATAGATACCAAGTTTTTAATATACGAAACCAGCCCCTAAAACCCTAAACAAGTGATAATAAAAAAAAGAATGTCCAAGGAATATTGAGAATTACTCCCCTTTTCACTAATGATGGGCATGTGTCTGCCCAAATCTACTTCCAAATGAAGAAGTTGCTTGACATAGTGATTAACTTTCATTGTTTTATTATTGTCTAATATCTCAGAATAGATGATTCCTTGATTACCGCCCTATACACACAATATGTTCTTTGAATGAAGTTCTTTCCTTGGTTGCTGATCAGGTCTGTTTCATCGTCTGGTCAACTGACGACGGCGCTTAAAATGTTTCCTATACGGTTATGAATCCATTTCTATTCACAAGTAATAAGCATTCCTAACAAGGACACTTTAATTGTGAAATGTAATTAATCACACGAAAAAATTGTCAATTTGTTAAAATTTCTAATGTCCTGCGACACCCGTTTTTCAACTACGAAAACCTTTCCATCCGTTTTTATTTCGCGTATTTTTCTCGTATTATTAACTTTCAATTTCTCGCTGAGTTGCCAAATCATTATAGCAGAATTTTCTGTAACAGCAACTTCCAAATACTCTGAAAGGATCCCTTTTGTACACCCATCTAACTGGCTCGACCTCTAAACTAAAAATTACCAGTTTTGAAACGGAAAAAAAACACCTCTTCATAAATTCTTTCGCTCAATGAATTGAACTCATAAGCGCATTGGATGAATTTTGCTGCTTCATGTGTGCTGACACCATACAATATGATATTTCTAATATGTTCCTTAGTTGGAAGCAATTTCAGACTTATACTATGAATAATATAATCTTATAATCTTAAAGAAAAGATATAAATTACTAAGCATTACTAAGCAACTGAAAGAGGCAATAGACTTATTTTTTCAGCATTTTCACTTCTACATCGGAAATGAATTTGGTTCCACTCAGATAAAAAAACAAAAAAAAACGGCATTTTACGAATATGCTCAGCGGCATTTTTTTCAATATGTATTTATTACAGAAAGATTTATATATGAATTTAGACAAGATAAATGAATACCACTAATCCTAGTACAGAAAATATTAGATACTATCAAATGGTGAAATGTATATATTTTAGCGTAAAGAAAGCAAAACGTGCACACTGTTTTGGTAGACGCATCAAGATCGTAACTGAAAAAAATGGAGTTGAATATAAGAAACTAGAGAATTTAGACAACTTCAAAGCATTTAGAAAGAGAAAAACGAATTGGTCATAAAAAAGAGATGAAATATTACTATTAGAATTGACGAGAATGTGAGAATTTCTGGAATATTATGGAACTTTGCTTTCTGTTAAAATTCAGTTAGATAGGTGAGCTATTATTATTATTATTATTATTATTATTATTATTATTATTATTATTATTATTATTATCATTATTATTATTATTTATCTATTTATTTATTTTATTTCTTTAGATTTCTAGTCTATACTAATTTTTATGGGACCCAACAAGATACCTAACGTCAGAAATGGCATAATGACGTTTTCCACTGGGCATTATTTGTGAAAAAAAATAAAACAAAACATTAAGATCACATATATTTTGCACAGATAAAGCCGTCCGTGCGGCGTGGGCTGTACTTGTGGGTATAATGTTTTGTATTTCTTTAAGGTATACGTTACAAGGAATGGTCTTCTATGCGTCTGTCAGAATATATTCCAATCAATCCGATGGTTCCAACTACAACTGGAATTGTTAATGTATACCACATTTTTGAGATCGCGATTTCAAGGTCCTCATAGATTTTTGAAGATCTTCTAAGATATATTACGGTCTGCAGCGACTGCCATTTCAATAAGAAAGTACATTTCTTTTTTGCGGTCTCTGATCGTGATGTCCGGACGATTATGAGTAGCGAAATTAATTCATTAGTAACAGACCAATGATTTATTCAAAGATCAGATTATCACCTTGACAAAGAAAACACATTAATATCACTAATAATGAATATCATTAATAACGTTGACATTCAAATTGATAGCACAGTCAAAAATCAAAAGCAAAATATGTAATCTTCATTCAAGCATGTTTGGTTGAATAATCTAGACATATTTGTCTATTTATTTTAATGAATCCTCTCGTGTCTTCAGATAGACTTCATAATCCTGATATTAAAATTAAGGAAGGCACCGTAGTTTTTTTTTATTTCTTTTATTTTCCGAAGATGAGAAAATCCTAAAAAAAAAAAAAAAAACTTATAACCACTAATATACCACACACTAATCCCAGTAAAAAATAAAACTTTATATAAAAATTATATACTATACCATCTCTAATACAACCATATTAAACAGCTGTAATAAATCTTCATCGTTAACAAGTGTTTTACAAAAGACCAACTTTGTATATATATTTAAATGTCCTTTGTGGGATTTTATCTCTGCCAAAAGAGTAAATGTATATGTTAATTTCACGGCAACAAAATTATCAAAGAGACTTACACTACATATGTCGGATACAAGCTCTACCTAAAAAAAACTGAAAGACACATTCCTCTCCACGTCCAAAATTTAGAGAAATGTTAATTAACAATACAACTATACTCCAACATGACAATAAACATCAAAAATTTCAAAATTTTGAAGCCGTCTATATAAAGAACATAAAACGAACACTAAATAAGGTTAGTTATGAGTATAGCAACAATGTTTTTAAATATCTATAATAGCAATGTTTTTAAAATGCTTAAATTATAATTATAAAAAATTGCAATAATATAAATTAAATTTACCTTTCCTAGATAAAACATGGAAGAAAATAAAATTTTTAACAGCTAAATTTTAAATTAATTATAATTGAACACGTTCATACGTGTTTAAAATAATTACAGCCAGGCGCGTTTCATGCGTATTTACAAAACAAACACAACTATAGATTTCATTAATATTTTTCTTAGCAATTCACCACTGATGAGATAGAAAGTACTTCGAAAAATAAAAGCAATGAATAAAAACTACGGCGAGTACCTTTTTATTCATTGATTTTATTTTTCGAAGTACTTTGAAAAAGACTATGAAACAGCCCTAAAAGATAGCGGATTCCCAGCAATACTTACATACTCACCACAGAATACAAAAAAGGCCAACAGAAGAAGAAATATCATATGGTTCAACCCACCGGACAGCAAGAACGTAAAAACAAACGTAGGAAAAATATTCTTCAAACTCTTACACAAACACTTCCCAGAATCAAGCACGTTACACAAGATATTCAACAAAAACACAGTAAAAATCAGCTACAGCTGCACCGAGAGCATGGCACAAATAATAAAAAAGCACAATAGGAAAATTATCAACAAACCACACGAACAAATTAAACCCACGTGCAACTGCAGAATAAAGAACGAATGTCCCTTAAACGGAAATTGTTTACAAAACAACGTAATATACCAAGCCACGATAAAATCACCAGATAATGAAGAAAAAGTATACATAGGAGTAACTGAATTTACCCTGGAAACAAAGAAATTATACACACAAAACATCTTTCACAATAGTAAATATGCAAACAGTACAATGCTTTCTAAGTATATCTGGGAAATTAAAAACAAAACGAACATCACACCAAAATATCTTGGAAGATAAGGAAAAAATCATCAGCCTACAATAACCAATCAAAAACTTGCAAACTTTGCTCGGAGGAAAATATAGCTATCATTACTTTCCCCGACCAAAATAAATTATTAAACAAAAGATCCGAGCTCATCTCAAAATGCAGACATGAAAATAAATTTTTACTACGTAATCTAAAAAATTAAAAACGGAAAAAATAAAATAAAAACAAATAAATATACTAATAAACAAAATAACAATAAAAAAATAGAAATAAAACATAAATAAATACTATGTTACTTGAAAATCGAAAAGAGAAAATATACAAGTAAAACAAATTAACCTAAATTCATCCAAGTAAATAAAAAAACAAACCAATCCCAAATAAAGATAATCAATTAAAAACTGTTCCCGCCAAAATAATACTTAGAATGAACTACAACAATCAACCCCAAAACTGAACAAATAGCTTTAATTAAATTCCCAAACCAAAACAAAACTGTTAAATAAGTGATATAAACAAATTTTTACTACGTTAATAAATAAATAAATAAATAAAATAAGAAACAAAACAAAAAAAAAACAAGCAATATAATTTGACCTAAATAGATAAACAAACGACTTCCGGTGAAATAACCGCCATAACAGAATACCCACAATGCACCACTAACCCGTATATATATAAATAGCCGAGAAAAATAACAGCATATGTGGCCTGACGATTGCATATAGCATGAAACAGACTGTCGCCTCTAGGTGTTGACTTCTATGTTCACTTTCATATTTACACACGCTCTGTCTCTGATATTGAGCACTTTATTCCATAAATATAGCATACCTTAAGACTATATTTCTTTATATATATATATATATATATATATATATATATATATATACACTTACAATGTGTACCAGCAAAATTGTCCAAATCATGTAACAGCATAATTGTCCATCCAACATAATATTTAATATCTAAAAAGAAAAAAGTAAACTAAGTGAGTTTACTTTTTAAAAGGTTTCAGATAAGACGGTTCGTCATCTTGACACCATTTGTCGTCAGAATCACTGAAAAACCCTTTCAGCATTTCAGCTAGAAAGAGAACAGGTTAAAATTGTTTTGTGTCAGCACCACTATCTTCCCAAATGAGTAATGGTGAAAGGAAAAAATCATTCAGGCCTTCAGTAATGGTACGAACATTCACACTATGGCTTCCATCTTCAAAGTTCATTCACGAACCATCAAGATAACAGTGAATGAGTTTAAAAAAAGTGCGAATAGTAGAGAGGAAATCTGGATCAGTTGGTCAAAACAGACAGAGGGATCATCATTTCAACTTAGATCTAAAAGGATCAATTAGAAAAGATCCACCTTAAATCATAGTTCGTTTGGCACGTGAGAGAGAAGTTTCAACTATGACAGCCCAAATAACAGGGAAAAAAATATTTAAAAATGAAATCATACGTGAAAACTCTGAGTCGCCGTGTTACTACAGGACAGAAAGTTAGAAGTTTACAGAGGGCGAAGATCATCTTGAATAAGTTGAAAAATCCTGAAATAATATACATTTATTTTAACTTTTCAAATATTTCATGAGCTTCCGATCCTTAGCTATGATTAATTAATGATTAACATGTCATTTTCGCTTATGATCGATTTCATTACAATACTGTTAAGCGCAAAGAGTAATTATACACACTTATTATTCTTCGAAGTATAGCCCAGTAGAGTCATAAAAAACACAGGGAATTCCATTAAGATCTCTTTAATCATTTCTTAGATACAACATTTAAGAAGAACTTAATCTAACATTTGGACAATTATGCTGTTACACGATTTGGACAATTTTGCTGTTACACGCGGTACGTCAACATTCCTTCATTTTCGGCCTGATCTGGTTCGTGTATAGTATACGATAGCTGAACCGTCGCAGGGATGCGACCATTTTCACTTTAACAACTCGCGATGTAGAAATATATATGAACCTACTCTGTTCTAATATAGTGTAATTTACTTTACTTACAATATTTCTGTAAGTGTAGAAAGCTTAAAATCCCATAAATTTTGTGTAGAAAAGATAAAACGCTAAATAAATAAAATCATAGAAATATTATTTAAAGTCTGTCTTTATTTCTGAAATGAGTTAACTATTTACATTGTTCGGACTGTTGTCTTCATCTTTCCAATGTTTCGGCCCTAGTAATTCTGTTAAGTTTGGCGAGTAATTATACATGTTTATTGCTCAAAGTAGTATCCAATCGTGTAATAAAAACGTCGAAGAATTTCAGTAAGATATCTGAGACCATTTCAAAGATACAATGTTTCAAAGCTTAATCTAACAAATGGACAATTGTCCTATATTAACGGTCGAATAGATCTGTTCGCGCTGTCAAACTCTTTGCCTCCGGGCAGAGAAGATCCCAAGACGTGGCTATGTCGAAGAGCAGAGTCTCGTCTTGGGAAACAGCTACCCGACTCCGTTTTAATGCTTCACATTAAACTCGGCCTTGTGCCACATCATACCTCGTGGGGAGGCTGGTAAATATAACAATCGAATAGATTGAACGCTTTGTCAACCGACACACAGCCAGTAGTTGTGTAATAAATTATGTTGTATTTACTGTTTAATATTTCATATAACTGCAACACTTGTTTTGTTATTTCTTTATGCATTTACTTGGTCACAATAAATGTTGAATCTATTTTCCAATGCTAAGAAAATTTGCTCACAGTGTGGAATATATTTAACACGTATGTAACTATGAACCACACACTTACCAATCGTCCGTAGTTTGTAGCTTGGTTTCGCTTTCATATTTTGCTATATCTACTTCTTATTTGAGTAAAATGTTCTTTCTTCCTTGTATATATATATATATATATATATATATATATATATATATATATATATATATATATATATATATATTGTTGAATATAAGGAGAATATATATATATATATATATATATATATATATATATATATATATATATATGTATATATATATATATATTAAATTAACTGATTTAAAATGTTTTTTGCTACACAGTAATAACCATTTTTCAAAAATGGAAGATAAAAACTTTAAATTTAATTATGTAATTAAATTAAAAGCTTGTTCCGTTTCATCTTCAAGCGAATATTGCAATATTGCATTTATGAAGAGTTACAAATATGACTAACATTCCTGATTTTAGACATTTCCAATATACGCTTGAAAATGAAACGGAACTAATGCTTTTAATTTAATTACATAATTAAACTTAATTTTTTTAGCTCCCATTTTTTAAGCATTGTTATTAATGTGTATCGAAAAAACATATTTTAAATCAGGTAATTTATAATATTTATGCTGTGCAAATTTACATTGAGCACTTTTTTGTAAAAATAAAAATTAACAAAAACACCTGATTATAAATATTACTGTTCTTTCTTTATATATATATATATATATATATATATATATATATATATATATATATATATATATATAATGATGATGATGGAAAGTAAAAGCAAAATAGAAGTTAAGACAAGAAAGAAACGAGGAAGAAAATTGACCAAAGAAAACTCGTGATAAAACAAAGAAGACATGAAATAAACCAAGAATAAAAGAGCAGAAGAAAAATAATAAACATGTCAAAAGATAAAAAAGGATGGCCATCAATAAAGAAGAATATAATGAAAAAGTGAACAAATGATGGAAAAGGCAAAAGTTATAAAAAAAAATTATATGAAGGAGAGAATTTCATTACAAACAAAATCAAATCCACAAGTAAATAAAACTGAACGGCAAATACTATTATTCTCTAATCAAATAAAGTAAGAACTAAAGAATACGATAATTTGATGATATCAGGAGAAATTTTTGACCCAGTTGACACAATACAGAATACAAATAAATAAAATTGCAAAATGATAGGTGAAGTAGATAAAATTATTAGTTTCGTTTTTCTTTTTAATATACTCTCAGTATCTTCCTAACGTTTGTAATTCTAAGTGTGTTACTCATATGAATAAACTCGTCATTTTCTCTTGCCTTCCGATACTCATTATTTCAGAATGTTTTGTGAATGTTATATTTTCCCAGCTCTAAATCATCTTTATATGTCCAAAAAGTAAAAAATATGAAAAAACAACAAAAAAAAAACCCCAAAAAACAAATGTACAAGAGACTGTAAAAGAGAACCATCGATAAAAAATATTAACATAATTCAAAGAAAATATTAAAAGTGGGGAAAATTCAAAAGAAAAAAATGACAATGATTAAGAGAAAAAACTGAAAAAAGACTCAATAGATAAAATGTTACTGTGTTGTCTTCTACGCCGCCATTCTCGACTTCTTCTAAACTGAATTATGTCGAAGAAATAGCTGGGTATATCTTGCATCAATTTAAATATATATAAATTTCCAATAGGTCAATGTCCAAAACCAAGATTTTTTGTCATATTTGTAACCCTTCGAAACCCTTCAAAACAAACACATTGTAAAAGCAAGTTCGAAATTTTGATTTTGTACCTTTACATAGGTAAGGGTAGTGAATATTATAAAGTAAACATGTTGAATATTCCAATTGCAACTACTTCATGAAATGAAAAGAACAAAAATAAAATCTGTCAAAGGGAAATGAAGGAAAATAACTGTATGAAATACTGAGAATATTTGGAATGAAGAAAATAAATTTGTTTATTAATTTTGAAAAAAGGCTTTTGCTTGGAGCGAGTAAAACAGGGAGGAGAATGAATTAAAGAAAACAAGAATGTTTAGGAAGATAAAAAGAATTCTAAGGAACAAACTTGGTAAAAGTTAATGCAAAAAAACAGGATACAAATCTGGTATGAGGATAAAGCATTAAAGAAGGAAGAGAAAAGGCAAGAACGAAAGAAAGTTAAGCAGTAAAAAAAGGAAAGTAATGAAAAAATAGACAAGCGAGGAGAATAGACCCAAAATTTGATATCAGTAACATTCATGGATGACGAGAAAAAATATAAAGTAATAAGTAATATAAGCATAAAATATCAGATAACATGTGTATAAAAGAAATACAAAAAACGAAAGGATAACAAAGGAAAATAAAAATATACAATGATGAAAAAATCAAGATGAGAGTAGATCTCAATACATGAAGTGATTAAGAAAAAAGTCAAAATAAATTGTAAAAAACGAATAGACAGAAAAGAAATACAATGGACATCAAAAGAGAGTGAAATGAAAGACCAGTATGAGAGAGAGAGAGAGAGAGAGAGAGAAAAAGAGGAAGATTTGTAACGAAGAGATGAGAAAGAACAAGAAAGCAGAAACAAATAATGGTAGAAAAATTAGGAGAAAGAAGATGATGTTAAGAAAACATTCTGCTGAAGAGTTTGAGAAAAGAAAGCGAAGATAACAATAATGTCAGTTATCAGAAGATTTATAATCAAGAACTAAAATGAGCGTAGGGGTTCCTTTGTATTCATCTTCGAAACCGAAGTTGTCTGTTTTGGTCAAATACAATGCCGGCAAAAATGCAGACAGGGCAGAGATGGAATTTCGGTAATAAGTAATTACCCTTGCTTTGTTACTGTCTCTAGTGTCTTCCGTAATCCGGCCGACCGATTGCCGTAATCTGGTGGGAACAAAATACATTGTTATTGCCCACTTTTATTCATTTGTTATTGTCTACAGTCATCGCCATATTGTCACCGCCATTTATACAACGTATATATTGCTTTTAGAGCTGATTTTTTTTTTTTTTCTTCTTTCTGTAATGGTTTCTGAAATGCCATTCTTTTACGAACAGGGTATGTGTGAGGTGAAGATAGTTTAGGAATCGAAGTGTATGTCTTGTGAGCGGAAACGTTAGGTTCTGAATAAAGTGATGAATCCGAAGTCTTTGTCATTGTTAACTTCATTAGAAAGATACCCATTGTTGTTGACTTCCGTTTCCATTGTCAATATTTTCAGCAGTGACTGCCATTCTACTCCCTATAGTATCATTTACGAAAAGATCCACTCCACGTTTCGCTAATTTTTATCTCGTTTGCAAATCTTGTCATTAAAGCAAGTCGCTTTTGTTGGCCTTTGCATCGCAGTTAACCCGATTCAGCTCATTCCCTTGATGCGATCGGTGGCTCTCAAAGTCAGCTTCGTTCGGGCAGCAGATTTAACACCCATCAGTAAATGTATTCTCATCCATTGATGCGATCGGTGGCTTTCAAAGTCAGCTTCGTTCAGGATGCAGTTTTAACACCCATCAGTAAATATATTCTCAGACATTGATGCGATCGGTGGCTCTCGAAGTCACCTTCGTTCGGACAGCAGTTTCCCTCCCATCAGTAAATGTATTCTCAGCCCTTGATGAAATCTGTTGCTCTCGAAGTCAGCTTCGTTCGAGTAGAGTTTCACTTCCATCAGTAAATCTATTTTCTTCCCTTGATGCGATCGGTAGATCTTGAAAGCTTCGTTCGGGTAGCAGTTTCACTCCCATCAGTCAGTTATCTGCCATGCAATATACTCGCTTATGCAATCATGCATCCTTCGATGCCTTACTGACGAGGAAGATTTTGTTTTCCCGCAGTAAGTCGCCATTATTTTCTGCAGTAGTCCGGTTGCATTTCAATGCTACAGAACGCGGTCTATCCTGCTATATAAACCAAGGGGAGAAGAAGAAGATTCATACCTTTCTCAAGGGTATTATACACATAAGTGAATGTAATGGATTCCTGTGGAATTCGAACGACTCTCCGATTACTCAATCCAAGCCGCTATCCATTACTCCAGCGTAAATCTGTTCTCATCCCTTGATGCGATCGATGGCTCTCGAAGTCAGCTTCATTCGAGCAGTAGTTTCACTCACATTATTAAATCTATTCCCATTCCTTGATGCAATCGCTGGTTCTAGAAATTAACTTTATTCGTGTAGAAGTTTCACTACCGTCAATAAAGATATTAGTGGGATCGGCACTCGAAGTCAGCTTCGTTCGGGTAGCAGTTTCCCTTCCATTAGTAAATCTGACCTCATCCTTGAATGCGATAGGTCTCTCTCGAAGTCACCTTTATTTCAGCAGCAGTTACACTCCCATCAGTAAATGTTTTCTCATCCCTTGATGCGATCGATGGCTCTCGAAGTCAGCTTCGTTCGGGCAGCAGTTCCACTCCCATGAGTAAATGTATTCAGATCACTTGATGCGATCTGTGGCTCACGATGTCAGCTTCATTCGCGCAGCATTTCCACTCACAATTCTAAATGTATTCTCATCCCTTGATGCGATCGATGGCTCTCGAAGTCAGCTTCGTTCGGGCAGCAGTTCCACTCCCATGAGTAAATGTATTCAGATCACTTGATGCGATCTGTGGCTCACGATGTCAGCTTCATTCGCGCAGCATTTCCACTCACAATTCTAAATGTATTCTCATCCCTTGATGCGATCGATGGCTCTCGAAGTCAGCTTCGTTCGGGCAGCAGTTCCACTCCCATGAGTAAATGTATTCAGATCACTTGATGCGATCTGTGGCTCACGATGTCAGCTTCGTTCGGGCAGCAGTTTCACTCCCATATGTAAATGTATTCTCATCCCTTGATGCGATCGGTGGGTCTCGAAGTCAGCTTCGTTCGGGTAGCAGTTTCCCTTCTATTAGTAAATCTGTCCTCACCCTTGTATACGATAGGTCTCCCTCGAAGTCACCTTCGTTTCAGCATCAGTTTCACGCCCATAAGTAAATGTATTATCATCCCTTGATGCGATCCGTGGCTCTCGAATTCAGTTTCGTTCGGGCAGCAGTTCCACACCCATCAGTAAATGTATTCTCTTCCCTTGATGAGATCGGTGGCTGTCGAATTCAGCTTCGTTCGGGCAGCAGTTTCACTCCCATAAATAAATGTATTCTCATCCCTTGATGCGATCGGTGACTCTAGAAGTCAGCTTCGCTCGGGCGGCAGTTTCACTCTTATCAGTAAATGTATTCTCATCCCTTGATGCGATAGCTGGCTCTTGAAGTCAGCTACGCTCGGGCAGCAGTTTCACTCCCATCAGTAAATGTATTATCATCCTTTGATGCGATCGGTGGCTCTCGAAGTCAGCTACGCTCGGGCAGCAGTTTCACTCACATCAGTAAATGTAATCTCATCCCTTGATGCGATCGGTGGCTCTCAAAGTCCGCTTCGCTCGTGCAGCAGTTCCACTCTCATCAGTAAATGTAATCTCATCCCTTGATGCGATCGGTGGCTCTCGAAGTCCGCTTCACTCGGGCAGCAGTTTCACTCCCATCAATAAATGTATTCTCATCCGTTGATGCGATCGTTGGCTCTCGAAATCAGCTTCGTTCGGGCAGCAGTTTCACTCCCATATGTAAATGTATTCTCATCCCTTGATGCGATCGGTGACTCTCGAAGTCAGCTTCGTTCCGTCAGCAGTTTTGCTTATCATTATATCTGTTCTCATCTATTGCATTATTTCACACACAACGCCGATATATGACCATTGCTCTGATTATTTTGGTAGCCTTTCCTCGGCATTTAGTGAGGATCGATATAACTCCTTGTGTGAATTATCAGCGAGTCGATTTTAGTCGCGATCAATCTATGGCGAACGTGCCGGAAATATTTCTGCAACGAAAATTATTTTGGCTCAAAGGAAGCAAAATTAGAGCACTATCTGAATGGTTAACACTCCTAACTATCAAAGGATTTGAGAGTCTAAATTATGAAAGTTCCGAGCCCTCACCTGAAGACATTTCATAAGCCCGGCATAGACTGTTGCTGGCCAAGAAAAGTATAACAGTCATTGAAATTGGTATACTGTGAGCGAGTGTCATAAGTTTACGTGTTATCTGTCGCTGCTCTCTGCATACAGCGTTAAGAGATAAAATATCAAGGGGCAACATTAAGATTCTCTACGAGAAGAAAATTATCCTTGTTCTTTTCATTGAGTATTCTGAGAAATTAACTGCATATATATTTACTACGAATGGCTTAGTAAATATTTAGGTCTGCAAGAGAAAATATAGCTGTATGGATCGAACTTATACGACCACTCTGCGTAAATTCTATTAGAAAACTCATTCTCATGATATTTGAGTTAATAAGTAAACTTTGTTTAGGATTAAAAGCTGTAAATTTGAATCGCTGTGGAACGAAAATACAGCATTTATATTCTTCAAAACTGTAACACGAAACAGTGAAAATCAACATAAAAAATATTGCCATTAAAATATGTAGGTGGATCAACTGGAAATGCAACTGGTTGTATAGAATAAGAACATCGATCGAACAGACTATAATTATGTCTGTATATTAATCAAACATCTCTGCAAAATGCCTGTCAATACTAACTCATGAGTACGTAAACGTAAAACATTTTAAAATTAGATTTCAACTTATTAAAAAGGTTCCACTTCTTATTCTATGGACAGTGTTCTCTGAGAACATTGGCGAACATGGCTATGCACTATTTCTGGCCTTTTGTATCTCCTAGTAAATGTTATCTTTTCTCTCTCTGTCCTAATATCTGTTGTCAAGCGCTGTTTTCCTCTGTCCCTCTTGCTATCAATATGTCCTTTGAGTGTCAAACATAATCATTAATGATAAATCTCAGTTTATCTTTCTTACTTATCGTGAGATTTCTTCTGTTTTACCTTTAGGTATTTGCATATTTACGACTGATAACTTCATGGATACTAAAGGCAAAAGACTTGAAGATATTTCCTCTCGCATTTCATCTTACGATGACCAGCATTTGTGTTGTATGAACTTGAAACTGTTTAAAATAATAATAATAATGATAATAATAATAATAATAATAATAATAATAATAATAATATTTGCGATCTTAGTATTTTTTTTTTGGGGGGGGGGTCGTTTTTTTTTTTGTTTTTTTGTTTTTTTTGCTTTTTTACAATATGAATCAGTGGAAAATGCCATGAAGCCATTTCTGACCTTTGTTCTGTTGTTGGGAGACGGAAGGGAATGTGTAAACAACAGAAATCACAGGAAATAATAATAATAATAATAATAATAATAATAATAATAATAATAATAATAATAATAATAATAAGTATAGTAGTAGTAATAGTAGTCATGTGAAGCATTTGTTTTGTATACGCTTATCAGTTAGAATGTCATTATAGATGTATTGAACTTCATATATTTATAACACGCGTACTTTGTTGGCGTGACGTTCACCCACTCGATAATAATAATAATAATAATAATAATAATAATAATAATAATAGGATACAATAAGAGACTGAAATGAAGAAAATGAAAAAAAAAGAAAAACTGATTAAATGGTTAGAATAGAGTGCCTTGAGTCCATTTTGGCAAGGAAAGCAGATATTGTTTAGTTTAGAAACCAGTATAAACCACACAGCCGGTGGATAGGAGGATGAATCAACATGGCCATCATCAGGAGAAAAATAATTTTCTGCTTGCTGGTAGCAGTGAACTACAAAAATGAATATATATATATATAGAAGTGAACTACAGAAATGAATATATATATAGCAGGGAACTACAGAAATATATATATATATATATATATATATATATATATATATATATATATATATATATATATATATATATATATATATATACACACACACACATACATATTTCATGAAATAATATAGGCAAGTGTTGTCTATTTATTTTATGGAAATTCTTTTCATAACCTCTTATAAGCTTAATAACATTGTCATTAAACGAAGGAAGGAAATCACAATACTGATACATAATTTTTCATCCAATGTAAGCCTTCGGCTTACATAAACCATTATCAAAGATGACAATTACTTTACAATATATTAAGCAATACACGGGCAACAATGTGATGTAATTTTTATTATTGAAAACCCAGGCCAGTCACTGAATAACGAAACTATACGTTTCTTATCAGGCAATCCAACCGCGCGTAAACTTAACCTGACTTTGTAAGTAACATATATTCGATACATGAGCTGTCTAGAGAAATTAAAACCTAAACACCCAAAATTAAAATAAATTTTCCTTAACCTTAACAACTCAGAATATGCGTATTTCCTGCGCTTATAAATTAAGTAAAGATGACAATTACATTTCAATATATCAAACAATACACGGACGAAACGATAGTCTGTTTTTGTTGTATTAAAAGTTTTAAAGCAACGACAAACTCGTGTATACAAGACGCGGAAGCGAAAATCTCATCGCAGCTCGTGACGTCACACATGACCACGCGAGAGTGAAAACGATAAGTATTAATATGGGAAGCAGCTGGTATAAAGAAATGACTTCAGTTATCAATTATAGGCATTTAAGAGTATTTGTGGCGATTTCGTAGTTTATTTTGTTCAGGTGAGGTTTCAATGGTTTTATGTATTGTGTATTGTCTTCATGTTTCAGTATAGTTGTGTTTTCCGGAATTGGTACGCGGCCAGGCATTGTTTTAAATGACTAAAAATGTTAGAGTTATCATTCAAATGTAGAGTCAAGCGTCCTGAAAGCGAGTTTGTTGTGTGGCCAACATCTGTTGTAGATATATTATTATTTACTTTTTTTTAGTATATTTTCATCTTGCTTATAATGAGTATGCATTTGACAACGATATAGGAGATTAATATGTTTTGGATTAGTTGAAGCAGTATTATGTTCTATTTTCTTAGTATTAAGATTTCTAAGAAAGCATCTCATTTGTTCATCGAACTATATAATTTGAAAAGCTATTATTAATAAGTGTTTGTTTTATATTCTTTAGTTCACTGTAAAATTCTGTTTTGTAGATGAATTAGTTTCTGCAAGATGTATTAGATTTTTTATAATTGCTATTTTGTAGTAATATGGACATTCGCTTTTGTAGTTAAGTGTACATGAATTTATGCTGGTAGTTTTTGTATGGCAAAATAATAAATTTGTTATTATTTGAGTTTATCAATATGTAAAGGCAATTTTATTATTAGTATTGAGATCATACGTGAATTTAAGGAAGGAATTATTTCGGAAACGTTTTTCAAGTTGAAATATTTCATCTGTATTTTTAACTAACATAAGAATATCATCAACATAAATAGATGGGAGGTTTTTAAATATTTGTAAATATCTTATTTTTGAGGTTTGAATATAGAAATTGCTAAATGTCGGACCCTGTACTGAACCCATGGAGACGCCATCTCGTTGTATATATATATATATATATATATATATATATATATATATATTATTATTATTATTATTATTATTATTATTATTATTACTATGATCTACGAAATGGGCTATAGAAGTACAAGCTAATAATAGTTTCCGTAATATATTAGGATTAAATTTAAAAAGGGGTAAAGATGTGTTACTGTATATATTCCTTATAATTATGTCAATTGTTTCAATAACTGGGACATTAGTAAATACATTTTCAACAACCATTGAAGCTATGACTTCGTTGTTGGTTTTTTTCACTTTTTAAGATTTGGATTTCTTCTAATGTTGACTTAACGCTATATTTAGTAGGGAGATAAGGAGTAATGAGTTGATTAATATATTTTGTTAGCTGATATACAGGAGTTGCAATTTGCGATATGATAGGACGGAGACGATATTTAGATATAAGTGTTTTTTATAGTGCCGTATATGTAACCGGGTCTATAATCACCAAGAATTTTTTAAGCATGTATCAATATGGTGATTTCTTTTCGTCTACAAATGATAATGTTAGTAAGCTTATCAGATGCGGTAAGCAAGGTCGAATTGAAGTTTTATAAGCAGTAAATTTTTTACCGAACGCTCCTTTGTGTCCGAGTCGGTTAAGGCACGTCAGCGTAAATGACGGTTCCGTATAGGATGCAGGTTCGAATCCTGTCAAAGGACGAATATTTTCTATGAAAATTTCTCGGACATTCAGGCCGGTAAATGTTATTTAATACTGTTTATTATAAACAGAGTATTTACTTAAATACTTGTATCTATAAAAAGAACGTTAAACATAAAAATGTCTTTAATAAATATATATAGAGAGAGAGAACGTAGGAGATATTGATAGATAGATTTGTATTTGTATGTGAAAGAGAACCACTATATAATTTGTAATTTTTATCATTGCATCTTTTCCTTAAGTTTAAATTATGTTTTTATTGTAAAATTACCGAACGATGCTACTAGCAATTATCCTTGTCTCACAATTAGTTGATGACTAAGTCATTCAGAATTCGTTGAACTGTCCGTAGGGTAAAGAGACAGAAAACATGAAGAATCTAATCCTGGTCAATTTTGGACAGTGGTCAAAGTCTCACCCCAGAGAGAAATAGTTTATCGCCTAATCTCTGGCTCTCCTCTATGTAAATGATATGCAAATTTTACGCTGCCTCTGGCATTACCGTTTTTACATTACCGTTTTCACGTCTAACTCTAGTTTTGACCAGACGCACTGTGGTCACTCTTCTTATCAGTCCCAGTGTGGACACCCGAACACCGTCCGCGTGTTGATTCTGGATGATATATTGCTAATACATTCTTAATAACATTTGTTATTAGGAATGATCATGGCCAGTTGGCGCCAGATTTTCATTGGAAATTGACAATGCTTGTGGACAATCAACCTTAGCCAGGAGCCTTAATCTTGGTTAGTGTGAATA
Organism: Acanthosepion lycidas; assembly: GCA_963932145.1. Taxonomy (NCBI): domain Eukaryota; kingdom Metazoa; phylum Mollusca; class Cephalopoda; order Sepiida; family Sepiidae; genus Acanthosepion; species Acanthosepion lycidas. Next base: position 9,615,056 of record OZ010582.1, read on the forward strand.
TTCGGGTAGCTAGTATTTGGAAGAAATCCAGTCAGATATAATAAGTCTGGATAAAACGATTAACAATCTCGTCTTTTACCCAGAAGTGGAGGGCAAGTCAAATCATACCGGCTGCACGGTCAATGTACGTATTTCAAACGTCATTGCATGAACGAAAATTTCTACAAGTCGACGATTAACAATTGCTTATCGACTGAAAATACTATTTGCAATTATTAAATTTATTCGACACACAAATTAAATAAGTGATTAAGGATTTTACGTATTTACTTTTATATAAGCATACACATATATGCATATGCTTATACACGCAAACCTGACAGTGATAAACGTTTCAACAGGAAACACTTCAACTAGTCAATCAGATATGTCGCTTAATCTTTTCATAATATAGTGTGTTACTACTTAAATAGTGAGGGCTTGTTTTAGGTTTTTGGTAGAAGTCCTGAAGCTAACTGATATGACAAAAATGTTAAAGCATTCAAAGAAAATGGTTAAATTCCCGACCATATGTTATTTAAAATATATAATATATAAATTAATCCCAAAACAAATAATATAATTATTAATTTTCTTAAAATTTTCTCGAATATTTTTACTCACTTTCGTTTATTAGACATGAAATCTTGTCACTGCGCATAATCCATAATTTACGGAAACTTTTAAGCTAATCTGGTGAATTTCTGTGAGCGTTTCGTAAATTTAAAAATTGTGAAAGGCTATATAAATTTTTCTTCCTTTCTAGAAATACTTGTTAAAAAATAAAATCCATGGATTGACGAGATAATGTGCTTGAGATATGGTGTGCCATGTTCTATATATTAAATTAATTGAGAATATATTTTTTAAAATGCGAAACGTGTACAAATGATGTGTAATAATATTATAGGCATTAAAGTATACGGGGCTTTCGATGATAGTTATATTATATTAACATATAATTGCTTTTGCTCAATGAAAATACATTCAATAACATTTAGTGTTTTTCTAAATTTGGGTTTATGAATATTTTAGAATTGTAATGGAGTATCTCTCTCATGATAGTATAGTTTTCTAACCTACGCGTCATATTTAACGGTTATAAGTAGAGGATAGAAATATACACACACACATATATATATATATATATATATATATATATATATATGTGTGTGTGTGTGTGTGTGTGTGTGTGTGTTTGTGTGTGTGTGTATATATATATATATATGTATATATATATATAAATTGATGTTAGCTATAAATATATATATATATTGCTATCATCTACTTATATATATATATATATATATATATATATATATATATATATATATATATATATATATATATATATATATATATATATATTTAAATATCTTTCAAACAGTACAGAAGCTTATCAAGGCATTAAAAACAAGAAATTTTATATTGTAGGCTATGATAGATTTAAAACAAAAACACACACCTGTCGACCGATTTCGTCCCCTATCATCAGAACTGTTAACGGGGAACTAAAATTATGAGAAAAAGAAAAAGTCTGTTATGGATGACATGAATGATTGGACAGGGAGAAAAAAAAAGAATGGAAAAAAAATTATTATAAAAATTATATCAACGAAGATGCTAGAAGCGCAGCACAGCAAATCCAAACAATCAAAACAATCTCTTTGTTTACAAAGAGCAGGTTGTCTGGACCTGATGTAAAGCGTCTCCAACACCTTAAGATGCAATAACGAGTGCGAACTGGTCAAAACGGAAAACCATTTCACACTGAAATCCATCGCAGAAGTGGGATTTTTTATAAAGTGATCCGCAATCGAAGACTCATACGTGTAACGAATGGTAACGCCCAAAGAAAATTTCTTATTCACTATTATGTCAGGTACGTGTTGTTTAATTCTAACGTCCAACCGCTGTGTCGTTCTACCTATGAAATCGCATCCAGATCTAGATTTGAAATGGTAAATAAAAGAATTAATATGGTGGTGGGTAGAACATCTTTACACATAGATGAAAGTACGGACCTAGTTTGAAAAACAAGATGAACGTTCGTTGCAAAATGACACTCACGTGAACTACATGAAATACGCTTGGCGAAGGATTCACTAATCCTACCCAACCGGCGTAAACGAAAATAGACCGGGCATTTACCCACAGAAGCAAGTTTGATTTTGTTGAACTTGGCAGTCTCATCTCGAATAATCGATTGAACAATGTTCAACGGATAACCATTGTTCACAAAGATCTCAATTGAACAACTGATTTCATGTTTCAAGTTGTCACCCGAACAAATCATTAGCGCCCTATGCGTCAGGGTCCTAATCAAATTTGTCTTTAGTCGTTTAGGACAAAAGGAGTCCCATCGAGTATATAGTCCTGTAAAAGTAGACTTCCTGTAAACAGAGGTAATAAACGAGGAAGGAGTTCTTTGAACAAGAACATCTAAGAAGGGCAATGAACCATTGACCTCCTTATCTACTGTAAATTTAAGGGCAGGATGAACACCGTTGAGTAGGGAAAAAATGAATCTTTAATACAAAAAGAACTGTTTGTCAATTTTAGTTTCGACAATATCATGTATCGTCAGATCGATGGTGTCGCGATGGGTTCCCCTTTGGATCCCGTGTTGGCAAATATTTTTGTGGGTTTTTATGAGGAAAGTCTTATGTTAGGTTCTGCCCGACCCAAGGTTTAATTTCGGTATGTGGATGACACTTTTTGTGTGTTCAGCCATGAATCGGAAGTGGATCAATTTTTTTCCCTACTCAACGGTTTTCATGCTTACATTTCATTTTCTTCTATTTTTTATGTCCCTATATATATTTAGAATATTTGTTCTGTTAGCGTATTTGCTGATGTGAAAAGATTTTATTTTGACAATTTTTTTTGTTTTCAAAATTCAATTACTCATATGCATATTTTTCTTCATTATATATTTTTTGTCACATGCCTATGATATTTGATGATACGTAATTGTGGACCTGCACTTATGTGATAAATAATGTACTTTTATCTTTACAGAATATCATACTGTCTGCTAACGAAAGAGATGAAACGACATGCTGTAATTGTTGTGATACACGCAAAGCACAGTGATGATGGAAGTTGCAAGGTCATTTGTGCACAAAGCTCGGAAGAAGTTGGAATCCTCCCTAGGTTATGGGTTGTCTCTAGTGAAGCGCAAACAGAATTCTCGGATTTCGAACTGTTTCATGACACCATAATGCCGTTGCAGAACATCATCGGTGCGAATCCCGGTTCGTTCATGTGGGTGAGCATTGCCAGAGATCTCTTTGTATCCGAGTGCCCAATCGCACAATGGGATGCGTGAGTATATTCGGTGCAACACATACGTGATGAGGAAATGGCAATTCATGTCAACAATTTCTCCGCGCAAAACGATTATTGAACAAGTTGAAACACCCAAAAGAACACGACAGGCCTTGTTTGTTTGTTTCTTATTTTCACTCGAAACAAAATTCAACCAAGATCATGAATTGAACTGGTGAAATATCAGGTTGTTATGTGGGGATCCTTCTGATGATATCCGTCTTATATAAACAAAGAATTAGGGGCCATGCATCTTGAAGGACACGTCATGTCATCCCATATCTTTCGACGAGGTCGTCAGTTACATCGACGTGCTGGAAACAGATGCGAGCCCTGGATAGACATGATAGGCGATGACACTCCGTAAATGTTTCAGCAGGATCCAAAAGCAATGATGTTCCAGAAGGTTCTAGGTCTGAAAAGACACCGATGGCCAAATGCCCGACTCACAAATGCCGGATGGATAACTGCCCTACTGACAAGAGCACGGCGGATAACTGTCCGATAAAGAAAATCGCCCGACGAGAAAATGCCTTATAGGGAAAAATGCCCGAAGGAAAAATGCCCGGTGTTTATATATGTGTAAAATATTTGGATAGTTTTGCTGTTATTCGAAACGGAAAGATACAGAAAATAGCTAACCGTTCCGTTCCATTTTCATAGAGATGAAGACCCTGTGCCAAGGTGAAGCTTACTATTTGTTGGATCCAAGATATTTTTGTGAACGAAATATCATGTCGTAAATGTGCTAGAATTATTAGGTTGGTGCAAAAATAATTTCGTTTTCTCACATAGTAACATATGTTAGAAAACGAAATTATTTTTGCACCAACCTAATAGTTTATTTAATATAAAATCATTCTTATTATTGGTTTCATTATTGCGTTCTTAATAAGTATTTAAGATTATTATTACGATTTGCATTATTCATATTATTGTTATTAAAGATTACATTATTATTATTATTATTATTATTATTATTATTATTATTATTATTATTATTACTGGAACATGATTATTATTTTTGTAACAAAAAAAAGCGAAATAATAAAGAATTTATCAAAGTTTTAAATCTATTGAAACTTAATTATTATACAATTGCCAGTGAAGATCAGAAAAGAAGAATCAAAATTTCTCTCTCACACACTTAAAACAAATAGTTCTATTTTTCGATGTGTAACACGATGAAAACTGCTATTGCTCTGAAATTATACTATGATACATTTCTTTCTAATTGACAGCAAAAATAATTGAATATTCTATATATACATAAACATCGGGCATTTTTCCGTCGGTCAGTTGTCCCTGTAGGGCATTTTGCATCATGTAATTGTCCCTATCAGGCAGTTGCCCGTCTATCGCTTGCCAGTCGGGCACTTGGCTATCGAGAACTTGTCAGGATACTGTCGAAAAATAAGATGCACGATCGCAACACGTGAAATATGTGTCTATATAACGCGCCAGAGCTAGATTGTTGCATGTGGGTTGTTTTTGAAACAGAAATTAACCAACATCCTTACAATAAAACTGATTCTCTGAAAGTCGCCATTTCCCGAATGATGACCAATCTCAATACAGATCACGTGATGAATGCTTGTCGACAAATCTGGTTCAGCATTGAAGACAACATTTCCGTTTCAGGCGGATACACTGAATAAACATATAATCTAACCATTAATATGTATGTGTACCATGTTTTGTATTATAATAAAATTGTAGGTAAAATGTGGTTACTTTCTTTTACGGTCTTCAATATGTCCGCAAATAAATTACGAACGTTGTATATTGTTTTGCAGCTATTACCGTTCAAGTAAAATTAGAATATATATATATATATATATATATATATATATATATATATATATATATATATATATATGTATGTATGTATGTATATGTATATATCTATTGATATCCTCCCTCATTCGATTTTAATTAATATAATTAAAATAGTTTTTAGTCGATTTCCACATTTCCCTCCTTTTTTCCTTTATCTTTGACAAAGCGTTGGCCAAAAGGTGCCTTAGATATGACGTCCACTTTCTTCAAAGCTATATATATATATATATATATATATATATATATATATATATATATATATATATATGCAGGGTATTTTCATTGAAACATGTTTCATTGAATAATATAGGCATAATGGAATGATTTTTATATTGATGCTTTTCAGTTCTCTTATCAGTTTCTTGATGTTAATATGAAATTCATCAACGAAGGCGCTCTAGATTCATTTTGTAAATCAAACTAATTTCGATGGTTGCTAAGATCATATTCAGGGGAAAATTACAAATGCAAACGTATTGTAACTGCGATTAAATCAGCATTCCGTTGTGAACGCGTTCTGTAATAGTTATTAAATTTAAGAGAGCGCTTTTGGGTTTTTAAAAAAAATCACCATTATATATATATATATATATATATATATATATATATATATATATTATGTTGGTGCAAAAATAGTGTCGTTTTCTCACATATGTTAATACGTGTGAAAACGACATTCTTTTTGCACCAACCTAATATATATATATATATATATATATATATATATATATATATTAAAGACATTTTTATGTTTAACGTTCTTTTTATAGATACAAATATTTAAGTAAATGCTCTCTTTATAATAAACAGTATTAAATAACATTTACCGGCCTGAATGTCCGAGAAATTTTCATAGAAAATATTCGTCCTTGGACAGGATTCCAACCTGCATCCTATACGGAACCGTCATTTACGTCAGCGTAAATGGCGTTATATTTGCATCTATAAAAAGAACGTTAAACATAAAAATGTCTTTAATAAATAAATTGTCGGACTTTGTCCATTTCGTAATATATATATATATATATATATATATATGTGCTACAACTATGGCAATCCTATCATAAGCATTAAAATCCTTAAGCGTTTTATGTTCTGTGTAGATAATGTAGGCACTGAGTATTTTACTGATTAGGTAGAGGTTTGCTTTTAGGCATTTTCCTTTTTTCTTCGCGCTGTCATTCTTCAAAATTTATCTTGTTTAAGTGTAATTATTATTTGTTTTGGAATATTGCTCGTTGTCCATATATATATATATATATATATATATATATATATATATATATATATATATATATATATACATATATATATATATATATATATATTCTGTACGATGTATGTATGTGTGTGTGTTCGTGTGTGTGTCCAGGCCACTCCTCCGCTCACACTGGACTGATTTCAATGATAAATAGCTCGTTCGAAAGCCGTAGAAACGTTAGGTGCTGGGAACAATTTTGTTTGAGCTCAGATTTCGGGTTGCCGGATTATGTCAGGTTAAAAATATATATTAATATATTATACTAGGCATTATCGTTGCTTAAATGTTCCAAGGAGAGTAACTTTTATTTTCCTTTTTTATCCAAAATTGCAGTGCTCGTTTTATTGTAAATCTGCTTAAAAGCCGCCCTACTGAGAGGCATTTAAACTACCTCCTTTGGAGAACACTTGGTTTGGGCATCAACACAATAGCTAGGAACGATGGATAGGCATCAATAAATTCCCCAAGTACCCAAAACTGATCGCTGCATTAAAGTATTGAATTAAATGTTAATCTTACCTTTTAAAAATTAAACAATGATTCTTCGGCTGCCCCTTCATTTAATGGCGATTTGATTTATGTTTATCCTATTTTCTGTACAAACAATTATTTTTATTTCATGAGTGACAAAACACGGGGCGATTTATAAGATAAAATTAATATAGTGTAAAGTTTGGAAAACTGAAATTAGAATTAATTAAACATTCAACATTTGAAGAGTTAGAGTATTTAAATAAAATCGATATTATGGAATCTATATTATTACATGCTTATTTGAGCACCATTATCCAAAGAACTCTGGTAGTTAAAACGCCCCAACTCTACATTATAGTAATTCATATAGTAAGAGATCAGTATCTGTATTACATATTATCTTCATCGATGTGATATCATGCTTCAGGTTTAGCTATTTGCATATGGATTTATAAAAAAAAATATATTTCATTAAGTGTCCTTAATTAGTGTTCTTTTATTCAAGGACTTTTTTGAGTTTCATATGAAAAATAGTTATGTTTAGGAATATTGTCGTACATAGTGCGGAAAATTTTACTTGACCTTTAACAAGTTGGCATCTATTTTTAAAACTTTCGTTATCTATAAAATCCAATCTATGAATGAAATGTTCATTTAAAATTTTGTTTCAAATATTACATGTAATGAATATATCATACTTTGCGAAGCGATAGCTAGCGGGCGAAGACTGCAAGTGTGTATATATAAATATATATATATATATATATATATATATATATATATATATATATATATATATATAATATTAGCATATAATATTAGCATATAATATATTAATAGTATATATGTTGATTAAAATTTGATATCTATATTTGAAGAATAATGCTCAATATCGAATCATGGTTGCAATATTCGGAGAAATTGAGAATAAAAACATTTAACTTATCACCTTCATTCCTCGTCTTTCTCGAAGTAATGCCCATGGGTGTGCAAACAGTCTTTACCCAAAGGGTACTACTCATAAAAGACAGCAAAAGAAGCTTGTAGGACACAGGATTCGGTTGCCTGATTTACAAATTCCGATAATTTTTTTAAGCCTTATGTGTTTGCATAAGATTTTTAGCGTTTCAATATGCATGTTTGCGTGGGTTCGCATGTGTGTATGTGTGTGTGTTTGTGTGTGTTTGTGTGTGTGCGTGCGTGCGTGTGTTTGTCTGATTCTCTGTGTAATTGCTGAAGTAGGAAATTCAAGTCATCGAGATGAAAATCCTGCATGCAAACTGCATTTATTCAGAAAACCTAACCGGACAGGTTACACACGACTGACAGTAATTACCCACTAAAAACAGCAAAAAAAATTGTCGTCCCACATTTGAGAAAGATTTTTCAAATAGAAATAAATCACTGTCAGAAAAGGAGATATTCAGCAAAGGTGTTGGCGAATCTGTCTGATAAAGGAGCTGCTTTATACACACATCGGTCATAGAATTAGTTTACTTTCCTAAACATAAACCTTATCAGTTTCGCATTGAAAGCATTTTAATCTTTCAACATAAAAATTAACAAAATAAAAATATTTTTTTAAAGTAAATGAAAACTAAGTATGAGAGACTTAATAGATTAATTAATCACAATGCGCATTTTTCAAAATCTTTTCTGAAGTATATATGATGAGAAGATTCAGTTTTTCGTACGGTCCCACATATTTACATTGGAGCTTGTATATAAGAATAAATTCCTTTATGAAAATATGTCCATTTAATATAAAAGGTATGTTATACATTAAAATCAGAATTCAAATGAATAGAAGTGAATAAATATGAATTATTTTTATTTCAATATTCACACACCTGATATCATTACTACCATAAATATAACATCATATATATTATAAATTTCCAAAACTGTTCCTCCCAATATATTGGAGAAACAAGTAGAAATTTCGAAAAACGCATTTATGAGCACAAATAAACAACTTAGCTAATGCACTAGTCTTACATAGAAATAAATTCAACGATAATTTTGATTTTAAAAATGGTACACACATAAAAAAAAGAAAATAACTCACTCGGAGGGAAAATTCTAGAGAGTGCCGCCATATAATATTACCAAAATATTAATCTACGGTCAGGCTTTTCCCCTATTTCACCTTTCTTAACAAAATTACTGCTCTCCCAAATAAACGTACGCAACAATATCGTAAAATCAAAAGAAAATTAGTTGAATCCGCCAACACAGTTATAATGACAATATTCTCCACACGTGACAATAACTGACGTTATTTTCAGTTAACAATATGAAAATAGCGTTCTATACATTCCTCCAGTTGCTAAGAACATTCTGTTTTTTTGTTATTATTAGTTACGTTCTTTAATTAAATTCATTTCGTTTTTTCCTTTGATAAAGTCCACATTGGACGAAACGCGTCAGAAATAACTACAGTTTTCCTACTATCATTTATATATATATATATATATATGTGTGTGTGTGTGTTTGTGTGCGTGTGTGTCTGTGTGTGTCTGTGTGTGTCTGTGTGTGTCTGTGTAATAATCAGTAGGTATAAAATCCAAGTGAATCGTAATAATCTAAAATATTAAAACTGATTCAAAAACTGAGCACAATGCATTTATTACAAATAAAGGTATATAAACAATTAAATTAAATAAGAATGAAATTCAAAATTACCTCATTTTCATTTCAATAGCTATTTCACCCGACAACAGATTTATTGCAAGATTTTATTTTATTTTTTAACCCCTTGGTGTTTTCAATATATATATATATATATATATATATATATATATATATATATATATATATATATATATATATATATATATATAAATCCGTATTTATATTTTTTGGTTTGTTGTCGTCAGCATCACGAGGTTTCTGTCGTTGTACGCCCCGGTCTTTTTCAGGTGATATACGCTGGAATTTTAAACTGAACTATTTATTTAGTCCACTGGGGTAGATTGATCTTGTACGCCATTTATGAATATCTCAGTTTCAGGAACTCTTCAATTTTTTTTCACCTCTGCTATGGCCAGGTATTGAACTCACAACTGTTTGTATCAAGTCACGTTTTGATTATTTCAACCAAATACACTGGTCCATGCGTCCTTAGAAAATTAACTGAAATTGCGATATACAGAGTGAACTAAATAAAGAGTTCCATCAAAATTCTAACGCAAATCGCCTGAAGAATGTCTGGGCGTACAACGGCCGAAACATCGGGAAGATTAGGTCTACAATCCGAACAATTGAAATGTTACAATACCTCATTTCAGAAATATAGACATATTTTAAAGAAGATTTATATGAATTACTCTATTTAGCGTTTCATCCTTTCTATACAAAAGCTCAGTGAGTTTAAGCTTTGTACACGTACAGAGATATTGCAATATAGTTCCAGGATAATTTCCAAACTTATTCAAGATGATGTCTCTTATACAACCTTCTAATTTTCTGTCTTGGAGTAATAAGGTTTTCCACTTATTTCAAGTACGATTTCATTTTCAAATCTTTCTTCGCTACACTTTTGACTGCCATAGCTGAAACTTCTCTCTCTCGTGTGCCAAACGCCTTATGAATTAAGTTGGACTATTTCTAATTGATCTCTTTAGCACTCAGTTGAAATTATGATCCTTCTTTCTGTTGTGACTTCCTGATCCAGAAGCAAAAGTATGAATGGCATGAATTATCTTTTTCCTTTCAACATTGGTCAGTAGGGAAGACAGTGCGGCGGACACAAAACGATTTTAACCTGTTCTCTTTCTAACTGAATAACTCGAAGGATTTTTGAGTGATTTTTACGACAAATGGTATCAAGATGACTAAACATCTTATCTGAAAACCTGCAAAAATGCAAACTCAATTATTTTATTTGTTTTTTTAGATATTAAACATTCTGTGGGATGGATAATTGTCTCATACTGTTACACGGTTTTGACAATTTTGCTCTTACACCTGATAAAAGAGTGGCAGCTGCACAAGTCTTTATAATCCACACTCGATGGCACAAAAAGCATCTCTCCTTCTTTGCAGGCAACGAAATATTTTCCATTCTCCAACCCCTTTCTCATAAACGAGACATCGCAAGTCTCTCCCTGCTCTGTCGCTATTTCCATGGTGAGTGTTCAGATCAAATACACTTCTAAGTTCCACAATCCTTAAACTTCACGGCTAAGACCAGGCATATCCCTAACATTTTAGCGAACATTTCCTGGGTAGATATACGTTCAACTCAAGTAGCAGATTCTCACGAAGCGCTGCCTTGGGGAATCAAATACCAAAATGCTGCTTCTCCGATGACTACAATTTTAACCTATTCAAGTCTATGGTTAACTATTATTTGCGGCACATATGCACATAAACAGTACCTCTTACTCTGTAACTCTCTACTTGGAGTGGCTCGTGAACACCATTGTAAAATAGGATTAGATAAGACAGTAAAACCAATTTCATAAAGCTCCCAACAAATTTTGAACTTATAACAGATTAATAATCAACACAACTAATTACTTACATTATTCGGACTATTGTCCTCATCTTTGTCGCCATATTTATTACAAGGTTTCATCCGTTGTAGGCTCCAGCATTCTTCAGGTGTTTAGAATGTCGAACTGCACCCTTTATTTCGCTCCCTGGGCTAGACTGTTCTAGTCCCACGTGTCAACTTTAATGGATGTCAGTTATCTGTTATCTCCTGTTCATTTTCCCTCAGAAAGTTCTCCGCTGCCTTAACCGGATATTGAACTTACACCCTTTGTGTCCTGCCACTGGATATAACCAACACCTTTATCCACTGTGCCACGTGTCCTTGAGGACACATGGAAAAGTGACATTCATTAAACACGGGACGAGGAATTAGAACATTCTTTTTTGTTTGTATTTTTTAAGCATTTCACCCCAAGCAAGGCGGGAGCCACTAGGACGCAAGGGGTTACAGAAAATTTAGAGCAAGATCAGATAGGAGTGATAGAAGAAAAGATGAGGGTAGTGGATAGATCAAGGTAACTGGAGATGTTGATTGACATTACACTTGAATAGCTGGAGATTATAGCTCACAGGGAAACAGGAATAGGGAAGGGAGTTCCACAGGCGAGAGGTGCGAGATATGAAGCTATTGGAGTAGAAGACACGGCTACATTTAGGAGTTTCGACAGTGAAGGGGTGAGAGCGGGATGCCAGCCTCGTATGGCGCTTGGACTCATGACGTCTGGGAACCAGCGAATGCAGCTCCTCGGAGCAATTTCCATGGAAGCATTTGTAGAACAGACAGAGGGAGGCGACGGCGCGTCTGTGAGAAAGTGACTGTAGACGAGACGACAGAGCAGAGCCAACTACATTGCATATCCGCCTCTGGAGCCTATCAAGAACCCCGAGGCAAACAGAAGGGACACCAGACCATATATAGCAGCAATACTCCATGCAAGGGCGAATTGTTGATTTGTAGATCTGGAGGATCGACTCCGGGGAGAAAAACTTCCTGGCGTGGCTCAGGGAGCCAACTTTCCTTGCGGTGGACGAAGTAATTGACTCAATGTATTTATTCCATCTCAGGTCAGCAGTCAACGTGAGACCGAGAAGCCACAGAGAGTTGCTGCCGAGAAGTTGAGCGTCAGACATTCTAATGGAGGGAAGGGAAGGATCTCTGTGGTGATTAATAGAGAGCAGTTTTGTCTTAGAAGCGTTGAAGTTGACCAGCCAATTCTTGTCCCAGTTCACAACCGATTGGAGGTCCTTTTCGAGACGCACGGCCAGGTGAGTTTTGTCATTGAAACTGGATTTGTTTTTGAGGCAGGAATAAATTGTGGTGTCATCCGCGTAGATGCCAACTTGGGAAGTTATGGCGTCAGGAAGGTCATTTATGTAGATACGGAATAGAGTGGGCCTAGGATGGAGCCTTGAGGAACACCTGCGTTCGTAGGATAGGAACTGGATGAGAATCCGTTGAGAACGACCTTCAATTCACGGTTTGACAGGAATGATTGTATTAGGTTGTATAATCGACTCGTAATGCCATAACCCTGGAGCTTGCGAAGAAGGCCGGCATGCCAAAACCTATCAAATGCTTTGGAGATGTCTAATGCCACGGCACGGCCTTCCCCGTTATTTTGAAGAGTTCGGTAGACAGTTTCAGTGATAGCCGTAAGCACATCAGCTGTAGATCGGGCAAAGCGGAAACCATATTGCTTGTCTGATAGCAGATTATGGGATGTCAGGTGGTTTACCACCTCGATATTGATTAGGGCTTCAAAGACTTTGCTGAAGAGGGGAAGGAGACTGATAGGATGGTAGCTGGAAGGGTCAGAGGGATCGCCGGAGTTCTTGAAGTCTACCCCAGGGATCGAAATTATGGGTGCAGTTCAACATTACAACCACCTGAAGAAGGCCGGAGCGTACAACGGCCGAAACGTTGTAATAAATATGGTGACAAATATGAGAACAATGATGTAAATAATGTACATAATACCTCATCTCAGAAATATAGACAGATACAACTAATTACTTCTATATGCCGTGACGCTTCATGACGTGGCCGAGCACGACTTTCCGAAATTTCCTATCTTTTGTGCCATCTCAGCAGCTTCTAAATTTTGTCAATCCTTCAACCCTGTCTTCAACCATCATCCATACAATCTCGTCGAGTTTTAGGCCAGTAACTTTCTATTATTTATGTTTCGCTCGATATTCATTGAGAGTTAAATTTTCCAAGACATCTTTGCTCCTTATATGTCGATGAATTTCGGCTGTATCTTTCAGATTCTAAATGTTCCTTTTGTTTCCATTTTCTTTAAGATTTACTCGTTGTTTACTCGTTCCAACCATGGGATTGTCAGTATCCGCAATTCTGATGTCTCCAGTTTCCTCTCCATATGTTGTGAGAGCTTTCAGCATTCACTGCCATAAAAGAAGATTGATATCACCTAGTAATTTAGCACACTTTTATTTGTTTCCGAGAAAGTTTTCCTGTATATTAATACTTTAATTAGCTTTTGAAATGCATCCATCGCTAATCTTTTGCACGTTCGGATTTCGTTGACGCATTTTCTCTCATCTCTTATAACATTTCCAAGAAATTTAAAATTATCTACATGTTTGATGTTGAAATTTCTAATCAGTAATTCGCATCTTGGCTTTTTTCTCTTGCTCAAATCCATTCATTCTGATTATTCACATTTGATGATTTGTTCTTCCTTCTTGATTTCTTTTGTTACAATATCTAGCATATCCTGTAGTTTTCTTTCTATCTACCATCAAAACAGTAATATCTGCGTTTATCATATTGCTAAGATTGCGCCATTCCCGTTTGGTTTTCTAAATCCATTATCACAGTCTAAGTGTAGAGGCTGACTAAAGGCGCAACATTTTCTTACATCCAGTTCTTTTTTGTCTACATATTCAATTCGTTTTCTATCAATGAGTAAGCGTTTTGTTTTTCACAGTATATATTCTCGATTATTCCGACGTCTTTCTCTGACATTGTTCCTTGTCTTACCATATCAAAACGATACAAAGATAGCATCTTTCTTTACAAAGTATATTTATATAAAATTATTGCAATCATAAATTATCTTCATATATATATATTATATATCTTCATATATTTCACATCAAAATAGATTCATCTTTTATGTGGCATAATTATTCCCAACGTGAATTATTATAACTCGCCTCAAAATCCACTGCTTAGTCTCTCTAAAATATTTACTTTCTTTGGCTTTATTCACCTTCCTCAGAATTTCGTTAAAAGGGTAACTCGATTAATTGTCAGCTTGTCTTACTTTTTATGTATCCTACGAGCGTTATACATTCAGTGCAGTTTAATTTAGGCTAAAATTAATGATTCATATAAAAAATAAATTAGTAAAGTTAATGATATAAAAAGGTGAAATCCCTTCCCTAACCAAATTTTAAAGATGCATTAAACCACTAATCACTTGTTGAATGTTATGATCCTTGTTTTTTAAAATTATAAACTGTATTAGGTCATACTTAAAAATTCAAGTACTTTCGACGGGTCCTCCGGTCATCCTCAGGCATGGAAACTATTTTGTTTTTAGGAAAATCCAGGTATCACCCCAGACGAAAAAATATAATGCAAATCGAAATATGTTTTTTTTAATTTTTTTCTATATGTTTAAATGTGTTATGGGAAACAGATACAAACTAGTAGAGCGGGCAGTCGTAAAGGTATATATATATATATATATATATATATATATATATATATATATATATATATATATATGTCTTCATGTTCCTATATTTCACATCAAAATAGATAGTTCTTTTATATGGTATATTATTCCCAGAGTAAATTATTATACCTCGCCGAAATTTTCCCGCGTAGTCCCTCTAAAATATTGTTCTTTGTATTAGTATTAACCTCCCTTCTCAGAAATTCGTTAAAATGGTAACTCGATTATATTTTTTCTTTCTTATCTTACTCTCTATGTACCCTATAAGCGTTAGACATTCAGTCATTAACTTTCACAGAATGGTTCCATCAGTTAAGTGCCATACGAGATACACGCTTGGGCGATCATGTCTCTTTTGACTGACTAGGCAGAAGATTTTCCCGCAGCAGGTGGTTGATTCTATCTGCAGAGGACTGGCCGCCAGCCAAGGTTATAGGACACTGTCTGTCCTACTATTTAACTCATAGGTGGCAGGAGAAGAGATGGATTCATAACTTACTAAAGTGTAAGTGTAATTAAGGAAAACCACTGCAATTCGAATGCGGCTTTTCCGAATTAAAATTACATTGATTACGTTTTTCAAATTTAAGCTAATTTATAATATGGAAATATAACAAATAATACTTTATTTGTTGAAGTAAATTAATCTTATATTGTATATTATGTTGAATTTCAGATGTCAACTAAATAATAGAAATTGCTTACTCAATGATTAAGCAGCGTCATTTTTCTACAGAATAACAGTTACAAGTGCAAAAGTACTCATTGTCGATTCAAGACAAAAACAGGAGAATATTTTCTTTTCCTCACGTAAGGGAAAACATTGTCGCAGACATACGATTTTCGTGTGAAGCAAGACGAGAGACGTGATTGCAAACAAAAACAGCTGATGACAAATTCCTTAGACTTGCTTTTGAAAGCAATAGCGTTTAGTATTGCGTTTTCAGAAGCATTAGATATTTATTTTATTCTAATGGGCAGGGCGTTATTCAATGCCTGACTGACAAGAATTATTACTTGGCATCAGAATTCACATCAAATGCATCTCTATATCGAGTTTAGTCGGTAACCACATTCTGTTTCAAACATTATTATATATGTTTACATTAGTATCAACTTCGTGTGAATAAACATATACACACATTCATATATATATATATATATATATATATATATATATATATATATATATATATATATATATATTATTATTATTATTATTATTATTATTATTATTATAACATATAATAATACAAACATTTTATATCGCTACAGAAAAAGTTCATGATACAATCTTACGGTTGTACTTCCTCAGGCGATGGTAGATTACATGTGATAATATATATATATATATATATATATATATATATATATATATATATATATATATATATATATATATATATTAGGGAAATTTTAAACAAATCATCACCTTATGCTACAAACTGTGGATTAATACTACATCAGTTCTTTCACTTATTTGTATGTATATATATATATATATATATATATATATATATATATATATATATATATATATATATATATATATATATATAGTCTTAGCTTTTTCATCAAAAAATTATTATTAATAATCTTTCTCAAGTTCTCAAGAAACATTTCCTGTATTCGACTCTGTCTCATTCTATTTTTTATTGATAACTTCAAACAAGTTAGGCGATAATTCCCCTAATTTGCAGAGGTTTAAATGGAGTAAAAAAACTTTCGAAGATTTAGTGAGGATGAGTGACTTTTAAGTAATTTTTTCTGATTTCCATGCTGGAAAGCATGTGACTATCTCTTTCTTTGAACGGGAGGCCATGGTCGGCAGAGTGGGGGCGTTGAAGGACTGCTTTACTTAGCCTAGCGATATATATATATATATATATATATATATATATATATATATATATATATATATATATATATATATATCCATGCATCCATGCATCTTTTGATTCTTTGACGCCATGTCTGAATCATAAACACACACACATATATTTTATTATTATCATTATTATTATTTTTTTTTTTTTTGTCTTTGATTTCTGCCGTTTACACATTTCTTTCCGTGTCCCGCCCAGGGACCTAAGGTTAGAAATGGCATCATGACACTTTCCACTGACAAAAAAAAAAAAAAAGGAATTACATAGATAAAGTCCTTCGTAAAGTGTGGGCTGTACTTGTCAGAACAATTTTTTGTATCTCCTTGAGGCATGGGCTTCCAGGAATCCCTTCAATTAGTCTACTGGAATCTTTTCCAACCAGTCCTAGGGCTCCAACTACAACTGGGATTGTTGATGTTTCCATATGCCACATTTTCGAGATTTCTATTTCAAGGTCCTTGTATTTTGACAGCTTTTTGAATATCTTCAAAGATACAATGCAGTCAGCAGGGACTGCCATATCAATAAGGAGGCACCGTTTTTAATTGTTGTCATTAATAACAATATCTGGGCGGTTGCCCTTGATTGTTCTGTCAGTGTGTATTGTGTAATCCCATAGAATTGTAACAGGTCTGGGTGGTGTTCATACCATTTTCTTTCAGTTTCCTTCCCGTAGCAGTTGCAGATTTTCCATTGCAGATATTGGCCCACTCTGTCATGTCGGGTTTCATATTCAGTGGGTGCCAACATCGTGCAACCTGATACAAGATGATCAATCGTTTCTGGATATTTATCACAGAATCTGAATTTTGAGCTGACACAATATTTTAGTATATGTGCTTGATAATTCCTAGTTAGCAAGCATTGGTCCTGCGCAGCAAGTATAAAACCTTCAGTTTCCGCTTTCAACCCTGCTCTGCGTAGCCACTGATGTGTACGGGTTTTGTCTACATCAGCTTGTTTGGTACGGGCAAAGTATTGGCCATGAAGTGGTTTCTTGCCATCGCTTCTGTATCTGGTCGGTTGCATTCGTCTTTGCTGTCTTTTTAAAGTATTTTGCAGTTTCAGCCGGTGTATTGTGCTGTAGTTGCATCTCTACGCCCATTTGAAACTCCATTTTGAATTTGTTGGCTTCTTTCATTACGGAGTAAAGACGCTTACTACTTTCATGTTCCTTGACGCATACCATCATCTTCTGTAGTTTCCAAGTATCTTTGGAGGCCAATTGTTGTAGTTTTGTAGGACAGTTCTAGTTGAACTAATCCTCTGCCTCCTTCTAATCTGGGCACATACAGACGATCAAAATCAGCTTTGGGATGATGCATGCGATAGCAAGTGAGAAGCTTTCTCGTTTTTGCATCCATTCGCTTAATTTCAGCTATGGTCCAGTTAAGGACATTAAAGCTGTATTGCACCACAGGGACAGCCAATGTGTTTGTAGCTGATATTCTGTTTTTTGAGTTTAGTTCAGTATATAGTACCAGACGTACACGCCTGTATTACTGTTTTCTTATTTTTTCCTTCATTTGGGGGTGTTGTATGCCATCTCCTTCGCTAATTCCTAGGTACTTATAAGATTCATCATGCTCCAATTCCCTAATCTTTGTGACAAAATCTAAATCTATTAAGGGTGTTTCTGTAATTCTACCTTTCTTGAATGTTACTTTTGCACATTTATCTAATCCGAAGTCCATACCTATGTCGTCACTGAAGTATTTTACAATATTGAGGAGGCCTTTGTCGTCTTTGGCAAAGAGTTTGAGATCATCATCCTTATTATTATTATTATTATTATTATTATTATTATTATTATTATTATTATTATTATTATAACATATAATAATACAAACATTTTATATCGCTACAGAAAAAGTTCATGATACAATCTTACGGTTGTACTTCCTCAGGCGATGGTAGATTACATGTGATAATATATATATATATATATATATATATATATATATATATATATTAGGGAAATTTTAAACAAATCATCACCTTATGCTACAAACTGTGGATTAATACTACATCAGTTCTTTCACTTATTTGTATATATATATATATATATATATATATATATATATATATATATATATATATATATATATATATATAGTCTTAGCTTTTTCATCAAAAAATTATTATTAATAATCTTTCTCAAGTTCTCAAGAAACATTTCCTGTATTCGACTCTGTCTCATTCTATTTTTTATTGATAACTTCAAACAAGTTAGGCGATAATTCCCCTAATTTGCAGAGGTTTAAATGGAGTAAAAAAACTTTCGAAGATTTAGTGAGGATGAGTGACTTTTAAGTAATTTTTTCTGATTTCCATGCTGGAAAGCATGTGACTATCTCTTTCTTTGAACGGGAGGCCATGGTCGGCAGAGTGGGGGCGTTGAAGGACTGCTTTACTTAGCCTAGCGATATATATATATATATATATATATATATATATATATATATATATATATATATCCATGCATCCATGCATCTTTTGATTCTTTGACGCCATGTCTGAATCATAAACACACACACATATATTTTATTATTATCATTATTATTATTTTTTTTTTTTTGTCTTTGATTTCTGCCGTTTACACATTTCTTTCCGTGTCCCGCCCAGGGAC
This sequence comes from Acanthosepion lycidas, assembly GCA_963932145.1. NCBI lineage: Eukaryota > Metazoa > Mollusca > Cephalopoda > Sepiida > Sepiidae > Acanthosepion > Acanthosepion lycidas. The sequence goes on from OZ010582.1 coordinate 9,634,661, forward strand.
CTAAGGTTAGAAATGGCATCATGACACTTTCCACTGACAAAAAAAAAAAAAAAGGAATTACATAGATAAAGTCCTTCGTAAAGTGTGGGCTGTACTTGTCAGAACAATTTTTTGTATCTCCTTGAGGCATGGGCTTCCAGGAATCCCTTCAATTAGTCTACTGGAATCTTTTCCAACCAGTCCTAGGGCTCCAACTACAACTGGGATTGTTGATGTTTCCATATGCCACATTTTCGAGATTTCTATTTCAAGGTCCTTGTATTTTGACAGCTTTTTGAATATCTTCAAAGATACAATGCAGTCAGCAGGGACTGCCATATCAATAAGGAGGCACCGTTTTTAATTGTTGTCATTAATAACAATATCTGGGCGGTTGCCCTTGATTGTTCTGTCAGTGTGTATTGTGTAATCCCATAGAATTGTAACAGGTCTGGGTGGTGTTCATACCATTTTCTTTCAGTTTCCTTCCCGTAGCAGTTGCAGATTTTCCATTGCAGATATTGGCCCACTCTGTCATGTCGGGTTTCATATTCAGTGGGTGCCAACATCGTGCAACCTGATACAAGATGATCAATCGTTTCTGGATATTTATCACAGAATCTGAATTTTGAGCTGACACAATATTTTAGTATATGTGCTTGATAATTCCTAGTTAGCAAGCATTGGTCCTGCGCAGCAAGTATAAAACCTTCAGTTTCCGCTTTCAACCCTGCTCTGCGTAGCCACTGATGTGTACGGGTTTTGTCTACATCAGCTTGTTTGGTACGGGCAAAGTATTGGCCATGAAGTGGTTTCTTGCCATCGCTTCTGTATCTGGTCGGTTGCATTCGTCTTTGCTGTCTTTTTAAAGTATTTTGCAGTTTCAGCCGGTGTATTGTGCTGTAGTTGCATCTCTACGCCCATTTGAAACTCCATTTTGAATTTGTTGGCTTCTTTCATTACGGAGTAAAGACGCTTACTACTTTCATGTTCCTTGACGCATACCATCATCTTCTGTAGTTTCCAAGTATCTTTGGAGGCCAATTGTTGTAGTTTTGTAGGACAGTTCTAGTTGAACTAATCCTCTGCCTCCTTCTAATCTGGGCACATACAGACGATCAAAATCAGCTTTGGGATGATGCATGCGATAGCAAGTGAGAAGCTTTCTCGTTTTTGCATCCATTCGCTTAATTTCAGCTATGGTCCAGTTAAGGACATTAAAGCTGTATTGCACCACAGGGACAGCCAATGTGTTTGTAGCTGATATTCTGTTTTTTGAGTTTAGTTCAGTATATAGTACCAGACGTACACGCCTGTATTACTGTTTTCTTATTTTTTCCTTCATTTGGGGGTGTTGTATGCCATCTCCTTCGCTAATTCCTAGGTACTTATAAGATTCATCATGCTCCAATTCCCTAATCTTTGTGACAAAATCTAAATCTATTAAGGGTGTTTCTGTAATTCTACCTTTCTTGAATGTTACTTTTGCACATTTATCTAATCCGAAGTCCATACCTATGTCGTCACTGAAGTATTTTACAATATTGAGGAGGCCTTTGTCGTCTTTGGCAAAGAGTTTGAGATCATCATCCTTATTATTATTATTATTATTATTATTATTATTATTATTATTATTATTATTATTATAACATATAATAATACAAACATTTTATATCGCTACAGAAAAAGTTCATGATACAATCTTACGGTTGTACTTCCTCAGGCGATGGTAGATTAAATGTGATAATATATATATATATATATATATATATATATATATATATATATATTAGGGAAATTTTAAACAAATCATCACCTTATGCTACAAACTGTGGATTAATACTACATCAGTTCTTTCACTTATTTGTATATATATATATATATATATATATATATATATATATATATATATATAGTCTTAGCTTTTTCATCAAAAAATTATTATTAATAATCTTTCTCAAGTTCTCAAGAAACATTTCCTGTATTCGACTCTGTCTCATTCTATTTTTTATTGATAACTTCAAACAAGTTAGGCGATAATTCCCCTAATTTGCAGAGGTTTAAATGGAGTAAAAAAACTTTCGAAGATTTAGTGAGGATGAGTGACTTTTAAGTAATTTTTTCTGATTTCCATGCTGGAAAGCATGTGACTATCTCTTTCTTTGAACGGGAGGCCATGGTCGGCAGAGTGGGGGCGTTGAAGGACTGCTTTACTTAGCCTAGCGATATATATATATATATATATATATATATATATATATATATATATATCCATGCATCCATGCATCTTTTGATTCTTTGACGCCATGTCTGAATCATAAACACACACACATATATTTTATTATTATCATTATTATTATTTTTTTTTTTTTGTCTTTGATTTCTGCCGTTTACACATTTCTTTCCGTGTCCCGCCCAGGGACCTAAGGTTAGAAATGGCATCATGACACTTTCCACTGACAAAAAAAAAAAAAAAGGAATTACATAGATAAAGTCCTTCGTAAAGTGTGGGCTGTACTTGTCAGAACAATTTTTTGTATCTCCTTGAGGCATGGGCTTCCAGGAATCCCTTCAATTAGTCTACTGGAATCTTTTCCAACCAGTCCTAGGGCTCCAACTACAACTGGGATTGTTGATGTTTCCATATGCCACATTTTCGAGATTTCTATTTCAAGGTCCTTGTATTTTGACAGCTTTTTGAATATCTTCAAAGATACAATGCAGTCAGCAGGGACTGCCATATCAATAAGGAGGCACCGTTTTTAATTGTTGTCATTAATAACAATATCTGGGCGGTTGCCCTTGATTGTTCTGTCAGTGTGTATTGTGTAATCCCATAGAATTGTAACAGGTCTGGGTGGTGTTCATACCATTTTCTTTCAGTTTCCTTCCCGTAGCAGTTGCAGATTTTCCATTGCAGATATTGGCCCACTCTGTCATGTCGGGTTTCATATTCAGTGGGTGCCAACATCGTGCAACCTGATACAAGATGATCAATCGTTTCTGGATATTTATCACAGAATCTGAATTTTGAGCTGACACAATATTTTAGTATATGTGCTTGATAATTCCTAGTTAGCAAGCATTGGTCCTGCGCAGCAAGTATAAAACCTTCAGTTTCCGCTTTCAACCCTGCTCTGCGTAGCCACTGATGTGTACGGGTTTTGTCTACATCAGCTTGTTTGGTACGGGCAAAGTATTGGCCATGAAGTGGTTTCTTGCCATCGCTTCTGTATCTGGTCGGTTGCATTCGTCTTTGCTGTCTTTTTAAAGTATTTTGCAGTTTCAGCCGGTGTATTGTGCTGTAGTTGCATCTCTACGCCCATTTGAAACTCCATTTTGAATTTGTTGGCTTCTTTCATTACGGAGTAAAGACGCTTACTACTTTCATGTTCCTTGACGCATACCATCATCTTCTGTAGTTTCCAAGTATCTTTGGAGGCCAATTGTTGTAGTTTTGTAGGACAGTTCTAGTTGAACTAATCCTCTGCCTCCTTCTAATCTGGGCACATACAGACGATCAAAATCAGCTTTGGGATGATGCATGCGATAGCAAGTGAGAAGCTTTCTCGTTTTTGCATCCATTCGCTTAATTTCAGCTATGGTCCAGTTAAGGACATTAAAGCTGTATTGCACCACAGGGACAGCCAATGTGTTTGTAGCTGATATTCTGTTTTTTGAGTTTAGTTCAGTATATAGTACCAGACGTACACGCCTGTATTACTGTTTTCTTATTTTTTCCTTCATTTGGGGGTGTTGTATGCCATCTCCTTCGCTAATTCCTAGGTACTTATAAGATTCATCATGCTCCAATTCCCTAATCTTTGTGACAAAATCTAAATCTATTAAGGGTGTTTCTGTAATTCTACCTTTCTTGAATGTTACTTTTGCACATTTATCTAATCCGAAGTCCATACCTATGTCGTCACTGAAGTATTTTACAATATTGAGGAGGCCTTTGTCGTCTTTGGCAAAGAGTTTGAGATCATCATCCTTATTATTATTATTATTATTATTATTATTATTATTATTATTATTATTATTAATACTGGACACTAAATGATGTAATTCAATGCCTTATAAACGAAATTAATAAATATTTTACTATTTCGTTTGTCAGATTCCAATATTTTCCATCATTGCATGGTTTGGTGAACACCATGCGTTTGCTGTAGAAACGTTATTTTAATACGGATGAATCTCTAATTGAAACAGAGATAAATTTTCGTGTTCATTTCGTATTACATTGAAATACTGCTGTTCTGGTGACGAAAACCAATACTGCTATGTGTTGGACATTTCAAGGCCACTGTTACATACCATCTGGAAAAGCTCGAATCGCTCGAACTCCAGAAACTGTCCAGGCTGTGAGACAATCTTTTTTGTCATCTACCACACGTTCAGATCGTAAACATACTTCTGTTTGTGCATTGTTTGAACGAGTAATTAGAAGAATTTTACATAGCAATCGGAAAATTAATGGAACTTCAAAAACGCGAAGGAGAAAATCGCATGGCATGCTGTGACGATATACTTCAAAATGCTGCTATTCCCACAAATGATGAAACTCATTTTCATCTCTCAGGCTTTGTTAATATTCAGAATTTTTGGAAAATAATCCTAGATATCTTCATCAAAGCCCTCACTCCGGGTACGTGTGACTGTGTCGTACGCAGGTGTGAAAATTAGTGTATGGGATCCGTATTTTTTATGGCGCGAAGCAAATCGGTTATAGTAACATCTGACCGGTATGTGGAGATGATACTGACCATTCTGCAACGAAAACTCAGATACCTTGGCAATACTGGTGTCCAGTTTCAACCGTATTGAGCAAACGCGTGAAGGTCAATGGAAGCTTTGAGAAAGCTGAAGATTGCGTTTAGCCATGAAACAGTGGGTCTCAGCACGGTGTTTAACGTAGTGTATGTATATATATATATATATATATATATATATATATATATATATATATATATAGATAGATAGATAGATAGATAGATAGATAGATAGATAGATTAATATTATTTTATACAGTCGGAATTAAGATTCTATTATGCAAATAGTCATTGACATTTTGTAAAATTAAATTTACTAGATTTTTCAAACAGTCAATGGATAATATTTTTTTTTTAAAATAAAATATACCCTGACAAGGGGTACGAAAGAAAGAAAACAGGTGGAAAAGATGATGAATAGAAAGAAAGCGATGGTGGCAAAGGAAACAGGAAATATTGTAAGTCTTGATATGAGTGGTAGTCAGGGGAGAAAGGAAGAGAATAAGAAGTAAAAGAGAGAAATAGATGACATATTTAATATACCCAGTATACATTACACAGTAGATAGGCCAAATGATCCTTCAGAAATTCATGAAAAAAAGAAAATATTACATAAAATAATAAGAGATAAACCCAATAATATGAAAGTAAGTTAATTCAGAATTAAATTAACAAATATGTGAGAAAAGAATATTAAGTGAAATATTAGGTTGGTGCAAAAATAATGATGTAATAATGTCGTTTTTTGACATTAAAAATAGGTCAAAAAACGACATTATTACGTCATTGATTTTGCACCAACCTAATATAAAAAAATAATACAAATAAATCCAAATTAACATATATCAAAGTAAATTTATATTAATAACCATCGACAAGGGAAAACAATTATATTTGAAATTAATATACAATATACTATTAAAAAAAATAACTTAAAATTTGAAAAAGTGCCTTAAGAGTAATAGAATTATAAAATGTCTTTAGAATCAGTAGATACTATATGAAAAAATAACTAATATATATATATATATATATATATATATATATATGTGTGTGTGTGTGTGTCTGTGTGTCTATTAAATAACAGTAACAAAAATATTAAATAAATGTAAAATATTTAAAAAAATCCTTAACTGAAATTAAAATATTTAATACCAAAACAAAAAAAAAAAAAATGCGTATAAACCCCTTAAATTTATACTAAGCAAACTCTATAATATTCCAGTCAGTCTGAGGGTTCGGTTCTTTCTCCCTCAATTCCCAAAATTTCTTGGAAAGTGCCATTTGGGATTTTAATTTTGTGTTTGGAAATGAGTATCGGTGGGTATACAGACGTTGCTTCCATTCACTCGCGGAAATTCTAATATAAATATTGTGGTTGTTCGTGATCTCTTTAGGATAAATGGTAAATTAAATTAAAGGTTCTGCATTTTCCTTCTACTCGACAGAGTTCATCATTTCTACAATTACATAGGGTATTCATACTAGGTGAATTGTTGATGCCACTGAATTTATTAAGAACAACTTTATTGTTATATATTAATAAATATACATATACCTACGTTATTATGGTAATTATGTTTCTTTGGTAAGCCAAATCGTCGGGTACAAGATAAAATTTTTTTCTTTTTTTATAAATATGCAGTGGATCATTGTAGGAACGTTGCTACATCGTTCAAAATTATGATGGTGAGAAAATAGTAGAAAACCAATACTGGCGTTTAGGTGCAGAACATTGGATGCAGTTAGGAGTATTTTGAAAAAAAAAAATAGAAAAAACTTGAAAAACTTGTAATTTAAAATTTGAACGTGAGACGCAGTTCATGAGCCCATATAGTGGTGTTGTGTGGTCAAAGGGAGGTAATTAGTGTGTGGTCTAAAATAAATTATGTCGAAAATTTAATCAGGACAACAATGTTTTATTACAAACATTTTTCTATCCGTGCAACTAGACATAAACTCATTACACTTATTAAGTAAATTTAAATTGCCAATATTTTTGAGGATGCATTTTTTCTACTAAACATAAGTTGCATCTTTCCCCCATTGTAGAGAATGGTTTGATTTTCGCGATAAATTCGCAATTTCCAATAGATAGTTATTGATAGTTATAGACAGTTATCAGTTCTTTTGTGATGCTTAATACGTTTTCCAAAAATAATGATGCAAGCATTATATATAACTCCTTTATACATGCATTTACCATTCATAGGGCAGATTGAACATTTACTGAATATTTACGGCAATTGCATTTTTGATCATCATAGCTATTATTATTATTAGCGTCGCTTAATTATTTGTTAAGTGTTACGGATCATTTTGGGCAATACATTGGCCAATGTTCCTAGTGCAGCTATAACTAATCTTAATGTTGTTCTTATTGAAGATTTTTCAGTAAGGTGTCAAGACTAAAGTTTTTTTGTACAAATGTAAGAAAGATTATACCGATGTTGGTCCTGACGTTACTGTTGAAACACAAATTATGTTGCGTTTTCTATTTATACGTTTACTAATGTTAATCATGCTAGTTTTTGGGACCTACTCCAGTTTAATATTGTGCTTGCTTTTATTTAGTGCGCCAGCATATTTGGTTTGTATTTGTCAAAGATGCGTTTATTACTGGAGTTAATATAGAGCGTATGTTGCACAGATTTGCAAGATTATTACGGATACTAGGTGGGTGGTTCTATACATTACAAATGTAAATATGGTTATAAAGTTACTTATAGGGCATGTGCAATCCTCTGGATAGATCGAAAGTAGTATCAAGAAAGTTGATCACTTTAAACTTGGTGATTGTGGTGATGTTAAGACCGGGATCCTTACAGAATGTTATGAGCTGTTTCCTCAGTTGGACTGTTTGCTGCGATTTAGTGTTGCGTAGAAGTATAAATCCTTCATCTCTGTACAGGCCAGTGTTCTCACTATCAAAAGTATACCGGAGCCTCCATAATAGTAGTATGCCGACAAGTTCACAAGAAAATCATCCTTGATAATGGCTAAAAGTATAGCGGAAAGCACTCGGAACTATAGAACATTTGAACAGTTTCTACATATTTTGTGTTAAAAAAAAGAAAGGTCTTGTGCAAATACAAGAAAAATTTAATAAAAAGTTTAAACGAAGTGCCTTGTCTGTCGTTTTTAATGAAGCATGCATATATATATATATATATATATATATATATATATATATATATATATATTAAAGACATTTTTATGTTTAACGTTCTTTCCCTGACGATCCACTGAGGTGAAACATGGGTAGGTTTGTCTGGCTCACTAGGTTTATCTAGGTCTGCTCTACGGTTGTATTGAGCTCTTTTGTTAGTTAGTTGTTTACTCGTGTCGGGGTTTGTTCTTTGGGCTTTGAATCTGTATCTGTGCGATTTTTTCGACAGACTTTCATGTTTCTAGCTCTTTCTCTTTCTTTTTTAAAAACCTTTTATTCCTTCAATTCGACATTGATTTGATTATTGGCAAATCAAAAATTCGAAGGTTTTTCGAAACGAGTATAGTTACCCATATATATATATATATATATATATATATATATATATATATATATATATATATATAATGTCATCCACAGACAGACTGTTTCGCTGTATCACAGCTCATCAGTGCGGCTAGACATCCGGTTGTGTGTCTGTGTGTTTGTGTGTGTCGGGGTGGTTGCCTCTAGCTAGGATCGAAACCCGGCTGATATTCTACCACTAAGCTGTCGGCGCACGGTTGGGATGAAGGTGGATTTTTGGCATATTTATTTTAGGAAACACGCCCAGTGACCGACTGGTCATATATATATATATATATATATATATATATATATATATATATATATATATATATATATATATATATATATATATATATATATATATATATATAAACTGAGTAGTGCTATCGACGTGGAATATTATGTATAAATATTAATATTAATATATATATATATATATATATATATATATATATATATATGTATGTGTGTGTGTGTGTGTGTGTGTGTGTCTGTGTGTCTGTGTGTTTGTGTGTGTCGGGGTGGTGTTTGCATGAGTTGTGATCATGATCAAATACGGATCGGAATCCGATAGAATAAGATAAAGAGCAAATAGGAAACGTTTATCAATCTAATATTAATTATTTCAATTGTTTAAACATTTTGTCATATATATTATGAGTAGAACATCGAAGAATATAAAATAAGTACATGAGAAAATGCTTTAAAACTTTTAAATAAAATACAATTCCATGTGATTCCAAAGCATTTACCTAAAGAATACTAATGTATTTTTACTATAAAGCTTAACAAGGAAAACGACTATTAAATATGATCCCTTCAATGAGGTACAGAAGAAAATGGAGGTATAGTTTCGGAAGATTTTACTTCAGAAATCGCTTGGAAATTTAAAATTTAACAAATTAGAATATAATAATAATGCCATGATATTTCACAAGGCTTTAATCTCGTGAGTTCAGCTCATATTTAAACTGTGTTAATGTGTACTTGCAACTATCCTGGTGAATTAACTACAGTCAATATCATATTTGCTAACACACATTTGCTTATCAGTTGTGTGAGCCAGGCCAGATAGTCGTATCCCATAAGGTTATGACTATCTCCTCATGATTGGAACTAAACTTTGATCCCAGCCCGTTGACTATGGATTGAAGAAAGTTTTAACTAGGCTAGCACTAGATGCTCAGTTGATAAAGGCCAAAGGTTTCCTTATATGGAAACGTCTAATATTTCCATTACTATAAATATTCATAATCACCATTTCAATATAAGTGCAGTCTCCGTGGTTTAATCTATCAGTTAAATAATAATAATAACAGTAGTAGTAGTAGTAGTAGTAGTAGTAGAAGAAGAAGAAGAAGAAGAAGAAGAAGAAGAAGAAGAAGAAGAAGAAGAAGAAGAAGAAGAAGAAGAAGGGAAATAAAGTAGCAATTTACGTATGAATTTAGTATTGGAAATGAAGAAATCTGAAGCTCAGAGGCATACTCATTGTTGTCCTTCTTGTCAAGACGTGATTAGCAAGTAAGTCTCAAGAGATATAAAATGAACGGCCTCTTTTATTAAGTAACAACTTTAGTTCCTAATAAGGTTTAAAGTGAATTTTAAACATTAAAAAAAATAGCTTTAATTAAAAACAAAGAATTAAATTTATTTTTTCCAATAAGGAAGACACTTTCTAAAGTATTAGGTTGGTACAAAAATAATGTCGTTTTGTCACATATGTTACTATGTGAGAAAACGACATTATTTTTGCATCAACCTAATATTTCAAACAGAAATTCTATTGATTGGAATCGATTTTGTTTGCTAAAAATAGCTGTTTAGTATACTTTTTAGTCGTCATTCCTTGCAATATAAATCTGTATTAAAAAAATCTTTTTACAGGAAAAAAAGTCTCTGAATGTTTCATAATCAGCTCTTTTAAACCGCTGACGCAAAAAAAAATAAGATTTTTAACCTAAATTTAGAAGTTTATAAAAAACTAATAAAATAATAAAAAAAAAAAAATTTCGTCTTTTCTCATAACATAAACATATTGACGTTTGTTTTTATTAAGTTTAGCGTCTTTTTTCATCATGTTATTCTGCTTTTTTCAGCGAAAAAATGGAGATGTCTTTTTTTTAACAAGCTCTCAACATTCGGCCTTTTGCCTCACACATATACCTTAATTTAAAAAAATGCTATATATAACCTATTCTATTCTTTTTACATGAACAAACTAGAATAACTACAGAGAAAATAATGCTATCTTTTGCGCAAATATGCCACTGCGTGCCTTGGCGGTTTTAATCTAGTGACGATGTGACTCGGAAGGAAAAATTTGTTGTTTCTTCATCTCAGTCCTTCAAATTAACTCCGAGATTAAAACAAAGCTGTGAATCCGATTTCTTCATTTGCAATTTTATCAAATCAAGACACTCCTTTGCTGAACATTTGATCCGAATCCTTCTTGGCCCTGTTTTTGACCTTCACCCTACACTGTTCATATTCGATTCAACTCTTCCTTTACCCCTTGCTTCCCGTCTTGGTGATGCCGTTAACATTTAGCTCAAACCTTGCAACCTAACGCTCATCACTCCCGCCAGCCAACTTACCGCTCGCTTGCGGCACTTGAATTCAAATACACTAAATAGCTTCCGGTCATTGGCATTGGACTTCTCCTTTGTTTTGCAAATCTAGGCCAAGTGATGTCTTGTGTATTTAAAGTATTATCTGTCTGTGTTGGTATTCTGCGATTAAACAACTGCTTCCCTTATTAACGACACATGTTTCGTTCGAATTTCAAGATTGCCGCTCGAAACTTTCCCTATTGATGACGATTTCTAAAAGCAGAATAGAACATCGAAGTGGGAAAGGGGCGTCCAGTAACTAGGAAAGTCCCTAACTGTGTTATCGAAGAGTTGGCTTTTATTGCTAATACCCTTTTCCTTTTCACACCCAGCATCACTCCAGTACAGCAGACCCCTTCCTCTGATAGTTTCGTGTGCTTTCTATATCTGTCATAATTCTATTTCAGCAACTAGACTAGAAGGACAACATGATTGTCTGAAATTAAATTTGACTTGAATTGCTCAGTTCATTCATCAACGTGCCTTACATTTTCAGAACATGGACAATAGTGTCTATATCTGGAGATCTCTGAAATTAACTAACTACCAAATACGCAATCACTTTGTAAACTGGAGATATTAGCTTAAACTGTAGTTAATCTTTTAGAGAAACATTTAAAAAATACTATAGCAATGCTGGTGGTAATAGCAATATATTTTATACACAATCGTTCAATAGACATCCGCAGGAAAATTTGCATATTAAAATACTTATAAAGTGAAGTGTACCAAATATTACAAATTCCTTTTGTTTAACGGAAAGTAAGCAAACGATTTATAAAAAAAAATAATTATCTGATTGTTTCCAATCTTAAATAATGACAGTGGCTAAAACTTTGAAAAAATGACATTTGGAAAATTTCATGGTGAATGAGCCAGCACTAATTATCCGTTTCTCAGTCACTCTAATCAACAACTTCTTCTTCTTCTTCTTCTTCTTCTTCTTCTTCTTCTTCTTCTTCTTCTTCTTCTTCTTCCCGTGTCTCTCCAGGACGTGGATGATCATGGCTTTCCACAATTTCCTGTCATTTTAACTCTTAGAAATTTTCTTTCTGTCTCTTCTAATCTCCGTTCTGCCACCTATTTGCACAAGCTTTGTATGTAGGCAACTAGCTGCTTTTCACTGTCCATCTTGTCTTCAATATTTCCTGACAGTAATCCATTTTCAAATAGTCTCCCTTTCCTCTAATAGGCGAATAAATTTGCACCATAAATATTATAAATAATACATGGGAAATTAAAATTAATTGAAAACACAATAATTAATAAAACATTTTACGCACAAATCAGTTGACTGTTTTCGATAGATTTGTGAAATAAGTAGCGAAGTTGATTAAAATAATTGCTTCGTAATTTCTGCCATTTTGTTATCATTTTTTAATTGATTCCATTCAGGCTTTTAGGATGTTGCAGTTCAACTTGTGAAAATGGTTATGGAAGATGTAAAATAAACTATAATACGAATGTAGGGTTTGGGGGCTTTTTTGGAAGCAAGAGAAATGTATGCTAAATATATTTCGTTAGTCTTCCATTGGGATAGATGTAAGATTATAGTTAGGATTTCATTTTCGTACTAGGGAGGAATGAGGAGACCAAAGATTTTGAAATGCAATATGGTTTTTTTTCTCTTTGTGATTTTCTTTAATATATATATATATATATATATATATATATATATATCCAAAGGCAAACTGTTTCAATGTATCATTGTGGCTACACATCCAATCGCTTCAAGCTGGGCCGAAAACAATACCGATTTATTATCAGCCGGAGATTCTAAACCCTAATTTTGTTCATAAACTTGCCAGTGACCTAGAGGACTCAATCTGATGGGAGAGTTTTGCAATATATATATATGTATGTATATATATATATATATATATATATATATATATATATATATATATATATATATATATGTATGTATGTATGTATGTGTGTATGCATATATATATATATATATATATATGTATAACACACATACACGTGTGTGTGTTTGTGTGTGCATGTGTGTTTATATATATATATATATATATATATATATATATAAACACATATATATATATATATATAAACACACATACACACACAAACACACACACCTGTATGTGTGTTATACATATATATATATATATATATATACATACAAACACACACAAACACACACACGTGTATGTGTGTTATACATATATATATATATATATATATATATATATATATATATATATGCATACACACACATACATACATACATACATACGTACATATATATGTGTGTGTGTGTGTGCGTGTGATAGTCACCTAAAAGACCAAATCGTATTGATCACTGGATTTCTTTTGTCAAAGTAATTGAAATACCTAAAATACGAAAACTAATTGAAACTGATTGAACACTGAGAACATGACAGTTAGTCATCTTTGTCCCGAGTAAATGTGTTTCCTGTCGATAACGAATTCCAAAGATAATGCCGAGCAATTTATAAGAAGTTAACTAAAATAAAACAACTGTAGAAAGGAAATGGATTTGGCTAAACACATTTCAGTATTCAATAAAGTTTTTTTTTTTATTATTCGAATTTTGTAGTTTCATTTTGTGGAAGATCATGCACTCTACAGATTCATATTATCTGTTCTTTCAACCTTTTACGCATGATGTTTAGGTAGGTTATTCACTCCAAAATCTCTTCCCTCATTAAGAGGCCGAGATATTTCAATTTCAGTCGTAGGTGTCAGTTTTCTTTCCATTTCCCCTAAAATATCCGTGTTTTTCACAAGCGCATACCACATTTCTGAAATCTCACGTCTCCTCTAGATCTTTGAGGAGATTGTCCAATATTCACTGACCTATAGAAGGGCCCGATATTACATAACAATTCAGTAATCGTTGCTTTGTTTCTAACGAAATTTTCCTGTTTCTTAATATATTGCATATCTGTTGGAACGGCATCGTTCTCTATTCAATACATTCTCTGGGAATATTATTATTACGAAAGACTTACAAACACACGCACACAAACACCCCACACACACATACACAAGCATTTATATATATATATATATATATATATACCCAAGTATATGATTGGTGTATATGGAATGAATTCCAATAACCAACAATTACTATTCTTAAAAGAGTGCTCAATACAAAGTAGAGCAGATATAATTATTTATTTTTAAAGAAAAAAAAAATTTATAACATAAATATGTTATAAAATCACTACAAAAATAGCCATTTTGTTTCAACACCTACGGTGTCTTATCAAGTGATGACGTTGAATGTAAAATAAATGGTTTTAAAAGTTTCAAATTAATTAATATTCTACGTAAGGGGAAAACGTTGTTACAGAGGCTAGGTAGACCAATCAGAACACAATTACAGGAAAATTCAAAAAGCTCGATAACGAAGTCATGTTATAATATCTATTCAGATGTTTAGTATTAAAAAATAATTTATTCCAACGAATAATTACTAAATTATATGATAAAATTTAATATTAAAATTTAAAACTGCTAATTACAAAACCAAAATTTAACATTTATTCGCTATCAAGTTTACAACTATAAAATTACTGAGGAGAAAAGAAGAAATATATATGTTATTCAATTTATTTTTTCATTGAAGTTACTTTAGCTATATTTAATATCCGGTCTTTTTACAATGTATACATTTTAATCCTCATGATGTGTAAATGGGGTCCCAAACTCACGCGTAAAACAAACGCAGTCAGATTCTAATACATAAGCACCAAGACATATACACACACAAAAAAGGGGACAAGACAGAGAACATCTCCACCGTCTGTCATAAAAAAAAAAAAAAAAAAAAAAAAGGGGGGGAAAATGGGAGAAGGGAAACCAACACACACGTACATACATACATAATTAAAAGTGGATGCACTTTCCATACACATAGATACATATAAATACATGCACACACATCCACAGACATTGACCCAGACAGTTGCATACCCCAACCGATAAATATTTAAGACAGAAAATGTCATTGCATGAATGTTAACAACCTATTGAAATCTAATTTAAGCGAGTAAATATACAAAGATAAAAATGATCAAAATTAATATTATTTAATATATTAAAATATAGTGTATGTAAAAAAAAAAAAAAAAAAAAAAACCGGACATTAAATTCAACACCCATCGGTAGCTACGATGTCCACCTCATATACATATAAGTATATATACACACACACACATACACACACATATATACGCATACAAACATATATATATATATATATACACACATATACATATACACACATATATACATATATATACATATACACATACACATACATATACATATATACATACACATACACACATACTCACACATATACATAAATATACATACATACATACACACCGAAACATCTACACATACATACATAAACATATACATACGTATACATTTCCATGGTATCAAGTACACATACACATACATACACATATACCTATATGTACCCACAAATATACACACAAATATGTGTACACATATTTACAAATAAATATATATATACACAGCAATACACAAAAATAAACATATATACACACATATATCCTAACTCATGTAGCCGTAATGACATACCCAAGTTACCCTACCTACACGTACACATAAACAATTTCATATATAGTAGGTGTCAACATACATATATACAACTGCAAACCTACATAAGTAAACACACACATACATATATACACATATATACATACATACAAACATATACACACACACATATATATACATATATATATATACACATACATACACATACATACATGCATACACACATACAGAAATATACATACACATGAATATCTACATAAAAATACTTATCTATAGTAATAAATACACATATATACGTACATACACATAAATGCAACGACATTTGACCAAAAACATATATAAATATACAGACATACATACACATACATATGCATAGACATACTTCGATATACATGCAAACACAAAAATGCACGTATCCTAACATACATGTATATAATAAAAAAAAAAAAAAAAAAAAAAAAACATCCATATCAACATAAATATACGTAAATAAAATTAGGTACACAATATAACAATACACATACAAACATATACACATATATATATATATACATACATACACATACACCTACATACATTCACATATATACATATATACATATACGTACATATATACATATATATATATACATATACATACATACACATACATATATATACCCACACATACATGCACACATACACATACATGCACACATACATACATACATATATATATATATATATATATATATATATATATATATACACACATCCACATACATACACATACACCTACACACACATATATATATACACATACACACATACATATATATACACAACTACATAAACATGCAGACACTTACATATATACACACATAAAGAAATATATATACATGCATATAAGGATACATACTCACATATATATACACACACATACCCACATCCACAAATACATATACATACTCATACACACCAATATTTTTAACCTCTTTTCTTCTTATCCTCCTTTTCACCTTCTTACTTTATATATATATATATATATATATATATATATACATACACACATATATATATATACATACATACACGCACATACACACATATATCTATAAACACACAAACAAATACACACACATACATATATACATATATATATATATATATATACAAAACTTAGCAACATATTAATACATTAAAATACAAACATACACATTTCGCAGTACAAACACACATAACTACACATAAATATATACATATATATACATACACATACAGAAAAATGAGTAACATTATGTAGTTATACCATACACATTCATATCGTCAGATTGACCATCAGGTAATAAAAGTTATAATCTATTCAACTTACAGCTACGTATCATTATCATTTAAAGTATACGACCCCTATAATAAGTTAAATTTATAACGGTGTTTACAATTAACCGTTAGTTCATATCTCTGATTTAAGAGATCAGCCTTGTTTTTAAATCTAATAATTTCAAACTTTTCGTTAAGACACAGGTAACACGGGGAATATAGGGATTTACATGTCCGGGATTTCTTAATCAATGTCCAATTAACCGTAGGTGTTTTGTTCTTTTCTTTTAGGTTCCAAAAGTACTTGGACAATGAAGTCATGTACCTATAGTCACAGTTATTGAAAGATTGCATATGCCCCCGCCAGCGTTCTTTGAATGTATTCATTGTGCTACCAATGTAAAACTTCTTTATATTTGGATTCTCAATAGTTGAGATAGTACTAAGATAGACTACAGAACGTATTCCACAGTTATTTTGTAGTGGACAATTACTAGGATACCTACAATTACATGAATTATTATTTGTGTCATTATATTTAGTATTACTGTCAGTAACCTTTTGAGTAATCGAGCTTTTTGAATCCCTATACTTGTTAAAGACTATGTTGTTATGTTTTTTAATGATTTTCTCTAGGTTATCTGCACAACTATAGCTTAATTTAAGTGTATTAGAATTAAATATTTTACTAAGTGGGTTAGTTTCAGTGTTAGGGAAATGTTTCTTGATTAGGTTTAGAAACATACGTCCTAATTTAGATTTAATCATTAAATTGAAAGGGGGAGTGAACCAGATGATCTTTCTAGATCTATTCTTATGGTTGTAGTTAACAGGGTTTTTATACTGAATATTGATATCTTTGTATCCACTATTTTTAAGTGCAGAATTATAAAAGTCACTATGTTTATTAAAAACATCTTTGTTAGAAGAGTTAGTGCTAATTCTAAATCCAATGGAAGAGGGTATATGTTTGATAACTGAAGGGGGATGGTTGGAATTTGGATGAACGTAAATCGGATTGGAATTAACCTTCACATATGGTTGGAAAGAGTTGTTAGCAAGGTTTAGGGTGACGTCTAGAAAATCTACTTGTTTAACATTAGTAGTGACTATTGTCCTAAGACCTAAATCCTTAAATACCCTATGAATCATTTTCCTAATACGGTCTACCTTAGTTTTAGTGGAGTTTTTAACAACTAATAAACCATCATCCCTATACAATCCTATACTATCGGAATCCAGACAGTCAAATGCACTTAAATTATACAACAGAAATAACCCAACCAGGTCAGAAGCTTCAGCAGAATCCAGAGAACCCATCGAAATGTCAAAATTGTTGTTGTAAGACTTTTTGGTCCACTGTTCATCCTTGTAGATTAGAACAGAATTCCGGCATTTCATGATGATGTCCACCTCACTCTCAGAAATATTAGAGTATTCCCGGGCGAAATCCAAGGCCAAAGTAAAAAGATCCTTCGATATAGAGGGATAATAATCGACAATATCGAACTGTATAAAAGTACAGTTGCTCTTATATCGGATGTTATTAAACCAGTTGATGACATCAGCTGTGTTAACCCACTGTAGTAGTCCAAGGGTGTTTTTTATGGATTTGTTGGTTCTTTCTAAGATGGTCTTACTAATTCTGCCGATTTCC
The DNA here is from genome assembly GCA_963932145.1 of Acanthosepion lycidas. Lineage (NCBI taxonomy): Eukaryota > Metazoa > Mollusca > Cephalopoda > Sepiida > Sepiidae > Acanthosepion > Acanthosepion lycidas. The sequence goes on from OZ010582.1 coordinate 9,653,084, forward strand.
GGTCTGGTAGGGTTTATAAGCCTAGTAGATGGCTTAGTTTTGAATTCAGGTTTATGGTCTTTTAACAAGACATAGGCTTCCTTAGTTTGTAGTTTGCCGACCCGATCACTGATCAATAATTTATCAGTAATTGATTTACTGATACTGTTAATGCTATCTATTTGGTTGAAGTTATTTGTATCAATTTTTTTGTAGTTTCTGGTTAGACTATCCCTAACTAATGTATCATAGTCCTTAGGAGATAACATATAAAAATTATCCGTTTTATCGGATTTTACATATATATCACCAGATTTATTAATGTCTTTGACGATACTATCCAGATTTTTTTGGAAGGCATTTTTGAATTTATAGAAGGTTAATCCTTTGATGATATCCAATAGTTCATTTTCAAAAGCAGACAATTGCTTAATAATTGGTGCAGTTTTGAGGCTTTTAAAACCATAAATTTCGCGTTCACACGATGGTTTTTTGTTTAGAAGAAAGAAGTAAGCTTTCCATCTCATTCTTCTGATAAGGTTTTCCGTTTGCTGTGTTAGATGGACGAAATAATCCCTTTTGTTCGTGGTGGGAATATTCTTAAGTGATACTCCGAAATTGATTCTATCCATAGTATAAGAATAGAATAGAAAGTGCTCGACAGTAGTAGGAGCTAATATCCAAGTATATGATTGGTGTATATGGAATGAATTCCAATAACCAACAATTACTATTCTTAAAAGAGTGCTCAATACAAAGTAGAGCAGATATAATTATTTATTTTTAAAGAAAAAAAAAATTTATAACATAAATATGTTATAAAATCACTACAAAAATAGCCATTTTGTTTCAACACCTACGGTGTCTTATCAAGTGATGACGTTGAATGTAAAATAAATGGTTTTAAAAGTTTCAAATTAATTAATATTCTACGTAAGGGGAAAACGTTGTTACAGAGGCTAGGTAGACCAATCAGAACACAATTACAGGAAAATTCAAAACGCTCGATAACGAAGTCATGTTATAATATCTATTCAGATGTTTAGTATTAAAAAATAATTTATTCCAACGAATAATTACTAAATTATATGATAAAATTTAATATTAAAATTTAAAACTGCTAATTACAAAACCAAAATTTAACATTTATTCGCTATCAAGTTTACAACTATAAAATTACTGAGGAGAAAAGAAGAAATATATATGTTATTCAATTTATTTTTTCATTGAAGTTACTTTAGCTATATTTAATATCCGGTCTTTTTACAATGTATACATTTTAATCCTCATGATGTGTAAATGGGGTCCCAAACTCACGCGTAAAACAAACGCAGTCAGATTCTAATACATAAGCACCAAGACATATACACACACAAAAAAGGGGACAAGACAGAGAACATCTCCACCGTCTGTCATAAAAAAAAAAAAAAAAAAAAAAAAAAGGGGGGGAAAATGGGAGAAGGGAAACCAACACACACGTACATACATACATAATTAAAAGTGGATGCACTTTCCATACACATAGATACATATAAATACATGCACACACATCCACAGACATTGACCCAGACAGTTGCATACCCCAACCGATAAATATTTAAGACAGAAAATGTCATTGCATGAATGTTAACAACCTATTGAAATCTAATTTAAGCGAGTAAATATACAAAGATAAAAATGATCAAAATTAATATTATTTAATATATTAAAATATAGTGTATGTAAAAAAAAAAAAAAAAAAAAAAAAAAAACCGGACATTAAATTCAACACCCATCGGTAGCTACGATGTCCACCTCATATACATATAAGTATATATACACACACACACATACACACACATATATACGCATACAAACATATATATATATATATATACACACATATACATATACACACATATATACATATATATACATATACACATACACATACACATACATATACATATATACATACACATACACACATACTCACACATATACATAAATATACATACATACATACACACCGAAACATCTACACATACATACATAAACATATACATACGTATACATTTCCATGGTATCAAGTACACATACACATACATACACATATACCTATATGTACCCACAAATATACACACAAATATGTGTACACATATTTACAAATAAATATATATATACACAGCAATACACAAAAATAAACATATATACACACATATATCCTAACTCATGTGGCCGTAATGACATACCCAAGTTACCCTACCTACACGTACACATAAACAATTTCATATATAGTAGGTGTCAACATACATATATACAACTGCAAACCTACATAAGTAAACACACACATACATATATACACATATATACATACATACAAACATATACACACACACATATATATACATATATATATATATACACATACATACACATACATACATGCATACACACATACAGAAATATACATACACATGAATATCTACATAAAAATACTTATCTATAGTAATAAATACACATATATACGTACATACACATAAATGCAACGACATTTGACCAAAAACATATATAAATATACAGACATACATACACATACATATGCATAGACATACTTCGATATACATGCAAACACAAAAATGCACGTATCCTAACATACATGTATATAATAAAAAAAAAAAAAAAAAAAAAAAAAAAAACATCCATATCAACATAAATATACGTAAATAAAATTAGGTACACAATATAACAATACACATACAAACATATACACATATATATATATATACATACATACACATACACCTACATACATTCACATATATACATATATACATATACGTACATATATACATATATATATACATATACATACATACACATACATATATATACCCACACATACATGCACACATACACATACATGCACACATACATACATACATATATATATATATATATATATATATATATATATATATATACACACATCCACATACATACACATACACCTACACACACATATATATATACACATACACACATACATATATATACACAACTACATAAACATGCAGACACTTACATATATACACACATAAAGAAATATATATACATGCATATAAGGATACATACTCACATATATATACACACACATACCCACATCCACAAATACATATACATACTCATACACACCAATATTTTTAACCTCTTTTCTTCTTATCCTCCTTTTCACCTTCTTACTTTATATATATATATATATATATATATATATATATACATACACACATATATATATATACATACATACACGCACATACACACATATATCTATAAACACACAAACAAATACACACACATACATATATACATATATATATATATATATATACAAAACTTAGCAACATATTAATACATTAAAATACAAACATACACATTTCGCAGTACAAACACACATAACTACACATAAATATATACATATATATACATACACATACAGAAAAATGAGTAACATTATGTAGTTATACCATACACATTCATATCGTCAGATTGACCATCAGGTAATAAAAGTTATAATCTATTCAACTTACAGCTACGTATCATTATCATTTAAAGTATACGACCCCTATAATAAGTTAAATTTATAACGGTGTTTACAATTAACCGTTAGTTCATATCTCTGATTTAAGAGATCAGCCTTGTTTTTAAATCTAATAATTTCAAACTTTTCGTTAAGACACAGGTAACACGGGGAATATAGGGATTTACATGTCCGGGATTTCTTAATCAATGTCCAATTAACCGTAGGTGTTTTGTTCTTTTCTTTTAGGTTCCAAAAGTACTTGGACAATGAAGTCATGTACCTATAGTCACAGTTATTGAAAGATTGCATATGCCCCCGCTCAACTGGTTTAATAACATCCGATATAAGAGCAACTGTACTTTTATACAGTTCGATATTGTCGATTATTATCCCTCTATATCGAAGGATCTTTTTACTTTGGCCTTGGATTTCGCCCGGGAATACTCTAATATTTCTGAGAGTGAGGTGGACATCATCATGAAATGCCGGAATTCTGTTCTAATCTACAAGGATGAACAGTGGACCAAAAAGTCTTACAACAACAATTTTGACATTTCGATGGGTTCTCTGGATTCTGCTGAAGCTTCTGACCTGGTTGGGTTATTTCTGTTGTATAATTTAAGTGCATTTGACTGTCTGGATTCCGATAGTATAGGATTGTATAGGGATGATGGTTTATTAGTTGTTAAAAACTCCACTAAAACTAAGGTAGACCGTATTAGGAAAATGATTCATAGGGTATTTAAGGATTTAGGTCTTAGGACAATAGTCACTACTAATGTTAAACAAGTAGATTTTCTAGACGTCACCCTAAACCTTGCTAACAACTCTTTCCAACCATATGTGAAGGTTAATTCCAATCCGATTTACGTTCATCCAAATTCCAACCATCCCCCTTCAGTTATCAAACATATACCCTCTTCCATTGGATTTAGAATTAGCACTAACTCTTCTAACAAAGATGTTTTTAATAAACATAGTGACTTTTATAATTCTGCACTTAAAAATAGTGGATACAAAGATATCAATATTCAGTATAAAAACCCTGTTAACTACAACCATAAGAATAGATCTAGAAAGATCATCTGGTTCACTCCCCCTTTCAATTTAATGATTAAATCTAAATTAGGACGTATGTTTCTAAACCTAATCAAGAAACATTTCCCTAACACTGAAACTAACCCACTTAGTAAAATATTTAATTCTAATACACTTAAATTAAGCTATAGTTGTGCAGATAACCTAGAGAAAATCATTAAAAAACATAACAACATAGTCTTTAACAAGTATAGGGATTCAAAAAGCTCGATTACTCAAAAGGTTACTGACAGTAATACTAAATATAATGACACAAATAATAATTCATGTAATTGTAGGTATCCTAGTAATTGTCCACTACAAAATAACTGTGGAATACGTTCTGTAGTCTATCTTAGTACTATCTCAACTATTGAGAATCCAAATATAAAGAAGTTTTACATTGGTAGCACAATGAATACATTCAAAGAACGCTGGCGGGGGCATATGCAATCTTTCAATAACTGTGACTATAGGTACATGACTTCATTGTCCAAGTACTTTTGGAACCTAAAAGAAAAGAACAAAACACCTACGGTTAATTGGACATTGATTAAGAAATCCCGGACATGTAAATCCCTATATTCCCCGTGTTACCTGTGTCTTAACGAAAAGTTTGAAATTATTAGATTTAAAAACAAGGCTGATCTCTTAAATCAGAGATATGAACTAACGGTTAATTGTAAACACCGTTATAAATTTAACTTATTATAGGGGTCGTATACTTTAAATGATAATGATACGTAGCTGTAAGTTGAATAGATTATAACTTTTATTACCTGATGGTCAATCTGACGATATGAATGTGTATGGTATAACTACATAATGTTACTCATTTTTCTGTATGTGTATGTATATATATGTATATATTTATGTGTAGTTATGTGTGTTTGTACTGCGAAATGTGTATGTTTGTATTTTAATGTATTAATATGTTGCTAAGTTTTGTATATATATATATATATATATGTATATATGTATGTGTGTGTATTTGTTTGTGTGTTTATAGATATATGTGTGTATGTGCGTGTATGTATGTATATATATATATGTGTGTATGTATATATATATATATATATATATATATATATATAAAGTAAGAAGGTGAAAAGGAGGATAAGAAGAAAAGAGGTTAAAAATATTGGTGTGTATGAGTATGTATATGTATTTGTGGATGTGGGTATGTGTGTGTATATATATGTGAGTATGTATCCTTATATGCATGTATATATATTTCTTTATGTGTGTATATATGTAAGTGTCTGCATGTTTATGTAGTTGTGTATATATATGTATGTGTGTATGTGTATATATATATGTGTGTGTAGGTGTATGTGTATGTATGTGGATGTGTGTATATATATATATATATATATATATATATATATATATGTATGTATGTATGTGTGCATGTATGTGTATGTGTGCATGTATGTGTGGGTATATATATGTATGTGTATGTATGTATATGTATATATATATGTATATATGTACGTATATGTATATATGTATATATGTGAATGTATGTAGGTGTATGTGTATGTATGTATATATATATATATGTGTATATGTTTGTATGTGTATTGTTATATTGTGTACCTAATTTTATTTACGTATATTTATGTTGATATGGATGTTTTTTTTTTTTTTTTTTTTTTTTTATTATATACATGTATGTTAGGATACGTGCATTTTTGTGTTTGCATGTATATCGAAGTATGTCTATGCATATGTATGTGTATGTATGTCTGTATATTTATATATGTTTTTGGTCAAATGTCGTTGCATTTATGTGTATGTACGTATATATGTGTATTTATTACTATAGATAAGTATTTTTATGTAGATATTCATGTGTATGTATATTTCTGTATGTGTGTATGCATGTATGTATGTGTATGTATGTGTATATATATATATATGTATATATATGTGTGTGTGTATATGTTTGTATGTATGTATATATGTGTATATATGTATGTGTGTGTTTACTTATGTAGGTTTGCAGTTGTATATATGTATGTTGACACCTACTATATATGAAATTGTTTATGTGTACGTGTAGGTAGGGTAACTTGGGTATGTCATTACGGCCACATGAGTTAGGATATATGTGTGTATATATGTTTATTTTTGTGTATTGCTGTGTATATATATATTTATTTGTAAATATGTGTACACATATTTGTGTGTATATTTGTGGGTACATATAGGTATATGTGTATGTATGTGTATGTGTACTTGATACCATGGAAATGTATACGTATGTATATGTTTATGTATGTATGTGTAGATGTTTCGGTGTGTATGTATGTATGTATATTTATGTATATGTGTGAGTATGTGTGTATGTGTATGTATATATGTATATGTATGTGTATGTGTATGTGTATATGTATATATATGTATATATGTGTGTATATGTATATGTGTGTATATATATATATATATATGTTTGTATGCGTATATATGTGTGTGTATGTGTGTGTGTGTATATATACTTATATGTATATGAGGTGGACATCGTAGCTACCGATGGGTGTTGAATTTAATGTCCGGTTTTTTTTTTTTTTTTTTTTTTTTTTTTTACATACACTATATTTTAATATATTAAATAATATTAATTTTGATCATTTTTATCTTTGTATATTTACTCGCTTAAATTAGATTTCAATAGGTTGTTAACATTCATGCAATGACATTTTCTGTCTTAAATATTTATCGGTTGGGGTATGCAACTGTCTGGGTCAATGTCTGTGGATGTGTGTGCATGTATTTATATGTATCTATGTGTATGGAAAGTGCATCCACTTTTAATTATGTATGTATGTACGTGTGTGTTGGTTTCCCTTCTCCCATTTTCCCCCCCTTTTTTTTTTTTTTTTTTTTTTTATGACAGACGGTGGAGATGTTCTCTGTCTTGTCCCCTTTTTTGTGTGTGTATATGTCTTGGTGCTTATGTATTAGAATCTGACTGCGTTTGTTTTACGCGTGAGTTTGGGACCCCATTTACACATCATGAGGATTAAAATGTATACATTGTAAAAAGACCGGATATTAAATATAGCTAAAGTAACTTCAATGAAAAAATAAATTGAATAACATATATATTTCTTCTTTTCTCCTCAGTAATTTTATAGTTGTAAACTTGATAGCGAATAAATGTTAAATTTTGGTTTTGTAATTAGCAGTTTTAAATTTTAATATTAAATTTTATCATATAATTTAGTAATTATTCGTTGGAATAAATTATTTTTTAATACTAAACATCTGAATAGATATTATAACATGACTTCGTTATCGAGCGTTTTGAATTTTCCTGTAATTGTGTTCTGATTGGTCTACCTAGCCTCTGTAACAACGTTTTCCCCTTACGTAGAATATTAATTAATTTGAAACTTTTAAAACCATTTATTTTACATTCAACGTCATCACTTGATAAGACACCGTAGGTGTTGAAACAAAATGGCTATTTTTGTAGTGATTTTATAACATATTTATGTTATAAATTTTTTTTTTCTTTAAAAATAAATAATTATATATATATATATATATATATATATATATATATATATATGTATAATTATTTATTAAAAAAAATTATAACATAAATATGTTATAAAATCACTACAAAAATAGCCATTTTGTTTCAACACCCTCAGTGTTTTATCAAGTGATGACGTTGAATGTAAAATAAATGGTTTTAAAAGTTTCAAATTAATTAACAATCCTTCGCAAGGGTAAAACGTTGTTACAAAGCTAGATTGACCAATCAATATACAAGTATAGGAATATTCAAAAAGCTTGACAACGAAGTCATGTTATAATAGCTATTCAGATGTTTAAAATATGGGTAATATTAAAAAAGAATTTATTCTAAACAATAATTACTAAATTATATGATAAAATTTAATATTAAAATTAAAAACTGCTAATTTCAAAATAAGCGATTAAATTTTGATTTTTATTTTGAGATTAGCAGTTTTTAATTTTTATATATGTATGTATGTTTAATATATGTATGTATGTATGTATGTGACCGAGCAATGATTGCTGCATTAGGCTGAAATTTATATAATCTTTCAATTAAAACAACTTTTGATGAAAATACACCCTTTTGGAAACTAATTGAAACAGAACGAGTAAAGTCGTTGTGCAAATTAATTGAAACAAAACGAATAATTCCATTATTATTTACTTTTTGCGTATTTTGTTTTCTTTGCAACATGTTCCAGCGTAATTATTAGTACTTCCAACCGCATTTTCCTTTACGTTTTGGACTGATGGATCGAGTTTGTTTCTTCGTCTTGACAACACGATTGACAGTTGAAAAGCTGACACCAACAATATCTACGATCTTTCTCTATAAGGCTTGCAAGTGAGTCCATGCAGCGTTACAATTTTCGTACGCTTCCTTGGAGAGAACGTCCATCGCAGACAATGGCCATATGACAACTTATAGACAGTCGAGGCAATAGTGGCTGAGCATGATAAAAATCTGGTGCAATCACGGATGACGCAATATTTTTTCAGGATCTAACAAATTTCATCGTACTTCCCAAAAATAGATTCATATTAATGCACAACATTGGAAATGATCTAATCTGAGGTAAAAAAAAAATAGGAATCGATTACGCCCTATCACTACAGTAGGTCTAAAACTGACTGTATGGTGAAAAAAAAATGAAAATAAAATGGTTGTTTCAAACAATTTGTACAAGGTTGTAGATCTGTCGAGTTCAGGGTCTGTTATCGCTATTTACTGTATTAATGGAGTTTTATTTACTAACCTTTTGTTTGAAGTCGTTTCGATCGTCAATATCTTCCTTATATCATTATTTTTCTTCGTGTTTCATATAATAATTATGATATAATGATATATAACAATATAATATAAGGATATATTAATATAATAATATAATAGTATAATATGCCATTATATCAATATCATATAAAGTTATAATTTATATAATATATAACATAATATAATGATATATATAAATGTAATTATTTGGGACCTGTGAAAAGTCATTGGTAATTTAAGAAAATTTATAACAGAACATGAAGTATTCCTTGTCGACACTGAAAATATTATTCCGATATTAAGAAACCTCCGGAGTTAGGCAATCCAGCCTTGCAGTAATCATATTCTTAACGGCCGATTTACAATGCTTAGAAATGTTCAAGTTATATTGATCTGGGAAACTGACCTAAACAGCAAGACAAATCAAGAATAAATTACACTAGTCAAAAATTCATTGCAACTCGCAATACATCATCTAAAATTCGAAATAACGTTCATAAAATAATTGATTTATCTTAATGTAGAAGAAAAAAGCATAACTTATTCAAATTATAAAAATATACGTTATATTTGGGTTGTAATATATTTGTTTGCAGCCGGTACAAATATTAGCACTCCTAGATTCGAGAGAAAGAAGATATTTTACTAGCATGATTGTCTTTTATAAATACGCTTCAGTGTCTTGTATAATAATGGAGTAAAACCATAAGTATCACATTGGCATGCATATTTGAGAAATTGAGGAAATTTACATCTGTGAAATTGAACTAATTTTTAAAAGTTTTTTTTTTTTTTTTTTTTTGCAAAAATCGTGATAGATTAATGCAAATTCTCTTACACTTCTTGTGAAAATCTGTCGCGACTTTTTGATTTCAAGTCAGCTTTGTTCTTCAAAAATTTTCAATGCAATATGATTTTAAGTCCTTTTCTTTTATTGTCCTCTGCTGTATAATGTTTTTATAATTTTCGTATTCTTTCACACTCAGTAACGCCTTGCGTCTTAGTGAGGTTTTTGCCTTGCTTGGGATGATTTAAAAAAAAACAAAAAAACAAAAAAAACAGTTTCTAGATATCGAAAATGATAGCGCTTAATTGCTCCATTAATGCATTTATAAATTCCCTTGGACCAGACAGTATATTTTATTTCTCGAAGAATTAACCATCAACTCTACTGGTATATACCCTAAACGTTTGCATTATATCGGTTTCTATTGACAAAATAAAGTCAGACAGTAAAGAATTAACGGCGTTTACAGGATTGCCAACTATACCTTTTCAACATTATAAAGGCATTTACTAGACTAAGCCAGATATGGCTCCAGGTTATTCAGAGTATCATACTCACGATCATTAGGTTTCGGACATTGTACGACGTAAAGGTCAAACATTTCGAAAAAGGTCAATGTCGAGTCCGTCAACATTTGTCGTCTGTATGCTCATTCGTTGAATAAGAGATATTTCAACTTAACCTCAGTGAACGAGAAAGGTCATGGCCCTCAAAAATCGTCAACGGATACGAAGGTCCACGGCGTTTTAATATTAATTAAATCTTTAATGTGTTGTCTGCGCTCAGTTATTACGTAACACGATTCATATTAATTATCAATTAATTTTTTAATGTGCTGTCTGCGCTCAATTAATTATTCTACTTAACCCGATTCATATTAATTATCAATTAAATTTTTAATGTGTTGTCTGCGCTCAGTTATTTCTTCTGCGAAACTCGATTCATATTAATTATCAATTTATTTTTAATGAGTTGTCTGCGCTCAATTAATTATTCTACTTAACCCGATTCATATTAATTATCAATTAAATTTTTAATGTGTGGTCTGCGCTCAGTTATTTCTTCTACCTAACTCGATTCCTATTAATATCAATTTCTATATTCTTTCGTAATAACAGTAAAATAAATATTTAGATAACCGTTGCTCTATTCAAATGTGTATGTTATAACGTAAAAAAATATTTTTTGGTAATGTAGGTAACTATTTTCTATTGTAGGAAAATTCATTTTCTAAATAAAAACACAATTTCTACCAAAAATCTATAATTTAACTTTTGTAATTATTATAACGACAAAAATACCTGCGTTCTAAAATTAAGTAAGTGGGGGGGGGCAACAAATGTAAAAATATATTTGTACCAAGATTTTCTAAAAGAAAACATATTCAAGAATATATTCATTCATTTGTGAACATATCCTGGATGTTTAATTCAAATTCGACAATTATTAGATGTTTTCAAGAATTTCCAAATCAATGTGATTTTAGCAGAAAAAAGAACAAAAAGAAATTGTAATTACTACGTCCACCGCTAACGTAAACAAAACAAGATTTTGAACCAAAATTTAGAACGTGCTGGAAAAGATTTCAAAATTTCAGAAAATAATAAAAAAAGTACTTTTGCCTTTCCTCTTAATATTAACATAAAACGTTTTACGATAAAACTTTGTTTTTATTAGGTTCATGGTCTTTTTCATTATGCAATACAGTTTTCTGCAAAAAGTGAATGTACCTACTCGTTTCTATAGTTGGAAAATCCATTTCCTAAATAAAAAATCCCCTTTCTAACTGTTCAGTTAAGTCTATAATTTAACTTTTGCAATTATTATAAGACAAAAATACCTGCTTTTTGAAAAGCACTTTAATTGAAATATTTCATTGAATATATATTTAATATATGTATATTTTAAAATCTCTTACTTACACATATAATTTTTTTCAGCTTTGTTTGTTTGAAATTGTGGAGCTAAATTAAAGCATAAATTACGCTCTACGTTTAATAATAATTTTATCAATTTTGTATAGTTACTGAAAAAACATACACCATTATTGTTAAAGTGTCATTTTCTGTCATACTAATTAGGATCCAATTCTTACTGAGCGTAGACAGATACTTCAGCTTATAAATGTCAATACACAGAAAAAAATTTAAAAAATACATAGACGATTGCACATAACTTAAATATACATACACGTAGAAAACTAAGAGTAACGTTTTTACTCACATAGTTACGTATATCTAAGTGGTGCCAATGGAAATATTTTAATTGAAGTTAAAATAAGGTTCCCCATTTTCAAGACAACGTGGTCTTCTCACGCTTAGAAAATGGGCACCACTCAATCAGTGTTTGCTAAGTATTAATTAGAAAATAAATAAAACAATTTTAAGGACGATTTAAAATGTTGCAAATTTCCTATTTTAAACGTTTTGCCCATTTTTCAATACTGGATAACGCTTTGAATATAGAAGAACGAAATCGGTTAAGCTTTTCGATTTACCTATTCAACATTATTTACATTATTAGGACTATTGTACTCATCTTTGTCGCCATATTTATTACAATATTTCTGCCGTTTTACGCTGAGGCCTTCTTCATGTGGTTGGAATGTCGATCTGAACCCTTTATATCGCTCACTGGGGTTGACTGTTCTAGTTCCACGTTTAATAGATGTCAGTTACCAGTTATTTCTTGTTAATTTTCCCTTAGAATTTTCTCCACTGCCTTAGCCAGGTATTGAACTCACACACTTTGGGTCCTCTCACTGGAACTAACTAACGTCTTTATCCACTGTGCCATGTGTCCTTAAGAAATATACGCAGTTACTTATTCAACTATAAATTGTTTTTTTTTCCCTGTTGTTTGATTTTATTATATCCATTTTTATTGTAAAATTTTATACAGTTCCATAATTCTCCCAGACAAATCTCATCAGTGATCAGAGATCCCAAAAATGGTAAACCCAGAATTATAAAAAGCAGGCAGTGTTTCTTCAACTGGAATGCAGATCCAACATAGTCATTTAATATAGTTTCCCTGTTATATGGCATTGTGTCTTGCGAAGTTAAGTTTAATGTATGTCCTTCGACAAAGCCACTTCGCATATGTCCTCAATTCTTGAAATTCTGAGGCGTTTTCTAGCGAATTACTTCTACAGAATTCTTTCCTATTCTTTGCTGTAAGGAACGATGTATTCCCGGAGGTTGCTCATAAAATATATGACTGGATATGATACTAAATACATTAATAGCGAAATAAATAACACATTTAATAAAATTATTTAAAAAGAACAACTCAGTTGGCTATCAAAATATCTTCCCAGATGGTTTCCAAAGGGAAATGTCACTCATTGACATGACATACATCTTTGCTTTCTTTTTTTCCCTCCTTGATCACTTAACTGTTGTACATTAACACCATTCAAAGACATTTTCTACTTTATAATCATAGTTACATTTCTTTCTTTTCTGGAAATTCACTAAGATTAGGACAAAACAAGGTCAAATGGGAACGAGTCTTAGAAATGGATAATATTTTGCTTCATCCATTTAAGAACGCTTTACTGCTTTCAAATGAATATATATATATATATGTTGGTTAATGAGTTTGAACAGCGACTTGGCGTATTACTGGAAACTGCACAATAATTTTCGTTCTGTGATTTTCAAACTCCTTGAAGCAGCACACCAATGTGTCGCGTGATCCTCTTAAGTGTGACGTGAAATATTGTCACGTCATACATATATTTATTTGTGTGTATGGGTTTGGTTTGTTGTGTTTTACGGCATATCAACCTCAATGGCTTATTTAATGCCGGCAACATTTGTTTTTCCTGGTAATATTTTGTTTTGTCAAAAATCTATTTCTGGTAATATATTTTCCTCAAAAATGTAGAGCTAGTAATATTATTTTAAAACATGTATTGCTGGTATTTTTTTTCATAAACGTATTTCTGGTAATGTTTTATTTTTTTTAAAAATATATTGCTGGTAATAGTTTTCTTCTTCATAAAATTATTTCTGGTAATAATTTTTTACAAAGTATTTCTGGTATTAAAACCTATTTTTACACATTTATAATGCTTTTTACCTCAGTTTCGGGGTTAACTATTTTCCAATAGCTGGGACCCTAACAGGTGCTACCACTCCAGGTCAGGGTGGATCTAGGAACACCAGCAATTAAGAGGTGGTTCTACGCTCCTCAAAACCTCCTGATATGAGGCCTTACTGCTGGACGTATTTTATCGTCTTACGCAGGACGCGGATGTAGTTTACCGTCTTACCCAGGACAAGTGTGTGTGTGTGTGTGCGTGTGCGTGTGCGTGTGTATGTGTGTGTGTGTGTGTAAGTAGTAATGTTTCACCCTAAATAATCTGGACAAATAGTTCAATATAAATATCGAAAGTTCATATCTGTGTATGTATATTTTTAATTCATAGTTTTATTTCATGACACCTAACAGAATTCCCTTTAAAATTTTTACTAAGTGTGCCGTGAAATTTTTATTTACTCGTCAGTCTGCCGTTGCGTAAAAAGGTTGAGAAATAATGTCCAACCTCATATTAGCTCTCAACATAAAACCTAAATTTGAGAGAGTAAAAAGCTAACTTGAATTGGAAAGATGTTGCTATGTGAGCTTCTAACATTAGGTGTGTATCCCTGTCTGTAAGAAAAGCATTTGAACTCCACGGCTATTATTCGTCTCTGAAATAATTCCTTGAGTACATTCAAGGCATTATTTCAACCAGATAACAAATCATTTTCTTTCTTTTAAACAACGCTTTGTAATTTACATTACTGCATTAAATTAAACACACACACATACATACACACACACACACACATATGAAAAAGGGAGAGATTATAGTTTTTCCAGCGAGAGAAAAGTATATATTGTATAGAGATGAGAGATGACGCAAACTGTTTTTGGTTATAAAGTGGATTTTTAAAATATATACTATACTTTATTTTATATATTTTTGCTACACTTGTTTCTGTTCTCGCAAACTTCATCAGGCAAAAAATAGTTATTTTCACATTGTATTAAAATGAATTTTTCCGATGTTTAACTATTGACTTTGTCGTGTAGTATTGATACAAATTAAAAAATAGAGAACGGTTAACATCGTAAAACATAAGAAAAATTAATTCCTTTTAATAAAGCAAAAAATAACTCCTAATGAGCCAGAAACTACCTATCTAGGTTTCCCCTCAATGTTTCTTCAGGGTAAGGTGGCTGAAGAGGATTTGTCAAAGGAACATTTTTATGGATAAAAACCAACAGTAAAAACTAAAATTACCATAAAACCTAAAATCAACATAAAACCATACGAAGAAAAGAAATAGAAAGTGTGCGTTTGTAAAAAGTGACTATTACGGCTAATAATGCAAGACTCTTCGGTAAATCAAATCGAGTTCTCTCAGTCAGTATGTGTTTATCTAAAAATAAATGCGCTTAACTTCAACTTCATCTCTGCCATGGGCCAACGGCTTATTGGTAGAATCCCGACTGACGCCAATTCAGCCGGGTTTCGATCCTAGATAGAAACAACAGGATGTCTAGCCACACTGAAGTGTTGTGATATAGCGAAACAGTCTCTCTGTGGATGACTATAACTTTTAATTACCTTCGATATATTTTATATTCTTTTAGTTAATTCTAATTCTTATTCTTTTTTTCTTTTTTTCTATTGTAATATTTGCCTTTTCATTATTTTTAATATTTTTTCAGTCTTTGTTTATCATTTATTTATTTCTTATCCTGAGTCTTTCTTTGATTCTCTTTCTTCTTTCTTTCTTTCTTTCTTTCTTTCTGTACTATTTGCTTTGCTTGCTTTATATTTTGATTTTATATTTCTTTCTTTCTTGTTTCATATTTCCTTTTCTTACTTCCTTTACCTATATATGTTTTTATTTCGTTTTTTTCTTTCTTTTTTATAATTTGTCCTTCCTTTCATCTTTTTTCTTTCATTTTT
The DNA here is from genome assembly GCA_963932145.1 of Acanthosepion lycidas. NCBI lineage: Eukaryota > Metazoa > Mollusca > Cephalopoda > Sepiida > Sepiidae > Acanthosepion > Acanthosepion lycidas. Next base: position 9,669,264 of record OZ010582.1, read on the forward strand.
CTTTCTTACTTTCTTTTCATGTGTATCTGTATTTACTTGATATGCCTTCTTTACTTGATGTTCTTTCTTTCCTTGAGGTTCCTTCTTTATTTGATGTCATTTCTTCTTTCCTTTCTTTCTTTCTTTCTTTCTTTCTTTCTTGCTTGCTTGCTTTTTCCGTGTGTCTGTCTTTGATGTTCTTTGTTTCTTTATTTTTTCATTCTTTCTTTCAATTAATCTCCAGATTGATTCAATTTTCTTTTAAATTCTTTCCATCTTTACTTTTTTTCCCTTTCTTTTCCATATTTACTCTGTTTTCTTTTTTTTCTTCAGTATTAGATTTTTTGAAAGCAAGAATTAAGTTTCCTTAAAATACTCGGTACACACTTCCCATGATTATATCCTATTTCACCCCAGCCTCTTCAGCCGAGCAAAACATGGAAAAATCCTCCAGTTGGGATTTGTGTATTTCTTTGTATGTACACACGTTCGATGCATGCGCGGGCTGTTTTTGTACAATTTCCTTCACCCCGCTCAGCTACGTGACGAAGATTTGGCATGTTCTTCTGTTGACTTGCCTTGTGTTGTCGTTTGTTTTAGACTTTTATCGGAGCTGTGTACCAATTGGAACGATCATTTGACCGGATACGTGGAGCTTTTGGTGCTTGCGTGAGAGAGAGAATCAAAGAGGAATAGACATTCTAATAAGTACACACACAAATACACACAGACACACAGACACACAAAAAAAACACTATAATACTCATTCATTTTTATTTTCTTCCACATGTACAGACAATTAGAAAAATAATGGAGATACAAAGTTACAAATAGTGAGGGGTAACAATTGAGAGTGAGGTTGATAGGGAGAAAAGCGATGGCAGATTTAAGAAAGAAAATGAAAATAAAAAGCAGAAAAAGGCGTAGGTTGTAAGATTATGTGAAAACTTGAGTTGCAGAGAAGAATAAAAAGATTGAGACCAAGAAAGAAAGACAAAAATGAAAACTTTGAAAGAGAAATATGTTGACGAAGAATAATTGTAAAGAGCACAACTAAAAGAAGTCTAAATACGACATGATAGGATACGAATTAGCGAAATCAACTGGAAAATGACTAGGAAAATAAATGGGAAGAAAAAGATGATAGATTACAGGGAGAGGAAGTAAACAAAATGGGAAGGGGAAAAATATAAATATAAAAATAATAGCAAATAAACTGGGAATGTGAAGAAAACGTTATTTGAAGTTTCATCTAAGATAGAACAAATATTTTCCTAAGCTTAGCGTATGTTGGGCCAATGTTATAATATCAAAGCACCTTGCACCAAATGTATTTGGAGATATCTATGGCGAATATGCTTTACTATGTTTTGTTGGTAATAAAAGGGATGTCATTTATTAAACCTATACTAAAACTAACATATTTAACGTTACTTTTCTAGAATAGAACTATAATTATCAATTTATTCTCTAAACTATTCATTAATATACTAAGTTCAGCATCCAATAACAGTCCAATTATTACCAAATTTTACCAGATAAATTTAGAATGTATCTATAATTTAGATAAACGTGTCGGCTTATCGGCGGAATATGGTTCAAAACCCAACATACGCTTTCTTACTATAGTGAGCGTAATTTTTATTCGTGACGTTTTGTTATGAAAATCTATCCGACTAACCTATAATATCTAAATAGATATATAAATAAATGAATAAAATAATAAACATAGAAATAGAATTGATATTAATGGCAAAATTATATTTACGTAATTTTCAAAAATAATTAGAGGGTTATTTATTGTAAATTACAAAAGGCTGTACTAAATTCAGAAATCTGAGTCAGGGATGGCGTAATCAAAGAACTTATTCTCATATCCAATTACATGCTTGGATCATATGAAAACATTGCATTTTACTAACCACATAACATGTAAATTTCCCGTTGTGAATACCATTATTAATATGTATACATCATATGCTGGGGTGGATTTGGTTAGGGACCGCGGATGTAAAAATGGCGAGTATGGATTCAGAGTATTATTTACGAGTGCTATTCACATCGACATAATTCATTTTCAGCATATTCGTCCGTTCATGAACCCAGCATTTTATGTTCGTGGAGTGGGGTGCAGCATCTCATATTATTGAAATGATCAGACGATATGCTGTAAAGAAAGTTTCTTATTTGTCCGAACTATCTATCTTTGAATAATATTTGAATCAAATCAAATATCTCTCATCAACACCCACCCCACAATTTAGTATTCTCTGTTGTTTTCCACACTAGTCACATTTCGCAACATTTCCGCATCAAATACTAGATTACTTTAAGATATTATATACTCTCCACTAATTAATCTACCTGTCTCATATATTTCTGTTACTGTTTGGTAATTAATCAAGCAATACTTTAATATAATGTAATATATTCGACAACATGGTAGGTTTTGATTGTTTTGTTTATGGGTTTTTTTTTTTTTTGCTTTGTTTTTATTTAGCGGCATATCAATCTCTGTGTGTTGTTATATTAATGTCGAAATCTAAATATTTTACTTACAGTTCATTTTTTTTTCTCTTCAGATAATGGTTTTAGTGATACATGTCTACTAATTGGCCCACATCTATGGGGGGTGAGAAGAGGAGGATTCATACCTATCCCAAGCGTATTTTCACATAAGTGAATTTAACAAAGCCAGCTGGAATTGGAACTCGGCTCTAGCGTTCCGAGCCATTTCCCATTACACCACCCGCACATCCAATCTTATAGCACCTGGTATTCCCAATCAGGTACTGCCCAGTTTCGACGATGCTTAACTTCGGTGATCGTGTGGGAGCCGGCTTTTCAATGTGATTTGGTCGTAAGCCGGGTAGGTTTATCAATAAAGACATCACTTAAAAATCAGTAATTAAATAAAATATATTAATCACGTGATTAATTACATTTTTTTTTAAATCGATGATTAAATAAGTAGATTTCAATATATGTTAATGTTTTATTCTTGTTGGAATGCATAAAGAAAAATATTGATAAATAATGACTTTATCATTTAATTTCAAATTATCTCCATTGTTTTTTTTTTTCGCGAGACTGAAAGCGTTCAAGTGATTTCATATAAAGAATTGTCGTCCTGTTTTTGCAACTCAGTTGCTTTGATTTCAGAAAGCAACTCGTGTCTTGTTTGGGTTCTATGCTTCTTCCATGAAGTAAAATAGTCAATCTATCCTACAGTTACTTTTCTATGCTTATTATCAACACAGTATAATTTCTGTATCTCAGATTGTTTAGATTTTTTGCAACAATAATAAATACTAATAAAAATTCTAGTTCTCTTAGTATTGTCTCGCTTTACGAGTTACATTAATCCTTGGGGAAGGCGCATCACTGTCGTTCTATTTTTGTGTATATACTCTATTCGTGCGCAGTGTATATTGTGGATTATTCAGAAAGCTGTCCTAAATGACAAGATGATTTCCTAGGATTTCAAATAGATATTTGTGCCGTACTTGAGCAAGTGCTTTTGTGCAGTGTGCGACACATAAGTACACGGATGTGAGAATTTGTGATATTTGACGCTATTAAAAATATTTTCAATATTTATGTCTCGTGTCTATTTCTAAAAGAAATATATATAATACGCGACAAAAATTCACAATTTTTTAATATATACGTTTTCAAACATTCATAAAGAATGATGTATTTCCTCATTCCAGAGATAGTAATCAGTGTTTTACAGCAAGTTGCTCTACAGAAGGATCCTGAGAGTTCCATAGACTGAACATGTAAGCAAGGTCAAAGCTTTAGACATAACTGAAACAAAAAGGACACTTATAGTTAGCATCAGGAAGAGACAGTTAAAATTTCTATGGCACATAATGAGAAAAAAGGGTTTGGGCAATTTGATTCCCACGGGACACATTGAAGGCAAAAAGATAGAGGAAATCAACGTATAACCTAGCTGTCGAACTAGGTTTAGGAGAGATAACAAAAAGACAAAATTTATTAAGAGTTACAAAGGACATTGTGAAGAGCGAGGGTCGCCAACATCCTGAAGGTACACGATGTCGAGGAGAAGTTTAATGTATTCTGTTTATTAATATTCAGTTTGGTGAAACAATATTTCAACAATCCTTTCCACGTATTTAACATTAGGCCATAGGATGCTAAGATTGTTAATGAAATGTGAAAGTGTAATAAAAATAGGAGAAGAAATACAAACATACATAAATTAGGGAATAAACAATGAAAATGCTCAAGATAGAAATATTTTAAAGGTAAATAGAAAGTAAAAAAAAGATATACATGAAGAAAAAGAGAAAGTTAAGGTGAAATGGTACCATAGCAAAAGGAAGAGAAAGAAAGAAAGAAAGAAAGAAAGAAAGAAAGAAAGAAAGATAAATGTAAGAGAAAAAAAAAACAGACAGAGATAGGGGAGAATTAACGGGAGATGTAATCATAGCAAGAGAAAGAGAAAGTGACAGAGATAGATAAATTTAAGGTAATTCAGATTGTTCCTTGTACCACAGTGAAGTAGAAAGTGTTAGTACGAACAATCAGGTTTAGTAGTAATTGTCTGAACGCGACTTTGTTTCGAACTGCCTCTGACTCGACTGACGCGCTCTGACTGACAGACTCCTGACGGACCTCACTCCAGACTTCACACTGACCTCTAGACTTCAGACTGAACTCTAGACATCAGACGGAACAATATTTAGTCACCCCTGCCCGAAGTCATCATGTGACACAAGGCCGGTTTAACGTGGGATCTCCGAGCCCGTGGGATCAGCGAGACCGTGGGATCTCCGAGACCGTGGGATCTCCGAGCCCGTCGGCTCGGCCAAAAATATGTCCTTTGAACCCGTATAAACGGGTTCAGGGTCGGTTTACCTCCCCGAAAGAGACTCCGCGTTTCGGCTCTTGTACGCCTCGGCCTTCTTCATGTGGTCGAAATGTCGAACTGAACCCTTTATTTCGCTCACTGGGGTAGAGTGCACTAGATCTACATGCCATGTGTCCTCAAGGACACATGGCAGAGTGGATAAAGGTGTTAGTTAGATCCAATGACAGGACCCAAAGAGTGACAGTTCAATACCCGGTTATGGCAGTGGAGAAATTGGAGAGGGGAATTAAACAGGAGATAACTGATAAACTGACATCCATTAAACATGGCACGTGGAACTAGAACTGTCTACCCCAGTAAGCGAAATAAAGGGTTCAGTTCGACATACCAACCAGCTGATGAAGGCCGGAGCGTACAACGGCCGAAACGTTGTAATAAAGATGAGGACAATAGTCCGAATAATGTAAATAATGTACATATTATGTCATCGCAGAAATATATCGCAGAAACATGTAATGTTTTCTTTCGATGTTTTCGGCTATCCCTAGTCATTATAAAAAATTACTGCATAAATTAATTAATTAATTGTAATAAATAAGACTTTTTTTTTATTGCGCCAATTCTCAAAAATATTTCTCTTTATTTTAAAGATATTCTAAAATTCCTTCTTTGTATTAAAAATATTTGAAACTTTCTTTGCAATTCGTGCGATATATTATGCCAGTAATTGTTAAATATCTAGTAATTGTCAGACCCCACATGTTATCAACAGCAAACTATTCTCCGACGAAAATAGTTTCATTGAAGCCATAAAAATTTATGAAACTAAAGAACAGAAAAGGAAACATTATACAGTTTTTACCATAATGCGTAACAAAAAATAAAAAAAAAACAAATGTAACTATAGGCAATATTTTCATCAAAACCATTGCCTCTTGATTCTCAAAATCATACTGCATAAAGAGAAACAATAAAAGTAGATACAGTTGTACTGAAAATGTGCTTAAAATAGTAATAAAATAGCAGGAAAATCATAAATACTAAAACAATCCCTCATAACACAAAGCTGTAACTGTAGAACAAGTTGAGAACGTCCAGGAAACAACGATTTCCATCGAAATAACGTAAGAATCTAAATAATATTATTCTAAAGCTTAACTACATACGAGCCAACATCATATTGAAAGCAACTGTAATATTTAACGGAATCCAATATATCATACCTCCCAAATTCTTTTCGCAATCTAAATAAATTATTAGACTACTTAAGGTGTGACGGGTATATTGTCGCCATTTTATATATTTAATTTGCAGAGGATTTGAAAGAGAGTTGGATGAGTGTAATGGTGATGATGAAGGTGTTTGGAGTGATCGCTAGTAATGGAGAGGTTATGCATTCATTCATCTTCACACAGGGCCTGAGACCCAACACAAATAACTACATCAAGTACATTGAGGATGTATTGCTTCCCTGGGTCAAGAGGGTAGCTGCTGGAAAAGCCTCTGTCTGGCAACAGAACTCTGCACCATGTCACACAAACAGGCGAAGCCAGTCATGGTTTCAGACAATTTCTGTGACCACAACACCTCTTTCATCTGGCCACCTCACTCCCCAGACTGTAACCTTCTTGATGATTATATGTGGGGCGTAGCTGAATGAGAGACCAACAAAACTCCTTGTAGCACCAATGACGAACTGAAGGAAAGGATTATGGCAGCATTCAAGAATTTAAACAAGGAGATCGTTCACAAGATTAAACAAGGAGATCGCGCAGAGATTCGAAAGTCATGAAGAGGCCGCTGTTAAAACCAATGGCGATTTTATTGAATAGACTTACTGCTTATTATTTCAAGAGAATTTTGTGCAATTTTGGCAAATATGTCTGTTAATATAGGATGTCAGTGTTATTTTTATTTTTGCGTAATTTAGATGACAATTTATTTATCACACCCTGTTTCATCTGTATATATACAAAATAGATTGTGGCCATCGATTTGCAGTAACAGACGTCAACACAACCGGCCGTTTCTCTGAATGCTTTTTTTTCGAGGAAATCCAGTATAAATAGCTGAATAACATGTCATAGAAGTTTCATTAAAATATTGTTTATGAGAGGTGACAAATTACAAAACAAATGTTTTTTTGCTAAACGCATTTGTCAAATAATGAACATGTATTATATGTCGATGCCATTTATATAGCGAGGACGCTGTAATCTCCTATGATTTCTGTCACGAGTACAAGTGACTTAGGAACTAGAGTGCGTATATTTATTTTTCTACATCCTATGTATTACGTTTTGAAATCTTATATAATACCGCATCTAATTGTGTAATTCTAAATCAGATTTCCAGAGGGTTATTTTTTAAAACTACTTTTAGTGAAGTATTACAAAATTAAACCGGATATATATGTTATTATAACAATTAAACAATATTACTAAAATATAAATAACAATCTATATTGCTAAATATATGAATATCTTGTCCAGAAATGAAAACACTGTTAAAATTTTAAAATCAATCTTTGGCTAGGCTGTACTAATTTTCAGTTACTGTTTGTAATATTGACGACAACGACGCCATTATATTTGCACTGCCGTATCAATAGAAATATATCCACCTACGGCTGTATGCATTCTTTCATATACCTATTGATGGATGGCTGTCGTTTTACTGATTTTTACTTCCGGTACATTTTAATTTCTGTAAACTATACTTCACTATACTGAAGTAAACTTCAGTATTCCCTAAATTTAAACATGGATGCTGGAAACTCCTCCGTCAACGCCTCGACATTACAATATCAGACATGTTGGAAGGCATCAACACACACTTGGATGGAATGTCGCTTCATCTCATCATGGTATAGTTTCCAAAAAGTTTGAATTTTTCACTTTATTCTTTTGTAGAAAATCAAACCAGCCTCTTTATTTTCTACTCATAGATTCTTCAAATATTTTGAAAAAGAGAATGTCTTTTAAATGCTTTATTACACTTCTGATGAACAAAGCAGTTTAGGATATGTGACTGTCCTGTTTTCATGACTGATATGCATTTTCTCATCACTGTTGAGGACAGACTTGTTCATATATTACTTATGACACACGTTAGAAAGCAATGTCTCCTTCTGATGGTAACGTCTATATTCAATCCTATGTCCCTGTTTATAATTCATGAAACTTTTGATAAACAAAACGGCCACATTCGTCACAAACGCATTTAAACAGAGTCGAGACAATCTTTCTTTCTAGACACATGATTTACTGATTTCTTTTCCGTATAGAGATCGTCTCCAAAATACCTGTTTTCACGGTTCACGTTTTTGTGCATTTACCCTCCGGTCAGAGGATTACTTATAATGCCAGGTCTTCTTCCTTTTAGCTTTTTTATATATTGCTTTCTTAGGGAAATGATTATCCAGGATCATACTAGTTTCCTTGCACACCATAATCGACTTATATATATATATATATATATATATATATATATATATATATATATATGTGTGTGTGTGTGTGTGTGTGTGTGTATAAATTCGGTGCAAAAATAATGTCGTTTTCTCACATAGTAACATATGTGAGAAAACGACACTATCTTTGCACCAACCTAATATATATATATATATATATATATATATATATATATTGAGTATTTAGGCAGCAATCTTCCATTTATGGATGTTTCATTAAAAACGACAGACAAGGTACTACGATTAAGCTTTTTATTTAATTTTTTCCTCTGTTCGAACAAGTGCTTTCTTTTTTTGAACATAGAGTGTCCAAATGTTCTATACCAGCGAGCCCTTTCGGCTATACTTTTAACCATTATTAAGGATGGTTTTATTTTTTTCATTTTAGTTAAGTGCGCACCTTATGTGTATGGTTTTAGTGTGTTATAGAGATGTTTTATTTTCAGAACACGGTTAACACATTGTGCCCTTTTTCATAGTTTATATTATTATGTGTTGGATTTTTCTTCATTCTGATTAGTGCTTCCATTACTTTTTAATCCTTTTTTACAGGTGGATGCGGTTATTATGTTTGTATTTTCTACTACTATGTTTCTAATGGAGTCTGGTACGTTTGTGTGCATGTTTAAATGAGTTCTAATAAAGCTAAGTTCAGATATGTGTAGCGTAAGGCGTCTGGATAAGCGTATAGTTGTATGACCGATGCAATTATTTATGAATTCGGTTTGCGTCTTCCATGATTGCATCGAATTTTTATCCGGCCCAGAGACTATTGTGTTATCTGTCGATTAGTTGTCCTACGTTCATTGTCTGCAATGGATGTTACTCTAAGAAAGTGTTCGAAAATTGTAGCGCTGCATGTAGGTACTATTGATTGGCACGGAAACTCTACTAATACAAATCCAGTCGTGAATCTGTGATCAATCTGCAAGGAACGTCTTCGTGGAATGGACATTCGAAGTACTAACATGTGCACTGGGGTTCGTTTCATTGGAAAAATAATAACGGAATTATTCGTTATGTTTCAATTAATTTACACAAGTGTATGTGCATATATGTGCATATATATATATATATATATATATATATATATATATATATATATATATATATATGATAGTTGTACATTTAGGCAGCAATCCTTCATTTGTGAATGTTTAATTACAAACGACAGATAACATACTACGGTTAAGCTTTTTATTTAATTTGTCGTGTGTTCGAACAAGAGCTTTCTTTTCTGGACAAGGAGTGTGTAAAAACTGTCCAAATGTATTATAGTTCCGAACGCTTTTGGCTAAACCTTTAGCCATTTTCAAGGATGATTCGATTTTTTCAGTTTAACTGAGTGTGTGCATTATTGTGTATGTTTCAATGTGTTGTAGAGATGTTTTAACTTCCGAATACGGTTAGCACATTGTGGCCTTGTTCGTAATTAATATTGTTAAGAGTTTTTTTTTTCTTTTTTTATTATTAAAGCTTCCATTATTTTTAACCTTTTTTTACAGGTGGATGCACTTAATATATTTGTGTCTTCTACTAGTATGTTTCTCATGGAATCTGGTAAGTTTGTGTGGGTGTTTAAATAGGTTCTAATGGAACTGTGATCAGATATGTGTAATGTAAGCCGTCTGGATAAGCATGTTGTTGTGTAACCGATGTAATTATTTATGAGTCTTGTTTGATCAGGAACACAGTCCCTTAAAGGTCATTTGAACTCATAGATAATGTTCGTTCTTTGTAATTTTGACTTAGTTGATGCGTTGTTACTTTTGAGAATAAGGTTAGCTGTCTTAAATTTTTTATAATAGATAAGTAATTGGATTTTTTTATTCGGGTTAATTGGGGTACTGTATTTCTTTATAATATATCTTAGTGAAGATTCGTCTTGTTTTTTTAATTAATGAGCATTTGGTTTTTGTAATAAATGTGTATGCAATTTTTGCCTGCGTGTTCACTATCTTGAAAAATCGAATCATCCTTGATAATGACTAAAGTTATAGACGAAAGCGCTCGGAAATATAAAACATTTGAACAGTTTTTACACACTCTTTGCCGAGAAAAGAAAGCTCTTTTTCGAACACAAGAAAAATTATATAAAAAGCTTAACCGTAGTACCTTGTCTGTCGTTTTTAATAAAACTTTCACGCACACGCACACACACACACACACACACATATATATATATATATATATATATATATATATATATATATATATATATATATATATGGATTCGGGAGCTGTATTTGATAGTCAGGAATGAAAAAAAAGGTACATACTATCAAGACGATAGCGCTGACTTCTACTAACAGTGACTTCTACTAACAGGTTAAAACTCCCACGCTAAACGAGTTTTACGGAATCACTTTTAAGAGAATGAATCAGATTTATTGTTTTTTCCATGGTCACCATGCGCCTCAGATTTCAATTTATTCGGTATTCTGGGGCTGGTTTTGGCCAACATATGATTTTCTGTAGACCTGCCCACCACACACACCTGAGCGACTAGCAGCAGTTAATGGTGGAACTGCATTTATCAGCAGTCTGTTACATTTGATTCGTAATCTTTAAGAGAAGTTTTTCAGGTACTCGCAGGGCTTGTACATTATTAAGCAACCGGTTTTATTATAAGAAAGAGAGTTCTAAAAAAGCTGAAAAATATATTATTTATTTATATTCTATTTCTTTTATGCCGAACGATAAGCACGTATCAATATTTCTGACCTGAGTTTAATTTATTAAATTACTACATATACGGAAGAAAAGGTTAGACGTATGTGTTCCGTAAAAGCTTCAAATAAGAAACCACTTCCAAACTTGAAAATCAAAATTATATGTAATATATTCTTTTATACAATTATCAAATCTTTAAATTCTCTGCCCTGTAAGCAAGCACAAATCACACTCTCACGCACACATACACTAAGATGTCTGTGAAAATGTGCCTATATGTGAATATGTGCGTGTTCCTCTCTGTGTAAGCTTTAATATATGAAGATGTGATGAACAGCATGTAGAGTACTGTTTGCAGATAGGTGTGTTATTAATCCCGAACACGTACTGAGATTTGACTACTCTCTTCTTCCTAGATTTCATTTAGACCCAACTATTGAAACGGCACACGTCCGTATGTTTGCCCTGAGATGCCTGTTCGTGCGAGTCAGGCTATTAAAGATATGCGAACCCGAAAGGAAATCTTGTAAGGAAAGCGCTTGGGAAAATCATGCAACTGATGATGGGGCCTGGACGAGGCTTCTCCGTTTACGCGCCTCTGCAGTATATTGTATTGTCCGCGTATTAAGTGATTATTTTCATTTCGTCGTTAGTACAAGAAATTTTACTGGCCACGTCTAATAGCAAACAATTTAAAAGAGATGTAATTCTCGAGACGTGAGGCATTTCACTTGGGATATAAATCCTACCGGCTGCATTGGTCGAATCAGAAAACAAATAAAAATGTTATTGCCTCAGACGTGAATGGCTATTATCTGAAGAAGCATTATTATTATTATTATTATTATTATTATTATTATTATTATTATTATTACCAATAATAATAATATATAAATGAAGGCTAAAATTAATGATGTGCTTGTCATTAAATGATTCAATTTTACGAGATAAACGGCAGTTGAATAAAGTTAAAGACAGCAAGAAAAGGAGAAGTTTCTCACTGTTCCACTTGTAGAAATTGTATCTTACAGATGAACTACTTGCTAATCAAGAGATAGTGAAGCTGTGGCAGTGTAGCTGTGGTAGGTATAGGGCTGGGCCAGGAGTTAATACAGTTCAACCTTAGGGATGATTACAGGAACGAAATGATGGGGGATTTCCCTCTCTGAATAGTTATATATTTTTTTTCTCGGAATAGAGTAACAAATGTAAACGAGGAATAAAAAAATTCAGAACAAATATGAGAGACACGTGAAAATTTCTGGGGGTGCAGAACAGGAACACTGTCGACAAAACATATAATAAATATTCAACGAAACTGTATCATCGTATATAACATTACGGTATGGATCAATCCCTGGATCAAGTCAATGAAAGCATTGAATACAAGGATATCATTATAGAAATGCCTTAAATTCCATCACTTTAGGTAAGTAGGAAAACAACATCATTCCTCTAGGGAAGAATTTTTGTTGCGTTAACAGTATTGTCATGTTTTCAGCTGATGCTTGAAGCCGGTGGAATTGGGATGCAAGACAATATATAACTATATATTAAACCTGTCGGTAGATTGTTACTGTTAAATGTTCTGTATTTCTTTTACTGATTTTCACAAATAACAACCCCATGAACGACTTAAGTTAGAGGTTTACTGAATGAGTTTCATAAACGAAATAGGAGACGGTAAGATATGTAGATGATGTTAATATGTTGGTAGAAAACGATTGACAATATAGTTGAAGAGGTTCAGATAGTAGAAGTAATCGGGGTAGCATCCTCTTGGGAATCGGTTCCATTAAGTTCTTGGAAAGGAGAAGTCCAAAATTTAACGCCTTTATTACCAAAGGAATAGAAATATAATGTGGATGATTTCTCCGAGTATTCGGTTTGAATCGTGTTCTACTGGAATTCTCAAAGATCACAAGTGAAACTGAAATCTTTCTTAATAGTTGTGGCTAAAGTAAATCGTTTCCAAACCATTTTCATTGTTATATTGTTACCATTTTTTTCTGTTAATAATAGTTTGTTACAAATAGATGATAGTACACCCATCGTGTGAGTATGAAAACTAATCAGACACAGAAGACTCACTTGCTATTCAGCTTAGTGCGAGCCAAATATAAACCATATCGAAAATCTGTAGGAGACAATGTGGACATAAATAAATTCCATGTATCAATACCAAACAAATTGAGATCAAGTATAGACAAATTTGCTAAATTCTAGTAATGAAACGGATGTGGGCGCGAGAAATGGAATCAGTGAACTGAGTTCAAAATTCAGCCTAGACTGTATCGTACACTTTCGCAAATTATCTCTTAGAAAAACCGTGTATCTGTCTCTTCTCCACCTCTATAGTTTCAATAGAGTGCAGATTAAAATCTCTACGATTGGATGGAACTCTGTCGAAACGACGGAAAGATCGAAACCATGGAGTAGAGAAAGTTGTATACATTTCAATTCTTTTCCCAAGAATTTATAGAAATTCGCAAACAAATGTACGCGCGCACGTGTGTGTGTATTTGTGTGTGATGTGTGTGTATTTGTGTGTGATGTGTGTGTACTTCGTTTATTGTTCGTCAAGAAATTAAGAAAATATTTGCTGTAATGATAGCTTCCTTAATGTAACAATTCATTCACAAAACTCTCTTTTGGTTAAAACAAACTAATCCCAGTGTTGTTTCCATTTTTCAAAACAGTCTGAAAATATTGCTTTGGGTAAAACCAACAGCATGTTGAGTTTTCTTGCTTCTCCTGCTTGACGTTTCAGTTTCAATTTAGAATGAGGAAATGTCAGGAGACAAATTTGACATACCTCGAGTATACGATATGTTGTCAATGAGGCCTGTAAGATATGGGAGTAATAATACCTATACGCAAAGTCAGATTATTGTGAAATGCATTAGTTACACAGTACATATTGTAGGCACGGTGGCGTAATGGATAATGGCTCGTGTTGAGGAATCGGAGATCCGAGTTCGAATTCCAGTTGGATCCATTACATTCACTAACGCGCTAATACCCTTGGGAAAGTTATGAATACTTTTATCCTCCCCGCAGCTATGGGTAAATAGCAACTAGGGTCTTGGGTATGTATTCTTTGGTTTAGATTGGTTTGTTTTAAGGGGTATAAACTTCAATGGTTAATTTAATACTGACAAAAAATATTCTTGCTGGAAATATTTTGTTTTGTCAACAATCTGTTTCTGGTAATAATTTTCCTTCAATATTGTATTACTGGTAATAATTTTTTTCAAAAGTATTGCCGGTAATAGTAAACTATTTGCCCATAGCTGGAACCCTAACAGGTGCTACTACTCCGGGTCAGGGTGGACCTAGGAACACCAGCAATTAAGAGGTGGTTTCACGCTCCTCAAAACCTACTGATCAGAGGCCTTGCTGCTGGACGTAGTTTAACGTCTTACCCAGGATGCGTAGCTTTTAGGGTAGGAAATTACTTTTAATGGAGAAATGACGTCACATTTCATTTTTTTTAAATGTTTGTAAAAGCTAAGTCATATGTTTTTTTTTAAAAGTACTTCAAACATATTCTGTAATGATTGCATGAAATTATTTGCGTTGTATGATTTATCTATAAATATTTATTGCAAAAATGTAAGTGGACAAGCGACCAGTTAAATTAAAAAAAAACAGTATAAAACTCTAAAAATGTTTTCCGAATGTTAGGTCAGAGGAGATGGGTCGGTGTTTCAAAGTCAAAGCGAAATTTCAAGTGAAAAATAAGTCGACGTCAGTCTTTAAACCGAAAAATACTGTACTATTTACAACAGTGGATCAAGTCAACGAATAATTATTCGGACATGAAAAATAGCGGCATTTGATTTGATTAAACATTCTAAATGGGCAACACCAGCAGTGTATGTAAAAAAAAAAAAAGAAGTAAAATAAAATTTGTGTTTGTGCTGAATCTTGAATAGGTTTAAACAAATGTTTAGAATGCCATAACTACCCATTAACAAGTCCAGAGGAAATTTTTGGCGAATTTAAACGGTAGAAAAAATTTTCGTAATTGGATATTTCTGAAGTGTATTTGCAAATACAGGCTAAAGAAGAATGTTCAAAGTTATTCTCACATATGTTACTATGTTACAAAACTTCATTATTTTTGCACCAACCTAATATTAAATAAAAATAGACACAAGTGTATTGTATAAGTTCAAGGGATTTTCCTTTTGGGATAAAAGTGGCTCCAACTATATGTCAATAAGCTATTGTTGCTATGTCTGCAATTTCGCAGTTGTTTATTTGGCGGATATATTAATTAAAAATGTATCTAAGGAACAATATATCGGGGCTTGTGAAATAAGTTTTTGAGAAAATGCGAGAGTACGTGTTCAAACTCAGTGAGGAAAAGTGTGAATACTTTTTTTCTAACATCAAATACCTACGACAAATCATTAACAAAAATGGTCGTCAGCAAAATCCGTTAAAATTTTAAGTGCAATTAAGAATATGACTCCTCTAACAAACGTTACTAGGTTACAAGCATTTCTAGGCCTAACAAACTAGTATCAAATCTATATTCTTAATATGAAGCATTTGAGAGTTTCACCGAACAATTTGTTTAAAAAGGCGTAAAATAAAACTTTACTGATTAACGCCAGAAGACGTTTGAAGAAATAAAGAAAATACTAAAGTCAAACTTATAATTAGCGCACTATGATCCAAAAGCATAAATCATATCGGCTTCAGATGCTGTGGGATAGGAGCAGTAATTCTACATAAATATGATGACGGTAAGATGAAAACCGATGCACATGCTTTGCGTTCGCTAATACCGGCAGAAAAAAGAAAATCAGCCAGTTCGATAAAGAGGTGTTAGCAATAATTGTTACAGTGAAAAAATTTCACAAATTTATATAACAGTTTTCGTTTACAGATAGACCACCGAACTTTATTATCAATTTATGGCTAGAAAAAGAATGTTCCTGCACATATAGTGATAGAATACAATGGCCGGGTACCATCTGATATAATTACGATTTCAGGATAGAATACCAACCTTCCAAATAATTAAGACATGCAGATTGCTACCAAAATGACTGATTACTGTTATTGCGACATTATAAAGTGAAATAGAAATTAAATATATATATATATATATAAGTATAATCAAAGTAAGATGAATTTTAGAACGCAATCCAGACTTGAGTACTTACTCGCTATGTGACGGAGTACTGATGTTTGCACAAAGATTAGTGATATCTAGCCTGTTAATAAAAACGGATATTAAATGAATTTCCTAGTGTATATACAGGAATTTCAAGGATGAAATCTCTTATGAGAAACTAAGTATACTGGACCAAAATTGATCAAGATATCGAAAAATTAATAAAATCCAGCAGGTGTCATACTCAGACAATAAAATTACCTACCGCGAAATTAAAACGTTGGCTGAATACAGATATTCCGTGGTCAAGACTGCATATAAATTTTACAGGTCCACTAAAAGGATAACATTATCTTGTGGTCGTGGATAGCTTTACTAAGTAGCCTTAAATTTGTTATTTCCCAAAAAAAAAAAAAAAAAAAAAAAAGACAGCCTCCATGATTACAGTGAAATTTCTCCTGGAACTGTTTACAACATGTAGCATTCCGGATGCCATAATCTTGGATATCGGTACACAATTCACTGCTTATAAATTTAAATAAGTTTGTAAAATATTTGCGATGGAACATATTACGACTACGCCGTATCAACCAAGCTTAAATAGACAAGCTGAATGGTTTGTGGGTACATTTAAGAGAGCTTTGAAAAACAAAAAAACAAAAAAAAAAAAACAAGAAATGAAAACGTGAGCGAAGAAAAACTACAAAAATTCTTGAGATTGTACAGAACAAAGCCGAATCCCAATTCACCGTCAGGCATATCACCGGCAGAATTGTCGTTCATAAGAAAAATTAAATCGGTGTTCGACAAATTGTTATCAGATCAAAAAGGGAATAAAAACGGATAGAAAAAAGACACAGAAGTTGCGAAAAATTGTTTTCCAGAGTGGATAAAAATGGAAAAGAAATGTTGGAAGATGGCGTAATGAAGTCACGAATTGGCAACAAGATATATATGGCAAAAAGAAAAATGGGAACACAAAAGTCATTGGAATCAGTGAATGAAAGGTTTTACTGAAGAAATGATTGCAAGAAAAGAAGAACCTATACAAGTATTAAATTATATTTTTGACGTAGCATTAGCAAGAACTGGTTGAATGTACAGGTATGATTACCAGAAAAAGGAAACACGTGTAAAAACTAGAGGTTGACACAAAACGAAAAGAGAAGAGAGGAGGAGGGTGAATACTAAAAGTAAGATAAAGTATTTAAAACAAAAACTCAAAAGTGGGGATGTTGTGGTGTAAATAAGACATCCCCCGTAACACAAATGAACTAGGCAAGACGCCTTAAATAAAGAACTCAAAGTGAGTCAGCAGAATTATGTCGCTGTCAGGTAGTCCGCTGTCTGGTTCACGATTATGAAGTTCTCTGTCTTCGAGCAGAGTACGACGCAGCCGGCGCTCAGTCTACCGAGAGAGACACGACTGAGAAGGTTAGACAATGCAAAGTGCCTGATTCAGCGGTTGTGGTTGCTGGGTAAATTTTGAACTTTAGCCCGAGTGTAATCGCCCGGCTTCCGTCAAACCAAAGACGACCTTGTGTCACATCTTATCTGAGTGTGAGGTCACTCGAGGAGAATTCTAGTGACGTCACGGCGAATAGCCTAAGCAAACACATAATAATATAACGGCGAGGAGCGAGTTATTACACCTTTATAAAATCCAAAGAAGAATAAGCAATATTATTGGTCCTGATCTGGCGTCACGGCTTCAGGCACTTTCCCACAGCTGTAAAGTTGCCTCCTTGTGCTTTTTTGTTAATACTTTCATGGCAACTGTTCAGATGAGCTCTTCGCCAGCGTACCAAAACACTACATACATACATAATTATTTATATTCTTGGTTGTATTCTTAGTATAGCTTCCCAGATTGTTAAGAAAATAAAATCTTTTCTCAGTGTGACCAACAAATGACAAGCTTATGTTACTGAAGATGCATAAAATTTCATATCTTACTCAGAAATTCCGAGTAAATATTTTGGCTGCGAAAGGATTTTGTTCAAATTATTTTTCTGGAAACAACTGTTGAAAATATGCTCGGTCGATTGCGAAAGTAATAACGAAAAGAATTCACGTTGGCGACACTTCAAAAACGAAAACTGATCCACTTGAAATAGGCCGACATTTTCAGGATAAAAAAAAGGATTACAGGATTAGAAAAGTAAGGGAGCGAAGAGATAACGTCTTTCTTTCTACTGTTTGAGATTGTTGCGCCTAACATGATAGCTGTCGGGGTAATCCAATGGGATATATGACTCAAGGTAACGGGTTCAAGGTCTCTCATTTTTAAAATTTATGCTCGTTGGGCAAAAAAAAACAATGTGAATTTGTAGTGTGCATACTCCCGAGTATATATCGTCTACTTGCGTAAGACGTGATTTGATTATTTTCAAAAAGCATTTTATTGGGGCACAGTAGATATACCCAGCCTGTTTGAATCTGGAGTCTTAAACATAGCATCTCCAGACACAGAAAGAAATTTCCATATTATATGTAAAATCCTTCCATTTTCTTTTTCCTTACACTTTGGTTTGCCGTATCAATATGTGTGATATATTTTTCTCTGCATGGAACACACACACACACACGCACACACACACAATCTTGCTCTCACACACACACAGATATATATATATATATATATATATATATATATATATATATATATATATATATATATATATATATATACGTGTGCGTGTGTGTGTGTATGTATATAATTTCAAATATATATACGCTGTTCTTATTGGAAAATGCACAAAAACACTGATAGAGCTAATATATTTAGTAATCCTGGGATTCAAGCTTTTGCGATCATCAGACAAAAGGTTAGAAACTCAAATTCATAAAATTGTATATGTATATATATATATATATATATATATATATATATATATATATATATATATATATATAAAGGTAATCAATCCATTGCTATATAATCCGGGTGGATGCTAGTAATATTAATTATATATATATATATGCCCATGAAAAATTTATTTCGGTTGAGCTCTCTGGAAAGCAATTGTGAGTATCTAAACAGTGATTATTATGGCTAATAATGTAAGACTCTTCAGGAAAGCGAATCAAGTTATCTCAATTACTGTTTGTTTATCTAAAAATAAATACACTTAAATTCAACTCCTGACTGATGCCAATTCAGCCGGGTTTCGGCCCTTGCTGGAGGCAGCCAGATGTTTAGCCACAATGATGATCTGTGATACAGCGAAACATTCTGTCTGTGGATGGTAATATATATATATATATATATATATATATAGATATAGATAGATAGAGAGAGAGAGAGAGAGAAAGAGAGAGAGAGTAATCAACAAATAGACTGTTTTGCTGAATCACAGCTCATCACCGTTTCTAGACATGCGATTGCTTCAAGCCGGGCTCGAAACCGATTTGAATTCGCAGCGGCGAAAACAAATTGTTAACACCTCATATAAGAGGTGTAAGAATTACCGGCTTCCGGAGTGCTTAATTCATAGCGAATATCTTTCGCGTTAACTGCAGCAGCCGACAAATTCCCTAAGTTTTGTGTGTGTCTTAGTTGTATAAAAGTATATCTGAGAACAAAACGTGTTTGTAATTCCTTTTCCTTTCAATATTACGTTCCATCCGTCAATTACGGTGTTATTATATCACGGTTATAATAATTCCGAAATGGTGGATATACAAATGGGTGAACAAACCTTTCTCTTCCTAGATCCTTATTATACATGCATACATTTCTACTTATATAGAGACTTGTGAAATGTACATAGTTTCTAATTTTCACCTTTCATTATACTCATAGCATTAATTAAGTATTTCTTTTCATTCATTCCTGAATATTACCCTTTATGAATGCAGTAGATTAAATGAAAGTCTACTACGTTAAAATGATAAAAAGTGCATTGGTTTTTCGTACATAAGTTTTCTTTCTCGAAAATAATTTTCTCTCAATGAGGGATAGATTAATTGAGTTTTATTACTATTAGCAATCGTAAACTTAATATAGATATATAGTAACTAAACTTAATATATATTTTAAATTTGTTTGTATCTTCTTATGTATTAGAAATTTTTGTCAATAATTTTATTCTATTTTTATTTGCAGTTTTTTTTTTGTTTTTTTTTCATCGCTGCAATTCGGAATTTCTATCAAGCGAATCCCATTTGTTCTAATTTCATTTCTTCTGGCCGTTTCATTAATTCTCGCATCTGCTATATTTATATTTTATATTTCATATAGATTCAGAAACACGCCCCGAATAATAAACTCATTAAATATTTAGTTTTTAGTGGGAGTTGAGTGACAAATGAAATAAAGAATAAAATCTTATTCACTTTCTGTCTTCACCCACTTTCAATATGCCACGTTTTTTCAATGATGCCGATGACCTTTGCACTCTCAAATGATCATTTGTACTAAGCATTATTTTTCATTTTATTCATTATTTTCACATATCGTTGGGACTAGTCACGTACAAAACGTGTAAAGGACAAATAACCATTTTAAGATTGCCAGAAAACGGAGTTTGCCTCAGGAGAATGTATGAACTTGAGAAAAGAAGAAGAATGAGGAGGCAAGAATATATGCCATAATATCAAGTCTCTTGTGCATGGTATAAGTAGTGAGAACATATATATATATATATATATATATATATATATATATATATATATATATATATATATATATATATTTACATCTGTTGTGCATTGTATAAGCAGTGACAATATATATATATATATATATATATATATATATATATATATATATGACCGAATGGGCCATTAACTGCACTGGGAAATCTGTGATTATTTCGCGAAGGAAACTGCAAGGAACTCGTATGAGAACAACTCAGACCCGGTTATAGACATAGAACCTATAACAATTTTATGGGATTTTAAAATACACAAATACAGATAAATCGCCCAGAAATAGTAAACAAATAGAAAAAAAATGGGGAAAAAAAACATAATTTGCTTTCTTATTGATATCATTTCCTGTAGAATATATCTGTTGTGATATTCAAAGAACTATCAAAATACAAGTCTCTTGAAGTGAAAATCTAAAAATGTGGCACATGAGGACATCAATAATTTCACTTGTAGTTGGAATCCATGGAATGATTTTAAAAAAAGGATCTGATAAACACATTGAATGGATTTCTGGTAGCCCATATCTTAAAGAAATACAAAAAACTTTACTCACAGTTACAGATCACACCTTAGCAAAATGCCATGATACCATTTCTGACCTTACGTCTCTAGATGGGACGCGTAGGGAAATGAGTATACAACAGAAATCGATAATAATAATAATAATAATAATAATAATAATAATAATAATAATAATAAGAATAATAATAATAATAATAACAACAACAACAGCCAGATCGTATGTGGGATCTGCAGAAAATATGAAGAATGTATCGACCATATTTTCTCAGGTTGTCGGGAAATGGCAAAAAATGGATATACCCAGCGACATATGAGGACCGGAACATAGGCAAGAAAAACAAAATTGAAACCACTAAGTTGTGGTATGACCACCAAACAGATACAGCTACACAAAATAATGATGTAATTATCTTCTGGGACACGCACATTTATCGAGATATTGTCCAATGACCAGGGAATCGAGATTAACAGGATGTGGACACTGAAGACAGGGACTGCGGCAATAGTAATCGGAGCTCTGGGCCTCGTGAGAAAAGGAACGGACAAATTTTACTAACAGTGTCACAGGTAACATTAACATATAAGTTGCCCAGACAATCACCCTACTAAGAACATTCGATATAAGAAAAGAGCTGTCAATTAAATGACAATTCTCTTATGGAGACTAAGGACAATATATTGGGCGCGGCTATACAGGTTACAAAGCAGGAAACATAATACAGAAAACAATAGGAACAACAACAACAACAATAATAATAATAATAATAATAATAATAATAATAATAATAATAATAATAATAATAATAATGGAAGATTTAAAAATAGCCTAGGTTAGAACTGTGCAAACGATTGTGCTTCAAATAAATAAACCAATGTTATATGCACAAAACCTGAAACAATCCTAGAGAATAAAAAATACAAAATCATTTAGGAAATTGAAAAGTTTTACCAAAACCAGACGAGGGTTCAGATTGGAATAAATTGAGAATAATGAGAAATCAGTTAATTAGTGCACTGTCCTACACTCTCATAAATGTAATTAAACGAAAATTGAGCAGATTTGTTGTCACTTTAACTCTGCGAATGCCACTGAAATTTAGGCAGATATCCGATATAAAAATAAAAATGCATGAATAATAATAATAATAATAATAATAATAATAATAATAATAATAATAATAATAATAATAGTAAGAAGAAAAGAAAAAGATAATGCCGAAATAATTAAAACAATATTCCACAAAATCGTCTGAAAAGTCTAACAATATTACTACTACTACTATTACTACTACTACTACAATACTACTACTACTACAACTACTACAAATACTAATACTACTAAAAATAATGGTAGAATATAACAGAGAAGAAAACTATACAAAAATGGAATATAGAAATTGACGAGTTATTGTCACAAGAGGGGTAAGGTATGTGAGGCGTAAGACAAAAATGGAAAATGATGGAATTAGGCAGACGAATAGAGTCTGAAAAAAAATCCCATTCATTTCATTTGTTTTTTTTTTATTTTAAAAGTGTGTGAAATTAAATTAGGCGGACGAGAATGAGGAAGAAAATCAGGAAGAAGAAGGAAGAGAAAAATGGCATCTGGAAGAAAGGAGCATGAACGTGTGGAATGAAATCAAAAAAAAAAGTTTGGATATTTATTTTTTAATGGAAGGTAAATTCGGTGGAATTTCTTTTTATAATTGCCTTGTTGAAAACAGAGAATTATTTTTATTAGTTTTCTTTCTTATTAGATCTCATTTGCAGATTCTAGTCCGAATCAACGACCGAAATATTTCTGTAAAAAATATAAATAAGAAAAAATAATTGAGAGGAAACGAATGCGTAAATTAGGATAAATTTTAAACTATTAAATAATAATAATAATAATAATAATAATAATAATAATAATAATAATAATAATAATAATAATAATAGTGATAATAGAGTACTAATCAGAACACATAAACCTTTATTTGTACATACACACACATATATATATATGTGTCTTTTGTGCGTGTGTATGTATGTATGTATATATACATATATATATATATATATATATATATATTTATATATAAATATATATATATATACATATATATATATATATATATATATACACACACATACATATATGAAGAAATGCTAAAAATATTCTGAACATTACATATATATATATATATATATATATATATATATATATATATATCACGAAATATACTTTTATGGTTTTCTATATTTATAAGATAAAGTGCTCTATATCAGAGATAGAGCGTGTTAAAATATAAAAATTGAATACTGAAGACAACACTTTGAGGCGACAGGCTGTGTCATGATAGATGCAGTCGTCAGGCCACCTATCATGAAACAGCCTGTCGCATCTAAGTGTTGACTTCAAAGTTCACTTTTATATCAAAGAAGCATAACGCTAAAATTAAATATAGTGTTTAACAATACCAAATTTCAAAAACCCGCATATCTGAGCATATCCTTAAGTAATGAAAAAAACTAATCATCTCTAAACATTTGCCGATCGCCTTGGTAATTATCAGTAACGCACTATTGTCCGTTCTGATGAAAATAAAGCATTCTGGAATTTTTAGAATTTTTATGTTTCAATATATATATATATATATATATATATATATATATATATATATATATATATATATATATATATATATATAATTTCTACATATTCCTTTACAGACCGATTTCGAAATCCATATAACAGTGTAAACCTATATAGAAACATGTTTTACGTGTTAAAATTAATTCATTCGTATCTTAATAATTAAATGTGGCATTATATATTCTAATATATTCGAGTATTTTGAAAGATGTTCATAGTATTTTACGATTTTGTATTTTGCTTGTTATGTATTCGATAAATGTCCAGTTAATTGACACGAGAGTGTTGTCTTATTTTTGGCCAATATAAGAATGGGAGTTTTTGTGATTGTTCATACAGAATATCAATCTTACAATTAATATTTTTTTTTATTTTTATTTTCTTATCGAGGGAGTTTAATGTATTTGTTATTGGCAATGATTCCGTTCGTTCTTTTAAGCTGTTTGTAGTATATTATTAATATGACCTCTTTACTGCAATGTTTTTTTTTTTTTTTTTTTTTTGTCATACGTATAAACGAATTATATTTGTCAAGTTTATAGTTAAAGTCCATCTGTTTACGGGATAAGAAATAATTATTTTTTTTTTAATTTATTGTCTATATTAGGGTGAATGTCTGCATACTTATTTATTTTATTTTTGTTAGATCATTGGCGACAGGTTTCAGACGTGTTTGCTTTTGTTGCAATCTCTTTTAGAAACTCATGCATGCGATGAAGAAATTATTTTCTTTTTGTAACGAAATTTGTGATTACGAAAATAATAGTTTTTAATTGTTTTTGTTGATTTTTATTGTTTTGTCTAGTGAAATAGTAAAACTGGGATTAGTGTCCATGAGAACGAAAAGAAATTTATTTTATTATTAATAAGTATATGAATAATGTTTAGAGCAGATTTTTTCTCCGAGATTTACTTTGAGATTATTCTTTCAAAGATTATTATTATTATTATTATTATTATTATTATTATTATTATTATTATTATTATTATTATTATTATTATCTTTGTTTTCTGGTGTTTACTGATTTCTTTCCGGGTCCCACCCAGAGACCTAAGGTCAGAAATGGCATCATGACATTTCCACTGAGCAATTAAAAAAAAACAACAAAAGAAAAAAAAACGCATGTTTCACATAGTTAAAGCCCTTCGGAAGTTGCAGGCCCCACTCGTTTGAACATTCTTTTCTATTTCTTTAAGGCATGTGCATCCAGGATCCCTTGAATGAGTCTGTTGGAATAGTTTCCAACAAATCTCACGTCTCCAGCTACAACAGTATTCTCATGCATCATATTTTAGAGATTTCGATTATTATTATTATTATTATTATTATTGTTGTTGTTGTTGTTGTTGTTGTTATTAAGAATATATATATATATATATATATATATATATATATATATATAAATCTGCGTTATGTCAGACATATTAAAAGCTTTGTTTTCTACTTGATCAATGAAGAAATGTAATTGTAATAAAGATACTACAAGATTATATGATTTCCTATCCGTTGATATTATAGAAATAGTAAATTATGACAGCATAGAAATAACCCGATCGACCTATCTAGATAGAAATACAAAAGAAGCCAGGTAGAAATAAATGTAATTGTATGCAAATTCGTCACTGAATCAACATAATAAGCCGACTAAAATTTAAGACTATAAACAAAAGTGCTCGGCCCAAATCTGTGCTACTTTGTTGAAACTTCATGGACAATAAATGCCATATGTATCAACAGAATGCTGTCATAGTGTTTAATACAAATGCATAAAAATCTATACCTAATTATCATAGATAAAACGCTCCCAAAATACACCACTATTTACTTCCGGTTGGTTGCGTAGTTGGTTAAAAATATTTGAATATAGTGATATTTATAATTTTTGGATCAGTTGATGAAACACTGGTTCAGCAGAAATGTAAAACAAAGCTGAGGTTGCATAAACAAAATAACATAATAATAATCAACAGGTATCACATCAGATGATGAAAAGAGCGTACTTAATCGGAACATTGTATCTATATTTACATCTATACAATAGTTTGAAATAATAAAACAATTTATTAATAGTTATACATCTCGGAAATGAAATATTATATTTCATCGGAGATTTAAAAAAAAAACTTGAACGAACAGAGTTGTGGATTTGCTGCGAAGAACAAATGTATATAACTGGAATCAAAACACATCGGTAAAAAAGTGTTCCTTTTGTCTTCCTTCGGAATGTATTTTAAAGACATGTTTTATTTATATCATATATATATATATATATATATATATATATATATATACATATATATATATATATATATATGTATGTATGTGTGTGTGTGTGTGTGTGAAAAGTGTGTTTATATAAATATAAATAAATATATATATATATGTATAATTATTTATATATTATATGCGCGGTACTTATATATATATATATCGTCCTGGGTAAGGCGATAAACTACATCCAACAGCAAGGCCTCTTATCAGGAGGTTTTGAGTAGCGTCGAACCATCACTTAATTGCTTCTGTTCCTAGGTCCACCCTGACCTGCGGTAATAGCACCTGTTATGCCCCCCAGCTATACTGGGCTCAAAATACTATGAAAATGTAAATATTAGGTTGGTGCAAAAATAATGACGTAATAATGTCGTTTTTTGACGTTAAGAAATACGTCAAAAGCTATATTATTACGTCATTATTTTTGCACCAACCTAATATATGTTTTATTAGCAGCAATACTCTTTGGTTAAATATTATTAAGAGCAATGAATTTTTAAAGGAAAAAATTATTACCAGCAATACATTTTATCAAAATTACCAGCAATATATTTTTGAAGAAAAAATATTATCAGCAATAAGAATTATGTCGGATTTAAATAACCAATTCTGGCTGATATTCCGTAAAAGAAACGAAGCTGAACCAATATATATATATATATATATATTATATATATATATATATATTAGGTTGGTGCAAAAATAATTTCGTTTTCTCACATAGTAACGTATGTTAGAAAACGAAATTATTTTTGCACCAACCTAATATATATATTATATATATATATATATGGGGGATGTTATGAAGTTTTTCAGGTTGTGTATGTATATTGATTTTTTACGTATAAAATCAGCGTTCAATGACTGGTTGTTACCTGAACCTGGACATCAATGTATGCCACCAATGAAGAATACTTCACAAATTAGACACACGAAAATGATTATTAAGCACACGACGTGATGTTCTTGAAGGATTCAATCATCTTAACGAAATGAGAGGAAAAGCAATGAAGATGGTGATGTCAAAAATAAATAAATTAAGAAAGAAACGAAAAGAACGGGAGACAAATGCTGACGGGAGTGGGCGGGGCGTAGAAATAGACAAAAAGCGGAAAACCATTGTGAACATTTAATTAGCGAATTTTATTCCGATTAAGAGAATTACTGGAATTTCAAGATTGTCGTGTTTTTATTTGGAATTTGTCACTTATTTCTTTGACATTCTAAATTCATGGTAGAGATTTGAGAATGCTTTCTCCAGAGTTCACGGTTTCATCGCCATACACACACATTTGAAAATCTAGCAGTGTGTAAAAGCAATGAATTTTTAAAGAATAATGAATCAAGGAGAAATATTCTGACTGGCTGATTATATGATCCTCCCATAATTTTTCTCTTTCAATTTCTCATGTTTTCTCTCACAACTCTCACAATCACTTTTTCTCTCTCTCGTTCTCATCACGCTTGCTCTCACACAATGTCTCTCTCCCCACCTCTCTCTCTCTCTCTCTCTCTCTCTCTCTATATATATATATATATATATATATATATATATATATATATATATATACATATATATATATATATATATATATATATATATTTATGGCTGGTAAGTGAGGAAGTAATAGCGTCAAACATATAGTGCTACCAATTTAAAAACATGAAAATAATAATATGATTCCTTTTTGTTGCTTTCAAAAGCTAAATATATCTTCTCATGGTTGTTTTTCTAAAACAAATCTCTGATTCTGATGTTTTGTTTCGATTTTTTACTTTTTATTTCGTGCCCGATGAGTTGTTAGAATAACGAAAGTTTAAGTCGCACTCCCAACATGGGCATATCAATATATATATATATATATATATATATATATATATATATATATATATGTACTTCTTAGCTCTGTCTAATCACGTTGAGCACTGTTTTGTTTACACCTTAAATTAAATTATGTATAAATTTATTTTGTGCCATATATATATATATATATATATATATATATATATATATATATATATATATATATATACATATATATATATATATATATATATATATATATATATATATATATATATATATGCGTCTGTGTGTGTGTGTGTTTTTCACGAGCCGATGTTTCACCACAACTTTATCAATCATTCAATGTTTAAACGCCGTAGTAAAAATAGTCATGATAAACTCTATGGTCTTTCATTAATTCCATATTAGTATGTGCTTCGTCAGGGCTACACAGATATTGGAATTGTGGGTTTCTCTTCTAGTAAACTGGTTTCCAACCAAATATGAAAAGCCTGTTCGACCTAATATTTTACCCATATTCAGATTTTTAACCTCGAGGGTATTTGCACGAAAGGGAATACAGCTAACCTGTACAGGCACGCGATGCCAACATTCAGTTTTCTCGTTTAGAGTTGCTATCCATTACACTACACCGTCTAAATTTTGCATATATATATATATATATATATATATATATATATATATATATATATATATATATATATATACCACTGGTGCATTAGACACACGATGAATAGTTTCACATGTTCATGATTAATAGTTGAGGCTATATATAATCACGACTTTTGACTCACATATATATTTTTTTATTCTTTTATATATCTTTTTATTTGCATATTTTATTTATTTGTTTATTTTCCATATGTTCTGTATTGTGATGATTGAAATAGAAATTATTCGAGTTACTTTATGAGATCTTATTTAACTTTTTTGTTATGATGTGGTTGTCTGTAAACGTAGTAATTATTTGTTTTCGTTTCTGCATTTGAAAATCCCTTTTGATATGATCTATTTTTACGAACACATCTTGTTCTAGAAATTATAAATTTTGTTATATTTCTCCAATCCCGTTGAAAATAATATCTTTTTTTATTGTTATTGTAAGCTGGCGGTCTGTTAATTTTTTTCCATTTTTTATTAAAGCATATGCTTTAAAAGGGTGGCATAGTTTGCACATATTGTTAAATATGTTATACTGATTTTAGTTTTATTGAATATTAAAATCATAATATAACTGAAATGTTCCTAAATTTGTCATCTTGAACACAACTGTCACAAATCTATCAAAGCTAAGTTTCTCATTAATTATATTATGACTAAATCTTGCTTTTATTATATAACTATAAATTAACACCGTATCTAAACTAAGATTTATGCTTGTCTTTGTGTCTTTTTTTATTGCAAACGTTATTTTTAGTGTGTACCCGTATTTGAATTGTTATTCTTGCTTTTTCTTAAAACGTGAACTTAATATTAACCGGCCTAGATCGATATATTCTATTAATGAACATGGGATAACTGACAAAAATTTAGCATTCATTCCTTTTTTGATAGATGAAACTACTTCTATAGCTGAAGCATAATGTTAACAATTTGGCGACGTGAGGTAAGGCGTAATTGAGGAAAGCCCTCCTGTTGAGAGGATTGGGTCGAATCTGTATCTGAAAGCCTTTTCATCTTCGTAACTCAAACGGAAACACATCAGTTTATAATGGTTGTATTTTAATCCATCATTATTTCGTTTTGTTAAAACGTAACGTTTTAACAAAACGAAATAATGTTGTACAGCTTTTTGAGTTGATAAACCTAATTTTTCTTAAATAGTAAATATATTAACAAATGGAGTAGATAGAAAAGAATATATATTAAATCAAGCATTGCTGACAAATCTAAACATGGCCATTGGTCTCGAAAATGAGATCCAATCTGTGGTTGACTAGGGCAGAAAATGGCTTGTAATCTTTAATGCTTCCAAAACGAAACTGCTCTCATTTACTCACCAGAGAGAACACGCTCTGCCTCCTATCAGCCTGGATGATGCCCATCTTCACGAGAGCGTCTCTCTGCGCTTTCTTGGTCTCACGTGTTTCACTGACCTGAGGTGGAACAAATACATTGAATCCATAAATTCATCTACCGTCAGGAAAGTTGGTTCTCTGTGTCGCGGGAGAATGTGTTTATCGCCTGAATCCATACTTCAATTCTACAAATCGACTATTCGTCCTTACATTGCATACTGCTGAATTATATGGTTTGGTCCACCTGTATTTATCTCGAAGTCCTCGATAAAATCCAGAGAGGGATATGCAATGTGATAGGTCCTGATCTATCATCGCGTTTACAGTCACTTTCTCCCAGATGTGATATGGCCTCCCTCTGTCTTTTCTTCAGATATTTTCATGGCACCTGTTCTGACATGCTAATTTATGCGTGCTACTTGGTTGGCATCTCGGTCCCACCCTTTCACTGTCGAAAGAGTTAAATGTTACCTTCTTTTCTACTGCAAGAGCTTCTTATCTCACACCTTCCTCAGTGGAATTCACTTTCTCCTAATTGCTTCCCTGATAGCTATAATCTTCAAATAGTCAAGTGTAATGTCAATCGACATCTTCTGATGCCTTGATCCTAATCCCTGTACTTCTCTGTCTTTTCCTCAAACACAGCTTTTCACTCTTGTTCTCACTCTCTGTAACCCCGTGCGAGCTTGTGGCACTCCTACTTTGTTTGGGGTGAAATGCTCAATATATATGTGTGGGTGCGTGTGTGCGCGCGTACGTGTGCGAATATGTATGTGCGTGTGTCCTTGTTTGTGTGAAACTTCCTTTCATCCTTCTGACTTCAATTTTGTTGACATCAAATTTTTCCCTGTTATTAGTAAAGCGCCAAACTGTAAATTCTCTTCAGAGACACTTTTTTTAATCCTAGTTAGACAGCCTACAGTCACGAATCTGAGTTTAACCCACCTTCTCTAAACCAACAGTCAATCATACACCTCACTTTCTTATATCTCTCAACAGTGT